>OY292499.1:8624639-9824639 GCA_958496325.1 Nomophila noctuella | reverse complement strand
CTAAATATGTATATCGTTGTGCTGCAAGTTAGTTTTAATCATTTATCCATATCACAGATACGAGCTGATCGGCGTGACAGTACACACGGGCACGGCGGACGGCGGGCACTACTACTCGTTCATCCGCGACCGCGAGCACGAGCACCACGACCGCTGGCTGCTGTTCAACGACGCCGAGGTCAAGCCGTTCGACCCGGCGCACATTGCTGCCGAGTGCTTTGGCGGCGAGATGACGGTGAGTAACCGGTACTACTGCTAGGTACGAGCTGATTGGTGTGACAGTACACACCGGCACGGCGGACGGCGGGCACTACTACTCGTTCATCCGCGACCGCGAGCACGAGCACCACGACCGCTGGCTGCTGTTCAACGACGCGGAGGTCAAGCCGTTCGACCCGGCGCACATAGCTGCCGAGTGCTTCGGCGGGGAGATGACGGTGAGTAACCAATTTTGCTATTAACGGACCACCCAATTCATCCACATATATTGTCAAATAGAAATTTCATTCTTAACAAACCACAAAATGTCCACTTGGGTGTTCAGCTAGGAATATTTTATACTTACCAACCACTTCTTTTATTCTGGGTGGTCAGCTCGAAATACTTAAATTAGGAACACTTTTAATTAATACTACTGACGATGTAAGTGTTACCGATTATTCCGATAGATGGCGTTAAACAAAATGGTGTAACTGTCCTGTAATTGGTATATTTCTGTTTGAGACGTCAAAACATGCACGTTGCATTCACGTCCTTAAATGCTGTCATATTTCTACAATATTATCTATTTTAGGAAAAATATCTATCCGCTGCTCATATTGAACAGACCGATACTCAATATTCGTTAATGTGGAATCTTTAGAGGCAAATAAAGTGTCGTTCTTTTAGGAATTCTCACCCGTAAAAAAGGTCCTAAAATCTGAGAATAAGTCAGCTCCCTATACGTGCGTGTATCGATAAAAACTAAACTTTCATTTTATTTCGCAGAGTAAAACGTACGACTCGGTGACGGACAAGTTCATGGACTTCTCGTTCGAGAAGACGAACAGCGCGTACATGCTGTTCTACGAGCTCAGCCCGCCGCGCAGCCAGCGCGTTAGCGACCCCGCGCAGCAGGAGGAGGCGCAGGTACCGTACCTGGCAAAGACGAGAGTCAAAGAATATGTTTTTTACTGTCATAAATAAAATCTTCTTTTCATGTCGATAGCAAAAAAAGCTAAGAATACGAGAATAAATATAGTTTAGACAAGATAGTTAGAAAGTTATATGAAGTCGGTCCAGTACTCGGCGACGCGTGGCGCGTTTTTTGTCGCATTTGGCGACTTTTAATATTAATATCTCTGCAAATAAAATGTTAAAAACAAAAATATCTCCAAATAATAATGTCTTCCATTTTTGTCCTGTACCAAAATATACATAATTTATTTAAACTGTGGTCGAAATTAATATTTCTCGTAAATAAAAGAACTTATTATAGTTATAAGTGAAGCGAGCTAGTTGAGAAAGGGCGATTATTCTAGTTGAGGAAGGTTTTCAGCTATTGTATGACTATGTATGCGAGAACCGAATTCCATGCGGGCAGAGTCCATAATCCATAATCGAATCTAATAAAATCTAGCCTTCCCAGTCGTCGACGGCGGAGGAGAGCGTGTGTAGCGGCGGAGCTGTGGTGGAGCGGCGCGGCGGGGGCGCGGGCGCGCAGCTGCCGCGCGACCTGCTCGCCTGGATCTGGGACGACAACATGCACTTCCTGCACGACAAGAACATCTTCCAGCACGCCTACTTCACGTGAGTATCTGCCTGTTGAAGAAAAGTATGCTGGAGCGCTGAATGACTATTTCATGTAGCTGTGGCGAAAAATCCGTGTGAAAGTTACTTAGGATCTGGCTTAATAAAGCTTTTTAATTTTTTAAGAGAAGTGGAGCTTAGTGGAACTTCTACTCGAATGAGCCGTTTGTCTGGGGAAGTAGTACTATTTCATGTGGTGAAATAGCACTTCGTGACTGTTGTGCTATGTTTCTGCAGGTGAGTAGGGTCGCCAGAGCTCAGTTGGGGAGGGTTTGGGGTATTTAAGGCCGACAACGCATAGGCGATACTTCTAGTTTCACGGATTTCTATTGGGGTGGTTATGGATCTTACTATCGGGCGATCCGCCAGTATGATAATTCGCCTCTGCATTAAAAAATAAAATTAAAATGGAACCAAAGCGATTTTATTTGATGATTATATTGTTTTTTATGTTAACAGATTCATGGGTCAGATGTGCAGCTCGGTGCCGCAGTCTCTGCTGACGCTCAGACCTGAAGTAACTGAGGTCGCCGCGAGGCTCTCCACCTCATTCTTCATCGAGACTTTCATTCATGCTAAAGAAAAGGTAAGGTCTATTTAATTCTATAATACAAGTCTTGCCCCGAAGCTCATACATTCAATTCTTCATACTTGAGAAAACTCTCAAAGTTATTTCATACACATAAGACGTCAGATAATTCTCTAGATATATTTACCGTGTAGGCCGGCAGGCTGAATTTGTACTACACATTTCTTCGAAAGCGTCTAAGGGACATCCCGTTGTATGTGCAGCAGTGTTCCCCTATGTTTATTCGTTCACTTAATTGCTGTCACCGACCCCCCTACCCAGTGTGGTTACTATTGGTATAATTTAGGGGAAGCCTACTTCCTGCAGTGGACAGCAAAAGGGTGATGATGTTGATTTAAAATTTTCAATAATTAAAATCCGTACTTATTTGTTTGTTTGAACGCGCTAATCTCTGATACTACTGGTTCGAATGAAAAAATCTTTTTGCGATTGATAGTCCATTTGCCGAGGAAGGCTTTTAGCTATAATATAACACTGTGAGCTGAAACCGAAATCCACAGAGATAGTCGCGGGCGGCCGTTAGAATTTAAAAATATAGCAGTTATAATGCAAGCAATATGTTTCGACAGCCAACGATGGTGTCATGGGTGGAGTTGGTGACGAAACAGTTCAACGCGTCGGCGGCGGCGTCCGAATGGTTTCTCGGACACATGGCCGACGATACTTGGTGGCCGATGCAGGTAACATTACTTTACAAAATTGTACATAGTTTTTTGGTTAAGTGTGTGCATTAGAAGGACCAAAGTATCTTATGTGAATATATTTCTACATGGCTTGATTTTATTTGTCTATACCTATATCGGCATTTGTACTCGAGTCATGGATGTTTATAAAAGTATTTAAGTATGTCTATCCGTTCCTTAGCTTCCATAGTACAAGCTTCGAGCTTAGTTTGGGGCTAGGCAATTGGTGTGTTAGTCCAAGGCATTTTTTTTATATTATAAAGAAGAAAACTGTGCTTGTTTGGTCGTAAAGAATAGGATCAAAAACTACATGACCTATTTTTTTTAAAAAAACCATTCGAATGCTGCACTAGCCTCGACAAACATAGGCTATATTAAGTTTTTTTTTTAATATGTGTTTTAATGTCATGTTTAATGCCCGTAGGAAGCCGGGACGAGCCACAAGTCTTTAATAATATTAAAACCAATATTAACGTTTATTTACAGGTGTTAATAAAATGCCCGAATCAGATGGTTCGTCAGATGTTTCAAAGATTATGTATGCACGTCATACAGAGGCTCAGGTATGAATTGTTTACATTTTATTTGATGTATGTATATTTTATTCACACGTCTGTTTAAAATGTGAATTGAGCTGACACTGGATTGTTTGTTACAGATCTAGTCATTGTGCCTTATACCTGCAGGGTATGGAGGAGGGCGAAGATAATAGCAAGTTGGGGGAAGCGAGTTGTGTTACTAGGTTTATAAGAATGTTATTGTCATTGGTGAGTATACGTGTTTTGAGTTTGATTATGATCTTGATTTTAATTGGTGGAGTCAAAAGTTTGAAACTAAATAAACATTGGGGCGTAGCGTGATAAGCTGTAGACTATACTGTGATAATGACGACGAAATAGGTAGCGTTTAGTTATACAGACAAAGGCACGTCAATAGAAAACGACGATCCACTTAGTGTAATGGTCAAGAAGTTGCCTATTAGACCAAGAGGTTGCTGGTTCAATCCCCGCACAGGACAAATATTTGTTTGTTTGTCCTGGCCTGGGTGTAATATCTATCTATTTAAATATATTTCTAAGGCCACTGTAGATTTCGATGTCTGTAACACAAGTGCTTAAGCTACTTAACACGGAGTCAGATCAATGGATGTGTTGTAACTGTGTAATATTCATTAATAAATTAAAATACAGAAAAAATTGGACTTTGTCTCCACCTTTATGTCAGGGGCATAAGTAACTATCATGAAACTGCAAGTTTTTAAGTATGAAGTGGGGCTGACTATACATTTAAAGAACGTGTACATGATCTATTTTGTTGAACGACAGATGGAGAACGGTGCGCGGACCCACCTAAGGCACCTGACGGAGTACTTCAGCCTTCTGTACGAGTTCAGCAAGATGGGAGAGGAGGAGGGCAAGTTCCTGCTGCGGATCAACGCCATATCCAGCATGGTCAGCTTCTACCTCGGACAGAACTGCTCGACGGTGAGTTCGACTTTGGTATTTATAAACTGGGAAAGATTTAATAATTAAATTGATGGAAATAAGATTTGTAAGATCCGTGTAATGAACGACTGGATATAATATAGATTCGCGTTCATGGAGTAATTGGTTACAATCTTAGTATTTATTTGTTCAAGCATGCAATAATAGTGGATCGTGTTCGACGTTATATTTGCATGAACTGACGATTTACCAAGAGATTTATGGTGTTCTATTAAACAGATACATTCAATTTGAACCTTGAAGCATTTACGTAGTGGTGTACCTTAGGTGTACCGTATGCATTTTCTCGTGTGATTTTTTTTTTGTCAAATAAGTTAAATGGAAGATTTTACATTTTAAAGTGACTAAAATTAAATTACTCATCTTCTCCTGTCATGTCAGGCGGAGTCCCCAACAGAGGAGGCGGGCGGCAGCGGCAGCGGCGGCGGCGGCAACGCGGAGAGCGCGGGCGACAAGCTGCGGCCCGGCGCGCTGGACAAGATGGTGGCGCTCGTGGCCGGCCTGGTCGAGCGCTCGCGCGACCCCGCCGGGCATCTTGCGCTGCACGACCCCGATGCGAGGGCGCTGCTGCATGCTAAGGTACGTTGTACGATGCGTCAGCGGCAGCGGCGGCGGCGGCAACGCGGAGAGCGCGGGCGACAAGCTGCGGCCCGGCGCGCTGGACAAGATGGTGGCGCTCGTGGCCGGCCTGGTCGAGCGCTCGCGCGACCCCGCCGGGCATCTTGCGCTGCACGACCCCGATGCGAGGGCGCTGCTGCATGCTAAGGTACGTTGTACGATGCGTCAGCGGCAGCGGCGGCGGCGGCAACGCGGAGAGCGCGGGCGACAAGCTGCGGCCCGGCGCGCTGGACAAGATGGTGGCGCTCGTGGCCGGCCTCGTCGAGCGCTCGCGCGACCCCGCCGGGCATCTTGCGCTGCACGACCCCGATGCGAGGGCGCTGCTGCATGCTAAGGTACGTTGTACGATGCGTCAGCGGCAGCGGCGGCGGCGGCAACGCGGAGAGCGCGGGCGACAAGCTGCGGCCCGGCGCGCTGGACAAGATGGTGGCGCTCGTGGCCGGCCTGGTCGAGCGCTCGCGCGACCCCGCCGGGCATCTTGCGCTGCACGACCCCGATGCGAGGGCGCTGCTGCATGCTAAGGTACGTTGTACGATGCGTCAGCGGCAGCGGCGGCGGCGGCAACGCGGAGAGCGCGGGCGACAAGCTGCGGCCCGGCGCGCTGGACAAGATGGTGGCGCTCGTGGCCGGCCTCGTCGAGCGCTCGCGCGACCCCGCCGGGCATCTTGCGCTGCACGACCCCGATGCGAGGGCGCTGCTGCATGCTAAGGTACGTTGTACGATGCGTCAGCGGCAGCGGCGGCGGCGGCAACGCGGAGAGCGCGGGCGACAAGCTGCGGCCCGGCGCGCTGGACAAGATGGTGGCGCTCGTGGCCGGCCTGGTCGAGCGCTCGCGCGACCCCGCCGGGCATCTTGCGCTGCACGACCCCGATGCGAGGGCGCTGCTGCATGCTAAGGTACGTTGTACGATGCGTCAGCGGCAGCGGCGGCGGCGGCAACGCGGAGAGCGCGGGCGACAAGCTGCGGCCCGGCGCGCTGGACAAGATGGTGGCGCTCGTGGCCGGCCTGGTCGAGCGCTCGCGCGACCCCGCCGGGCATCTTGCGCTGCACGACCCCGATGCGAGGGCGCTGCTGCATGCTAAGGTACGTTGTACGATGCGTCAGCGGCAGCGGCGGCGGCGGCAACGCGGAGAGCGCGGGCGACAAGCTGCGGCCCGGCGCGCTGGACAAGATGGTGGCGCTCGTGGCCGGCCTGGTCGAGCGCTCGCGCGACCCCGCCGGGCATCTTGCGCTGCACGACCCCGATGCGAGGGCGCTGCTGCATGCTAAGGTACGTTGTACGATGCGTCAGCGGCAGCGGCGGCGGCGGCAACGCGGAGAGCGCGGGCGACAAGCTGCGGCCCGGCGCGCTGGACAAGATGGTGGCGCTCGTGGCCGGCCTCGTCGAGCGCTCGCGCGACCCCGCCGGGCATCTTGCGCTGCACGACCCCGATGCGAGGGCGCTGCTGCATGCTAAGGTACGTTGTACGATGCGTCAGCGGCAGCGGCGGCGGCGGCAACGCGGAGAGCGCGGGCGACAAGCTGCGGCCCGGCGCGCTGGACAAGATGGTGGCGCTCGTGGCCGGCCTGGTCGAGCGCTCGCGCGACCCCGCCGGGCATCTTGCGCTGCACGACCCCGATGCGAGGGCGCTGCTGCATGCTAAGGTACGTTGTACGATGCGTCAGCGGCAGCGGCGGCGGCGGCAACGCGGAGAGCGCGGGCGACAAGCTGCGGCCCGGCGCGCTGGACAAGATGGTGGCGCTCGTGGCCGGCCTGGTCGAGCGCTCGCGCGACCCCGCCGGGCATCTTGCGCTGCACGACCCCGATGCGAGGGCGCTGCTGCATGCTAAGGTACGTTGTACGATGCGTCAGCGGCAGCGGCGGCGGCGGCAACGCGGAGAGCGCGGGCGACAAGCTGCGGCCCGGCGCGCTGGACAAGATGGTGGCGCTCGTGGCCGGCCTCGTCGAGCGCTCGCGCGACCCCGCCGGGCATCTTGCGCTGCACGACCCCGATGCGAGGGCGCTGCTGCATGCTAAGGTACGTTGTACGATGCGTCAGCGGCAGCGGCGGCGGCGGCAACGCGGAGAGCGCGGGCGACAAGCTGCGGCCCGGCGCGCTGGACAAGATGGTGGCGCTCGTGGCCGGCCTGGTCGAGCGCTCGCGCGACCCCGCCGGGCATCTTGCGCTGCACGACCCCGATGCGAGGGCGCTGCTGCATGCTAAGGTACGTTGTACGATGCGTCAGCGGCAGCGGCGGCGGCGGCAACGCGGAGAGCGCGGGCGACAAGCTGCGGCCCGGCGCGCTGGACAAGATGGTGGCGCTCGTGGCCGGCCTCGTCGAGCGCTCGCGCGACCCCGCCGGGCATCTTGCGCTGCACGACCCCGATGCGAGGGCGCTGCTGCATGCTAAGGTACGTTGTACGATGCGTCAGCGGCAGCGGCGGCGGCGGCAACGCGGAGAGCGCGGGCGACAAGCTGCGGCCCGGCGCGCTGGACAAGATGGTGGCGCTCGTGGCCGGCCTGGTCGAGCGCTCGCGCGACCCCGCCGGGCATCTTGCGCTGCACGACCCCGATGCGAGGGCGCTGCTGCATGCTAAGGTACGTTGTACGATGCGTCAGCGGCAGCGGCGGCGGCGGCAACGCGGAGAGCGCGGGCGACAAGCTGCGGCCCGGCGCGCTGGACAAGATGGTGGCGCTCGTGGCCGGCCTGGTCGAGCGCTCGCGCGACCCCGCCGGGCATCTTGCGCTGCACGACCCTGATGCACGGGCACTGCTGCATGCCAAGGTACGTTGTACGATACACTAACTGTATAGGCACCGTGCGTAGCGATTACTCTGCCATCTCGAGACTCATATTCAAAACTTTTACTTTCAATGTCGGTAATTCTACTGACAAACCACGGAAAAACACGGTGCCTTATTCTGCCATCTGATGACTCATATTCGAACTTTTCAAGCTAAATGTCAAATTTTACTGTCAAACCACAGAAAAAAAACCGGGATTTTAGCGCCCTCTATAGTTTCTGCACGGTGCCTACTATACTCTGTCGAGGAACAGTGAGCTGTCAAACGACATTTAACAGCTCACGCTCATCAACCGTTTCAGCCCATACTTCCGTATTGCTTTTGTTCAATTTTCAAATAAATAATGTTGTTCTTCATGGACGGTTACCGCTCATTCAGTGATGTGCTAAGAATAACGATTGCAACGATTGTGCCACCGATTACACATAATCGATATTTATAAATATAGGCTTTGAATAAATCTAAACTTCTTCAAAACATGTTAATAAGGTGTAATAACGAAATGACTTCATTAGAATTGTACTAAACGCGTTAGTTCTTTTTAATTACATTCGTACATACTGCCTGTCGTTTCGGCTGCGATGCGAATTTCCAGCGCCAATGTGCGTTTGCACTTGTTACCCCGTGTTTCATATCGACTGTTTCTTCCAGGGGTTTCCGTTCATCTACCAGCAGACGCGGGACTGCCTGAACCTGCAGCAGACGCGGTCGCTGATCTTCGCACTGTGCCGGTGGAACGAGCCGCTCGCGCAGAAGATCGTCAACATGATATTTCAGGCCATAGCTAAACATACTGAGGTACGGTAACTGACCTATGTTTATTGACTATTGTAAGTTTTTTGATAGAAACGACGGAAATTATTGAAACAGTTTTTATTTATTTATTTATATAAACTTTATTGACCACACAAAAGGTACAAAAGGCGGACTTAACGCTAAAAGCATTCTCTACCAGTCAACCTTTAGAAAAACGAAATGTTTGAATGTGGTAGTTTTCTTAATGAAATAAATTGTTTATGTCGACTCCAATCAATATCAATCAATGGTTCAAAGGATCAATATGAAATACTTTATTACAATTAACGGGTTCTTCTGACTTTCGATTTTAAAGAAGTCGAAATTGTCGAACCATCTATTCTTATTCAATGTTTAAACGATAACTAAGCAAGGTATCGTTTTATCATTCGTTGCGATCTGTAATGCAACACAATGGTTAGTCTAGAAACACCAAGCTAAAAATACGCGACCGAAGTTCAGCGGCAATGTATTTTCTGTACAATATTACGCGACATTATATCGGCATGGGGTATCACCTAACATCACTACATAGTATAAAACAAAGTCGCTTTTTCTGTCCCTATGTGTGTTGTATGTCCCTATGAACGCTTAAATCTTTAAAACTACGCAACGGATTTTGATGCGGTTTTTTTTAATAGATAGAGTAACTCATGAGGAAGGTTTTTATGTATAATATCATCCATTAAATAGTGGACAAGTACCACGGGCGAAGCCGGGGCGGGCCGCTAGTTTAAAATAAATTGCAGGTGTAATCCCGCCGCGTTTTATAATAAATGATATTTTATGCCCCATTTCGATACCATCAACTCATGTTTGATCTAATCCGTCGTCTTGCAGACGTGCGGGCCGTTTTTTAAGTTGCTAACGCTGCTGGTGGAGGGCAGCGGCGGCGGCGCGGGCGCGGCGGGCGGCCTGCCCTGCTTCACGCAGCTCGTGCTCGCGCGCCTCTGGGACGTGGCTGACGTCTGCCCGCACGCAGCGCTCGAGTGGCTGGCGTTGCAGGTGAGTTACACGCAACCTTATCTTATTAACTAGTTTTACAAATCATGGGTAGAATTGAGTTTTAAATAAATAAAGACGAAACTATGTTAGAACAATTTTATAATTGAAATCACAATGATCGGACTTATCTAAGACCTAGGCGACTGATCACGGTGGACGTCCGTCACGTCCGAGCGCGAAGTGAGTCGGCACTTCGCCATCCCTCCCACCAAGACTACTCGCCCCACCTCCTGACGTCACGACGAGTAGAGGGGACCGGTTGTGGGGAATCCTTAAGACTAGCATCTTATTACATAGATTTTTTTAAATCGGACCAGTAGTTCCTGCAATTAGCTCGTTCAAACAAACAAACAAACATACAAACAGACTCTTCAGCTTTATATATTAGTCTGTAGATTTATTAATGAGGGTGTATGCGATTGAAAAATCCGTTAGATGGCAGTAGGTAGGCGGGTCTAACTGGTATGTGATTGGTGAATTTTGACATGACATTGACAGATATGTCAAAGATCTTACGCCTACCTACTGCCATCCAGCGGATTTTTCGTTTGTGAAAACTGTCATTGGACCGGAGTAAATAAGATACCATGGTAAATTGAACCATGTCCTATACTTAGAGTCGAAACGGAATGAAAATCAAATCACATCCGCTCGTTTTGGCTTGTGTGAGAAGCTAGCTAGGCTTAACGTGAAGTTTAACAAAGGTTTAACCGTTGTTCGACGCTTCTCGTGTTTACATATTTTATATTACAAAATGGAACGCGGAGAATGTCCCCGTCCTCTCGGCCTCTATCTAAATCACGACAGTTGCAATAACAGTCGTCATTATAGCTTCTATGGATAGTTTAAGAAAACTAGTCGTAGGTTTTTAGGATCTGTTGTTTTTTATTATTTTTGAAGATTTATAAGTGCTTTTTTTCTAGGCCTATTTGAATAAAGTATATTTTGATGATTTTATTTGATATTGTGGTCTAACCGTGTCCTGTGCAGGTGCCGCGCAACAAAGCCGCGCACGCGTGGGCGCTGCGCACGGCGGACCGCTGGGTGGAGCCGCAGCTGCTGGGCAGCATGGCGGCGCGGGTCCGGGCGGCGGCGGCGCTGCTGCTGGTGGCGCTGGTGCCGTCGCAGCACTTCCGCGCCGGGTACACGCGCGCGCGCCCGCCGCCCGCGCAGCCGCACCTCGCTAAGCTGCCTGATACTGCGCACCATACGCTGCACCAGGTGTGTACTCGCCCGTGCCCGTACCAGATAATAAATACCTTCCGTTCGTTTTCTGACCATGGCGGCCGATCTACGATTAGCCAGGTACGCACGACATATTATAGTGCAGAAGTGCGCAAGCACAGGTGCACCGAAATAATAATGAGATTGAGGGGATAGGCGATTCCCTCAACTCATTCGGTGGTATAACAATCTGAGACGACCGTAAAGGATCAGGCGCATGACCATTAACCTTTCGTATGCGGGAAGGGTGCGTAAATCTGTACCCGTCGTCTGCGGCAACATAGCGCGAGTTTAAGACCGTATTTCAAGTGTATATGTTTCAAAATAGAGTTGAAAGTGTCACAGGTCATCTGAACACTGATCAGTGTTACCGCAGTTTCATACTAGAACACTGATCAGTGCTAAAGCAACTGAAGGGTTAACGTTCCTTCCGAAGTACGGAGGAGCACGAAATGACTTTTTTCGGTTACCGATTACTGTCCTCTGCGAAAATTGCTTAACTTTGCAATCGCAGGCCGAGCACGCTAACCACTGTGCCGTCTAACTCCTCACCACACCAGATAATGGAATGTGCGCTGTGGTTGAATTTGCGAGTAGAAGCGTGTACGGTCCGGCCGACAAATACTCGTCGATAGACCAATAGTCGTCAGCTATTGATATCCCTGCTTATCAATATTCGTTATTCGCTTCGTAGGTGTACACGATGCTGCTGGGCAAGCTGAAGGCGGCGCGCAAGTACACGGACATCGCCGCGCACGGCACCATGAAACTGACCGCATACTTCGGCGTCATGTCTTACTGCGTTGTCAGTAGAGTCGAGAAGCTGATGGTGAGTGCTTTGTACACCCAATGAAATTGTACAAAGTGTAAAAGTTAATTTATTGACTAACCAGCTAACCACTGTTTAACAATCAGTTTTATATAACGTGGCATTATAATTTTCGTAAAAAAGAAAATTTGACATATTCCTGAAACCACTGTAAGTTTGCTTGAAGTTTTCCCGGTAGTTTTTACTGGAAACATAAATTCGTTATTTTTATATAAAAAAATTATGATCTGATAAACTCATTGCACAGCTCAAAACCAAGCTTGAAGATGGAATGCAAAAGGAATTTGTAAGTTACTACTAGTCAGCTGTTAATAAACCAAAACTATTTACAGTTCGGTCAATACTTCAACGACCTCTGGGATCTTTACCACCCTGCGATATCGGAGCCGTCGGTGGCGGTGCACCCGAACAAGCAGGCGCTGCTGACATTCTGGCACGCCGTGTCCGTCGACTGCCCGGAGAACGTGCAGCTGGCCGTCAGCAACCCGCGCCTGATCAAGCACATCGCCTTCAACTACATACTGTGAGTCGACTGAGTATACAAGCAGGCGCTGCTGACGTTCTGGCACGCCGTGTCCGTCGACTGCCCGGAGAACGTGCAGCTGGCCGTCAGCAACCCGCGCCTGATCAAGCACATCGCCTTCAACTACATACTGTGAGTCGACTGAGTATACAAGCAGGCGCTGCTGACGTTCTGGCACGCCGTGTCCGTCGACTGCCCGGAGAACGTGCAGCTGGCCGTCAGCAACCCGCGCCTGATCAAGCACATCGCCTTCAACTACATACTGTGAGTCGACTGAGTATACAAGCAGGCGCTGCTGACGTTCTGGCACGCCGTGTCCGTCGACTGCCCGGAGAACGTGCAGCTGGCCGTCAGCAACCCGCGCCTGATCAAGCACATCGCCTTCAACTACATACTGTGAGTCGACTGAGTATACAAGCAGGCGCTGCTGACGTTCTGGCACGCCGTGTCCGTCGACTGCCCGGAGAACGTGCAGCTGGCCGTCAGCAACCCGCGCCTGATCAAGCACATCGCCTTCAACTACATACTGTGAGTCGACTGAGTATACAAGCAGGCGCTGCTGACGTTCTGGCACGCCGTGTCCGTCGACTGCCCGGAGAACGTGCAGCTGGCCGTCAGCAACCCGCGCCTGATCAAGCACATCGCCTTCAACTACATACTGTGAGTCGACTGAGTATACAAGCAGGCGCTGCTGACGTTCTGGCACGCCGTGTCCGTCGACTGCCCGGAGAACGTGCAGCTGGCCGTCAGCAACCCGCGCCTGATCAAGCACATCGCCTTCAACTACATACTGTGAGTCGACTGAGTATACAAGCAGGCGCTGCTGACGTTCTGGCACGCCGTGTCCGTCGACTGCCCGGAGAACGTGCAGCTGGCCGTCAGCAACCCGCGCCTGATCAAGCACATCGCCTTCAACTACATACTGTGAGTCGACTGAGTATACAAGCAGGCGCTGCTGACGTTCTGGCACGCCGTGTCCGTCGACTGCCCGGAGAACGTGCAGCTGGCCGTCAGCAACCCGCGCCTGATCAAGCACATCGCCTTCAACTACATACTGTGAGTCGACTGAGTATACAAGCAGGCGCTGCTGACGTTCTGGCACGCCGTGTCCGTCGACTGCCCGGAGAACGTGCAGCTGGCCGTCAGCAACCCGCGCCTGATCAAGCACATCGCCTTCAACTACATACTGTGAGCCGTCTTCTGATAATGTTTATCCGCCGATACTAAAAAAGTATTTGGAATAGCCCCATCACCGCGTAACCAGACCTCGAAGCGAGTACGAGCCTACTCGCTTCCTCTATTCCTCATGACGTGACTACACCGTGTTTTATATCAAACTACGACACATAGTGTTACACTATAGCTTAAAGCCTTCCTCGCCAAATGGACTATCCAACACTTATCTAATTCTTGAAATCAAACCATCATTGCTGAGGTAAGCGCGTTCAAACAAACAAACAAGCTCTTTAGTTTTATTGTATTAGTATAGATTAATAATTGAATGTTGATATTTTTGCAGTGCGGACCACGAGGACGGCGAGGTTGTCGCGTACAACCGCGCGATGCTGCCGCCGTACTACGCGCTGCTGCGGCTCTGCTGCCGGCGGTCGAGCGCGTTCGCGCGCACGCTCGCGCAGCACCAGAACATCCACTGGGCCTTCCGGAACATCGCGCCGCACGCTCACCTCTACCCCGGCGCCGCTGATGAGCTGCTCAGGTACCGCTTACAGACGAGCATGAGTTTTTAATACAGCTTACAGCCTTACAGCCTAAAGCTTACAGCCTAGGGAACAGGGCAGGCAAATGATGATGACAGCCACTTGTAGAATATTTAAGACTTTCGGGGATGAAGTGTATAGGTTAGGTTCATTACAATCACCTCATAACTTGTCCATTGTTAAGGTCCAAATAAATGGTCCTTCGAGCCAGACAAGAGATCAAATTTATTTTATTATAACACGTCATGCCTTATGCCCATACAGTGATAAAATCTCTAAATCTACCCAATTAAAAAAACGCCCCATTATAATACTTTGTGAATAGTCTAAGTACGACCACTGAGTATTGAAATGAAACTTTTTAATGACAACTGTTTGTCTTTCTGGCAAAATTGAATTCATCAATCAATCAATCAATGATGATGATGATGATTCATCATCATCACCATTGATTGATTCACCATCACTGCCAGACAAGTCGTCGATGATTAACCTGTAAGACATTGCAACGTGCTTACTGCAGTCGGATTAGCGCCGATGATTTAGAAAATAGCATTGTCGACAGGCTGGCGCGGATACTTGCGGCGCGAGGTGCTCCCGCGAGCGGCAGCAGCGCCCCGCCCGGCGACTCCGCTGACGGACGCGAAGCCGCCGCCTTCCGTCGCAGCACACTCTCCGCCTACTTGCAGGGTAAGTGTCCCTGTAACTGAACATTTGCTAGGCAAAAGTACCGGTTGTACACTTGGCTGCTGGCCTATTGTTCTAGTGTTCAGACACCCTGGCTATAAAACCAAGAGACTCGAGTTCGAATCCCGCTAGAGGCAAATGTTTGTGTGATGAACATCGGCATTTGTACTCGAGTCATGGATTTTGATAAATCGCTGCGCTGCGCAGTTGCGACGCCAACGTTGTGGATTGTTGAATAAAATACTTAATCTTCGATACTGCATATAATTATTATAGGTTGACTTGTACAAACAAATAACGAAAACTAAGTACAATGTTAGGAGTTAATTAAGTACAGGTCCGATGGCCGCGGTGGCCGGAGGCAGAGAGAGAGTGTTGTAGCGCGCGACGCTGCTGCTCGAGCGCTGACCCCACGCGTCCGCTAGGTGGCGCGGATGCGCTCCGCGCCCATTGGTCCGTGCGTCGCTCCGCGGTGTGGCGATCCGCGAAGTGTTGCCAGCGGCAACATCCTCCGCCCCGTTGGAGACTCCCAACATTAAGTAAACGTAGTGGGGAGCGCGCACAGTCTTCTTAGGGCTCTCCGCACGACGCCCTTGACAGTGAAGACGTCGGCGACGCGATTTACTCCATCTGTACCAGCATAGAGACGGGTGATTCGTCCCAGACGCCACTGTAGGGGTGGCAGATTATCTTCTATTAAGACGACCAAGTCCCCGACGCTGGCCGTCCGCTGCTGGGTGCGCCACTTCGTCCGCTGTTGTAGTTCAGCGACGAACTCTTTGCGCCATCTCGTCCAGAAGTGCTGTCGTAGCTGCTCTATGTGCTCGTATCTGCTGAGTCTCATAGTTAGTGGTGAAGTAGGGACCGCAGTAAGTGGTCTCCCAATTAGAAAATGCCCAGGGGTGAGAGGTAAAGGATCAGTAGGGTCGGAAGAGAGAGGAGTGAGGGGACGTGAGTTTAAAATGGCCTCTATCTGCGTGAATAATGTGGTTAGCTCTTCGAAAGTTAAACTAGCGTTACCCATAACTCTTTTCATATGAAATTTAGCTGACTTTATACCAGCCTCAAAAAACTCCACCAAAATGTGGAGAGTAGGGTGGATTAAAAGAAAATTTAATTCCCTCATTAGAGCCGAAATCAGTCAGCGGCTGTCGGCTGGATCGTGTTACCATCCTACGTAATTCATTGTTAGCTCCTCTAAAATTAGTGCCGTTATCACAAAATACAGTGGCTGGTTTACCTCTGCGTGATATGAATCTACGTAAACATTGAAGAAACGCTTGAGTGCTCAAGTCACTCACCAACTCGAGGTGAACCGCCTTTGAAGTGAGACACACAAATAAACATAAATAACACTTAGTAGTTCGACTACCCCTCCCCTTACGGCTAGATATTAAAAATGGTCCACCATAATCTAGACCACAGTAATAAAATGGAAATGTAGGAGAATTTCTTTCAGAAGGTAAATTGCCCATGATAGGTTGAATATTCTCACGTCGTAGTCTTGTGCAGACAACACACATCTTTGTTGTACTGCGGGCTAAATTGCGACCTAATATTGGCCAAAATCTTTCGCGAATAGATGCTAGAAGTAACTGTGGGCCGGCATGAAATAATCGAATATGCTCGTGTCTCATAATCAATTTACAAAAATGATGTTTAGAATCTAAAATCATAGGGTGTTTTTTATCGTAATTATAATCAGAATTATTGAGCCGACCTCCTACTCTTAACAATCCTTTCTCATCGATAAATGGATTAAGTGGTAACAATTTCGATGATTTATGTAAGTTTTTATTATTTTTAATATTATATATTTCTTGTTGAAAGGATTGAGCTTGACTACACTTTACTAATAGACATAAGGCATTATGGACTTCATCAGAACTGAGGGGTCCTGTAAGTTTAGTAGAATTTAATTTAGAATTTGTTATAAAGCGCAATACATATGCATATACTCTTAGCAGTTTTTGATAATTAGAATAATTTTGAAATTTAATTACATCATTTGTTATTGTTTGTACATTACACCTTACGTTTTCCTTTACTTCAGGTAAATCGGCAAATGAAATAGATGAGATTTTTTCTTGATGCCATTCACTCCTTTCCTTCTTGAGGAAAGAAGGACCCTCCCACCAGAGGGATGAGAGTTGCAACTGCTTAGGATCGACTCCTCGAGATGCGAGGTCAGCCGGGTTTTGGTCTGTAGGTACATAATTAAAAACAAAATCTAAAGCATTCTCGTTTATCTCATTTACACGATTACACACAAACGTTTTTAAGTTTTTAGGGGGTGTTTTAACCCAACCTAAAACTATAGTAGAGTCTGTCCAAATAAATTTATTATTTATATTATAATTTATAGATTGTAGAATCTTTGCACATAAACGAGAACCTAGTAAGGCTCCACACAGTTCTAACCTAGGTATAGTTGTGGGTTTCAAAGGAGCAACCCGTGCCTTTGCACATAGCAACTTAACAGTGACCTGCCTGTTATCGTTTCTTGAAAGTAAATAAACACATGCAGCATAGGCATGTTGGCTTGCGTCTACAAAGCAATGTAATTCAATATCGACTGGTGAGTCACATAGCCCACGCCTGGGAATATTAATAGAAAATAAAAATTGTAAATTGTTGATGAAGCTATTCCAACGCTTAGCAATGCCCTCGGACACTGGTTCATCCCAGTCTAATTTAGCAGCCCATAGGTCCTGCAATACAATTTTAGCTACAATAATACATGGACATATAAGACCTAGGGGATCAAATATTTTACAAGTCATAGAAATTATGGTTCGCTTAGTCACCTGGGCAACAGGTTTTAAATCAGTTGAAAATTGTAATGTATCTGTTTTAGGAGACCAATTCAAACCTAAAACAGTAGCCTCCTTGCTCAATTCTAATGTTGAGTGCTCAGAGTTATTAAATAAATTAGGTACATTGGACCGAAACTTCCTCAATGGGAAACAAGCTGAGTTTAATTCCCTGACTACTCCTTCATAAATAGATTTTAAATCGTTAATTGTCTCAGCCCCTGTTGACAAATCATCAACATAGAAATCATTTTTAATAATGTTTGCAATATTTTTATCTACACATTCATGAGCTAATTGAACTAGACACCTAATGCTTAAAAATGATGCTGATGCTGTACCATAGGTTACAGTATTTAAACACAAAACGCTAATTGGCTTATCTTCGCTATCGCGCCACAATATTAACTGTAGATGGCGCTGTGAACTATCGATTTCAATTTGTCGATACATTTTCTCAATGTCTGCAGTAAGTACGTATTTGTAACATCTAAAACGCAATAAAGTGGATATCAAATCATTTTGTACTACTGGACCGATCAGTTGTATATCATTTAGTGATTTTTTGGATGAAGTTTTCGCAGAGGCATCAAAAACTACGCGAAGCTTAGTTGTTTCGCTTTTTAATTTTAAAACCGCATGATGGGGCATGAAGTACCCAAACGTAGGCCGCTCTATTTTAGTTAGGTGGCCTAGCTCTGCATATTCTTGCAGAAACTCAGTATATTTAATTTTCAACTCGGGTTGACTTTTAAATTTCTTTTCTAAATTTATTAGACGTTTCTCAGCTAAAAAATAAGAATTCCCTAATGCATATTCTGGTACCTCTTTCAATGGTATTTGAACTGAGAACCTACCACTTGATAAGCGTTTAGTTGTATTTATAAAATGAGATTCACAAGATTTCTCCTCCAGGGACAGAGTTTTATGGCTAGGTAATTCATCTATTTCCCAGAATTTTTCTATTGCACACTTCAATTCCTGTGTAAAATTGCAAAATGATTTAGGCTGTGACATAGTCAAGCTCACAGCAGTCGGGCCAGTTACTAACCAGCCGAACCGGGATTGCACTAAAGTAGGCGCACTATTACCTAATTTGATAAGCTTGGACCCTACTATATTCCAATAAACATCGGCTCCTAATAAAATATCTACCTCAGAGGGCTTATAGAATGTAGGATCAGCGAGTTGAATGTTTGTAGGCAAATTGAGACACTCAGGATTGATCTCTATATTAGGCAGAGTTCCTGTAATATGTGGAACAAATAAAAATTTAATATTAACATTGAATGAATTTAAACGAGAATTCACATTAAGTATGCATGTCCCCAATATGTTACATACTGCATTATTAATACCTGCCACAGTAATGGGCTTAGAATCACTACTACATATTCCTAATTGATTCCTAAAACTTTCTGACATAAGTGAACTCTGGCTGCCGGTGTCTAGCAGTGCCCGGGCCAGGTGGGCTTTACCCTTATAGTTAACCTTAATGATTGCTGTAGATAACAGTACTTCATTTATGTTTGAATTAATGACAGATAATGAGACAGGGCTAGAATTGGAATTATTATTACTATCATTAGGTGTTGCTGAAACATGTATCCTATGGAGTAATGTATTGTGCTTTCTTTTACACAAGCGACAAGAGGTTTTCATTAAACAGTTAATTGCAGAATGACCAGAACGTAAACAATTCTTACATAAGTTTAGTTTTGTAACTTCATTGATTCTATTATCTATAGTCATGTCCTTTAGTTTTGTACACTGATACAAGCGATGGTTTTGTTTACATAGTGGACATGAAACATTCAATTTACTATCAAGAGAAACTAAAAAAGACCTAGATTGTCTATTGTTATCTTTGTAATTAGATCGATAATCATTTTTGTAATCAGAGCGATTGACATGAGCAGTTTCGAGTACATTAGCACGACCCCGTATAAACATATAAAAATCCTCTAAATTTGGTAACCTGGAGAGCGAACCTTTATGTTCCTCCCACTTATTAGCTGTTACAGAATCTAATTTTGTTGATACCATATATATAATCAGTGTGTCCCACTTGTCAGTAGGCTGACCAAGTGTGCCCAACGCTCTTAAATGCTTAGATACATGATCAACAATAAATTGTAATGACTTAAACGATTCTCTATTTATAGATTCAATACTAAATAGGGCTTTGAGATGATTATTGATAAGCAAGTTTCTATTGTTGTATCTTTGACATAATAAATCCCATGCAATATTATAATTTTCAGCGGAAAACTCAATCGACTTAATAGTAACTGATGCACTACCTTCTAAAGTGGAGCGTAGGTAATGGAATTTATTGATTAATGGAATGCTATCATTTTTGTGTATCATTGATTCGAAACTATCTTTATACTCTAGCCAACCTAAATAGTTACCATCAAAGGTAGGCAAGTTAATAGTAGGCAACTTAATAGTACTTGTACTTGGTGAATTATTATAGCAAGACTGATACTCATCACCACCCATATTGGCTGGAGTAGGTTTAGGGCAGGTGTCAAGTATCACCTGTCCCTTTGATAGTAAAGAAAAGCACCGAGATTCAATGGCATCTCGCTCGTCAATTTGTTCATCCAAATTGGGAGCAAACTCATCAATTTGATCCTGAATCTGTTCAAACTCTGTGATTGAACTATGTAATTTATTTATCTTAAGTTCTAACTCCTTATAAACAGCTAATGGCATTTTATCCTCAAAATGTTGCATTAAATCTAAATATTCACTAAATTTGGATAATCGACCCTTGAAAGCAGCCCGTTTACGGATTAATGAATTTAATTGTTTCCCTATATCTACTTCACTAGTGCCCATGGGGCCTTCAATTTTGTCACTAGCCATAATTATAGACAAATATCACGCACAGAGCTCAACAATGAACCACGCAAAAGGTAATAAATTGTTCAATCTAACCAATTTATAGATCCAGTCGACACCCGATGACCGCAGACTCCGCGACTCTCGATCGACGAGACGCCGCGACGCGACCCGTGGCTCAGGCTCGGCTCGCTGCGATGCGATGTAGGCCGAACCCGTGCAGGTTGCGGGTTTACTCTGAAATAGTCGGCAAATCCGTCTGAAGCAAAGCTGGGTGCGATAATGCAGGCTTTTGTGGGAAATTAGGTGTGCCCCTAGTAGTACTTAGGTGTATACACACAACAAATATCTTCGCAACTTCAAACAGAAACAAATGGAATCGCATAAAGAAAATGCAAAATAATCGTGCAATAGTTATGTGCAAAACAAAATGGCCGTACCTAATTAGATATGGGTGCATGAAAATGCAAAATGTGCAATAAGATTGTGCGAACAAAATGGCCGTTAATTAACGTAATGGATTTTAGGCAAAAAATAGCGAGTGCACTTTATGTATAGGTATTCGTTAAATAGGCATTTAAAATTGCTTGATTGAATAGAAAACGAGCAAACCCACCACACGCAAATAGTGCAAATGAAACTCACATAGGGAGAATAGGTATAAAGGAATGGGCATTAACTTATCTTGGGTAGACCTTCAGTCGACACGATGCTGCAGGCCCCAGTTGATGCTTCCTGGTTACGTAGTGGATGCTCGGCTCGTTCTTTTCTCGCTGCTGTCTGCCTCCTCTTGAGTCCTGTCACGGTCGCCAAAATGTCGGCGCTGCGCAGTTGCGACGCCAACGTTGTGGATTGTTGAATAAAATACTTAATCTTCGATACTGCATATAATTATTATAGGTTGACTTGTACAAACAAATAACGAAAACTAAGTACATACAATGTTAGGAGTTAATTAAGTACAGGTCCGATGGCCGCGGTGGCCGGAGGCAGAGAGAGAGTGTTGTAGCGCGCGACGCTGCTGCTCGAGCGCTGACCCCACGCGTCCGCTAGGTGGCGCGGATGCGCTCCGCGCCCATTGGTCCGTGCGTCGCTCCGCGGTGTGGCGATCCGCGAAGTGTTGCCAGCGGCAACAAGTATTTAAGTATTTTTATCCGTTTCCTAGCTTCCATTGTACAAGCTTCGAGCTTGGCAATTGATGTGTTAGTCCAAGGAATTTTTGTTTTTAAACTAGAACTAATTTTCCCGCTATTGTATTGTCCTAGAGGCTTGCCCCGTAAATAGGACACTGGAATCTTATAAAAGCATACTCTTCTGGTTTCTTTTACTCGTTTAACATTTTTAGGGTTAAACGGGCGAACGTGTTGGACGACGCTGATATCTGCGTTCTGCACGTTAGTTGAGAATGAGGACGACAGGCTATACGTCGTTTACAACGGCGGATTGCAAATGACTTTTGAAGTGAGTATAAAATTGTTTGGAAAATGTAATTAAATTTTGAAATTTGAATGAATGAATTGGTTACTGCTTTGGCTAGGTTATATTAATCCGGCTAAATTTCTCAAAAAAATTCACTTTGCCAGTCAACTTTTCGGTATTTTTGTATTCCATACTTCTTCGTGGTTTCATTCGAAACAGGCGTACTGCTTTACCTTATCTTTAAACTTTCATACTGGGAGACCACTCACCAAATGTACGTGTACATTAACAAATGCACAGGGTCGATAAGTCAGAAAAGAAATATTCAATGAATGTCCTGTTTCCTCTGTAAAGGCGCTGCACAGCTTACACGCGGTGTACGTCGAAGGCGGCGGCGGCGGCAGCGGCGGGGGCGGCGGCGGCGGGGGCGTGCGCGGCGAGCTGGCGGCGGCGCTGCGCTGGGCGGGCGCGCTGTGCCGCACGCTGCGCACGCGCCGCGACCACAAGGAGGCGCGCGCGCTGCTGCTGGCCTGCAAGGACTGGCCCGAGTGCGCGCGCCGGCTGCTCGCCATGCTCGCCGCGCACCACCGCCTCGACCATCTGCGCGTGCCGGCGCTCGGTGAGACCTAGCTGTCGTTACGTCTCCTCGACTCGCCTACGAGACAACTCATACAGTTGAACGAGACGATTGCGCTCATTTTACTGTTCGACAGCATTTGGTTCTGGCTTGATTATGATAAAACATTTCATGATAGGCATAGCAGAATACTTTAAGACCGTCACATTTACGTTGGTACGACTTAATCGAACTTAATTTATCAACTAAACATAGAGGGCGTTGGTATTTAGGCTCTAACTGGTATTTGATTGGTGAAATTTTGACATGACATGGATAGATATATCAAAATTCACCAATGACATGAAGTTAAAACTCACGCCTACGTATTGCCATCTAGTAGATTTTTCAATCGCAAACAACCTCATTGTAGTGACCCTCTGAGTCAAACGAAACGATTACGCTAATTTTACTGTTCGACAACATTTGAATCTGGTGAATGAAACACTAGGGATGAAACGTATTTACTCGACCAGGTTTTGAGCCCTGGTTTTTCCTTGCAAGTACGTAAACCAGGTATGCGCCCGAAAAACTTGCAAGACCTTTAAAGTATTTTACTATAACGCACCCAAGCGTCTGTCAGACTCAGACCGCCCGCGCCGAGTCTTTCAAGTATTTAGAGCCCTTTAACAAAGTAGAAGAAAATTAAAACTTAACTCTTTTAGAATAAGGAACATAATCGTATAAGCTAAATCAAAAACTTTAAAACCATCAAGTTTTTTTTTTTGCCAATACCATTATAACTCTTATGTGTATGGTCATAAGGTTTAATTTCAAATAAAATACCTTGAAAGTATTTTCCTGATCTTGGCTTGGACTGGATACTTTCGTCTTTTGGCTCGCTCTAAATCAAGCAGAGTGAGTGAGATAGATAGCCCACTGTCGTGCGTGGGTTGAATTGTTTGAGGTTGGCATTTAGTTGCACTTCTTGCTAACAGATGTCGTTGCTTTTTATAGTAAGTTTTAAATGTGTAACTCGCGGTGACGAGATTTTTTTCTGTTTATAGACCTTCCGCCGAGACACATTGCCAAAATTTTAAATCAAAATAAAAAAAAGGTTTCTTATTGAGCAAATCGGTTCGCGGGCGAACATAGTTTCAAAACTTTAAAGGAATTTTGGTAACGTCGTTATGGTAACGTCATAAAGTCAATTTTCCTATGCACTTAGAAAAACCTTGGAAGTACTTCAAAACCTGGTTTTCGTACTTGGTATTTGTTGGCTGGCGTACCAGGGCGCCCTGGTACGGGATTTTACAAGTACGACTCATGCCTATGAAACACCAACTTCAGGTTAAAACAACAACTTTATTCAAATCAGTCCGAGGTATATATATGATTAGAAAAACACTTCGTTACCGTGATGCAACTATAAACATTGACATCTTTTGATATTTTGAGGAACTAATTTGACATTCTACATTTGATAGACGTTCTATTCAAAAGTTCAAAGAGTATTTACTTAAATTAAATAATAAATATTACCGATTAGACATTCCGCCCACCATGGCCAGAATGGACATAATATCCGCCCACCATGAACCAATAAGAGAAGTGGACTGTAATATTGGTAAGTACTATAGGTAACATTCATGGTGGCTGGTGCTATACAGCAGATCGCTATACAAAATCTTTAGAAATTAAATTAACAATTAGGGTGACTTAAAAAGTTGATCTGATAGGCAAATCTAAGATAATTATGCTAGAACAATGAGGTAAACAAATAAACTAAAACAAACACAAAAACTATAACAATATGATGTCAATAATTATTGACAATAAAGACCTTATCCTACTCGGCTACTGGTAAAACACACAATTTTACAATAGACCTCTAAGGCATCTGAGACTCACAACCCTCGTAACATTGTCCAAACCCTTATGTTTTTCTGTTATAATTCCCAGAAGCCATCTAGCCGGAGTTAAGATCGTCCTCCTTTACTAATACTACATCACCTATGTTAGGCTCTGGTGTTATGTTTGCCCATTTGTGTCGCTGTAAAAATTGTGTCAAATATTCCTTTGACCACCTGCGCCAAAAGTTTTGCAACATTTTTTGTGTTAATTGCCAGCGTTTCAGCGAAGATATAGAAGAAGCTTCGTAGTTTTCATCTGGCACCAAAATCAACGGTTCCCCAACGAGGAAATGCCCTGGGGTGAGGGGAGTTGGATCCTGAGAGTTGGTACTGATCGTAGATATGGGTCTTGAATTTAGACACGCCTCTATTTGACACAAAAGAGTAGAGATCTCCTCATAGGTAAGTGTCTCTGAACCGATGACACGTCTTAGGTGGTGTTTTGTTGATTTTATCCCGCTCTCCCAAAGTCCGCCAAAATGGGGGGCTCTTGGTGGGATAAAATGCCAGGTCGTTCCATTGGTCGCTAAACTCTCCGCAATTTCTTTTGACAAGGTCGAACGTTCCTGAGCTACTAATGTCCTTAGCTCGCGTGCAGCTCCCACGAAGTTTGTCCCGTTGTCGCTGTAGAGATCAGCACAGTGGCCACGTCTTGATACAAAGCGTTTAAAAGCTGCGAGGAATCCTTGTGACGTTAAATCAGTTACCGCCTCTAGATGTACGGCTCTTGTTGCCATACAGATAAATAAGCAGATGTAACCCTTATACGCCCGATAACCCCTACCCTTGGTGGCTCTGATCTGGATAGGTCCAGCATAATCCACGCCGCTCTGATAAAATGGACGAATAGGTGTTACACGAGCGGGGGGCAGCTGACCCATGAGCTGCTGTCTTGATTGAGCTGCATAGCGTACACACGTGACACATTTGCGCACAAACAGTTTTGTACGGTTTTTGACGTCAAGGATCCAATACTTAGATCGTAGGTAGTTGACCATCAACTGAGGTCCACCATGCAAAGTCCTTTGATGGGCGTCTGCAATAACAAGATCTGTGAAGCGTGCTTTTGACGGCAAGATAATTGGGTGTTTTTTATTGGTGCTAATATCAGCCCTCTCAAGACGTCCACCGACTCTCAAGACACCTTCATGATCGAGAAAAGGTGACAAGCTGGTAAGTTTGCTTTTCTTGTTTACTGATCCTCTAAGCTTGATATCCTTAATCTCTTGGTTGAAATATGCAGACTGACATGCTTTAATACTAATCTGAATAGCTTTAGACAGTTCGTTTGTAGTTAACCAATTTGGAAACGTTTCCGTTACAGACTTCCTTGCCTTAGATAAAAACCTTCTGCAATAAGCTATCACTCGAGTAAGTTTCTGTAAAGATGAAAATTTAGTCCACAAATCAAATTGATCATCACTTGTGATATGAAAAGCCTTCTTTCCTTTCTCCTCTAGATCAGTGTCCGTCACCTCTGTCTGAATATACTCTATGTTGGTATTTTTCAACCACGGCGGTCCAGCCTTCCAGAGTGGAATTCCTTCAAATTCTGATGGATTGACTCCTCTGGAGGCGCAATCTGCTGGGTTATCTGAAGATGATACGTGTGACCACTGATGTCTATCTAAAGTGATCAGAATTTCAGACACACGATTGGCGATGAAAGTTTTCCAGCGACTTGGATGACTGCTTAGCCAGGCTAGAACTATTGTTGAGTCAGTCCAAGCGTGTAAATTCTCCTTTGGTACCTTCATCACCTCCGAGACTTCCTTTAACAGTCTTGCCAGTAAAACCGCTCCACACAGCTCAAGTCGTGGGATAGACACCTGCTTTATCGGAGCTACCTTCGTTTTACAGGTAATGAGTGTGACCTGAATGTTGTCCATCTCATCTACAACGCGAGCGTACACCACCGCAGCATACGCATCAGTGGAAGCATCACTGAAGCCATGGAGTTCCAGCTTAGCATTCTTCTTTGATCCAATCCAGCGTGGTAGACGAAATTTGGTAAGTTCTGTAAGCTCACTACGGTAAGTTACCCACTCATTTCGAAGATTTTGTGGTAGTTCTTCATCCCAACCAATTCCTGATAGCCACAGCTTTTGAATTATTATTTTTGCTTTAACAATAGCTGGAGCAATCCACCCCATCGGGTCGAATAATTTCGAAATATCTGATATAACTTTCCTTTTTGTTATAGGTTCGCAGATTGGTGGTAGCAGTATGGAGTATTCGAAGTCGTCGGTTCGTCGGTTCCAGGTAAGTCCTAAGATTTTGACTAATTCATCTCTCTTGAGCTCAACCTTGCTTTCTGTTTCCTTGGTTTCATTGCTTATTAGCTCCAACAATGATTCGTTATTGCTTGACCACTTTTGTAGTTCGAAGCCTCCATTGCTCAATATTTTGGTTATTTCTTCATAAATTTGTTTTCCTTCTAGCACTGTTTCACACCCAGTAAGCAAATCATCCATATAGAAATCATTTAAGATTCTTTCAGATGCCTGCGGAAATTGCTCACCCTCATCGTACGCTGCCTGGTGAAGTGATCTGACTGCTAAATATGGTGCCGAAGCGGTACCGAAGGTAACCCTTAGCATACGAAAATGCTCAATGGGTTCCTCAGGCGTCGCTCGCCAAACCAAGCGTTGATAATCAGCATCCTCCTGGGCGACCTTTATTTGCCGGTACATTTTGACGATGTCAGCCACCAGACAGATAGGATGTTGTCTCCATCTCATTGCCAAATGACGCAGATCCGATTGTAGAGTCGGCCCCACCATCAGCTGGCTGTTGAGAGATACGCCGTTCTTGTCCAGGCATGATGCGTCGAAGACCACTCGCAGCTTAGTGGTTGTCCTGTTAAGTTTGATTACAGCATGATGAGGTAGGTAGACGCATCCAAGTTTGTTAATTTCGTTAGTTGGTACCCTTTCCATATGATTGAGTGCTAGATACTCGTTGATGACGTCCGAGTAAAGAATCTTTATCTCTGGCGTCCTTGACAGGCGCTTCTCTTGCATTAAGAATCTTTTAATTGCAATTTCGCGAGAATTCCCTAATTTGCAACTTGGGTTCTCGTCCTTAAAAGGTAGTTTCACAACATAGCGTCCGGTAGTGTCTCGTGTGGTCGTTTGAATAAAAAACTCTTCACATTTTTGTTCCTCAGGTGTATGGTGAGTTTTCTTGGTAAGTAAGCTGTCCGATTCCATTTCCCAAAATCGTTTCAAGTCGAATGCTTCATCTACAACTTGCGTGTGATATGTGACAACTGAATTGTTACCTGGGGCAGCCTTGACTTTATCTGATACTTGGCCTGATAAAATCCAGCCAAGCCTGGTGTTCTGTGCTACAGGAGATCCTAATGGACCTCTAACTAATCCCTTTGTCAAAATCTGACAATACACCTCCGCCCCCAGCAACAAGTCTATCTTGTTAGGTACGTTAAATCTGGGATCAGCCAACTTCATCCTCGGCATGTTCGACCACAGCTGAAATTCAACTTGTCTCTCCGGTAGGAAAGTGGTAAGCTTGTTAAGGACGTGCGCCTTTACTACGATTATAAAGCTCGGGTCATGTATAGATTGTAGTTTAACTTCTACTACATCTTTAGAATTGATTGATGTTGTACAATCATTTCCAACTCCAAATATGACACTGTGGCTTCGTTTCTTCTTGAGTCCAAGTAATTGGACTGCAGACTCCGTGATGAACGAAGCCTGTGACCCCTGGTCCAGTAAGGACCTAAGTGTCATAAAAGACCCGGTAACTGTTCTGGCTTTAACTAAAGCGGTTGCTAAAAGAACTTGACTCTTGTTGTTAGAGAAACAAGTGGTAATGTTGGTCTTCTCGAATTCACAAGATGTTGTCGCTGTTGCTGCAACAACATTGGTATCGTTTGATGGCAAGACTACTTGTGAATTGTTAGGTGATACATTGTGGTTGTTTGAATGCAATAATGAGTGGTGCTTCCTTTTGCAGATTCTACATCTAGTGGGTAAACGGCAGTTTATGACGGAATGATTTGCCCCTAAGCAATTATAACAGAAATTGGAGGTTTGGACAAAGTCGCGGCGGGCTGATAATTCTTCAGTTGCAAATTTTTTACGGTTTCCTAGCTTATGGTTCTTGTCGCTACAATATGAACATGACACTGATACCTTATCGTTATTGTTGTTAATTACATGATGAGCGTGAGTGCTTTTTGGTACTTTATTGGAACTTAAAAACTCAAGGGATCTAAATCTGTGCTCTAAAAACTCTAAAAATTGTTTCAATGTTGGTAATTCGTTAGGTAAATCACAGATTTTAGCTTCCCATTGTTTACGAGATTCGCAATCTAATTTAGAACATAAAATATAAATAACAATAATGTCCCAATTGTCAGTTTTCACATCTACATTACGCAAAGCATTTAAACATTCGTTTGTCGTATCGAAAAGTTCTTTAAGAGAACTTGAACTCTCAAAAGAAATTGTTTTTTGACTGAAAAATTTCTTTAAAATACAATTGGTGATATACTTCTTGTTATTAAATCTATCTTCTAAAAGTTTCCAACAAATCATGTAATTATCACTAGATATCGGTAGATGTCGCAGTAACTGTTCAGCTTCGCCGGTAAGATAACTCTTCAAGTAATGAAGCTTTTGCACATTTTGTAGCGAATTGTTATTGTGGATAAGTGACAAAAACAGGTCCCGAAACGTTGTCCATTCGGAGTACTTTCCAGAGAAACACGGAATAGTAATCTTAGGTAGTTGTACACTTATCTTTGGTTCCTGATCGCTACGCGGCTCTGCAGGCGATTTGCCTTGTGTGCCGGTAAGTTTCTTCAACGCTTCCTTCAATTCTGTTTTGTACTCTGTGTACAACTCCTCTGTCGTGCTGTAATAATCTTCTGAAAAGTAGTCTAAATTAACATAATCCTGTTCGGTAATTTCGCTTAGAATCATTTCATGTACATTGTTAAAGTTTGTCCATTGTTTCTCTAAAGTTTCCAGTCTGGTTTCTATGTAACTTGAAGTGATTCTATCTTTTGGGGACTTATTAAAGTTAACCTTTCCGTTTTTAATTCTGTTGTTAACGTCTATTTGTGCTCTAATTTTGGATGCCATCTTTGTTCAAATCAAATCGCACAAAAAAATCCAAAGTCACTTTGTTCGACTTTTGTGTGAAAATTTTCTAAGTCCCGTAGTACGGCTGAGACTGAGCAAATTCTTCTAAGTCCAGTATGAGCGAAATTTTTCTAAGTGTTTGAACTTTTAAGCACTTTGAAAATCGGGCATGGATTCCCCGTCTCAACCACTTAGTAGCTAAAAATTTTACAAGTCCAAACACTATACTAATTTTCCAAAGTTTTCTATCTCTAGCCTTTAAGGTTCAATTTTCTCCTTCTTGATTAGTAAATAATTAAATTACTTACAATTTTTCGCCCATACAACCTCGCTCTTCTCAAGTCTCCGTAAAAAATCCTACCGCTAGGGGGCGCCACTGCAACTGCCGGTTCCTCACTGGTATCCTGGTTCACTCACTACATCCGATCTCGAAGGTCCATGAATGAAACACCAACTTCAGGTTAAAACAACAACTTTATTCAAATCAGTCCGAGGTATATATATGATTAGAAAAACACTTCGTTACCGTGATGCAACTATAAACATTGACATCTTTTGATATTTTGAGGAACTAATTTGACATTCTACATTTGATAGACGTTCTATTCAAAAGTTCAAAGAGTATTTACTTAAATTAAATAATAAATATTACCGATTAGACATCTGGCATGATTAGAATAAAACATTTCATGATAGACATAGCAGAATACATTAAGATTGTCATATTGACATTGGTGCGATTTACTCGAATTTAACTTATTAAGTAATCATAGAGGACGGCGCGTAATTTTGTATTAAGATGAATCCAGCTCGAAATTAGATTATAATTGAGTTTTAGAAGGCCGTCGCTTTTATTATCTACAAAATGTATCAATTCATTAAAACGTTTGAGCTTAATATGACTCACACTTTGGTAAAGTAAAAAGCCTATTAATGTCCCACTGTAGGGCAAAGGCCTCCATTATAATTTGTAATCGTGTTTTCGTTACAAAGATGGGTTTTGGCTTTTAACATATAACATTTATGTTAATAGAATGTTCATCACACGCCCCTAATTGTTCTCACTATCTATATGAACGAAACCCGTACATCTAACACAATACAGAATTGATACTAACAATATGTTTGACCTCAGGCGTGCTCCGCGAGCTAGTACTGATCGGCGGCGGCGCGGCGCTGGGCGCGCTGGTCCCGCTGGCGGCGGCGGCGCGCGGCGAGCAGCGCGCGCGCGGGCACCTGCACGCCTGCGCCGCGCGACCGCACGCGCCGCACGCCCCGCACGCGTCCCACGCCTCGCACGCGCCGCACTCGCCGCCCCGACCTAAGGCGTACAGGCCGTACCACAAGTTTATCGGTGAGTTCAATTTACATCTGGAAGCTTAGGAGTGAAGGCCTTTTATGGGTTTTGCCAGTGTTATAAATCTTAAACAGCCTAGTCCCTCCTGAATGAAGGTGTCGCTGCGATTTTATTAGTGAAGTTGCGACGTTCGCAGTCAAAGAGTCGATAAGGTTTGGTGCTCACTAATAAGACGTACGGTATAGTCTAAATTTTACACGCTTAGCTATCGCTTTCAAAGGCAGACTGGGTTGCGAGTCCATCAAAGGAGAGGAGTCATTAAATATGAGATATCGCACAAGTCAGACTCCACTGCCTCATAGCTAACTGATTCTAATAAACATAAGTCGTCATCAATATCCTTTCACAAATTATTGACATTTAGTTAAACGCAGTCTGTTGGCAACTTGAAGTAGCAGCAGTGCTACTGTAAACTGGCCTGACACCACCAGTCATTTGACTTTATTTTATTTACTGTCAAAACATTTTCAATCTATGAAGTTTGTATGGGTGCTATTCCATTATGGCGTCATTATTTTTGAAGTCAAATGAGTAATCTATACTTACTAATATATAAAGCTTGTTGTTTGTTTGTTGTTTGTTTGTTTGTTTGTTTGAACGCGCTAATCTCAGGAAGTTCTGGTCCGCTTTAAAAAAATCTTTTGGTGTTGGATAGTCTATTCGACGATGAAGGCTTTAGGCTATTGGAAATCGAAATCCACGCTGACGGAGTCGCGGGCGGCCGCTAGTTAACTACATAATTTTAATTTATTAAAAATTGGCCAAGTGCGAGTCGGACTCCCGCACTGAGGGTTCCGTACAAAATCTTTTTTTGACGTAATAAAAAAACTACTGGATAGATTTCGTTCGAAACAATTTTCGTTGGTAGTTTTTATGGTAATGTACATTATATATTTATTTCAGTTTTATCATCCTCTTATTTTAGAAGTTAGAGGGGGGGGACACACTTTTTTCACTTTGAAAGGGTCTGTCACGCAAAGTATTCACTTTAGAAAAAAGTGATATTAGAAACCTTAATATAACTTTTAAAGACCTATCCATAGATACCCCACACATATATATTCAATGAAAAAAAATATTTCGAGTTTCAGTTCTGACTATGGGGACCCCCCGCTTTTTTTATTTTTTTTCTATTTTCGTGTGAAAACCTTGTTGCGGTTCACAGAATACATCTACTCACCAAGTTTCAACAGTATAGTACTTATAGTTTCGGAAAAAAGTGGCTGTGACAGACTGGCGGACAGACAGACAGACAGACAGACAGACAGACAGACATGACGAATCTATAAGGGTTCCGTTTTTTTGCCATTTTGGCTACGGAACCCTAAAAATCATAATATTGCGTATAAACGTAAACAAATCCATACATTGAATTCTAAAAAGCGTCTTCTTTTTGTAACAAAGTGTTTTTAAATTAATAGTGATATGTGTCGAATAGTTATATCCCTATTGCGACGGAGTCTCAATGTACCATGTGTGCGTTGTTGCAGACACGTGCTGCCGCGTGGCGCGCAGCCAGCGCTGCATGTCGGAGCAGCTCGTGCTGCTGTCGGCGCTATGTGCTCTTGAGGCGGCGCCCCTACGGTTCAACTACTTCGCCGCCTTCTGGCGCGACGTCGCCGCTTCGCCGGTAACACGCAACCACATACACACACTTTCATACAACCGCATAAATACGTGGAGACTCTACTACTCATTATGATTTAATCTATTTTATAAAAATGAATCGCAAAATGTGTTTTATGTGCGCATAACTCAACAACGCCTAGACTAATTTGGCCAATTTTTTATTTAAAATGTTCGTTGTAGTCCAAGGATGGTTCTTACGGCGACAAAAAATCGAATAATTGCCGGGGAAGTCCTAAAAACAGTCCTGCCAGATTACTCATTTTTTTGACAGGACGTAGTCTGTCGGGTCAGCTATTTACAAATAAAGTAAAGAAATGTCCCACTGCAGAGCCTCCATCATTTGAAATCATGCTTTCGTTACAAACATGGGTTTTGGCTAAACCACAACGCTTGCCAAATGCGAATTTGTGATGATCACAAATCCGGGCTGTGTTCGAAAAAACCGACACTAGTTTTCCTGACGGCCCGGTACTTAAACCGCCACAACTAGACCATCGAGGCTATCACAAATACATTAGAAAAAATATAGACATTATAATTTCTTGACCATTAGGAATCTTCAAGAAAGGTCTTTCAGAGAAGTGGGTATATTTACATACACCAAGTAATAAATAAAAAAGAGCCAAAAACGTTAAGTAGCTAACTTTTTCCAATTTTATATAGTATTACTAGAATTCCTTAAATGTAACAATTAAAATTATTGGGTTAAATAAAATATGAAATTGCTTTAATTCAGGCGGACGCGAAGCTAGAAGAAATGCTACTGGAGTGCAGCGTGGTCTCCGAGTACATGGACGCGGTGCTGCTGGACGAGCGGGAGTCGCTCGAGGACACCGCCATCTACCAGTTCATGCTGCACTACTACCCGAAGGTAGGACTGCCGTGGTCGTTGATGAATCAATTACTGGAAAACGTGTTATGCTGTGAATCCCATATTGATACGACTAATGATGATGAAGACCCGTTGCGTATTTTTTTATGCTCATTAATTCGATAACTAAAGAGACTAGTACTTTTCAATCTTACCCCAATAGCGTTGATGAAAAAATGTACACAGGCGTCACAAACTCGGTAATATTTTTCGAAACTTTTGAATCGAGGCTCACTACAAATTGGTGTCAAATTCAAACAAAATATTCTTTATTAAATTGGGCTTCATATAAGCACTTATGAATCGTTAAAATAAAATGTACAATAATAATAACTTTACCTCTGTGTGGTAAATAACACTCAGATGATAGTAAAGCTGACCCGTTCCCTTCGAAGTGCTAGGGGGGTAAATGAAATGTCGTGCAAAGGAATTTCTATGTAAATCAAATTGCAAAATAAACTAATTTGACTTTGATTTGTAGATGGCGGCTCGGAACGCGCGCGAGGGCGGGGCGACTGGCTCGGCGAGCGGGTCGAGCGGGTCGGGCGGGTCGGGCGCGTGGGGCGGGGCCAGCGGGTCGGGCGGGGCGACGGCGGGCGCGGAGGCGCGGCTGGGCGCGCTGGCGGAGGAGGTGCGGCTGGGCGCGGGTCGCGGGCCGCTGCGCGCGCTGGCGTGCGCGGCGCGGGCGCTGGCCGTGCACGCGGCGCGCCGCCCGCCGCCCCAAGCCCAGCACGCGCTCGCGTTGCGCCGCGCCGCCCTCGCGCTGCAGCAGCGGCTGCAAGCGCACGCAGGTACCTCCACCTGACTAAAACATCCTCTTTACATACGTTGATCTGACTCCGTTTTATAAGTAGCTTAAGCACTATTGTTACAGACATCTGAGTCAACAGTGGTATCACAAATACATATACTTAAAAAGATACATATAACACCCACCAGGACAAGCAGACATGTTCGTTCATGCACACAAATGTTTGTCCTGTGCGGGAATCGAACCCGTGTATAATAGGCAACAACTTGACCATTACACCAAACGGGTCGTCAAATGTCGTCTTTTAATATGATAGTGCGGCAAATGAACCAGCAGGTCATGTGATCGTTGGTGATCACCGCTGCCTATGGACATCAACCACCGTACATAGATCGCAGAAGCGTTGCCTGCCTTTTAAAAACCCCATACTCTCCCCGACTGAGCTCGGACATCCTTACTCCCTAGAAACATAGCATAATTACGGTGTGCTACTTTACTTTGGTCTTCTTCGATCGATATTCAACTTAATCCCTGACTATTATTGTTCACTATCGATTGTATATTTATATAATTACAGTTTATGGTAGCAACCAAGGCCTTCAGCTCGTCACACTTGATACCATATCTATTGACTCATTTTAACGATTTCAGTATCAGGTATCCCCATATCCCTTGATTTGTCGACTGATGTCGCTCGACAGATTGTTGAATTTTAAAATTTTGTAATCCGTGTTAGATTTGTTATTAGGTAGTTCATTATTTAAATATACAATTTATTAGTATTCAAAATAACAACTTTATCCGTGTGCGCAGAGGAGGAGAGCCCGGAGGGCGAGAGCGGCGCAGCGTCGCCGACGGGCGCGGGCGCGAGTGCGGGTGCGAGCGCGAGCGGCAGCGGGAGCGCGGCGGCGCGCTGCCACACGCCGGACGGCAGCGAGCCCGAGGACGCGCTGGACGACCTGCCCGCCGACCTCGACGACGAGCCCGACGACGACCCGCCGCCTGCGCCGCCGCGCGCCAGCGGTGAGCTACATCTATTTATTCTTCCTCTATCTAGACTTCAGTTGCGTCGCATCCCGTCTAGTTGTCAATTAGTCTTGCCATTAAAACCATGCCTGGACTTAAAGAATATTTAAAAAAGAATGTCCAAATTGGTCCAGAAGTTATTAAGTTATACGCTTACCAACACATTTTGCGATTAAATTTTATGTTAAATATTACAACCATTGTGACATGCATAAATATGGTTATGAGGTCTAAGCTTGATCAAAATCCAAAATATGTTTATGCAGAAAAGTTATACAAAATAATGAAAAATAAATTAAGATTATGTAACTGGCATAAAGAACCTCAGAGACGCATGTGGTCTGGTGTGCTAGCCCCGCCCTTACTAGTAAACTCGGCTTTTCTAAATGGGAACACGCTCCGTTATGCCATGTTATGTTTAAATAGGTATAGATCGAATCCCAGTGAATGGTCGCAGACAAAGTGCTAAGATCCCCCTTTCCAGTCCCGAATTCCAGGGAATGGTCGTAGACAAAGTGCTAAGATCCCCCTTTCCAGTCCCGAATCCCAGTCATTGGTCGCAGACAAAGTTCTAAGATCCCCCTTCCCCGCAGACACGCGCAGCATCCTGGCGCAGGCGACGCAGGCGCTGCTGGCGGCGACGCACCACGTGGCGGCGGACGTCTAGCACGCGACCCGCCTTGCCATCTGCGTCGTCGTGATGGTGATGTACTGCCTCCGCCAGATTCTGGCCGAGGCACGTATTTGACTCTCCAGACTTTTCACATTTTATAGTTACGAATTGTGTTTAGACGCCGGTGAAAGTTCCGATTGAACCTGCTAATCGTGAATGAACTAACGCACTCGTTGATCTTTCGCGCCTCCGTGTCGGTCGAGAAAGATCAACGCGTCCCGTACGTTGGATCGGTGGAGTGACTCCCGCGTGCAGCGCTTCAGGCAGCCTCGAGTCGTCTTTTCTCCGTCGCGACGGCACGCTGCTGTATATGCGTCACCTTTAAAAAGTAAATACTAACTCACCCCATAGTTTATTTTTTGAAAATATTTTTTATCCTCCATGTTGTGATTAGTGTATTTGACGAAAAGACGCATCTCGAGGCTTTCTGAGTAGGTATGTGTGTATATCGATACCTTAAATCTCAAATGGCGTAAGCGCCAAATTGGTCAAAATGACTTTTGAATGCAGTTTTATTCAGTTTTTTTTTCTCTATCGATCTGTATATTTAAAATCCCGAAATTCGCAAAAAAATGGTCATTACGACCCGATGTTTTTTATAGATTTGAACACTTTTTATAAGGTAAAGAGGTCGTAAGCAGCTATAAATTTAATGCATGAACAACGTCAGGGCGTAACGGGATATTTTAATACATTAATATGGCGTATCACACATAGCCAACTTTATTTGGTGGTTACGCCCTTAGAAATTATTGTAAAGTGAAAAAAAAAGTAAAAACACACGGGGGTAAGGGACATCATTTTTCGGTTTCGGCGTTTACACCACACACAATTTTTATTATTGAAAGGCGTTTACACCCTATAAAAACACGATTTTTTTGAAATTAAGGTCGTATCTCCCATAAATTCATAAAAAAAATACAAAATAAGGGGTATTTTCTTCATTTTTTATTGAATTTGGTACATTAAACGAGTAAGAGGATTTTAGAAAACAAAATAAAATCTAAAAAAAGCCAAGGCCGAGAGAATAAGACGGCCTTATTCGATTAAGCAGTGTAGTGGTAGAAAAACGACCCTTATTCTTAGCAACAATGATTTCTACTTATATTAATATAATATTTACGTAATAATCAGCTTTAAAATTCAATTAAAGTCCTAATGGAGTTAGAAAAGATTACAAAAATTGTATTAATTTAGGAATCAATGAATCAAGTAGCTACGTTCAAAAAGAAAGAGATTTTAGAAAGCCTTAATTTAAAATAATCAGTCACAAAAATTAAATTGAAACTATCAAAAACAATCAAACATAAAAAAAACAGTATTTTTCTGTGTCTGTAACTCCGTCTTCTATATCAGTGCCTGGTAATACATCTGGCACATCTTCTGCTGTTGGTAATCGCGGGTGATATTCTTCATGATATGTTTTTGGGATACTGCCGTCAATGTGCCGTGCACAATTTAAATAATAATTTAGGAAATCAGAGTGAGCTGATACGATGACATTATAAGGTCGTGGTGGCTTTCTTGCTGATTAAAAGTATGTCGGCCAATGCGATGGGAGGTAAGAGCCCATCGCAATGGTCGTGGCGTAGCTACTTGATTCATTGATTCTTAAATTAATACAATTTTTGTAATCTTTTCTAACTCCATTAGGACTTTAATTGAATTTTAAAGTTGATTATTACGTAAATATTATATTAATATAAGTAGAGTTGCTAAGAATAAGGGTCGTTTTTCTACAACTACACTGCTTAATCGAATTAGGCCTTCTTATTATCTCGGCCTTGGCTTTTTTTAGATTTTATTTTGTTTCCTAAAATCCTCTTACCCGTTTAATGTACCTAATTCAATAAAAGAAGTAGAAAATACCCCTTAATTTGTATTTTTTTATGAATTAAATGGGAGATACGATCTTAATCTCAAAAAAAAACGTGTTTTTTATAGGGTGTAAACGCCTTTTTGTCATATTTTCAGAAGTCGTAACCGACTTCTATTTTTTTAAATATAAGATTTAGGTGCAAATAGTTCTAACTGAAGCCTTCATCTCAAAATTCTAAGAAATTTGATGCATAAAACTTTTTTATAGTATTAAAATATATGAAGTTATGATTTAAACAAATAATTTTTTTTTGTTTTTTTGCTCTCCTGAAAAGTTGTGTTTTGGTGGTTACGCCATTTGAGATTTAAGGTATCGATATTACCGCATACAAAAGACGCTATACGTTTGGTGAACAGGCGGGGACCGACCATTCGGAAATAACGTGATTTTTGTAGTATTCAAAATTCATATTAATGTGTACGCCTCCGATATCATAGTGGTGGTATGTTACTATAAATTATCCCGATAGAGGGAGAAGTTATAATCATCAGTATGAGAGTGCAGGTGGTTCACCGTCTATTCATCTTTAAAGCCGATTATGTGATGAATTTTCCCTGTCTTAGCGCTGGCTTATTATTGTATTACTCACAGTCAACATTTGACTCACATATAGTATCTTTTAACATAAAACACTAAACCTGTATTCTAAAACTCTTATCAATAATTAACTGACATTTTATTCAAATTTATTAGAGCGTTTTGTCTTCGTTAGGGTCGTATTTCTACGGGCTTACCCATTTGTTAACATTGTAACGGTTGAGTTGCTCATGTTTTGGTGCAATGTTCATTGAATCCCCGAATGTTTAGCGCTACGACAGGGAATCGCTATCATATTGCACAATTTACCTGATTTCTTACTATATTATATTTTGACTAGCTCAATATTACAATGAAAATATGTATTATTTTACATAATGTTAGTTCATATATTATGTACGTCTTAAGTCATTAATATATTGATATGTTAAAAAGTGCAAATGAGGAAGAAATGTTTAAAAGATGTTTTTGTCGTTTAATAGATAAGTTTATTGTGTAAAAAATAGACATTGTAGTTGTTACTTAAGTTCTTATCTATTGTATTAAGTAAGATGTGGATTGACGTCAGAACATATTTATTTCTGTAACTTGTGGTTTATCGAGAACGATATGAGTAAAAATGTGAGAAGTGATACATCGATGTTTAGCATACATTCCAATAGCCAGCATCACAGGTCATGGTTTAACTTTTATGCACGGAGTATGATTTCATGACTCTCCCTTAACGGAACCTAAGAAATGATACTGTACTTGCCCTCACAGAGAAAGACGTTGCTCATATTAAAGAAAAAATTTGTACTTTTTATTAAAAAAGAATGTACCAAATATTGAGGCACAAATACGTTTCTTTAATGCAAAATTTAATTTTTTTTCAAACTCGAATCTTCATATTAATCTTAGCAGAAAATTTTCCGTTTTGTGTATATTATCGATCTCGTCAATATTTTTCTATACTAAAAAGCTTTTTTTCTCTATGAGGGCAACATTTGGTTCTAAAATTATATTGATGTGTTTGAAAGGCATCGATGCGACTGATAGGTATTATGTAATGAATACAAGTTAGTGAACATATTTGTTAGTACTTGTAATTTACGGTTTTCATATTAAACATTGGTAATTATTTTAAAATAAAGTAAAAAAATATTATTACTTAAATAGCAACGTCTAAATGTTCATTGCTTACAAGCAAAAACATTATTTCTAATTAAAATATGTTAAAATTGGCATTTCTATTCATTATTTATTTAAATTGTTTCCGAGTTCCAATATCTTGGGAGATGAAAACCGTAAATAGTATTTACTAAAATTGTTCCTAACACGTAGTTTTATATCGTTTTTTAATTTTATATGCTTAGGTAATAGAGTTCTGGATCTGAAGAGATACATATAAGCTGTTGCTCATTGAGGTACATCTTTGGAAATCTCTTGCATATTATTATTATGTAAAACGAACATGACATAATCAACATGTTTCAATTCCTTCAGGTTTTTTGATGAAAGTGGTTTTCCTTACATGTTTTTTTTTGCCACAATCGACCCTTTATTATATAAATATTTCGTAATATATTATTACAAATAATTTTCTTTATCTACCATGGTTCTATCATCTTCGCTAGGACACCCTCTTATTACTTCGGAGTTGATGTATTATAATTATGTAATACATGAGTAATAGATTAAGGAGTAGTTTTAAAAATTGTGTGTGTTTACTATATATGTTATTACGTGTTCAAGTTTCAGTAAAGAAGTCTTAGATTTGAGTATCTTGAAGCATTTTCAATTCCTTACTGATAGTTTTCTGTGTGTAGTTTGTATAGACAATATGTTATATTGCAAAGTAGATCGATACCTAATATTCAAGTAAATTCGGATATTAGCTGTAACATATCTATTTGTATTTTTATGCATTTATTATATAGTAAGGGTCGTCTTTTATCAATTTCTCTCCGGTTGCAATGTCGCTAAAAGTAAATATAAAAATATTATTGATATTAGTATCAAAATCATTATTACGTTTCGGCTGTGAAAGTTTTGTTAGTTTAAGTATTATGTGTAATCAATTAGCAGGAGATTCTTCATACCGCTTACTATGTCCGAATCTGAGCTTACATATAACCAGATATCATATTGTAAGTCAAAAAATACCCGTCCAAGGCGCGTACTTTAAATTTATTTGCGAATCGCTAAAATTAGGCCAGTACAATTTAGTCGGTATTGTATAAAATTTTATATTCTAAATGTGTAAAAATTCTAATCTCTCTTTTGTCTCTTTTTCTTTTCTCGGTGTTTGAAATCACGAAACAAGTAGATAACACTTCGTAAATAATTACCCGTAGTTATGAGGCACGACCAACAGCAAAGGGGGCTCAGTAAAGTCTTAGTGAGAAGCTTCACTGTGGGGCTTGTTGTAGTAAGGCCTCCCAAGCTCCAATACACAGTAAATTAATGCTAAAATAACGAGGAAGCCCTTATGCACTGCCTAAATAATATTAATGAAGATACAATTAAATATAAGGCATATATCTCACAAAGCGTAGAATCAATAAACCAATTAGATAATTGTATGCATTATCGACGAAATACAGAATTTTGATGATGTCCAATTTATTACAAATTAATCATTATTACAACTTTTCATCACAAATTTAGTTAACATCGTTAGTTTTATATGGAGTAACAGGCGCAGTAAATATAATTTACATTACATATAGATTTATATTGTATAGTATTTGATGTTTCTCGAATAAGCTTTTTCATCTAAGCTGTCAATAGCTGCATGTGGAGCAATAATGTTCGACCGAATACGAATTATTTACTATGAAGTCTCAATTATTCATAAATAATGATTTGTATGTACTTTATGCATTGTGTAATTGTTATCGACTTGAGTTTTAATAATATATTGAAGAGTTTGTTGTGTGGCGAGTCGGCAGTCACTGCACTTATTTGGAAAAGGGTTATGATGATATATAGTGGTGCTATCAATCAGATGCGAGTGGCCGGAAATAATTGTATTTAGTTTTGTCTTTAGTATGTATTTTAATTAGAGCTTATTAATATATATAATCTAATATAACTATTGCTGTAATTATCTTTTCATTAGTTTTAAGATAATTTGATGTCCCCACTGGATACAGTGTTAGATGACTGTTTGTAAACTGGGATAGTGGTTACGTGCCGTTTAAATATTTGGCTTTTAACAGGCACATACAATTTAATGTGTATTATAATTACGTTTAGTTTTATGTTGCTGGAACCGTAGTTTCAGTCAAGTATAACTGTGTTATTGAACATTATTTGTGAAAATTAATGAAAATACTGTAAAATCGGACTGGGAAGCCAAAGTAAACAGTATTTTATACACCCTGTCTTTTACTTTTCGTTTCTTAAATATCTTATTTGCTTAGTAACAACAAGAACAATTTAACCCATGCAGTGCAGTCGCCGGCCATGGGCGATTGAAACCACTTTATTCATACTAACATAAGGCGGCATGTGGGTAAGACCGTCACTTTGAGAAAGGCAGTGAATAGATTAAATAACTTCTTCCATAATCCTTATTATGAGTTACGTTTCATTTCAACAAGCATTAGGGTTAGCATGCATAGTCTAGCTCTGCTGTAAAGCCAATAAATAAAATGAAGTTGTAAAGTTAAGTTTTTATTTTCTCAATTGTGCTACCTTGGATCTAATCTCTGTAGGAAACTTATCAACTGAATTGGAAATACAAGTAAGACAATATATTTTAAAGTAAAACAAGCTACACTCTTTACTTATGCAAACAGCTTTATCACACATGGCACAGTCAGCACCGAGGACCAAGACCTCGCCCTTTCCTGGTGGGCTGAAAGGATCCTTCATTACATAGCTAGGGTACTTCAGGACCAAATTTCTTGAGAACGGTGGATGTGTCCCTTTGTAATGGGCCGTTTCATTCAAGTTACAGGAAACGCACTTAAAATCGTATGTCAGTTGAACAGCCTCTTCTTTGGGTTTAGTGTCTGCCATAATTCTAAAAAAAAACAAAATTTTTAGTCAGTTAAAATATGAAACAAGTATCTACTAATTATTGACTGATTATTTTTTATAAAATGTTATTCCATATTATTAGATTAGCTTTGAATAATACCTACATAAAATATATTATTTATTTGGTATTCATTCTTGTTCATTCTTATTCACTTTCTCTTTGGAAACTTCTTTAGGCCACCATGCCGGCTTGATAACTTCAACTGAGTACTTGCCAATGGTCACAACTTTAGCATCCAGTACCTCTTTAACTCTCAATAAACCTATACCATAATCTTGCAAAAAGCCTTTCAACTTTCCTAAATTAGATTTCGGGTTATTACTAACAGTAACGGTGGTATCTTTTGGCAAGTCTTCATTAACTTTCTCACTAAATTTTAAGGACATTATTCTTTTCCGAACCACCCCAGTGTGATGTACTCTGGCTGTCAATTCCTGTCCAATGTAACAACCCTTATGGAAGCTGACTCCGTGGAGATAGTCACAGTTGACTTCTAAGGGAAAACAAGTCCCTGGAGGAAGATCGCTTGCACCTTCACTCACTCCCAGCTTATACCTTAAATAATTATATCCCTGATCGTCACTCTCCACAGAAATATTCTTTCCAATTCTTTCTGCTACTTTAGTCCCATCCATATCAGTAGCTGATAGTACTCTAAATCCGAGGTCACACAATCTGGGGTCTTTATAAATGTTAACATCACAATCTGTCTTTGTATTTAGATGACTAACATCTGCACTGCTAGGTATTAATGCAAACACTTGTAAGTTTTGACTGAAATCTTGGATGTCAACTTTCCTTTTTAACTTGAAGATTTTTAAATGTCTTTGTAGCATATTGAGTACATCTTTGTCGCATTCGAGCAAAAATGAGTCGCCAGTATCCCCTTGATGAATTATTGTGTCATATAAAACCCTACCTTTGTTGTTCAGAAACATTGCATACATTGATTTTGAACCCTCTTCAAAGTGGCGCATATCGTTGGTAATGAGCCCTTGCAGAAAAAGAGACGCTTCATTTCCTTGAATCTTTAATAATCTTCTATTTTTTAAAGGAAACAGTCTAGCCGGCGAATGTTCGTGTGAGGCTCGAAACAGCTGATTGAAAACATTCCTTTTGAACAAAAGTCTATTTACCTGATGATATGCAAACATAACTGTGCGTCTGAATTAAGTAGCGTTGTAGTTATAATTATCGTAACAATTTTTATAAATTCTTTCTTTTTTATGGTTTTATCCTCTTCTGTCCATTTACGTAAAGAAATGTCAAACAAAAATCAAAATAGTCAAATTGTCAATGTCAACTTGACTTTTTATTTTTTTCAACTGCATTTAACGCGAAGAAATAAAATTTATTGTTCGTGGCAAATTGTAAATTTTTGGCACATATTCTTTTTCGTTTTTTTTTCAACCTTTCCAAATTAGAGATTCCAAACACTCAAATAAGAATGAAACAATCTTATTCTTAAGTAATTTATTGAATAAACACATTTCAAAAAGCAAAAACATGTTAAGCAGTACTCTCAGTCAGTGATTCAAAACAATGCGAAAATATCGTATTGCTGTGGTTAAAACATTTTTAACTTCTTCGGTTATTCTTCACTAAATCTATAAAATATGCTGCTGCTGAGCAAAGTTGTTGATGCATTAGGTTAATTAGCTTTGGCCACTTTACAACATAAGACTGGCGATAACTTATTTCAAAAGTGAAAGTTCCGTTATGAATGACGCCTCCCTTTGCTTCTACTCGGTTCGTTGGAGCCCCGGCGAATACGTCATCTCGATGAGGTCTGCATCATCGTGGCCTTTCTTCGCCGGTGTAGCCATCAATGACGTGGGCACGGAGTCCTGTCCATGATCCACGGAGACCGTAGCCAGTTCCGTGGTGCAGGTCGGCTCCGATGCTAGAGAAACGTTATCACGTTTTTGGGGAGAAGCCGGAGGACTACGTCGCAACCGCCTACCCTTCTTCAAGTGGGGTGTTAGTTTCTGTAACAGAATTAATAACACTGATTAAAAAAAAATGAATTGTAACATCTATTTCTGAAGGCTTCATATTAAATCCAAGAATAGAATCTTGTAGCGGTTATTGCATACGTGAATAAAATCTTTTCCTTCAATATATCCCTATTGCTTATTTCTATGTAGTGGTGAACCCAGGTTTTTAACAACAAAATGTCCGAATGTCTAATAATACCATCTGATGCTGGATTACCCTACAATATCAAGCTGAGTCTGTTACCCCATGAGGATCCTTCAAGTAGACGCCGGTGCGCTTGACGACGAAGTCCGGCGCGGCGAGGCAGCGCGCGAGCAGCAGCGCGGCGGCGCAGGCCCAGGCCGCCAGCACGGCCGCGCTCGCCGCCCGCGCCAGCGCCGCGCGCGACCCGAAGCCCCATGCCGACGCCCACGACCGCTCCAGGTATGGGTCCACTGCTGAACACCTGCAATCAAAATTAATTATGAATATTCTTTAAATGTACCTACTAATCTAGCTTGTTAGATTATTGTTAAACACATGGACCCGAAATAAACAATTTTTATTTTATTTGTTTATTCGTGCATGTCAGAGATGCAATAATCATGACTATCAGATTTGTTACACAGTCACGCGGATGAAGTTCATCTGATGAACCAACCGCCAGCACACAGATCGTTGAGTGTTGCTTATAATTATTAACAAAAGTTAACACAACATATTTAGTCAGTAGGTATGCTCGTCTGGCGCATTATAGACACCGTGATTGTGAAAACAAACTAAGACTGAGCTCTCTACGGATTGTATCACCATGAACTTTATACTTCCAATCAATCTTCAACGTCTTTTAACCGTAGCGCGTAACATGCAGTAAATAAACTAACTTGTTCGTCCCAGTGTAGTTGGAGAAGGCGGCACAGAAGGCCTGCAGGCCTCCGTTGGTCCGCGAGAAGCTGTGGCCGGTCAGGCCTACAAACACCATTGCGAACAGCAGCGCCGGCGTCAGAATGCGCCAGGGCTGATGAAGTCTGGAATTAAACGTTACTTTGAGCACCTAGCATAATATGGACGTGAATTATGCACCTATTTGATTTTGATCATGAATTTTTTAAGGAAAGTAGGTTACTAAAGTATGTAGGATATTTATAGTATTTTTAAGCGTTTGCTTTATTTACTTCCTTGTGTGCATATTTGTGTGACCCATTTTCCTGTTTTTGCCGGCAGAATCCGGCTACGGATGCGGGTGCATACCAAATCTATTACTCACAGTGGAAGGCTATACAAGTGGTACACAAAGGAGTGCATGAGTGAAAGTTACTCTCGTTAATTGTTTTTTTAATTCTATAAATTTATTCCACCTACTACTGCGACAAATGCTGTATTAAAATGGGTTTAAATCATACCATACTTCTAAATTAGCACTGAAATAAGAGGGACGAGGTCGCTTCTTAGACCGCGACGTGCTGTCACTCTAATATTTTTCTACCAAATTTGAAGTAGGCGAGGGCAAATCTTTTAGATCTACTTATGTACGCACCCAGATCGCACACGGCCTCCTCCGGCGCACATGGTGAAGAATGTGATCCAGACCAGAGCGCAGACGGTGGACATGACCGGCATGTACTCCGCGAACTGGCACTCGCTGTCCAGAGCGAACAGGCTGCGGGATACGTCCACCACTAGCTGGTGGGTTTGATTCCCTTGAAAAATATAAAATGGATCAGGCGGGAATCGAACACAGGGCTCTTGCAATCCGGGCAAGCGCTCTACAAAGAAAAAATCATCTGATCTCATGGCTCAGGCGGGAATCGAACCCAGCGCCTCTTGCAATCCGGGCAAGCGCTAACATTTATAAATGCTTAAAAAAATTATACAAAAAGTTATTAAATGGATATCGTCAAAGATAGGAAGGCAAGGATGTCAATGGCTTCAAAGATGCAAAGTTTTGTAACGCATTTTTAAATTTGGATTGCGTGATACGGGTGTTTATTGGTGTTCCAGATCTTATAACAACTTATTGGTAATAATAACTTATAGGAATGGCACTTGGAAGTTGGAGCTACCTAAAATTAATTACATAAAATCGAACAGAAAATGTTTTCATAGTTTTACGCTGAAATGAAATAGATACTTTTAAACGGATAAAAATCTCAGTTCTGCGGTGGAACTTAAGAATGGTAAGTTGAGGGTAGACAATAATATTTTAAATGACAGTTGACGGTTAAAAGCCTAGTCAATGGGGGCGTTTGGGCGAAAAAAGCGTTTGCAAGCGTTTGCAAACAAAATGGCGATTGTTAGCGCAAAATGGCGATTGTTTAGCGGTCACACAGTAAACTGACAGTTAGCAAACACGTCCTGGGCGAAAACAGTACAGTTAGCGCTAACAATCGCCATTTTGTTTACAAACGCTTGCAAACGCTTTTTTCGCCCAAACGCCCCCATTAGGTACGTGTTCTCAGTCACGGCTGCTGAAGAGCGGCCGATACGTCGAGTTTTAGCTGTGTGATTTTTATCCGTTTCGAAGTAGTTTATTTTATAAAACATGCAAGCCTTATGTAAGTAAACTCAAATACCTACATTATAATTCGTTATTGAAACCAGGACACGCAAATTGTTAGTTAATTTTGAAAAATGTTAGAAATTTTTTGAAAAGTTTATCTACCAAACACACATTAATGATAAAATGATAATGGACAAACATTTTTTCTTGATATTTTTCCGAAAACGTAAGAACCTTACGGAAAAGGTAGATATTGAAGGATTGTCAGCATAGTTTCGTACGTGTCCTAAGGAAAATAAAAATATATTAACGACCTACGTCAACATTCAGTCAAGAATAGAAGTAAAAACATAATTTTACAAAAGCCTCCATGTAAAAACTTATAAAATCAAATGTTGTTATTTCAGATTTATACAAGTGTTCGCTTAATTTAAAATTTACTTGTTTGGGAACAGTCATCGCTTGTACTCAAAAGTACCTTCGCACTGAATCCTTATCATTGGGCGCAGTCTACAAACAGTCACTGATAAGGAATTGTGGCATGAATTTAAAACTTACCGGTTATGACAGTCACGTTAGCGGCCTCCATTGTGGTTTCAAAAGTGTCCATTGTTTCGTTATCAGGAACTTCTCTTTTAGATATACTTTTTTCAGTCATTTCATCGGGGACGGTGGGTTGAGCAATCGATTTCATCTCTTCTGATGATCGACTATTGTTAAATAGTTCATTTTCATCTGTGTAAGTGATGATGGTTTCTAGGGACGAAGAGTTCACCCGGGGTGCTACTCGGAACTCCAGCTCCCGTGGGTACAAGACGCAGTTTCCGTCGACCAATTCCATGGCTTTCTGCAGGAGGATGTAGTTGGCAACGCCGAAGAAGGCAGCTAAAGAGTACAGTATCAGGTGCCATACTGCAAAAAACAGTTAAGTATTGTTATAGCATTTATTTTAACTTTAGGTATGGCGAGAATCGAGATACATGAACACAAAGTTATATTTGTAAAATAGATAATAAGAGTTGTGACATCGTTGCTTGCGTTATTTATTTTTATTACCTAGTAATCTTGATTTGATATCGTTGCATAAACTTAGATTAGATTGGCACCAATATCTACGTATGCATCAAGCACAGAAGACATACCATATTCTTATATTTGACGACCCGCTTGGTGTAATGGTCAAGATGTTGCCTATTACGCAAGACGTCGCGGGTTCGATCCCCGCACAGGACAAACATTTGTGTGCATGAACATGTCTGTTTGTCCTGGTCTGGGTGTTATATGTATATATTTAAGTATATTTGTAATACCACTGTTGATTTGATGTCTGTAACACAAGTGCATAAGCTACTTAACACGGGGTCAGATCAATGTATGTGATGTTGTGAAATATTTATTTATTTATTATTCTTTGCATATTCTATGTGGTATTTAGTATTTTATTGTTATAACATTTCAATAAATTTTGACACGCAACCCGGTTTTCCATATTTATGTGTCGACTGTTAAATATAGGATTTTTACAAGTTTCAGCTGGTTGCCCTCATTCCACGAACGCGTCGTAGCTTTCGTGATACAAACAAACCTCTAATCTTAGAGTGGCGGGTTTGATATATAATAAACGGCTGTTAACTGCAACCGAAGTTGTATTTTAGAGCCGACAAAAGTATTTTTGTAAATTACTATGCATGTTCTTTATAATATACATAGTTTAGTTATAAAGAACATGCATAGTAATTTAAAAAGTCAATTGGTCTAATAGTGACCAACTAGCACATTTTAAACCACTAGGCTACCATAAGAAGCTTTATTTCATTTAGTTTAATTGCTTATATAAGTTAGCTTTAGCAAAAAATGGAGTTTTTAATTCTTTTAAACACTATTAATGTAAAAACATTAATAGTCATAGACTGCCCCTTTACGGGCAGTCTCTATACGGTATGGATGTGTTGTTCTTTCGTTCGATTACTCATTTTGTCAACCCTTTAATGGCGACGTTAATATAATTAGCATCCACTAGAGACCACGATACACTCAACTGGCATATGGAGGTACTAAAAGTTAATTTAATCAGCTTCAATTAATATTTTAGTTATTGTGCTAACATTGGACTGTTTTTATTGAAGTAACTAGCCTAATTTATTTGATTAATGATTACGGAAGTTTTTATTTTTGTTGTGAAAGAATTTTACATTTTCCGCATACATTTTTTAAGTCCTCATTCATCATCCTCAGTCATTTGAAAGTCAAAAAGACTTTCAAGATTTCTTTTCGTCCGGTATTACATTAACAATACGTAGAATTTCAAAAAAAGTAACCTGGTGGCGTTAGGTATTACTATTTGGCTTTTGTTTTAAAACTTGACTAGGTAATACATATTAGTACATACAAACCAATTAGCATTTTACGGAAACCGAATTAAGGTGGCTCTTATCTACTCGTATGCATCAATGCATGACTCTAATTACTCTGTCTTTGCCGAATACGGGTGATACAATTGTAATCCTGTTTTTGAAGCCAATAAATGACTATAATTCGGTTTTTATTACGAAACGAGCACACGAAGGAACGGTGAACTATTTTCGTGGGTATAGTTTATGAACCAAACATTGAATATTAGGGATTTAGGATATTTTCCAATGTTTGTTTGTAATGTTTGCTTGTAACTTCCGTAATGTTTATTGGGCATTAATTTTATTGAAGAGTCGTTGGCCTTGGCATATCCTACTAAATATAGATCGATTTATTTTTTATGTAATTTTACTATTTAATTAAATGTTAAATTTTCATACCTTTCCATGTTTTGAGGTGCCTGGCCGCTCTCTCCTCCAGTTCGCAGTAATCGTACAATAACACTGTCATAGTGTTCTGTTCTTTTTACTCCATTTTATTCTGGAACGTAAACAACAATGACGTTCTAATTATACTTATTCAATTAGAACTTAAAGTATCACATTATATCGCGAGCTATCCGAGAAAGATTTTAGAAAAGAGACGATGTCGTCATTTATGTAGCCCAACCTAGCCAATATTTCCCCCTAATTATTATACCTAATTTTATTTATTTTTATGTATGTTGGAACTATTTAACTTCCCAGATTAGATCAAACGAAGGAGTTATGGAAGACTTGGAACGAAATTAAACGCGTAGCTCAAGACCGACCGGGATGGCGACGACGCACTGTGGACGCCCTCTTCCCCATCGAGGGGACATACAGGACCTTAAGGCAAGTAAGTCACGAGAGGATCTGTCATCAAATAATTGCTCTGAAGACTCTTTGTCTTTAACACATACATCTTCTTTTGGAGTTAAGTATTTTATTCCTATAGAAGTCCAATGTAGTTTTGAAACTTACAGAAACTACTTCCGCTTGGTTAAAGGGGATGCCAAATTTGATTGAACTATAATACAACAGTACAAAATACCATCCTTAAAGTAAAAGCTGTCTTTTGTTACCAGGTTGTTAGTGTACCTTCCATCAGCGTAGTCAATTTGTGTAAGTGGATCGGTCTATTAATTATTTTTATAGCTAAGTCATTAGTGTACTGTCGATTTATTTGTTCCGTCATTTGTTTAATTATACGGAAATATTATTTTTGGTCTATTTTCAGTATTAATTTCCTGTAATGCGTTGATATTTGACACGGCATAAATAAATAAATGAATTCCTAGGACTAACACACCAGTTTTTTTTCAAATTTGTTTATTATTCTATCTTTGTTAATCGCCCAAAAGATTGAGTTGTTTTACGTAACATGGCATTAACTAATTATGTATGTTATGTTATAGCGCAGTCATTGAAGCGAAAAATATGGTCCAACCTCCGAATTTTTTTACTGTGAACCGATAAGCATGAAATTTTGGAATTAGTTTCATTGTACCCTTAAATTCAAAAGTGAAAATGATTTGAACGCCGCAACTACCCCTGGAGTGGTTGCCACCCCATCTCGGGGGTGAGTAATTTTTTTTTAAGATAACCTCGGATATCGATTGGATTACTAATTTTAAGCAAAAAATCATCTATAAAGTTTTTCGATAAATCTAATACTTTTCAAGTAATTGGCAATTGAAAATTCGCAATTTTGTCACGTTTTTCATCGGTTTTTTGCAAATATCTCCAAAAATATAAGTTTTATCGAAAATTTTATAAGGAACAAAATTGTAGCTGGTCAAAAATTAAATAATTTTGTTTATCCTAAAGTTTTCTATGTGCAATATTAAGATATATATTAAAGATCGCAGCCGTTTTTTATTTTGTCTGCAATTTAATCGATTTGGTCAATGTCATCTAGCGGCGAGCAGATGCATTTTATGGATTCTTATAATTAAAAGTTTTGTAGTGCTTAAAATAAGCTTTCAAATGAGTACAATTAAAAGTCTTTTGCACGTAAAATAAGTAAGCTGTATTACAAATAAGAGGATCATCGAATGCTTTTTCTTGTAAATCAATGGGTTTCACAAGTGCCATTTCCAAGCTATTCATGCTATCACAATTTCTAAAACAGCATTAAAAAGGTAATTAAAAGAACTACAACATCCTTTATTGCAATATATAATTAAAAACGTTTTTCGAAAACGGTGAAGGGTTAAAGGGCTTAAGAGAGGCTGTGATTGCCGCTGCCACGCGCTCTTTAAACAATCATATCTCCGTCAGTTTTTGTTTAACAGAAATAACAAAATTACTAATTTTTTTGTCAGAAAAATACCTAAATTTTTTATCCCTACACTTTTATACGCATCTAGCGTAATTTTTGAGATATTATGGAAAGAAGGTGGGATTTTTTAAAATATGAGATTTTATATTTTTATTTTAATCCTGTCTATTTTGAAAAATATGTGTCCTAAAGCGGCCAAACTGATACAATTTATCAAACACTTCATAATAAAGTTAATTCTTGTCGGAATACGAATAATTTCAATTCTGGTGGAAATGGCACTTATGAAACCCATTGTTTTAAAAGAAAAAATATTGGATGTTCCTCTTATTTGTAATGCAGCTTACTTATTTTACGTGCAAAAGACTTTTAATTGTACTCATTTGAAAGCTTATTTCAAGCACTACAAAACTCTTAATTATAAGAATGCATAAAATGCATCTGCTCGCCGCTAGATGACATTGACCACATCGATTAAAATGCAGACAAAATAAAAAAACGGCTTTGATCTTTAATATCTAACTTAATATTGCACTAAGAATACGTTATAATAAACAAAAATGTTTAGTTTTTTACCTGCCACAATTTTGTTCCTCATAACATTATCGCTAAAAGTTATATTTTTGGAGATATTTGCAAAAAACCGATGAAAAACGTGACAAAATTGCGAATATTCAATTGCCAATAACTTGAAAAGTATTAGATTTATCGAAAAACTTTATAGATGGTTTTTTGCTTAAAATTAGTCTTCCTATCGATATCCGAGGTTATCTTAAAAAAAGAATACTCACCCCCGAGATGGGGTGGCAACCACTCCAAGGGTAGTTGCGGCGTTCAAATCATTTTCACTTTTGAATAGAAGGGTGCAATGAAACTAATTCCAAAATTTCATGCAAATCGGTTCACAGTAAAAAAATTCGGACCCAAATTGCTTCATTGCCTGCACTATTATGCATGCATAATTTGTTCTCAAATGAGATGCAGGCATGCCGACCGAGACGTGCGCAATTTTAAAAGCCTGACACAATCAGCGTCATCATTATTAGTTTTTAGCAAGTAGGTACTATATGGAACGTGAGTAATGTAACACAATGGACATAAATTATTCTCAGTTGTATGCCTATTGAATCTAGCTACACATAGGTCTAGACGCCAGACGTTGCGGATGAGTACACGCGTCGAGGTTGAAATTGGTTTGTGTGTTTCATACAAGTCTATGTAGTCGAAAATTTGGGGCCCGTTGGTCTAGTGGTCAGAGACCCTGGCTACAAAACCAAGGGTCGCAAGTTTGAATCCCGCAAGGGGCAAATGTTAGTGTGATGTAATCGGCACTTGTACTCTACTCATGGATGTTTATAAAAGTGTTTAAGTATGTCTATCTGTTCCGTAGCTTACATAGTACAAACAAGAATCGAGCTTTAGGCCTAGGCTATGGGCGTGTAAATACCATTCAGCCTTGTAAAGTAAAGTTTTAAATATAAATCAAAAATACGAAAATCAATAAATTCACTAAGCTATTCCTCATAGCAGAAAACATAGGTATTATACATTTTCCTTAGTGTCCGACCGAAGCTTCGGCTTCGGCTTCGGCTTCGGCCACCTTCGGCCAAAAAATCCACCTTCGGCGAAACCTTCGGCTTCGGCCGGATTTTGGGCCGAAGCCGAATGTTTCGCCGAAGGCCCGAGCGACAGACAACATTGAACAAACTGTGACGAAAGTCATGAAGCGGCGGGTAGTCACTGTCAAAATATCACATTGCATGCATCAAAACAAGTTCGTACGTGTATCTAAACGAGAGTTTTGTTTTGAATTTGTGCTTATCAATTAAATTGTGATACATTATAGTCTAAGATCCCGCTATACAAGGGCCTTCATCGAGTTGCTTAATGGATGAAACATATTTTATACATATTTTGACATTTTAATAATTATATTGCATATGGGTTGCATATTGAATTTCAGTTTGTTTTAAAAACTGTCATTACCTCATTAGTTCTATTGTAATTGTTACATTTATTTTGAATATTCTAATAGTTTCTAAACTGTGCATTTAATTGACCAACTTTTAATTATTTACTGAGTTTGTTTTTTTTTTTATTATTAGTTTAGTTTTGGCCCATTCGAGTAAAACAAAGACATAAAGAAATGATTATTTTTTACCAGTAGGCAAATCACAAAATATATCATCAACTTCTATAGGTATGAGTCAGTGTAAACCTTCAAAACTGAGGTTTTGAAATAATTTTTAATATTAATTGTAGCTTGTTTAGACCATATTAAGCAAAATTAATTACTGAGTCCTGAGAAAATATAAACCTTCGGCTTCGGCTTCGGCTTCGGCCGAAGGTCGTGGCAAATGCCGATTATTCGGCTTCGGCTTCGGCTTCGGCCAAAAATAGACCTTCGGTCGGACACTAATTTTCCTCCATTGATAAAGTTAGTACATAGCGGATACATTTGTTATTATTACACACCTACTCTCTGAGGTACATCCAAAAAATGACATCATGAGTTATCTACTGATGTAATTATGTACATAAAATACATCGCCATATCTTTAGTAGTATTATTGCATTACTACTTAAGCTGTCCGACGTCATTCCGTCGTTGATCTGATCCAAGGTTAAATAAACAACAGCCGAAAAAGATACCTATTACATATTAATTTGTCTCTCTCTCAATTTTGAGAGCTCTTGTCGGTGAAGCATTGTCCATTCTTCTCTGGATCCTGCTAGGATCTCATGTTAGGATGCTAATTTGTACATAAGGAAAAATCAATCGGTAATTTCTCTCCTTTTTATCACTTACAAAACCTTGTTTGAGTACCTGTGTACCTAAATTTTTTTAAAAAACGTAACAATTAAACGTTATGATTAATATGAAGAAGCGGACTCATGAATCCATACTTTTTCAGCTTACAAAAGTTAACCAATAATCAACTCCCAACTTAAAGGATAAAAGCTATATAAAAAATTGAAGGATAAAAAAAGAGCTTCATTGAACCTTGCATTTAGTAATTTATCGTTTTGGCAAGGTGCCAAGCCGCGAACGCACGCTTGCTCTAATTTTCCGGCAATGTTAATACCTGCCACTCAGTCTATCTAGATCTGAATCATACGTGAATTGTGGCTGTTTATGAATTGTTTAACTGTTATAACGGCTTGTAGAGCCGGCATTGAATAGTTCTACCCCATTTAGGGTGTTGAAATAAAACGACAATCCGGAGGGATAGGCCGCCGCTATCCTTTGTTAGTCACAAAGAAGAACGCTTAACTTTAAAACGATTCTATTAGGTACTACTGCTAGACTTTACATTACCTTAAATTAAACCTGTAGTAGTAGTGCCTACATTTTATTTTAATTATTACCTACTTTCAGTTAGTTAAATTGTTTTTGGTAAAACAATAATAATTAATGTGCGATGAAGCATGCTTTAATCTGAAAACAAAATTAACACGGGAATTCGTATCGATCATTGACTTTTAGATTTATAGTACTAACCTACGGTAGAAAATGTTGTTGAGCAGAAGTAAGAGTTGATATATTATATAAATATATAATAATTATATGCCTTCTTAAGAGTGCATGATATGAACGAGTTATCGGTTCAAAATGTCTTACTATTCCGAGTGACTTTATCAGTGCATAATTTAATCAAGAGAGGTGCGTAGATTAGCTTGCTGCCTATCGGCGAGTCTCGTAATCTTGGTAGATGACGTAACACGCTCATTTTACATTCGGTTTTTTATAGCGTGAACGTGGCCAGTGGATAACTCTGACCTACCTGCATTGTTCAACACGACTGGTTGTGGAATGGAAATAGGTTAATACGTATTGTAAATCCTACTTTCTTAAGTTATTTCACGATTTCGTCGTAGTGTTAAAGTTAGTTGAGGCTCACTTTGAACCCTGTGCGGAGTTTCTGTTCCCAGGCCTGAATAAAAAAAAATTGAAAGATTGATTACGTCTGTCTTTCGGAAAAAAGATATTCACAAGTCACAAGCCCCTGTTTCCGCGCCCGTACAGTCACGAGCAATAACATGTATACACCTCGACTCTTATGTCAAGTTCATATTTCAATGTGTTTGTATACATGTTAGTGCTCATGACTGTACACGATCTGACAGATTTTTATCCCAAAGAGTTTTTGTGCTTGTGCTCTAGATATTATTATGTCCTGCGCAGTTGGTGCATAAAGATTGACAGCGACATCCAGCCAAAACAGAGCAGACGTTTGTTTTTTGTTTTGTAGAATTTAATCACGATAACAACTACGTCATCGTTTTAATAAACAGACAAATATAATCAGACTTCAACTAATGATATGTGCATTTACTGCTCTTTCTCCGCATCACATTTAATTCTGAACATCTCGAATGTGAACAATTTTCCCATCTTTTTCAACATTTTCCACTGATTCTCCGCTCTTATTTGTCGTTCCGTGATGTGAAATAGAGATGTTAAGTATTTTTCAAATTTCAAAATTGATTTGTCCACTCGAACCCATAATTTCTGAGAAAACCATGTTCTAATAAACAATATCTTCAATTTAATTATATTAGTATGTATACCTAAGTAAATTGGTTTCATCTAAAATATAAACTGGGGTATCTTGGCGCCTTTGTGTCGATCTCCACCGCGTCAATGCGGGCGTGCTCTTCCAAGGTCAAGGATACTTGGCCGAAGGACGGTGATACAAAGAACATGCGTAGTTTACTTGTTGACGAAAAGTACCATTAATTTATTGGGTCTGACAAATAAAATTGATAAATAAATAATATTATTTTGTTCTCTAAATGTTGTTGGCAAACCAAATATTCTTGACTCTACCATCTTAACTATATGTGTTATTGAATCGATACTAATGGAATAGATTTAAATAAATGATTGATGTTGAATAGTAATCGACATTCCCATTGTTATGATAAATTGGTTTCAATTATAGTGACTTTGTTTAGTATAATGGACATTTTAATGGAAAAAGTTACCTTTGAGTTAGTAGATACAAATATGCAAGGTTGAAATACTTTTACTTTGTTTTCAAGATATCAATTGTAATGCAATGAAATAATATTTTTAGTTCTTCTTCGTATTTTTTTTCACTTAAAACTTTTACCTACCTAATATTTCTGTTATTGGCAGTTTTATTTATTTTACACTCACGCCAGTAATGTGTCGATCATTATTTTGAAACGAATTATCGTTAAAAAAAAGGTATCCTATTGACCAATTTCTATAAAATCAAACAATTGCGAAGGCTAAAATTTGTAACAGACATCTTTTATGGCTACTTGTAAATCGAATGATTGCCCATTTACATTGGATCCGATAGTTCCAATTAACGAAAGTCATAAACGGGGCGGTACAATAACGTCTCGATTAATTTGTTACAAACACTTCAACTCTATATTCACTATCTCATGATGCAACGATGAGCGTACGGGGTCAAAAAACTTTCGTTGAAGGAGATTTGATGATCACAACACTGCTATAATACAGATTGGGCACGATAAGTACCAACGTAGAGGCGTAGGTATTGCTTATTTAAACGTTTTATTCGCAGAACACGTGAAGTTTCCGTTTTGGTTGGTTTTATTATAATCATCATCTTTTATGTAGGTAACTATAACTTGAACAGCTAAGCAGTGGCATGCCCTGCCGTAGTCTATATTTCAGAGTTCGTTAAAGCCAGGACTCTTTAAGGAACGATTAAAAGGTTTCTTTGGATCAGCTCGTTCCATCATAAGCCTCATCTACTAGATCGGGAACAAGGGCAAGCTTTTTTCGTACCTATTTAAAGAAAACTGTTGGGTTTCTTGCGGCATTTCTCATCAGGCCATTTACGTGTCACCGTGCTAGTATTGAATTAAATTGTTGATTGAATATAGGTACATCTACTTTGAATAAGATGTCATACCTGGCAATCATTAAAATTTTCAGATTCTACATCATCATTATCATCATCTTAGCGCTTCTCCCTAAGTAAAATATTTCACGCTTGTGTGAATTCTTAAAAATAGCTTAAATTTTACTGACTTTTCATATACATAGTTAGCTAAAATTGTTATCAAGTGTTAATCTGTATCATTGATAAAATGTAATTACAGTAGTTTACGATCGGTTTTATAGAATAGTTAAAGGGGTTTTTGCAGTACCTTTTATTAAGATTTTTTCCCTATTATATCGTATCAACAGTAATACATTTGTCACTGTTTACCAAGTTCAATTAAGAATTATGTGGGTGGATGTGAGTATGGAAAATGTTATGGTTATTTAAGCCGGATAGGACCGCATTAGAAGAAACCTTGTAAGAAAATACAGAACAGAATTGCCAATCTGACCTGAAAAGTTCTGAACAAGCAATTTGAAATTATGAAAAGGACCGTATTTCGCACCTCTTCGCAGTCTCTACAATTTAAATAAAATAAGTCTTGATTCGTATTCATGGTCATTATGAAAACATCAACCAATTTAAAGTAGTTGCCTAAATATTATACATTTATAGATGTTATAAATAAACAATGTTTCGATTTCAACAAAATCAACCGGAAATTATGATTATGTTATGACTAAAATAAACCATACCTACCTCTTATCTGCGCGTGCAATCAAATATTGTTTTTAACAAACGGTGACATATAAAAACTGGTTGGAACATTCACATTTTCATTGATAAAACGTATTTTAATCCTTAATAGAGATAAAAACAGAAATATTAGTGGTGTATTCACACGTCTACACCACAAGGCATGTCGCGACGACTGGTTCGTTCGTATTCGTTTCGTATAATTTCGTTCTATGCGCGGCTGTGCGCATCTCGATTCGACCTATTGCGGCTGGAAAATAGACGTGTAGGAACGAGATAGAAAGAAAACACGTGGCTGGGGCATAGGTTAGACAAGGAAAGATGAGGAGAACATGTTTCTATTCTGTAGCTTTGAGCTTTCCGCAGATTCTGTTTACGTGACATAATCGCATGATGTCATGGCAACGCCGCCATTTTCCTAGTAAGAAAGGGATATTAAATCCTTTTTTTAAGCCTGTAAGTACTTTTGTACGAGAGTAGCCGTTTGGTATAATATGTTGTGGGACCAAAGAATTGGTTAATGAAGTACAGCCACATGAAATATCATGGCAATACACTATAACATTATGAATGAATAATGTAAAAAATGATAATTAAAATATAAACTAAGACTAAATTAAGACCAAAATAGAGTATTAAGCTTAACATGTATTTCTCTTTTTACTCGTAAAATTATGATCCAATGATCTAACTTTAGAAAACTTGTTGATTGACCATAATTTATTTAGACGTGTTTGTCTAAATAAATGTAAGTGTTAATAATACTGTTTAAAATCAGGTAAACATTTTAGTAATTAAAATAAAAGTCATAGTTTTAATGGATTCCATTTTATATTTCGTATAAAATTATACATAGGTATTTGGACCCAGCGAGATTTGGGTAAAAAGATTTAAGCAATAACAGATAACAGCCTTGAATAATGATCAACTAATATTGTATAAAAATAAAATAAAACATCAACAAAAAAAGCTTTTCAGGAATCGTAATGGCGAATGTCGAAATGTCGTGTTTCAGTTGTTTCATTTTAAAGAGTGGTAGTCGCTCAAAACTAAAAAAATAATGAATATTGTATATCTATAGAATATTTCGTTATTTTTAAAATAGCAGTTGGAAAGTGCCCGGAAAATACATGCCTAAAGGAGATAAAATAATAAATGTGGGTAACCAGGGTTATTGAATTTCAATCGCCAGAAAACGAAACAAAATAGTTTTGTTTTCTTTTATTTTTGCTAATCCAATTAAAGTCTATTAGGCATGTACGAATATGTAGGTATGATACGTTTCACATCTCAAGGGTAGAGTTGCGCTACAAAAGGAGACGCGTTTCATATTGTTATTCTACGATATGGGTTCACAAACCCGTGATAATTGAAAAGCATAACTAAGTGCCTTATTACTTTTGGAATCAATGCCAATTGATTATTTTGTATTTAAGAATAGAAAAAGATATAACTTAAAGAAAAATTTGGTCATTTCTCTTTAAGTCAATACTTATTATTATTTAATTAAACGTTAAATAATGGCAGGAGTAAGCTTTGATTAGCTTATTCCTGCCATCATAAACCCGATTAAATAGGTAAAAAAATTTTTTGCGATTAGAGTTTTATGATGAATTTAAACTTCATCTAAAAATATATTTCTGTTGCAATCAAAAGTGAGACATAATTTAAAAACCGGAAAGCATATATTAATTCCTATAATAAAATAACCTATAACTTAAAGTCTTACTCACTAACTAAGTACTTCAGTATGCATGGGGCGGTTGGTTTTTAAAACCAATACTTATCTTACACGTTAATACCTAATCCTATCTCTCGTTCGATCATAATACAGTTCGTTCATTCGCATTCCAAGTTCGCGAACCTTAAAAGCAGTCTTATCCATACAGGGCGAGGCCGTCGATCAGCAGAAGACGTAGGGTCGGACGCAGATGGGGCAGCGGTCCGAGGCGGCGAGGCAGCGCCGCAGGCAGTCGGCGTGGAAGAAGTGCGCGCAGGGCGTGACGCGCGCCGAGGCCATGGCGCCCAGGCACACGGCGCACACGTCCTCCAGCGTGGCCAGCTCGGCGGGCGTGGCGCGGCGGAAGCGCGCCAGCGAGCCGCGCGCCTCGCGCAGCCGCGCCAGCGCCGCGCCCAGCCGGTGCCGGCCGTGCACCGCCACGCACGCGTACAGCAGCAGCGCCGCCAGCCGCCAGCGCCCGCACCACGCCAGCGCCGGCACCAGCGGCGCCGCCAGCGCCGTCGTCGTGCCGCGCGCCCACACGCCCAGGTACAGCGCCTCCATGCCCTCCAGCCTTTCTATTTTCATTGCCGCCAGCGCGATCGGCCACAGCTCCAGGAAAGTTTTCTCGGAGAGCAGGTAGTACAGCCCGGTGATCAGCGTGTAGAGCAGGGTCGGGCTGTAGTGCTCCAGGCCCTGCTCGAGCCCGAGCGTGAGGAGAATGAAGGTGATGGTGACGATGAAGGTGACCGCCTTGGTCCACTCGAGCACGATCTTGGTGGCGGACATGGCGAGGTGCTTGACGCGGGAGTGGCGCGTGACGTTGACGTAGGGCGACCAGTCCTCCTTGGTGCAGATCTCGCGAACGTAGCTGACGGAGTAGGTGATGACGTTATAGAACATAAGCGAATAGAGTGAGGTGAGCCTTCCTTCAGACACGAACAGCCTGTCGCACGCTGTGAAGATCAGCAGCTGCAACATAGAAACAAATCAATCAATTATCTTGATCTGCGTTTTTTAATACAATAATGTGAAGAGAGTTTTGTAATCGTCATTTCTGATACTCTCAAGTTATTTTTTTTGTACGTAAAGTAGTAGTTAAATGCGCACTGCTGGCTTACCTGGCACACCATGGTGGACAGGTTGTTCATCTGCATGAAGAGCGTCTCGACGCGGTCGAGCGGCGCGTACGCCGTCTTCAGCACGCCGAGCACGCACGCGACCGGCGCGCGCAGTCTTGCCGCAGCTTCTGCAAATAACATTTACATGAATGAAGAAATGCAAGCAGATGAACAATACTTATTTAGTTATATGTATAAGTCAGTCAGTGCCAGTCTATTAATGTCCCACTGCAAGGCAAAGGCCTCCATGTGAAATCATGTTTTTGTTTTGGCATAATCCCGGGCTGTGTTAAGAAAAATCAACACAAATTTTGGCCAACCCGGGAATCGAGCCCTGGACCTCGAGACCACGGCCCAGTACTTAAACCACTAGACCATCGAGGCGTACCTACCTATGCCTATTTATATGTGGCACCATAAGTACAGTATGAATTATTGAAGATGACCAAAAAATATCTTTGGCCACTTTGAATGACTCTACCTTTATCTAGAAAAAGAAACTAACTACTATGCTTCTTAGAATACAAGCAGTTTCTGAAGTTTATACAAAGGACTCTAAGATTTCTTGTTTGTGACGAAAGGGGTTCAAGAGCACAATCCAAATTTTCCAAAAGAAAAATATTGGCCATATTTAATCCAGGATAAACATTATATTCGCGCATGGTTTTTAGTCTACAGTTTTGTAGTAAATGCCTCAATGTTTTTCCCTGGAAGTTTTAAGTGAATTTTCTTGTGTTTTATTAATATTATTTAATTTTGCTGGGCTTTCCTTTTAGCCTTGGCAACAGAACACTTGGGAGCGCTCGGTTTTAACTTGTCACATCGTGTTGTTTGTGTCAACTTAACTTTTCCGTTCCATAGCGTTTTATCCTATTTGCATATTATTTTTTCTACATTTCAACTAAAATGACATGGATGGTTCATTTAGAAGGCATCACAAAGAAGTTAAATAAATTCGAATATTGTTTTATAACGTTACTTATCATAAGAGCAACGTATAAGCTAAGTTAAATATTATCATAAACAATTTATGCATATTTAATTTAAATTATATTGAGAAAAAGCTGAAAAAACGTCATTCAATCCAATTGAACTTATTGAATCTGTAAAAATCTAAATAATTACAAAAGTTACTGTTCTTTATTTTAAATGACTGATGTTTTATCCAGTAAATATTTCTACCTACGATATAACTTAACATTTTCCTTTATTTTCAGGTGCCTGCACATCTTGGATAGTGCGATCCAAGTCATTTCTACTGAGCTCTGCTGTCAAATACTTAAGTTTTCCTAAGAGAAATGTTGGATATAAAAGGACCATGCCATCCATGGTGTGGTCAGTTCAGGGCAGCACACCAGCCTCCAGTGGACGATTACAACTTGTCTGAACAACGCTCTGGTAAGCCATTTTAAACTATGTTAAAATATAGTTCTAAAAGGATAATTTGTTCTTTATAAAAATTGAGAGACCTAGAATTCTATCAGATGGTGTTTTAAATAGCCGCTATTATCAGAAAGCGTTGTGCTGCACAAAAACTTTTGAAATTGCCTGGACCAACCTAGTAAAGCTTTCGTAGATCAGTGGAATATAACAGACTAATGATGATGGTGCTGATGACAAAATATAACCAATTTCCTAATGTTATGAATGAATGACTGCAATTTTATTTTAATAAATATTACAAATTATTATTAAAGTTATAAACATTATAATATCATCAATTTAATGTTCCCCTAAACTTAAATCCGAATGGAATTGGAAGTTACGGGTTTCGGGTCTCGAAATGCTCTTTCATCAAACGATTGGTCCCAAATATCCAATCTTATCAGGAAACGGGCCTTGCTAACTCAAAGGTTACAGAATTTTACCAGCTATATTTGCGAGCCAACTCAAAGTTAACATCATCCCTTTTACTGCTACCTCATCACTTAAACAGAATAATGAATGATTGAATTATGGATGGATGGACAACTTATTCAATCTAAAGGCAGCAGGTCCACTTGCTGCCTGATGAAGCTTTTTACAGTTAGTTTTGTTACTTGGGACATGACTAACAACATTATTATAAACTGACAGTCAGAGGCGCCTACAGCATTTTACACGTAGCATCTGTTTAAAAATGACTTATAAATGAAAACTGTCTTCCTGTTTACTGAAGTTCGTTAAAATGAATCATCGCAAGTTAAAACTTCTAGTTATTTAATCTTCAAGCGTTTCAATGATAATTTAAAACAGTTTACATATTCAACCCAAGCTGTACCTATACATCGCAGCATCACTACATAGTATAAAACAAAGTCGCTTTTTCTGTCCCTATGTGTGTTGTATGTCCCTATGAATGAACGCTTAAATCTTTAAAACTACGCAACGGATTTTGATGCGGTTTTTTTTAATAGATAGAGTAACTCATGAGGAAGTTTTTTATGTATAATATCATCCATTAAATAGTGGACAAGTACCACGGGCGAAGCCGGGGCGGGCCGCTAGTTCAGTAATAAAAACAAGGCGATATTTGCTTTCGTCACAACTTGTTGACGTGTTGATTTCAATAAATCGCAGACGTCTTTATTGACAAAACAGCGCGAAAAGCTTTTATTTACGTGTTTACAATTTCCTTTTAATTTAAAATTCTGAAACGTGTACTAAAAATGGAATTCGTTCATAATCGTAAGTCGCCCAGCTCGTGTTTTTTTTTCAAATCACATTTTAAATAATATGCTTTTCTGCTATTCCATCAATGTTTGTCTTGAATGATTGAAATAAAATTTCTCGTTCTAGACAAACCGTATTTAATGAAAATACAAAACAATGTTAAAATAGCGCGATCTGTGCAGTCTTTAATCTAGAGTACATTTTTCTAATTACGTATTAATAATGCCTCAGTCTTCTATTTCTGTAATTATTATTACGTTGTAGTTAATTTGCGCCTCACGAGTTGTTTTCTCCAAGCATCCAACAACAAAACAAAAATACTTTGGAGGTGTGCGCGTTTCCCCTACACCATAACCATGCGGTGCTCAGACGCAGAAAAGAAAAGTGTTTGACGCACAAACTCTGGCTCCCCGCCAGCTTCCGATGCCGCCCATTCAGCTCGGCTTCGACAATGACCCGACACACAAATATATACACTAATAGTTATTTTTATAAATAAACTACGTACGGGACATAGCAAGCCACGCGCCAAAGCCAGACTCGTATGTTTTTCCAACAAAAATAAGTGGGTACAGATAATGTACTAATTCCGCTCGCACTATTTACATAATTTTTGAAATATTTCGGAGCAAGAGCGTGCTTGAGGACATAGATAAAACTGTCTAGTTCTATGAACCCGCCAGGTATCATCATTAACCATCATTAGCCATCATTAAAGATTTTGTGTCATCGATTTTAAACAGTTTTAACACACACCAGCCATAAATCTAGAAGCAATTGTTCGATGTTCCTATTAAGTTTTGGTTTGTCTTGTTCGAAACTATTCGAATAGTTTCGAAATTGTCAAAGAGTTGAAAGCTCTTAGCCTTTGTCATTTCTTTATGAATTAACAACATGAAGCCTAAGCGAAGAGCATAGTTATGATGGTGAGCTTATATCTCTTCATTCTGAAGAGATATTATCTGCGTAGTAACTAGGCTTGGACACTGGATAAAAATATGTCGAATAAAAAAAATGCCTTATTGTAGCATCAAAAGAAATCAAATCAAACTTTAAATTTACCTTCACAATTTCCCTTAATGATTCATCGCGCCAGGATTAATGTGCATTTATAAATGGAATCGGTGACTCGTGCAGTTGGGAGTAAAAGTATTGCACCAGGACTGAGAAATGTTGTGACGCTGTCCACTAACCGCACGGATCACAGCCTAAATTTGTCCTAACAAACGTCACAATATTTTTTTAATTCCAACGTAACCAAAAATTAACTTTCAGACAAAAATCACAAATATTTATTGGGTTGGGTGTCAGACTATTGATCAGTGTGTCGAAAGATAAAATACATAATGGTATTTTACCTCTACATATTATTAAAAACAGTTTGTTTCCCTGGCATAATGTTTTTATATTTCGTGAGATCTTTCGTTCCCGACATTTTTCTGTCTATAACAGGGTGTGTAACTGTGTTTTCCTGTTTGTTATTATGACGAAGTGAAAAAAACTTTGTACCTTGCGTAGGCGGGACATAGGTCGGGGAATTGGCACCATCATTTGTTTATCAGTAATATCTACTAGGCTAGGTCTGTTTATCATCAATACAAGCCTACTCGCTCGAAATAATGTATTTATACACCACGTCATCCTCTGATGAAAGTTCTGTCGTTGTAATCTAAACTCTGACTGATCTCAATGTAAAATCGGTATATCGTATAAACTTGTTATCTTTTCGCGTAGCACAGACATAGCATATATGCATAATTTGCATTACTTATCTCCATTTGCAGCAATCTCATTCATGCTTGCTTATCTTTCGTAACCTAAAAATTCAAGATTTTTGAAGAAATTTTTCATTGACCACGAAACAATCAAGGAGAGGACACATATGTAGAATGGAGCCTTTACCTATATATGCCTTTGAACATCTACGAGTAACAACCCCAATAACTACTAAATATGCATATGCCTCAAATCGACTTTGAACGTACTTTGCGCTGCTTTGGCGACAGCGGGGTACCACCGCGCCGGGTACTTGTAGTTGCAGGATATGAGAATCAGCACCATGACGCTAGAGTAGACAGCTATGAGCCAGACCCTTTGAACGTCTTACAACCATAATAACTACTTATTAAGAATCTGGCTGATAAACCAAATGTGAACGTACTTTGCGCTGCTTTGGCAACAGCCGGGTACCACCGCGCCGGGTACTTGTAGTTGGCGGATATGAGCACTGGCACGACGAAGCAGGTATAGGCGGCCATGAGCCAGGCCCCTCCGAGCGCCACGAACAGGCCTCGGGGCGCCCAGTACGGCAGGAGTAGGACTAGTGACAGCAGCCATACTGGAAACAAAGTTAAACAAAAAATGGAGACTCTTTCGCCTTATGCAGAAAAAAGAAAGAATTCTTAAATATTAATTATACTCAGAGCCGGTTAAAACCGGTTTTAACTCTACCAGCGCCCTGGGCGAGATTTCTACGGCACCCTCTAAAGACTAAGGGCCATAGCACATGGCGTTTTTTAAACGCGCAGACGACGCGCAGATTACACGCGTATACGCGATTCAAACGAGATTCTATCGCAACTTTGTAACTTTTGTATCATGATTGCAAACGCAACAATCAGCATCTACGGCGCCGAAACGTGCGTCGTCTGCGCGTTTAAAAAACGCCGTGGTGCTATGGCCCTAAGTAAACTTCACTACATAGTATAAAACAAAGTCGCTTTCTCTGTCCCTATGTCCCTTTGTATGCTCAAATCTTTAAAACTACGCAATGGATTTAGATGCGGTTTCTTTTGATGAATAGAGTAATTCAAGAGGAAGGTTTTTATGTATGAAACATGCATATTATAGTAGAGAAACACTAATAAACTTAGTTGCACCCGTGCGAAGTCGGGGCGGGCCACTAGTCGAACTATAAGGATAGGTCGGGGGCCGTTTATCCGGCGCCCCGGGGCGTCGCACTAACGCGGTCTACCCTAGAACCGCTTTTTATCTAAACACAAACTTCAATAAACGAGCCCAAATGTTTTTATAATGAATTATAAGATTTTTTCATATATTTCGGTAACTTTTACTTATTAAAACTCTGTGCCGTGTTCAAAGTGGAACACTCTTAGCGCTGTTTGGAAATAAACAATTGTCTGCTTTCAAGTTTATAGTAAAGTAAACGTATGAATCAAGATATTAAAATAAAATCACAATATTAAATTGATTTTAAAAGCGAAAAAGAAAGTTTCATATTTTTCATTCACGCTGGAATTTGTCTACGAACGTAGTCAACGTTTGTAGCTCGTAGTCGTTGACTACGGAGAAAGTTGTTCGTAGACCATCGTAGCTGTTCCTTACAAAGTTACAAAGGATGAGAAAGAAAGAAGGCACACGTGTGCAGTGTGCACGTGTTCATTCATGTTTAGCTAATTTCTATTAATATTAGTTTTGACTTATACAATTTATTTATTTGTTTGTTTGTTTATTTATTTATTTACTTTAATAAAAACGGTACAAAAGACCATTTACATTAATTGAAGGTAGGTACATAGTACAAGTAGGTATCATATTAGAAGTAACAACACACTGGTTTATAACTTATCCAAAAGGTTGAAAGCATTTTTTTATACCGGCATTTCATTGTTTCTTGGCTTGTTTATTGTCATTTACTCGTATACAGACATTAGTATGACGACTAATTCCGCGTAATGGTAAAAAAGTCCTCTAGTACATTAGAGGTTGCGAGTTCGATCTCCGCATAATAAAAAGTGTAGCGACCCACGACTACGAAGACCGGAAAAAAGCGCTCAAAATAAGTTTAAAATGCAATGAAAAATATGAATTACACCCGCCGTTTGAGCGACGCGTGTGAATTCCTTGAGTAAAGAATGACGTTTATTTTAAGAAGAGTAGATCTTGATTGCCCTTGATCTCGTTTCGCTTTGTTTTTGTTGATCGTTTGCTACACAATAACAACTTATATTGAAGGACGGGGAAAATTGATATAGATATTTTTTAATACTGCGTGTTAATATTTTTATATATTTTTTAATAACAATAAAGATTTATTGTTCACTGTCATGCAAATGAAAAATACCTACATATGTAGATACTCTACAAATTGCATTTTATTTATATCTTTTAGAGACAAACCATCTAATGTAAGCTCATGCTAAAATAAGAAATTAAATTATCACATTTAAAATTATCTCTGTTCTAATAATTTCACATGCAAACTACAAATTAATGATTGACTTTTCAGCTCTCGATTGTTCCATTTAGGTGGCCTCTTTATTGTTTTATAAATAAGCCAATGATAGGTTTTTGAATTGATGTATCTAGGAAATAAAATTCACATGGATTCCTTTCCATCATAGAATTTTCTAAGACCGAAAGTTAAAGATATGAATTCATAAATATTTATGTCAACAAATGGTCAAATACCTGAATGATCGCAGACATAATGGAACTAAATTAATCACTAACACTTCTAAAATTTCTTCATGCAAATTAAATGTTGTACATACCAATGTTGGCGATTTTGTCGTTCGATTTCATAGTTGGAATCTTCGAGAACGAATCACTCCTAACACGGCCACGAACTCTTGAAATCATACCCATGATCACGTTATTAAAAATAAAATAGTTTTATTTTGTATGTTTGTTATCTACAGTATATAAAATTTAGCACGAACACTTGGTAAAAGTTTATTATAAAAACAACACAGGTTTGTATTTAAAACACCTCCGTTTCAGTTGAAGAGTTTGACATGAATGCGCATTTAGCTGGCGAATCGCTTGGGCGGGCGGCGCGGCGCACGCGCCGACATAGCCCTACTCTGATATAATTTCAAGCATGTTATGTCTCTCAAGTCTCAATTCATTGCTCTCATAATTGCCCGCCCAAAGCTAAAAATCAACAAAATACAGCAATGTATATCGAACTATGCGACATCTCAACGATAAAACTTTTCAGACGCCTCCGGCCCACATTGCAATGACGCTTATTTTTAATTCAATTCCATGTCAGTGACTTGTGAAATGAAAACATTTATTTTATTATGATTCAGTGCTCTTATAAATATAGTATTTACGAAGTAATAATTCTTGGCCTAGTTTAGGGCAACTTTCTTATAAGTTTGTATTTAGTAGCACAAATACTTTGTTACCACTAACAATAATAACAACACACGATTATCACAACAAATTGAACAAAGGGTGACTAGGGCGGGACCGATTTAAATTTTCATCTCAGGATATGAATAAGAATTTAAGAATGTTATAATTTCGACCGGTGGTCGCGTGATTCTTAAAATCACGGGAGACGTCTAAAAATACTATACCATTCATGAAACCTACGGCATTAGTCTGGTTCTAGTACTACAAAGATACCTACACCCAGACATAATTATGTATGTATGGATGGGTAGCCCGTTTAGTCTTTGCTTCATAAACGGCCTAAGTACTATATGTTAGGTAAGTGTATTTTATGCACTCCATGATTTTATTCTATAGTGTAGGTGTGATAATATTATTGGCTAGGAATGAGAGAAACTTAGTCTATTTCTGACAAAGTAGTTCTAGTAGTAGTTCATTTAAAAGTCAGTTTAGTAAAATCCGCAATAAAATGAAAATGTTCCATTGAAATGAAAATAAATTAAACCGGCACTATCAGTTAATTATGTAGGCAATGTTTATCAAGCAGTTGACTGTAAACCAGGCGGATATTATATCAATGTATAATGCAAGGGCGGAAGGATAGGGTCGGGAACCCCCTTTTAGTTCCAGGACTTAGATAAACCACTAATTGAACATAATTATTTTATTTATACTGACTTGACCACGACTACGTGAAACCCCGGGCGCCAAACTGGAGCCGCCCTTGGTGTAATGTTGTCAGACCTTATAATCTGAATATGCTGGTCTCCAGAACTCTGCCGGCATGCACACTCTGGTATTCTTCGTGCTCGCGACCGGCACCTGCCTGGCGTACTACGGAGGCGGGTACGACTCCCGAAACCTCATAGTCCGGGAGGAACCACAGGATGACAAAGGGTTTGTTTGATATTACTTACAAAGAGGTTTTTTTTTTATGTTATAGGGATGAAAACGAACCAGTGGGTCACGTGAAGGTAATTGTTCACCGCTGCCCATGGACATCAACAACCGCGCAAGGGTCGCAGATACGTCTTTAAGACTGCATACCCATTACTTCCTCCCCAACCGTGCTCTGGCAACCTTACTTACCAGCAGAAACATAGCACAACGGTTACGAAGTGCAACTTCACTGTGGTCTTCTGGAAGGTGGAGGTACTTCCCAGACAAGAGGCCCATTTGAGTGGAAGTTCCACTAAGCTCTGCCTCACTTAAGGTTTAACAATTCATATACATAGGTACATAGGTGTGTGACTTCACCAAAGCGGGATGTGCAGGCAAGCACAACATATTGTTACGTGTATAAACAGGATGAAAGTCTCCAAATATTCCTGCGACATGAGTAATTTGGTGTTATTATTCAATGTCTTTAAAAGCATGTACGATGTCAGGGTGGAATGGAAATTGTGTCACGGCTTTAAGTCATAAAAATAAATCGGATTACAGAATAATGATACGGATCGAATTACTTGAACCCAACTGTATGCAAGCCCTGAAACTTGTTTATGGACCTATCAAAAGTAAAGATCTAGGTTAGCGATATTGGTGCATACAATATTAGAAAGTACTTACGTCATTAGTATTTAATGGTAAGGAGGTTATCAGATTTATTTTCGAGATAGGAGTTAGACAATCATTAGTATCGTTTACCCAATAAGTGAAAACCGATACATATCCATTGAGGTATTACGACTACGTATAGAGTGGACATCGAGATCAAAATCTATGCGTCAACTTAGAAGGAAGGAGGCGGATAATTAATTTCATTTTGTCTTATATTTACCTATGAAATCACAAATGCCGTCTTGTGTTTTTAAACACAAGATGGCATTTTTTCGATTATAAACATGTTAGGTACAAATAGACGGCAACTGTTGCCCATGGACAACAAACAATGCGTACAAGAAAATATTTCTTCAAGATGTCCACGCTTTACGTAGTTGTAATACCTCAATGTGCATATCATCAATGTCTTGATTAATTACGGTTTCGCAAAATAATACCGAATAATCTTAACAGCGAGCTGGTGGAATGCCCTGTTTGCATGGGGGTCCGCAACGAGTGGCTGCCGAGCAACGAGGTCTGTCCCATCGTGAAGGGCAGCAAGAGGTACAAGCGGTGCCAGCGCGGAACCTACGTGAACGAAGTCTGCGACAACCGGCTTGACTGTTACAGGGTAAGAATTGATAAATGCCTCTCCTATCCGTTTTCAGCTATGGCGGGTAATATAATGATCAGCCAGGTATGAAGGATAGGTTTATAAAACCCCCGCCTACTCGTATATTGTGAAGTGGGTTTGTTTGTAATAGCTGTGATACAGTTTCTGACTAATAAGTTATTTTAACACTACATATATTTTTATAAAAAATTGGTTTTCGTGTCAAATAAAAAAATATAATAAGTGCACAAGTACGGGCGTGCGCAATCACAGGTGCACTCGCCTCACTTCCTTACTTCGGCGGGACGGTAAAGTGACATGCCCGTTGGAATCAGGCGCAAACCCAACGGCTTAACCTGCATTCCCAAATGTGCATATAATAAACGTGGCTTATAGCATCGATAGTAACAAAACCAAATCTCTGAACAAAAATGCATGGAAATAGGAAGTGGGAAGGGCACAAACGGGGATCGACTCGGTGCCCTTTCTGTAGTTCTTATTTGTTTTGAATACCTGTTATTTAGTGCTTTTTAGAGATGTTAGAGTCAGAATCTCAAATAATAGAGGAAGTCCACATATTGCGCCCGGCCCAGATAAACTGGGAACAGGGCCGTCGAACGAGTCACTCAAATAACGCCGCAGCGCATAATTTAATCGTGTCATTTCTACCCTGTCAGGGCCCACAAGAACAGTGCACCGAGAAGATGGACTTCGACGTGTACGGTCAGAAGTGCGCCCCTGGCTACTTCTGCAACAAGGTGCTGGGCGTGTGCACCGGCCTCGCCTTCTACGCCGACACCAAGACCCAGTGGCTGCTGAACCCCAACCGCCGGTACCCGCTCCGAGCCCGGCGCGCGGTGTAGACCAGATACCTATTATACCTATTCAATTTGTGATAATCATGCCAAAGATGCAGCTCCAGTTTAAAAAATAACTACGTTAAACGGACTTTTTTTATTTATAGCCAAGAAATGTATCCATGAAAATCCTGGAAGAAATAAAGCACCTAGTTATCTACTTTTCCTATTCTCTTTCGCATACTTTTTCTGTAAAATATACCTAAGTTGGAATAAATACAGAGTATGTAGGACTTTTTGGAACAAGATAGTATTGTTTAAAGAAATTGTTAGATTTTCAAACAGCATCAACAAAAGCATATTAACTTTTAGCATTTGATTCTGTTGTGAACTATAAAATATTATTTTCTATCTTTAAACAGTGGGTACTTACCTATCTGTTCAGTTCAGTTCAGTTCAGCACCTATCTATGCCATTGATCACGCTTGGCAGGCCGAAATTTAACTAGATACAATGCCACCGGCACGCCAGGAGGGTCTGCATGTTTTTATATGGCGGCATTGCTAAGAACATCAAGAAAATTTAGGTGGCATTCAATGTGCTATCTTTGTCGGTATGAAGTAAAGTAACAACTTAACGGTCTCTTGTTACTCGCTAGTGTCATAGAAGGATAATGATGATCTCATAGTATGTAATTATTTTATATTAATAAGATTGTATTATCAGTGGTTTGAGAACCTAATAAATGTAATTACAGATTTACTTAGAAATACACGTAAAATATATTTAAATAGTTCATAGTAAATATTACACTGACCGAACTGTATTTTAAACTTTATTTTATTATTATGTACATCCAAATTATAATAATAAATATAACTGAAATAAAATTCTTCAAATTATTTTGGCTCTTAGAATCTAGGCCCTAATAGGTGTTTAAAAACTATCATTCTTAAATAAAAAATAAATAAATAAACAAAACAGTAAATTTCATTCATTCTAAAGTTAGAATCATGTCATTACTTTTATGAAAAGATATTGGAAGTACTTCCAATATTGGTCTTTCCAAAGATCTTGGAAAAATCAAATCTACTTCCAAAATCTTTGGGTCTTTCCAAGACTGTTACTTCCATTATCTTTGCTTTTAATTCTCACTCCAAAACGCAGAGAGCAGCACTGTCGCAATAAAAGAGGGGACAGAAAAAAGTAATGCGTTGGCTCTTTATTCCACAACTTTGGGTATAATGTTTATTGTATTATTTAAATTAGCCGTCAAGATCGATATTAATATCAATAATTTTTCTAGTAAATTATTTTATTTCAAAATCCGAAACAATAAAAAAACTTTAGGACAAAATTATTTTAGTTCTCTGTTGCTGTCTATGGTTTGCTCAGTTTGAAATGTAAAAGTAACTCTATGATTTCCGTCTTTGTAAGGGGAATTCCTTATTTCCTTTCTTCCATTTTAGTATCTTTTTCAAGTCTATACCTGAAAACATATTTCTCTCGTCTTCTAGATAAATACCAGCTATATATAGTGACTTTTTGAGATTACTTAATCATTAAAAAGTTATATGTTCTGCCAAGAGTACCGAACGTAAGAAGTTTTTTGCGTAAATATTTAAAAAACGGTAAGTTTCAAGTTACTATTTTCTTTTTTGCAAACGTTGTGTCAATGATGTCAATCACTAAAGTATTTTTAGAAGATTATTTTAACATTTGAAGCTTTTCTTTGTTGATATTTAATGTTGACGGTTTTCTTAATTATTATTTTGTATTCAGTTTACATAGTGAATGTTGTGTTTACGGTTTGATAGTAGTGAAAATAAAAATAGATCTGAATTTCATTTGGATTTTGAATATGTCAGACGGAACTCTGACGAGTAAGCCAAAAATAAAGTAGTTAAATCATATATAATATTACTAAATCCAATACGAGGTTTATATTTTTTTAAGTAAGTACCTACTTAGGATAATATGTAACTTATTATTCTACACATTAAGGTATTACTACTTTTATAACAATGACACATTCATTGCTTATTGATAAGATTCTTAGAACACATTTTGGCTTATTTGTATAGTTTAATTACGTGTTGTAAAAAACTTGTATTTGTTCATTGTTCTTTTTCTATTTCATTACAATGAAACAGAAAAAACAAAAGATTAAATTGTGACTCATTTGTATTGAAAGATAACGATAATTTATACCCTGATAACAAATGTCTCTCTCTCAAAAGTGTTTGGCAAAATACTAAGTGCATTATCTTGAATATGCATTGTTTGTTTCATTATTGAATTTAGGTATATATAATATTGGGAAATTTAAAACAGGTACTTACAGATTTATAGGTTGCTAGCAAAATATTACCATTAGTTTCTAAATAGTCATGCATATCAGTATTATAGAAAAAACAAAATAATTCTGTTTGTTTAGAAAGTTTTTTGCTAACAGATATTTAATCTATTGTGTTTAATATGAGCTGAAACACAAATTTATTGCCTGTAAATAATGTACACAGCATCTAACTTTGTTTGATTACATATATTATGTGTACATCTTTTCAGGAAAAATGCTGTGTAATGTGTGCGGGACTGTTGATGAACATTACGATGAAAACTCTGATGTTTCTCATGAAGCTACACCCAAGCATTTGTGCAATTTAATATTGCTTAACTATCAACAAAATAAGTAAGTAGTGTATTTTACACTAACTTGTAGTTTTAAGATTATTTTTTTGTATCTTCATTAAACAATTGAGAGTTTCTTAGTTTGAGTTATGTTGATTTGGAGTGTAATACCTACTGACATGTGAAATAACAATTTTTAGGCGGACCTTTAGTAAGAACAGGGAAGGAGTTAATATTTTAGGTCAAGCTTTAACGGCAGCAATGGCCAGTGAGAGAACGGACCATTACAAAATAAGGGTTTATGTAAGTAGAATCCCTAATGTTACTGAGTAGTTTTATGTGTTTTATAATGTTTAAGTATGTTTATTTATATTCAAATGAATTAACTTTAACCACAGGTGAAACCACACATTGCTGTCAAGTTTATGTTCAATATTGAAAATGAGTCTAATAATGATTTACTTATTGTTGGCATTCAATTGGGCCACCCTCAACCTCAGTTTGAAATGAATGATCACCCTTACGTCTTTGGAAGAGAGCCTAAAGTATTCAAAGCAAGTAAGTAGTTTTTTTACCAACCTATAATTGTTTTAATTTAAATAACACATGTGTGTATAACTTTTGAAACATAAAATTGTTTCCTACACAATATGCTTGTTGTTTCTATAAGCGGTCTCAAAAGTTATTTATTTTGTTTTAGAATCTACAATTGATTGCGAGATATCAACTTCGTTTCAAGCAAGTGACATAGGCCATTACGAAATGCCTATAATGTTTACATTTGTAAGAGTGAAAGATCATAGATCTCTTATTTATATTAGAGAAATGGTGAGCTTACTTTATTAATTTTTTTTTACTGATTCTAATGGAACATTTCCAATAACTATTTAATTTCTCCCTCAGGTTGTAATGGTGCAAGAGAATCCTACTTTTTACCAAAGTTCCAAAAGTCCCTACGTTAGCAAAGATTGGCCCAAAAATATGGTAGAGTTTAAGTCAACAACACATATGTAAGTACCTTATATTCATACAGATACTTGATCCAAGAATACGGTATTTGACTGACAGGTCAACCTACACGCTGGGTCGCAAGTCCCAGGCGCCGACTGACATTCCTCTCTGTTCCACGCGATGGACCCGGCACCCGCACGGAGAATCCATGGATAGCTAAGAAGTTCGTCTCACCTACTTTTTTAAAATGTCAAAATCGTAACCTTCCTTGTAGGAAAAAAATTATGAAATATTGAATCGTGACGTCACAATGCTGTAGTGTCAAATCAATACTCTTTTAACTTCAATTAGCTGTAATAATTTGTTAAAAGCATAACAATAAAATTTGTCAATAGTAGCTGTGAGATAAAAATTTGTGCCTAATATTTATTATTATTATTAGGAGCCTATAGTGTCCCACTGCAGGGCAAAGGCCTCCCTACCCTCTTTCCATTTGATACCTAATTCCTAATAATATGTATTTGATTTCGTCTTTAATCTTAGAATGTCATAATTTATTTCGTATGCAGTCAAATACCCAATTATTTTGTCAACTTAGTTCCCTCTTCAACTTAGGTCCTGTCTTGTTAGAGAAGTTTTTTCTTCGAATTTTTGATTTGACTTATGAATTTGCTGCCACTTTCAGCTATATTAGTGAAGAAATAGGGTGCTCTCTTGTGCATTATATTCTGCATATTTGCTTGACTGTAGCAATTGAACTAGAGAGCTGAAATGTGGCTAAGACCCAGTTATTAATATGTATTACCTTTCAGACCATATGAACAAACTTACAAAATTCCACCACTGCTGAAAACTTTGCTACCCCGCGGGCTTGAAGATACGGCTTTGGAAAACTTAGATGTTACTCCTGAAACATTGGAAAAACTAAGACTTGTGTTGATATCTACCAGGTAATTAGTTTTAGATGTTTATTAGCTTACTTTTTCTTTGTTTTAATTTAATGCTTCTTAATAATTTTTGTGCTTCTTATTCCTGATTTTAATTTAAATTTACTTTTTTTATTTTCTTAGAGTTATTTTTGACGAAGGGTTAACTCAAGATAATTACATAACATACTTCCGCCATCTCCTTTGGTGGGAGGAGATAATCGCCAAAATTAATCTTAGGGTATGTTGTTTTATTTTATTTGCATAGTTGTTAAGTTCAATCTTAGTTGTATTAGGAGCTTAAATTGTCGACTTGTGGTATTCTTACTTATAAAGGATATGTCCAGTTTTGGCCTGACATAGACTTTTTATAAAGTACTAGCGGGCGCCCGCGACTTCGTCCGCGTGGATTTCGATTACTTTATCACCAATTTTTCCCGCTAGGGGTGGAATTTTCAAATAATCTTTAAAACGGGATGCTTACGACACATTATCTTTATGAACGCAAAGTCTCAGCCCAATCGGTAAAAAAATGACAAAGTTCCGTTCTAACTTTCATCCCCTATTTGTCCCCCTTTGGGGGTTGGAATTTATCAATATATTTTCTTAAGCGATGCCTACGTCATAGTACCTTTATGAATGCAAAGTCTCAGCCTGATCGGTTAAAATGACAATGTTTTGTACTCCCGTTCATCCCCTATTTTACCCCCTTGGGGTTGGAATTTATCAATCCCATTGATTAGGTGATGCCTACGTCATAGTATCTTTATGAAAGCAAAGTCTCAGCCCAATCGGTTAAAAATTGACACAAGTTACATACTAACGTTCATCCCCTATTTTACCCCCTTGGGGGTTAGAATTTATAAATATGATTGCTGAGGCGATGTCTACGTTATAGTAGCTTTATGTATGCAAAATATCAGCCCGATAGGTTTAAAATTGACAAAGTTTCATACTACCGTTCATCCCCTTTTTTACCCCCTTGGGGGTTAAATTAATCAAAATCCTTTCTTAGCGGATGCCTACGTCATAACATCTACCTGCATACCAAATTTCAGCCAGATCTGTCCAGTAGTTTGGGCTGTGCGTTGATAGATCACTATGTAATCAGTCAGTCAGTCAGCAATCAGTCAGTCACCTTTGAGTTTTATAGATATAGATAACATCTACCTGCATACCAAATTTCAGCCAGATCTGTCCAGTAGTTTGGGCTGTGCGTTGATAGATCACTATGTAATCAGTCAGTCAGTCAGCAATCAGTCAGTCACCTTTGAGTTTTATAGATATAGATTTATATATTTTTTTTACTGTTTATTTTATGGAGTTTTTGATATTCATGTTGTGTTTTGTTTGCTTTTACTTATTTTTACTTATGATCAAACATTGAGTTCTAATGTCTCATTAAATCTTATTTATCATTGAATATAACTTCGTTTCTATAATAAACTGACTTACTGGTTCTATCTCCAGAAATATAACATGAGTGGAGTAACTCTAGATCTTGAAAAAAAAGGGTATTACCTCACAGTTACGGGATTGGCTGAGAAAAGACCTTCATTATTGCGAGGTAAGTTAACAATTTGAAGGTAACATTATTTATTATTATACTAGAAGCCGTTCGCGACTCCGTCCGCGTGGATTTCGATTTCCAATATCCTATGTGTTATTCTGATGTACATATAAGCTATATTGTGGTAAAGTTTCATTCAAATCCATTCAGTAGTTTTTACGTGAAAGAGTAACAAACATCCATACGACGGGCCCGTTGGTCGAGTGGTCAGAGACCCTGGCTACAAAACCGAGGGTCGCGGGTTCGAATCCCGCTAGGGGCATATGTTTGTGTGATGAACATCGGCATTTGTACTCGAGTCATGGATGTTTATAAACTTATTTAAGTATGTCTATCCGTTCCCTAGCTTCCATAGTACAAGCCATAGTCCAACGCATTTATTTATTTATTTATTTATACATCCATACATACAAACTTTCGCCTTTATAATAGTAATAGGATTTAGCTTGTAGGTAGTTATTTATTTTATGAATTTCTTATGTATGTATTACAATTCGACTATTAGCCCCAACCCCAATGACTCCCATTCAATAGAGTTACATTCAAAGTCGCTTCTGTAACCATATGGATGTAATGTTTTCTTAAACCTATAAAATTATGTAACAGATTTTAATGCGTTTCTTTAAAAATATAATGGTTCAATAGGAAGGGTTATGTATAGGTATAACACTTGCATAATTTATAGTTACATGAGGAACTTTCATTATTTCCGTACGGAGCAAAAAGATCTTTTTTTTGGTAATATGGTTAGGAAGGGAGAGGAATGTCATCGGTGAAGGTGATCGTTAGTAAACTATAAAACCTACACGCTGGGTAGAAAGTCCCAGGCGCCGACTGAAATTCCTCTCTGTTCCACGCGATGGACCCGGCACCCGCACGGAGAATCCATGGATAGCTAAGAAGTTCGTCTCTCCGAATATCGCCTTTAATGCTCTTAACAGAAAGTTCTCTATTCTATAATTAATGGTGTCCGGAGTTTAACTAGTCTATATGAAACTGCACGGAATTTAAAGGGAAATCATTTTGCAGGTGATAGAGTTTTCATCAGACCACAGGATGGACCGGTGAAGTTTGAAAGTAACATTAAAGATATTGAGGATGAGCGAGTTTTACTGGGAGACTTTGATGAAGCGTAAGTTAAGATTATTTCTAGTTTATAGATATATATTTTTAAGAAAGAAAATTAATTTTGACGAAAGCGCCTGTTGTGATGGAAATACTTATATTTTTTCTCAATTAATGTGATTCATGATTCATACCAATGTTTTAATAAATAAATCCATTGGTTATACTAAAAAATCACAGAGCCAACTTTGGTACCGACGGCTAACTTGACTATGTTGTCAAGTGCCTAATAACTAAATAAATATTCGTAACGATGCAGAAACCTCTCATTGCCTCTCTTAAATAAACTCAATTTCCAGACGTGCGGTATTATCTGTAGTAAACCAATACGGTATTTGACTGACAGCTCAAATCACCTACTTTTATCAAATAGGAAAAACTGTATGAAATACTGGTATGTGACGTCACAACCCAGTATTGTCAAATCAATACTTTTTTAGTTTCAATTAGCTGTAATAATCCTTGAAAAGCTCAATAGTAATTGTGGTATAATGACACGTGCTTAATTTATGATTTCGTCTTTAATGTTAGAATATCATAATTTATTTCGTATGCAGTCAAATATCCAATTCTCTTTGCAGTTTCTCCAACCATTATTCGCCGACGGCTCTGTTCGACGTTCGTTTCCTGATGTCCCGCGTGCCGATGGAGCGGATGCACGACGCCATTTCCCGCCTCATCCCTTCGAAGCAGAGCAACCGTGTTTTCCCTTCGCCCATTAAAAAGCCTGTAACAGTCCATCCTATCGCCAAGTGAGTAACACTTTTGTCCTATTAAATATTAATATCTCACAACATTACGTAGGTACATTGATCTGACGGCGCGGTAAGTAGCTTAAGCACTTGTGTTACGTCATATAAGAATCAACAGAGGTATTTGTCCTGTGCCGGGATCGAACCTGCGATCTCTTGGTCTAATACTAATAGTACTGATAGATACTTATTATAATATATTATATAATATAATAGGTATCGGTGATGCAAGAATTAAAATATCCCTAAGGACATCCACGGATTCTCAATAGGATGACCCGCTTGGTGTAGTGGTCAGGAAGTAGACAATTAGACCAAGAGGTCGCGGGTTCGATCCCCGCACAGGACAAACATTTGTGTGTATGGACATGTCTGTTCTGCTGACATAGTTTGTAAAATGTTTAGTACAAGGTTTTTCATATGAACCCCCTTAGTTGTTCGAAATAAATATTTTTTATTTAATTTTGTTAATTTTTTTTAAAGGTTCTACAATAAGTTGATAAAAGGCAACATTGAGCAGAAATCGGCAGTTGAGCACATAGTGGCCGGTTCGTCGGGCAGGGCGCCGTACATCGTGTTCGGGCCCCCGGGCACGGGCAAAACCATGACGATTGTCGAAGCTATTGTACAGGTATGTCCACGTATTGGCAGGCAGGTGACAGGGAAAACAAAAAAACATAATAGGTATGTCACAAATAGCGACAACCCGCTTTGACGACCCACTTGGTGTAATGATCAAGAAGTTGATTAACTATATTTATAAGAAGTTTTAAGAAAAGGGAAGGAGCCAGGAGGATGAGAACTTTTGGAACTTCCACTCAAATAAGCCGCTCGTCTGGGGTAGTACCTTTCCAGAAGACCACAGTGAAGTAGCACTTCGTAACTGTTGTGCTATGTTTCTGCTAGTGAGTTATGTTGCCAGAGCTGATCTGATATGATGCTGAGATGGGATCCTTAAGGCAGGCAATGCATCTGCGACCCTTGTGCGGTTGTTGATGTCCATGGGCTGCAGTGATCATTTATCAAGTGACCTGATTGTTTGTTTGCCTCTCTTAAAAAAACATACTGTTAAGTTTACTACATAGTAAAGTCTGATTTAATGATTATTGTTTGCCACGGATTGCAATAGTTTAAGAAGAAAAATAAATGTCTGCTCTTCTTGACGAATAATCATCAAAAAAAATTAATAAAATGTTACTCTTTACAGTTGGTGGCCAGGAATTCTAGGAACAGGATTCTAGTATGCACAGATTCCAACATGGCCGCGGATCATATTGCAGTGATGCTGCTAAATTACAGAATCAAGCATGTCAACAACTTCCTCCTGCGTGCTAACTCGCGCTCAAGAGAATGGTGAGTCATTGGGGGCGTTTGGCAGAAAAAGCGCTAGGAAGCGTTTTTAAACAAAATGGCGATTGTTAGCGCAAAATGGCGATTGTTAAGCGGTAACACAGTAAACTGGCAGTTAGCAAACACGTCCTGGCCGAAAACTGTACAGTTTGTTTTTAAGGGCTAGCAAACGCTGGCAAACGCTTTTTTCTGCCAAACGCCCCCATTATAAATCATAATTATTGTTACTCTTGAGTCGCATTCCTCATTACTGAGGGTCGTAATCATTGTATGAAATGAAACACACAACAACTCTTTTGGCAATTAATGAAGTGGTTTGCAATTGCCTTCTCCATTTCACACACTAATTCGGAGTGTGTGCGTTCCCTCACGATGTTTTCCTTCACCGCACAGCTGGTATGAAATTTCGCACATAGATTTTTGAAAATCCAGAGGTGCCTGACCGGTATTGAATCTCCGACCTCACGCATGTGAAGCGGTGTTCTTACCTCTAGGCTACCGAGCTGTAAAATCATAATTACATTTAGAAATAACTCTTACTTGAAAATACATGCGGTTGATAATGGGTAATAGGGGACGTTCATAGACCCAATAATTTAACGTTTTTTTTATTATCTGTTATTGACATATTTTAAGTTCTCTGAGCAACTTAAGTGACTACCTATTTTTAAGAGATAACCTAATAATGATTTGTTTGAACAGAAAACACACAAACCACTTTGATACTTAAAAGTGTCTGTTTTTGAGGAATGGTGTTTTAAAAATGTTTTGAAAATATAAACAAAGTTTTTTTATTTTTGATTTTCTTTTGAACAAATAGGTCGGTGATGCCGGCTGCGCTGGGCCCGGTGTCGAACGGCACTACCTACGAGAACTTCTGGCCGGTCAGCAACACGCAGATGTCCACGTACAGGATCGTAGTGACCACCCTGTCCCACGCGGCGGCTTACTGCTCGTGAGTTGGGCTGATTATACTTAGAAAATAGACTAAGGCTCGTATAAATAAATCGCACTCAACTCTGAGCTCGATCTTGAGTGCGAACTAGATATGTCATTCTCATACAAGACAGCACCTCAAGTTCGCGCTCAAGTTCGAGCTCAGAGTTGAGTGCGATTTATTAATACGAGCCTAGTATGTATACGTAGTTGGGGAGGGAGCGACGGGGTGCGGTCTCAACGGGTTCTTAAGTAGTCCGTAGCCGTATAAGTAGTAGTTTTATTTATTACTGTTACACTTGTTACTTTTTGAGTTTTACAGAGGTTATAAATATTGGGTGAATATTATCAATCTACACTAATATTATAAAGAGGAAAAGATTGTATTTTTTAATGTATCAAATAACCTCAAAAACTACTGGACCGATTTGAATAATTCTTTCACTGTTTGCTAGCTACACTATTCCCAGTGAACATAGGGTACGTTTGATCCCGGAAATGTGGGGGGAAAGGGGGTTGATTGAAAAAATAAATTACTCGCGGGTGGAACCGAAACGGAAGGCTAGTTTTATATAATAATAATAATACCCCCTCCGGCCGTATTCGGCCATGGCGGCCGACCTTATGATCACCCAGGTACGCAGGATATATTATAGTGCACAAGTGAGTGCGCAACCACAGGTGCACTCCCTATTCCCTCACTCTCATTCATAATTCGGTGGGACAGCAGTCTGACACGACTAGTTTTATATAAATAACTTATTGAAGTACTTATTTATTTATTTATTCATTTATTGCACATACATGTTAAACTAATTTAATTTACATGCACCCTGTTAGGGTGCGGCAACGTGAAGGTTATATATCTAACTTATAACTAATTATAAAACAATCAAATTAAATGCTATACATAACTAACCCATTATAATTTACCTATTATACCTTTATATTATTTAAAATGTGTCCAGGCCGCGCCGGCAGACGGAGCACAAGCTGCAGATGAGCCACCTGTTCATCGACGAGGCGGCGCAGGCGTCGGAGCCGGGCACGCTCATCCCCATCACGGGGCTGCTGGCGCCTAGTGGCCTGCTGGTGCTGGCCGGCGACCCGCGCCAGCTGGGGCCCGTCTGCATCTCGCGCGAGGCCAGCCGCCGCGGACTGGGTGAGGACACTCTTTGATACCACGTTAATCTATACTAATAAAAAAAATAACAATCTGTTTGTATGTTTGTTTGTTTGAACGCCCTAATCTCAGGAACTACTGGTCCGATTTGAAAAAATGTTTTTGTGTTGGATAGTCCATTGGACGAGGAAGGCTTTAGGCTATTGAAAATCGAAATCCACGCGGACGGAGTCGCGGGCGGCCGCTAGTATGTAATATATTCCTTGAAGCACTGTGTAATCTCTATTATATTCTATTTGTAGTGTTTAGTGTCCGTCGTTTTTTTTTTAAGAAAACTTTTTCATTTAACAATAAGACACCATTTTTTTTTTGAGAATCAATATAATTTACCTGGTAAAAATGACAAAATACCCAAGTTTCTATCGTGAATTGTCTTAAGGGAAGTATAACAAAATAACTACCCGATTTCTTCTCTTATATTGATTTCGTGTAAGGAAACGACTAAGGTACTGGTTCTGGAGGAGTGGGCACTGGGCAGTATTGATCCTCTTTTTTCCTGGACGCTCCTCTTTACATGGTGACAGTTTTCACTTCCCCATCTGGGAGAAACCTACCGATGACTCACTTATTACACGAGGCGCAAAAATAACGCAATTAAAAACAAGTGTTGCCAGTAAAATTAATTGTTTCACGTCTTTTTTTTTGCTTTATTGTAAATAAAAAGGTCAGAATATGTTGACACCACCAGTCATTTGACTTTCTCGTATTAACTGTCAAAATGATATATTTTTTATTAAATATCCTAATCTTACTTTTAACTTTAAACGAAAACAAAACCAATACACACAGTGCTAAAAAAAACGAGAAAAGAAAAAATAAGTTTTTATTTGTCTCTGAAATTACACGAATTACAAGCGTAAAATAACATTGTTGTTCTAATAACATTGACAAAGCCAGCGCTGGTCTACCGCGGACACCTTTTTTACGTCCAAAAAAGCGTCTTCTTTTGTAGAAAAGTGTTGTGAAATTAATTGTGATATGTGTCAACATCCATATTAACAGCTGTGCGTGTGTGTAATTCCAGGTGTGTCACTGCTCGAGCGTTTGAAGATGACGTACGAGAACATGTACAAGAGCGACCCCAACTACATAACTATGCTGGTGCAGAACTTTCGCTCCGACCCGGACATATTGAATCTACCCAACGCGCTGTTCTATGAAGACAGTCTGAAGGTACGTTGGGATCGCATGCTTGTTCACGAAGTAAAATAACATCAACTTTTTTTCTTTTTATTTTTATGGGGGTTTTGTCTATAAAGACATGCCAACCCCATCGTAACCAATAAACATCAATGTTTAATGTATCTTGCCTGCCTGAACGCTGACTGAAACTAATTGGTTAAGTTGCGATGACAGCAGCAGAATGGCAATAAAAATTTAAAGAAAAAAAAATCAATTTTTGCGCGTAATACAAAATTCGAATGCACAGCAATACCTTTCAGGTTTTCTTTTTAAATAAAATAGTATGTATGCACTTCATTCATCCACTACACGGTCAGCAAAATACAAAGTTGTGTCTTTAATTACACGCGAAAGTATCATTTACCATATAACTTTCCATTAGATAAGATAAATAAGTAAAGAAACGACTAAAGTTCTGGAGGAGTGGGCAGGATCGGTCCTCTTTACTTCCTGGACACTCCGTTTTACGTAGTGACTACAGGTTTCACTTTCCCATCTGGGAGAAACCTACTTATGACTTACTCAGTGCCGAAACTAGGGCGGTGCCAACGGTGCCCAGGCACAGGGCGCAGAAATGACCAGAATGGTAGACACTAGGGGCGCAGTTTTCAAAGCTCGCACCGGGCGCATAAAAGGCTAGTTACGGCACTGGACTTACTTATTACACGCGGTGTAGTCTTGGACAAAACATGTATAATATAATTTTGTGAAATGTTTATATAGGCTTACGCAAACCCTGACCCGTTAAGCACCACCAGCATCTTGGGCCTCCCCGGCGGCAAGAGAGCTGTCGTGTTCCACGCCGTCAACTCGCGGGAGCAGCGCATGGGCAAAGCCCCGAGGTGAGGCTTTTGATAAACAGAAGTGCAATTCACTAAGCGCAAATGTCATAATCACACGGCAGTGAAATCGGTGACAGTACTAAATTGCAACTGTCACCGATTTTACAGCCGCTGCGAATATAACATTTGCGCTTAGTGAATTTCAGCCACGCGGCGGTTTATTACTTGACTTAGATATCTACAAATTATAAGGAAACTACTTCTATACCCGCGGCTTTGCCCGCCTAATCAAAATTCCTGTTTTATCCCATGGGATCAGTTAATCGGGATAAAAGGTATCACCTATCATCCTATCACCTTAGTCAGTCCATACCCTGTCTGTCTGTGTACCAAATTTCATCAAGATCTGTTCAGTAGTTTCAGCGTGATTGACGGACAAACATCCAAACAAACAAACTTTCACATTTATAATATTAGAATGAAGTATTATACCTACTTGCCAAAGGCCATTAAGGTCTAAGTCACATAATTGATTTAAAACCTATGTATGATTTGCACTTCATTTTGTAAGTAGAAGGTTGAGGTAAGTTGCAACACTTCATAAGATACTAAGCTGCCGCCGTGTTAAATAAAGAAAAAATACTACTACCATGCTCTGTTGAATAGTCAAATACAATAATTGTTGCAGCTACTTCAACGAGAGAGAGCTGGATATGGTGAAGAGGTACATCATTGCTCTGATATGCGACCACAACGTTCTCCCGGAAGATATCGGAGTGATTGCGCCATACATTCGTCAGGTTAATATTCGTCTTCCCTTTAACCACTCTATTTAATACTTGCCTTCAGCCTGCGGTTTCACCAGTGCATAATTTATTTTTCCAATATCGCCCTCTTCCCCCCACATTTCCGGGATCAAAAGTACCCTATGTTCATCGGGGATAGTGTAGCTAGCCAAGAGTAAAAGAATCCAACAGATTTTGAGTTTATTCGTTACATACAAAAATACAATTCTTTCCTCTCAATAATAATAATAATACCCAGTGGACCCGAGATCTCCAAGAGTACCTACAAATAATAATAATAATAAATATTTCACAACATCACATACATTGATCTGACCCCGTGTTAACCCTTAACCACCTGGCATACGTCTCACAGACGCCACTAAATAAAAATTGTTTATATTTTGGCGCGCAAAGCACGTATCAACTTGCACGTTTCTGTACCTTCTCGCCGCGTCTCTCGGTACCGCGCAAGTGCTCGTCGTGGCTGCAGGTGCGCGCGTTTGTCATAGGTAAATAAAAAACTGGCGTTGTCCGTCTGTGAGACGGGTGGAAGGTGGTTGCGTGATTTTTTTAAAACTTTGTTTTTTTGCTGTTTTAGTTTAAAATGGCTTCTGATAGTGTTATTGAGCGTTGGTTAGAGCAAGAATTATCTGACGACGAAAACCTACCAAATGATCCTTCCAAATCCTACCAAATGATCCTTCACTGCGGCAATGACTCCACCCCACCAACTCTACCAGGTGGAAGCAGTTCCGAAGAAAGATTGACTTATAGAAAAAACTGCTCAACCTAAAAAGAAACGCAGGACACAATACGTATGTTTTGAGTGTAAAAAGCCAATTTGTATAGAATGCTCCAACAAAATGTGCATTCACTGTCGGGAAAATCTATAAGATTGATGCCCTGCAATTTTTCAAAAGATGTGATTATAATGAGAAAGTGTTGATTTAATATGTCTTGTTGATTATTCTATTTTTATAAACAGAAAGAAAAAAGTTCCTATCTTATGTGATTATTTTTATAGATCTCGTTTTTAGAATAACAAATTGTTTAAGCTAAAATTAAGAGTTTTTGCAAACAAATTAACATTTAAAGAAAATATATTGAGTTTTCTGTGCCCTATTTGATTTAATAAATACTTTGATATGCATTTTGATAGATTTCAATTAAAAACCAAACCATTCACCCTTAGATTTTACATATGAAGGTCTTTTCACTCGCCCGTCTGTGAGACGTATGGTAGGTGGTTGTGTGACAAGATTAGGTGGTAGGTGGTAGAGGGTTAAGTAGCTTAAACACTTGTGTTACAGACATCAGAATCAACAGTGGTATTACAAATATACTTAAATAGGTATAACACCCAGACCAGGACAAACAGACATGTTTATACACACAAATGTTTGTCCTGTGCGGGGATCGAACCCTCGACCCCTTGCGTAATAGGCAACATCTTGACCATTACACCAAGCGGGTCGTCAAACCATAGCAGTCCATTGCTGGACATAGGTCTCCCCATAGTCTCTCCACTCAGTCCGATGCTCGGCGACTCTCAGTAACGCTTAAGTTAAATCTAAAGCATTTTTATGTAATTCCCGCAGGTATACAAAGTCAAATGGTGGCTAAACGAAATGAACTTCGACAAAATAGAAGTTGGGACAGTGGAGTCGTTCCAGGGCAAGGAGAAGCGCGTGATCCTCGTGTCGACGGTGCGGGCCAACTGCCGCCTGCTCGAGTGCGACGCCAAGTACGGGCTCGGCTTCCTGGTCGACGACAAGGTGCGTTACTTACTTACTTACTGCGATGGTGCAGCGACCCAAAATGAGTCTTAGTCTCTGATAACCAACGTCGCCACCTCGTCGTATCCATCCATGTCAGTGGTAAGCCCGAAGTCCGCTCAGATCCTTTGCCACTTTGTCGCTCCAGCGGTACCCAGGACGTCCAACGGGGTGTCGATCGGCGGCACATTCGTCCCACGTATGCTCGTTCTACAGCAAGGTCCTCTGACATTCCCAGATCAAGGTCCGTTGCTAACAAAACTATTTTAACCGACTTCAAAAAAAGAAAGAGATTCTCAGGAGGTTCGAGGTAGGCACAGTGGAGTCGTTCCAAGCTAGGAGAAGCGCGTGATCCTCGTGTCGACGGTGCGGGCCAACTGCCGCCTGCTCGAGTGCGACGCCAAGTACGGGCTCGGCTTCCTCGTCGACGACAAGGTGCGTTACTTACTGACTTACTTACTGCGATGGTGCAGGGACACAATGTGAGTCTTAGCCTCTGATAACCAATGTTGCCACCTCGGTCATCCCTGCGACATCACCTGCCAGTGTAAGCCCGAAGTCCGTTCAGATCCTTCGCCGCTTCGTCGCTCCAGCGGTACCTAGGACGTCCAACAGGGTGTCGGCGGGACATTCGTCCCACGTATGCTTAGCCTCTGAGAACCAACTTCGCCACCTCTTCTTGTCCTACGCCATCTCCTGCCAGTTGTCAGGCCGGAGTCCGCGCAGATCCTACGCCGCTTCGTCGCTCCAGCGGCGCCTACGACGTCTCACAGGGCGTCAGCACCATGTTCGTCCCACGTATGCTCATTTTACAGCACGGTCCTCTGACATTCTCAGATCAAGATCCGTTGCTAACAAAACTATTTTAACCGACTTCAAAAAAAGAAGGAGATGCTCAGGAGGTTAGAGGTGGGCACGATGGAGTCGTTCCAGGGCAAGGAGAAGCGCGTGATCCTCGTGTCGACGGTGCGGGCCAACTGCCGCCTGCTCGAGTGCGACGCCAAGTACGGGCTCGGCTTACTCGTCGACGACAAGGTACTTACAAATGATATGTACTTACTTACTGCGATGGTACAGCGAGACAATGTGAGTCTTAGCCTCTGATAACCAACGTTGCCACCTCGGTCGGCCCTGCGACATCTCCTACCAGTGATAAGCCCGGCGTCCGCGCAGATCCTTCGCTATTTCGTGCTCCAGCGGTACCTAGGACGTCAAACAGGGCGTCGGCTGCACGTTCGTTCCACATACGCTCGTTTTACAGAACGGTCCTCTGACTTTCTCTGATCAAGGTTTGTTGCTAACAAACTTTTAACGGACTTCAAGAAAGAGATTCTCAGGAGGTTAGAGGTGGGCACGATCGAGTCGTTCCAGGGTAAGGAGATGCGCGTGATCCTCGTGTCGACGGTGCGGGCCAACTGCCGCCTGCTCGAGTGCGACGCCAAGTACGGGCTCGGCTTCCTGGTCGACGACAAGGTGCGTTACTTACTTACTTACTTACTTACTGTGAGTCTTAGGCTCGTATTAATAAATCGCACTCAACTCTAAGCTCGAGCTTGCCGGAGTTCCCACAGATCCTTCGCCGCTTCGTCGCTCCAGCGGTACCTAGGACGTCCAATAGGGCGTCGGCCGCACGTTCGTCCCCCATATTATGCTCGTATTACAGCAAGGTCCTTTGATATTCTTAGATCAAGGTCCGTTGCTAACAAAACTATTTTAACTGACTTCGAAAAAAGAAGGAGATTCTCAGGAGGTTAGAGGCAGGCACGGTCGAGTCGTTCCAGGGCAAGGAGAAGCGCGTGATCCTCGTGTCGACGGTGCGGGCCAACTGCCGCCTGCTCGAGTGCGACGCCAAGTACGGGCTCGGCTTCCTCGTCGACGACAAGGTGCGTTACTTACTGACTTACTGCGATGGTAGAGTGACACAATGTGAGTCTTGGCCTGATAACAAACGTGGCCACCTCGATCGGTCCTGCGCCATCTCCTACCAGTGGTAAGACCGGAGTCCGCGCAGATCCTTTGCCGCTTCGTCGCTCCAGCGGCGCCTACGACGTCCAACAGGGAGTCGGCCGCACGCACATTCGCCCCATACATGCTCGTTCTACAGCAAGGTCCTCTGACATTCTCAGGTCAAGGTTCGTTGCTAACATACTTTTAACCGACTTTAAAAAAGGAGGTTCTCAGGACGTTAGAGGTAGGCACAGTGGAGTCGTTCCAGGGCAAGGAGAAGCGCGTGATCCTCGTGTCGACGGTGCGGGCCAACTGCCGCATGCTCGAGTGCGACGCCAAGTACGGGCTCGGCTTCCTGGTCGACGACAAGGTGCGTTACTTACTTACTTACTTGCTGCGATGGTACACACAATGTGAATCTTAGCATCTGATTACCAAACTCGCCACCTCGGCGTATCCATCCATGTCAGTGCGCGAAATCCGGCCTGACAGATTTCGCGCAGATCCTTCGTCGCTCCAGCGGCGCCTAGGACGTCCAACAGGGCGTCGACAATGGTTTGAAATGAAAAATCAAGAAATAATATAATGCTTACCATAAAATAAAATGCTTAAAAAATGCAAAAATGTTAAATATATGAAATAAGTCTCAAAATAATGTTGATTTTATTTTTCAGAGATTCAACGTGACAATAACCAGAGCTAAAGCGAAGTTAATCATCATTGGGAACCCAACCTGCCTCACCAGAGACATCAAGTGGCGCATGTACATGGACCTCTGCACGTCGTTTGAGTGCCACTTCGGCCGCGACTCGCAGCAGGTGGAGCGCACCTCCGTCCTGCTCAATGAAGTCGCCCGCGTCAGGTTTGACAAGTGCGGCCTCACCGACGCACTCAAGCAAAAGAATGACAAGGTGTTGAACTAGCATTTAAACATTCCATATGTAACGGGCACCGTTACAATACCAGGAACGGGCACCGTTACACATATAACCATTGATATACAAAAACCCAAGATGCACAGTCTCGAACAAATGTAACTGTCAATACTGTCACCAAAAACTCAAAGTCAAACTATGAACATTGGGTGCGTTTAGCAGAAAAAAGCGCTAGGAAGCGCTTGTAAGCAAAATGGCGGATTGTCAAGCAAAATGGCGGATTGTTAAGCAAAATGGCGGATTGTTAATAAAATGGCGGATTGTAAAGCAAAATGGCGTCAGCGCAACTGAAGTTAGCAAACGCGTCCTGGGCGAAAACTGTACAGTTTGTTTTTCAGCGCTAGTAAGCGCTCGCAAGCGCTTTTTTCTGCCAAACGCACCCATTATTATTCGAAAATTAAACCTTTACTTATGTTATGCAGATTAGTTAAGATTGTTTTCACAAGGGAATGTTTTTAAATTGCGATGACGCGGGTGACGCAAGACTGTTTGAAATAAGAGTATTCTGCACTTATTTTTGGGGAAGTTTTTGAGACGTTGATTGTGTACCTTGGGTTTTTGTATATCAATGCATATTACTATAGACATTGCACAAACCAAAAACATTTATTTAGTTGGATTGTGATATTTTAACCAACTTTCTTTTTGTAAGGGTAGTATTAAGAAGTAGTAGCATTATGTTTTATATCTTAGATATTAAATAAAAAAGTAAAAAAAAATACGTAATGAGCGGTGCTTTGAAATAAAAGATGTGATAGCTTGATGTCTATCACTCCATGACAATTTGTTGTCAAAGACTTTATTACTGGATGCTGTGGATTTGTTATACTTATTGATAACACATTTTCTCGTTTTTATTAGTTATACAAATGTTTCGCGACATATTACTTCGCTTTTTTGTATCTTAGATTCTAAGCTATTGTTTATGTACGTACAAAATGTATGTCATTTTCTTCTGGTCGTCTTTTGGACATCTGGTGTAAGTTTATGATCAATTGTAAAGTATCTTAAGATATACTACTTCCGATTTGAATTTAGTATGTTCATTGTTAGCGAGGTTTCTCCAAGCATCAAAAATGAATAGATTTCAAACTAAAATCGTGGCGAATTATATGAGGCCAGCCCTAAAAAACACACATATAAGCCAAGGCGACTAGATGAAAAACTAAAGGTGATACTTAAAATATGTGAAATTATTTTTTTATATCGTTATTAAGGTAAGAGTTTGTTTAAGGTACCAAAATACTGATACAATGTTGCAGATTGTTAGATTTAATGCTGTTTTTTTTAATAATATGTTAAAATAATGTTTTGTCTGTATATGCTAAAACATATTGTATGTATAATGGAAGTGCCAAAACATCGTGCGGCATTTACGGGACAGCGACAGTTCAGAGCTTTGCCAATCAAAGAGCTATCTTTTGCGCGTATGTAGCCAGAATGCGCGATTTTTAGTCACAATCACAACACACTTGTGGTTTAAGTTACAAGTAACACTTACGCTAATCAGTTTTCAGTCGGCGAATGTCCGACTGTGCCACGCCCATGGTGCGGCATAAACGTGGGTTTAGTATAGAAAAACACTAGGTGGAAAAAACGCGACTGAAATTCAGTGTAACTATGCCTGTAATGTTTTTAATGGAAGATGACGCAACATGCCGTACTTCAGTCGTGTATTTTCAGCTTGGTGTGTTTCTATACCTGAAACTATTATGATATGACAGTATTATTATCATGAGATTCTTTAGATAATAACTTATTCTAATACATTTTCATCATGTTAATGCAAGTTCTACAAGATGTTTTCGTAGCGCACGTGCCAAGACTCCATTTTGTGCCATATTGTACGATTTTGTCCTGACAAAACTTTGATTTCCAAAAAATATTAAAACATACGGACCTACAGGGAGAGAGAGGTAGATTATAGGTAAAAACTTTGTAACCATTTATTTTATCGATGTCAATTGATTACATAATGTTATATGAATAAATAATAAAAAATTGAATTATAATGTTTGTATTTTTCAAAAACCTAACTATAAAAGAGTAGATTCAACTTTTTGACCCGGACCCGCTTCTGCTCCTAAGGAAGAGTGGACAGCTTATTTTTATCCGGTTGTCATTATGAGCTGAAACGCCCTGCCCGTCTGGAACAAGGGGTATTAACGAGGGTTCAAATGAATTGAAAAGAAAAGCAAATGAAATGATGATGCAGTGGACCAGGACGGGTCATGAAGAAATGGGTTCCAAAGATATTGCTAATCATTGGTTAACTGCACATGACTTTCTTCATTCCCACAACTCGTTGAGATCGAATAACATGTCAGCCACGCACGACCCACGAGACGAATTTCGCTTTTGGTCTTTGTGACTGCCACAACGAGTCGTGCACGTTTTCACAAAAGCCATAAAATGAACTCCGCCATGTGGATGTTTAACTGAGCAATTTTTCTGCAAACAGCGTTTTTGTTCTTTGTGCGTACCATAGGCATAAAATATAAAATTACTTTCCATCAAAAACAAGTTTCCCAACTAAGGGAGGAGTTACAATAAAATTGTGTTGTTTGCATAGATTATATATTTAAAAAACAAACTGTCATTTGTGTCAATGTCATGTGTCACTCTGTCTGTCTGTCAGTCAGTCAGTCATTCTGGGATTCTGGGTTGGAGGTGTACAAGTGTTTTGCGTTTTATAAAATAATTTTGCATTATATTAATGAAAAACACATTAAGAAGTGTAAATAATAATATAAATTTTTTAAGAGTACTTTGCTATAAAAATACTTACCATTAAAAGTACCAAATCAAAATAAAACCTAAAGTATTACCGGTGGGGTATGAGTGGACACTGAGAGATCTTGATTTAATTTAAAATGTGTGAGAAAGAAAAGTTTTTGGATATTTTAGAACCTAGGAAGACTCAAAGTGGAATATTTAGGTTCATGTCGAAAGCATGGTACCCAAAGAGAAGTCAAGTTTTGAACAAAATTTATTCACCCCAAGACATAAAAGATGCAGTTGCAAATTCAATGTATTTGGACGCTATAATTGAGACGGTAATTATTATTTATAAATTAATCAACATCCATATTGTTCTATTGTCTATACTTGTTGGTTAGGATTAAAAAATATAGTAAGTTTTCTCTTATTAATTTAATAGAAACAAGTATTTTATTTATAGACTTTTAATTTTCGTCATATTTTAAATTAAAACATTAAAATATATGTATTTTGCTGAAGTTATGTATGTAAATTAAACTATATATATGTAAAGGAAATAGACTACATATATCGTCATAAGAGACAGGAAATTAAAGTGTAAATAGTTGTTTTGCAAATACTTTATAAAAATCTGAAGGTCAATTTAATATACCTACCTACTTACCTTTTATCTTTCTATGTACTTTCATAGGAAAGTTCAAGAAGTGGAGTCAACAAGGAGAAACTAAGAAAAGAAGTTTTAAAATACATTGATGAAATTGGAATGGACAAAAAGTTGCACATTTTCAGATGGATGGGGATATTCTCTCTGAAAATTGCATTTATGATGAATATAGGCATATATGTCAACGAACCTGCTGTTTTACATGTAAGTAAGGCAAAATCTAGTCAACCTAATGCCCTGACATCACAATGTCACACATCACATATGTGCTGCCATTGCGATAAGAAGCAACGGTCGCGTTTAATTTTAGTGCCAATTTCAGAGTGAGTAAAGGTATGGTGAGGGCACCTAACTATTACTACTCAATATAAATACTTGCTGACATTTTATGATTTTAAATTTAATAACAGTATTTATTTTCAGCTCAAGTCGACAATGGGGAAGAATCCTGTTTTATTTTTACCAACCCACCGCAGTTATGCTGATTTTTGTGTATTAACATACCTCTGTTACCATTATGACATTGAGTTTCCTGCTGTTGCGACTGGAATGGGTATGTATTCTAATTATTGTAAATCTAATGAAATCAAAATATACTTTTATTTATGTAGGCCACAGGGAAGCACTTATAAATCCCAATCTACCAATAACTTCAGTACTTACAATAGTGGACGCTCGCGACTCCGACCGCGTGTAATTCGGTTTCCACACACATAGTGTTATATTATAGCTTAAAGACATCCTCGACAAATGGACTATCCAACCCAAAATATTTTTTGTCAAATTAAACAAGTAATTCCTGAGATAAGCGCTTACAAACAAACAAACTCCTCAGTTTATTATATTACTAAAGATATAAAGCATGATGTGGCTTTTAAGTTTTATGGTCCAGAATTTAACTAGTAGACAACAAGTTCAAACATTTTTGTGCATGAACAAGTCTATTTGTACTAGTCTGGGTGTAAATATGTATCTATTAAAGTACATTTTGAATACCACTGTTGATTCTGATAACTGTAATACAAGTATTCAAACTAGGTAACTAGTGGTGGACATGGAGTCAGATCAATGTATGTAATGTTGTCAGTTGTATGTCCATGTAGTACTTTGTACTCAGTACTTAGTAGGATAAAACGAATACCACAAGATATTTGTATGGAGTCTTTAAATAAACACATTTCATGTTATATTATTTTATGCCTTATGACTGACTGGAAGTGTAAACACTTGCAGGCTTGAATTGAAATCTTATGAGGTGAACATCTTTGTTTACCTTACTTTGTACTATGTTATTTTATGAGTTTGTAGTTTATACATGTTGTTTTGTACTAAGTATGGTTTGTCACAAATCATGGTGTAAATAAATTTCCTTTGATATATCCCTCAAGATTTATTTTTATATTTGATTTCTTACATACTTCAATTTCAAATGAACCAGTTGTTCCTGAAATTAGCGGACTCAAACAAACAAACTCTTCATCTTTTTTTTTGATCTGACCCCACGTTATGTGGCTTAAGCACTTGTGTTTCAGACATCAGAATCAACAGTGGTATTACAAATATACTTAAATAGATATATATAAAACCCAGACCAGGACAAACAGACACGTTCATGCACACAAATGTTTCTCCTGTGCGGGGATCGGACCCGCGACCTCTTGCGTAATAGGCAACATCTTGACCATTACACCAAGCGAGTCGTCAAGCTTTATTATATTGACATAGATAAGTTTGGATGTTTTTTTATCAACCTTTTGCTATTTCAGATTTCTACTCGATGGCCGTGATAGGGCAGCTCCTCCGAGAGTGTAGTGCGTTCTACATCCGGCGCACGCTGGCGGGGGCGCCACTGTACGCGGCCACGCTCAAGCAGTACGTGCGCGCGCTCGTCGCCAAGCATTGCGCGCCGATCGAGTTCTTTCTAGAAGGAACTAGAAGTAGAAGTAATAAGAGCTTACCCCCTAAGTATGGTGAGTTGGTTTTACTTAGTTTTAAGGGCAACAATTTTGTAACATTTTGTGAGCTACTTAAAGTACGGCTTTATTATCGCCATATTATACCATAATTTAAATCAGCTGCTGTTATGAAAATTTAAATGAAAAAATGAAATTGAAAAATTATTTATTTCAGTAACACAAGTAATGACTTATAGTAAACAAATATTCGAAGACTCCTTTTAAGCATAATGATGCCTGTGCCAGGAGACCTCGCTCCTCCGTTCCTTAAAACTTAGCAGCACTACATTTATGTGTAAAAATAACAGTAGTAATAAAAGAGAAAATTAAATAATGTGCAGAGTGAATGCGATAATTGCATGCGATAAAAGTGTACTTTTAGTTTTGAGTGAGTGTGTGTGTGTGTGTGTGTGTGTAAATGTTGTCATTTCGTTGGTTAGGTCATAATACTTATTTGTTTTAAACGCGTGATCTTTGGGAATGTTTTGTTGTGATCTTTAGACTCTGAGAAATAACGAAAAAAGGGAAGGGAACCGTCTTTTATTTGTATAAAAGTACACGCTGGGTCGCAAGTCCCAGGCGCCGACTGGCATTCCTCTGTGTTCCACGCGATGGACCCGGCACCCGCACGGAGAATCCATGGATAGCTTAGAAGTTCCTCTCTGTCTGTGCCAAATTTCATCAAAAACAAACAGTTGCTTTCGCATTTATAATATTAGTAGAGATGTATATATTAGCTGATAAGGTACATATCTCAGGGCCAGCGTTGCATGACAAAAAATAAATAAATAAATATTGCCGCAGGCATGCTGTCCATGAGCTTGATGCCTCTGTTCGCGCGGGAGGTGCCCGACGTGACTGTGGTGCCGGTGAACATCAGCTACGACCGCCTTATGGAGCAGAACACCTTCGCCTACGAGCTGCTAGGCGTGCCCAAGCCGAAGGAGTCCACCAAGGTACGCCACCGTATAGAAATACACGTATAGAAACATATTTGACGACCCACTTGGTGTAATGATCAAGACGTTGCCTATTACGCAAGATCTCGCGGGTTCGATTCCCGCACAGGAAAAACATTTGTGTGCATGAACATGTCTGTTTGTCCAAGTTTGGGTGTAATATTGTATATATTTAAGTATATTTGTAATACCACTGTTGTTTCTAATGTCTGTAACACAAGTGCTTAATCACATAGTCAAGGTCAAGTCAGTATAAATAAAATAATTATGTTTAGTTACGGGTCAACCTCACTCCTGGATGACCCCTTGAAGACCCCCTGAATCCGTCTTTGAGCATATGAGCAAATGTTTGATCTTTCTTTCTAACTAATAAAAAGGAAGCCAGGTTTTTTTCTTAGATTTACGTAACTACTCCCCATTTTGATCCCACACAACTAAAAACATCCGTTTAACGTAAAAAGTAATAAATCTGCGGTACTCTTCCGTTTAGTTGTCTTGTCCGTTTGCAAGGCCGAAAATCATAATTGTTATTGTTAATATCCACTTAGGTACTTTACGCAACTACTAGGTACTTAAATGATACAAGTAAAAACATCCGTTTAACGTAAATAGTTCCTAATCGAATGGCGGTATTCCTTAGGTTATTGTTATGTCATTTAATGCAAACAAACGTTTTTATACTGTTCAATGCGCACTCTTTATGAATTTGAAGACCTTTGTGTTATTATGGTTAAGAAGTTGACTAGAGCGGGTTCGGCTCCCGCACTGTACAAATATTTGTCAATTAATATATCTGTTTGTACTAGTCATGTCGTTTATATGTATTTTGATTCGATTGCTTACCATCAGGCGACCCGCCTGCTGGTTTGCCGCCTCTGACATAAAAAAAAAAATGATTAGGTATATAAATCATATACCACAGTTGATACTGATTTCTGAAACACAGTTGCTTCAGCTACTTACCACAGAGTCAAATCAATGTATGTCATATGTCAGATTTTTTGGTATTATTATTACTTTTCAATTTAACGTAATTCGCCGACCCCGGATAAACTGGGAACAAGGCACGCGAATGATGATTATTATTACTCTTTCCTTCATAGATTTTCCCATGCCTTCTTCGAAATTGGCACTAAAATAAGAGTGAGACAGCACGTTGCCCATAGATTTAAACGGGTGACTATCAACGTACTGTCTCGCTCTACGAAGCGACTGTCGCACTTATTTTGGTGCTAATTCGAAGTATGGCGAGGGTAAACCAGAGGTGGAATTCACTATGCGCGAATGTCATAATCTAACGGCTGCGTCATAGTTGACAGTACTAAATAAGTACTAAATTTCTACTGTCAACGATGATACAACCGTTAGATTATTACTTTTGCACTTAGTGAATCGCCCCCCTGGCGATTTAAATCTATATTTTCAGTGCGAACAAGAAAATGTTAACTAGATAGGTAATGTTTGTAGGGCCTCTTAAAGTGGATATCGACGTTGAACGGTAACTTCGGCAACCTGTACATAAACTTCGGCGCGCCGATCTCGGTGATGGAGTTCCTGGGGGACGTGCCGCCGTCCCCGGAGGCGCAGAAGCCGGTCGACCTGCAGACCCTCACGCCGGAACAGTTCAAGCAGGTCCAGGATGTCGCAGGTGAGACATGTATAACTTCATTGAGACGACAGGTAAAAAATGCGTTCATCAGGAAAATCTAAGAGAGCTTTGTGGAAATTCCACTCGAACGAGCCGCTCGTCTGGGGAAGTTCCTCCACCTCACAGAAGACCGCAGTGAAGTAGCACTTCGTAACTGTTGTGCTATATTTCTGCTGGTAAGTAAGGTTGTCCGAGCTCAGTTGGGGAGGGTATGGGGTTAAGGCCGGCAACACATCAACAATACCTCTGGTGTCGCGGAGTCCATGGGCGGCGGTGATTGCTTACCATCAGGCGACACGCTAGCTCGTTTGCCGCCTCTGGCATAAAAAAAATATCCTTCAGTGTGAAGTGGTCTTCTACCCTGTCATGGTATGATATCACTAATCACACTCACTCATTTTGCACTATAATACATATTGGACCGCCCTACCTTAAATAGTCGGCATTGACAAATACATGGTCCTAGCCATCTTCTTCGTCCAAGCGTTTTCCGGCCTAGTGCTGGGGTCCGCTTTCCTGCTTAAGTTCCTCCTCTTAGCCCGTTCCCCCATCATCCATCTTACTACTATTATAAAGGCGAAAGTTTGTATGTGTGGATGTGTGGATGTATGGATGTATGGATGTTTGTTACTCTTTCACGTAAAAATCTTACTACTTTATAAAGGCGAAAGTTTGTATGTGTGGATGTGTGGATGTATGGATGTATGGATGTTTGTTACTTTTTCACGTAAAAACTACTGAATGGATTTGAATGAAACTTTACCACAATATAGCTTATACATCAGAATAACACATAGGATATTGGAAATCGAAATCCACGCGGACGGAGTCGCGGGCGGCCGCTAGTTAAAAATATAAATCTCTGGGGGTGCGCCCACATCTGACGAATATGCCGCGAATACTTGTATAGAGAATGAACCTAACGCGCGCAGATCGCCGACCGTTCGCGAGCTGCGCATTCGTCAGATGTGGACACACCCAGAATCTAATTAAGGGACAAGTTTGAACTGCAAAGTCCGTTTAATAACTGTCTATATTTAATACTGAATTAGACAACATTATAACGGGACTGAACGTGATATAGTATAGTTTTTATAAGTAGGTACTCAAGCAGTAAGTACCTAACTTACTGCTTGACGCTTCGGCAGATATAGATGGAAGCTGCTATTTGACTTTTCAATCCACAGATTACACAGTCACCCAGCAACAAGCGAACTCCGTAGCGACGATATCGAACCTGCTCGCCCTAGTGCTGACGCAGAGCCTGCTGCAGCAGCGCGCGTGGTCGCACGAGGAGGTGCTCGCGGGCGCGGCCAGCGTGGCGGCGCTGCTGCGCGGGCTGGGCGCCACGGTCTTCGAGGACGACCTCAGGAAGAACGTCGACAGGGTGCTCGTGGTCCAGGCGTCGTCGTGGACGCTGGATAAAGACAGGTATTGGAAGATGCTGGAAGGACCAAATATGTTCGGCCACATGCTAACTCTTGTGAAATGATATGAACATGGACCAAGAACAACGCTTCATCATGGACCAGGTAATTCCGACTACCTCGTGGACACTGAATTAACAGGTATGGCGAACTATTGGTCTAACAAGATGGATTGGTCAATTAGCAAAAGGCCGTTGGCGATCGCTGCCTGGTCAGGTAAGAAGGAAACCGCAGGAGTTTTTTATGGATAGTGGGACAAAAAGTTCGGAGTCTGCAGGATTTGCTAGCCTGTATGTTATAGTGCGTAAAAGCGTTCTCCTGGTAGTGCGCCCTCTGTAGTGGCGATATTGAATCTGCTCGCTCTAGTCTTGACGGAGAGCTTGCTTCTTGCTTGTCTTCAAAGAAAACGTCAGGAAGTACGTCGAATAGGTGCTGGCGGTTCAAGCTACCTCGTGGACCCTTAATAAAGACAGGTGTGGCGCCCTCTGTAGCGACGATATCGAACCTGCTCGCCCTAGTGCTGACGCAGAGCTTGCTGCAGCAGCGCGCGTGGTCGCACGAGGAGGTGCTCGCGGGCGCGGCCAGCGTGGCGGCGCTGCTGCGCGGGCTGGGCGCCACGGTCTTCGAGGACGACCTCAGGAGGAACGTCGACAGGGTCCTGGTTGTTCAGGCGTCGTCGTGGACTCTGGATAAAGACAGGTATTGGAAGATGCACGAAGGACCAAAAAAGGCAGTCGGTCACATGCTTCCCTTCTGGACCCTGAACTACGCTTCATCATGGACCTGGTGGTTGCAGCTACCTTGTGGACGCTGGATAAAGACAGGTATGGTGAACTCTCGATCTATCTAGATGGGTTGGTTAATTGCCAAAAGGCGAGTGCTGAGTTTAATGGATAGTGGGACAATAAGTTCGAAGCCCCACACACAGGTTTTGCTAGCTCGTGTGTTATGGTGCGTAAAAGTGTTCTCCTGGTATGGCGTTCGCTGTAGCGACGATATCCAACCTGCTCGCTCTACTCCTGACGCAAAGCTTGCTTCTTGCTTGTCTTCGAGGACGACGATCGGAAGAATGTCGATAGGGTTCTAGTGGTTCAAGCTACCTTGATAAAGGCAGGTGTGGCGCCCTCTGTAGCCCGATATCGAACAACGCAGAGCCTGCTGCAGCAGCGCGCGTGGTCGCACGCGGAGGTGCTCGCGGGCGCGGCCAGCGTGGCGGCGCTGCTGCGCGGGCTGGGCGCCACGGTCTTCGAGGACGACCTCAGGAAGAACGTCGACAGGGTGCTCGTGGTCCAGGCGTCGTCGTGGACGCTGGATAAGGACAGGTATTGGAAGATGCACGAAGGACCAAAAAAGGCAGTCGGTCACATGCTTCCCTTCTGGACCCTGAACTACGCTTCATCATGGACCTGGTGGTTGCAGCTACCTTGTGGACGCTGGATAAAGACAGGTATGGTGAACTCTCGATCTATCTAGATGGGTTGGTTAATTGCCAAAAGGCGAGTGCTGAGTTTAATGGATAGTGGGACAATAAGTTCGAAGCCCCACACACGGCTGCAGGTTTTGCTAGCCCGTATGTTATAGTGCGTAAAAGCGTTCTCCTGGTATGGCGCCCTTTGTAGCGACGATATTGAACCTGCTCGCATTAGTCCTGACGCAGAGCTTGCTTCTTGCTTGTCTTCGAGGAGGACGATCGGAAGAACGCCGATAGGGTGCTAGTGGATCAAGCTACCTCGAGGACTCTTGATTAAGACGGGTATGGCGCCCTCTGTAGCGACGATATCGAACCTGCTCGCCCTAGTGCTGACGCAGAGCCTGCTGCAGCAGCGCGCGTGGTCGCACGCGGAGGTGCTCGCGGGCGCGGCCAGCGTGGCGGCGCTGCTGCGCGGGCTGGGCGCCACGGTCTTCGAGGACGACCTCAGGAAGAACGTCGAAAGGGTCCTGGTGGTCCAGGCTTCGTCGTGGACGCTGGATAAAGACAGGTATTGGAAGATGCTGGAAGGACCAAAAATGTTCGGCCATATGCTAACTCTTGTGAAATGATATTAACATGGACCAAGAACAACGCTTCATCATGAACCAGGTGATTCCGACTACCTCGTGGACACTGAATTAACAGGTATGGCGAACTATTGGTCTAACAAGATGGATTGGTCAATTAGCAAAAGGCTGTTGGCGATCGCTGCGTGTTCAGGTAAGAAGGAAACCGCAGGAGTTTTTTATGGATAGTGGGACAATAAGTTCGGAGTCTGCAGGTTTTGCTAGGCTGTATGTTATAGTGAGGTACCGAGGTCTCACAAATAGCGAATTGTGACGTCGTACAGTCATATATCTACCTAGGAGCTTTAATCTCCAACAACGGAGGATGCGTAGACGAGATCAAACGTCGTATGGCTATCACTAGAAGCGCCATGGATAAATTACGAAAAATATGGCGGAATCGTAACATCACAAAAGCGACGAAAATCCGACTCGTCAGAGCGCTTATATTCCCCATATTTCTCTACGCCGCTGAGACGTGGACCCTACGGGAAAGTGAGAGAAAGAGGGTAGATGCCCTGGAAATGTGGTGCTGGCGAAGAATGCTTGGGGTATCGTGGACCGAACACCGCACCAACGTCTCCATACTCCAAGAACTCGGCATCAGGCAGCGTCTATCCTCCATCGTCCAGGCTCGCATTCTCACATTCTTCGGGCACGTTTCTAGACGTGGAGACGTATCCATAGAGCGACTGGTGGTGCAGGGTAGGGTGGAGGGTACCAGAGCGCGAGGAAGGTCGCCCATGAGGTGGACAGACCAAATTAAGGCAGCAATGAAGGGCCCGTTGCACGAGTGCGCAAGACGAGCAGCCGCCAGGGAGGAGTGGAGGCGAGCCGTCAAACGTGTCACAAAGGGGGACTCACAATGATGACCACGACCGCTCTGTCAAGAGTGTCACGATTGAGAAGAAGAAGATGTTATAGTGCTTAAAAACGTTCTCCTGGTATGGCGCCCTATGTAGCGACGATATAGTACTTTCTCGCTCTAGTCCTTACGCAGATCTTGCTTCTTGCTTGTCTTCAAGGAAGACGTCAGGAAGAACGTCGAATAGGTGCTGGCGGTTCAAGCTACCTCGTGGATCCTTGATAAAAACAGGTATGGCGCCCTCTGTAGTGACGATATCGAACCTGCTCGTCCTAGTGCTGACGCAGAGCCTGCTGCAGCAGCGCGCGTGGTCGCACGAGGAGGTGCTCGCGGGCGCGGCCAGCGTGGCGGCGCTGCTGCGCGGGCTGGGCGCCACGGTCTTCGAGGACGACCTCAGGAACAACGTCGATAGAGTCCTGGTTGTTCAGGCTTCGTCGTGGACGCTGGATAAAGACAGGTATTGGAAGATGAACGAAGGACCAAAAAAGGCAGTCGGTCACATGCTTCCCTTCTGGACCGTGAACTACGTTTCATCATGGACCTGGTGGTTGCAGCTACCTTGTGGACGCTAGATAAAGACAGGTATGGTGAACTCTCGATCTATCTAGATGGGTTGGTTAATTGCCAAAAGGCGAGTGCTGAGTTTAATGGATAGTGGGACAATAAGTTCGAAGCCCCACACACAGGTTTTGCTAGCTCGTGTGTTATGGTGCGTAAAAGTGTTCTCCTGGTATGGCGCATTCTATAGCGACGATATTGAATCTGCTCGCTCTAGCCCGGACGCAGATCTTTGTCTTGCTTGTATCCGAGGAGGACGATCGGAAGAATGTCGATAGGGTTCTAGTGGTTCAAGCTACCTCGTGGATCCTTGATAAAGGCAGGTGTGGCACCCTCTGTAGCCCGATATCGAACATCGCAGAGCCTGCTGCAGCAGCGCGCGTGGTCGCACGAGGAGGTGCTCGCGGGCGCGGCCAGCGTGGCGGCGCTGCTGCGCGGGCTGGGCGCCACGGTCTTCGAGGATGACCTCAGGAAGAACGTCGACAGGGTCCTGGTTGTCCAGGCGTCGTCGTGGACGCTGGATAAAGACAGGTATTGGAAGATGCTGGAAGGACCAAAAATGTTCAATCTCATGCTTACTCATGGGGAATGACTTAAACATGGACCGAGAAAAACGCTGCATCATGGACCTGGTGATTCCAGCTGCCTCGTGGACGTTGGATACAGACAGGTATAGCGCGCTCTCGATCTAACTAGATGGATTGGTAAATTGCCAAAAGGTGGGTGCCAATCGCTGCCTTTTTAGGTGCGAATGAAACCGAAGGAGTTAATTGGATAGTGGGACGATAAGTTCGGAACGTGAAGGTTTTGCTAGCCCCTAGTTATAGTGCGTAAAGGCGTTCTTGTGGTAGGGCGCCTCTTGTGGCGACGATATTGTCGCAAAGCTTGCTTCTTGGTTGTCTTCGAGGAGGACGTCAGGAAAAAGTTGATAATGGGCTGGTGATTCAGGGTACCTCGAAACCCTTGATAAAGACAGGTATGGCGTCCTCTATAGCGACGATATCGAACCTGCTCGCCCTAGTGCTGACGCAGAGCCTGCTGCAGCAGCGCGCGTGGTCGCACGAGGAGGTGCTCGCGGGCGCGGCCAGCGTGGCGGCGCTGCTGCGCGGGCTGGGCGCCACGGTCTTCGAGGACGACGTCAGGAAGAACGTGGACAGAGTCCTGGTTGTTCAGGCGTCGTCGTGGACGCTGGATAAAGACAGGTATTGGAAGATGCTCGAAGGACCAAAAATGTTCGGTCACATGCTACTCTGATGGATTGACTTAAACATGGACCTAGAAGAACGCTTTATCGAGGCGTGGTGGTTCAGCTACTTCGTGGAGGCTGAATAAAGACAGGTATGGTGAACTTTTAGTCTAACTAAATAGGTCAGTTAACAGAAGGCCGGTGCCGATCGCTGCCTGTTCGGGTACGAATGAAAACGCAGGAGTTTAATGGATAGCAGGACAATAATTTCGGAGCCCCACATACGGCTGCTGCTAACTAATCAGTCAAAACTGTTTCTGACATTGATTTTAACAGTCTTTTTTTTTCAACAGACGCCTTCGAATAATTGCTTCACCGCCTATAGAAGTTACGGAGGAATTGAAGAAAAAAATGAAAGGTGAGCCCTACACTTCTTAAAGCCAGCTATCTTTTTGATTTTATTCGATTTTAACATTGAAAACAATTGAAATTCCTTTGACAATTTTGAGGTTGTATCGTTAGGTACTACTAAGCATGTTAGATGTGCGCTTCTTTGGTTATTTGATTTGAAACTTTTCCATAATAAATTAGCAGTTCTAAGGTATATACGATTTGATATCCGTTAGTTAATAAACTTACCGCGAGACGTCGTAAATTTATAAATTAACGAAAATGTGGGCGTAAAATAATACGACGTTTCTTAAGTTTAGAATCTTACGTCAGTTTAAAAAATACCTCGATAGTTTATAAACTAGCGGATCGGATTATATTCTGGTGACATATACAATTCAAAAGGGTTGTACAATAATCGTTTGACACGCTAATAAAATTGACATATAACAATCTTACTTGACAGTAAACAAAAATATGAAACATAAAAATGTTATGTTGGCAATATAGTAATTAATCTGTCTTTTGTTAGGGCACACGCTGAAAGCAGAAACGATGGCGACCGCCATTCCCATCATCCAGCTTCAGATGTACGTGAACCCGACGCTGCACTACCTGGCGCCCCCTGGGCTAATCTGCGTCTTGACGCAACGGGGACCCATGCCGCGAGGTAACACATATGAGTTACTTTTTGTTTCAAAGAAGAAGTTTGAGGAGCTCGATGGCGCAGTGGTTAGCGCACTCGGCATGCGGTTGCTAAAGTTAAGCAACGTTCGCAGATGCCAGTCATCGGATGGGTGACCGAAAAATTTCATCTCGAGCTCTTAACGTAAGGCACGTTAAGCCGTTGGTCCTGCGCCTGATCTCTGTACGGTCGTGTCAGATTGTGAATTATGAGAGTGAAGGAATAGGGAGTGCACCTGTGCTTGCGCACTCACTTGTGCACTATAATATATCCTGCGTACCAGGCTGATCGTAAGGTCGGCCGCCATGGCCGAATACGGCCGGAGGGTATTACTATTTGATTATGTATATTTTAATCATTTTTGACATGCTTAGTATTATTATTTGACGGGCCCGTTGGTCTAGTGGCCAGAAACCTGGCTACAAATCCAAGGGTCGCGGGTTTAAATCCCGCTAGGGGCATAGATTTAAATAGTTCGATTTGCCTTCGTCATACTTCGAAATTGGCACTAAAATAAGAGCGACAGTCACTTCTTCGAGCGAGACAGCACGTTTACAGTCACCCGTTTGATTTAATTGTCAACGTGCTGTCTTCCTCTTGTAACTATGTCAATAAATTAGTTTAATCTATGCTTGCTTATATCGTCGGAATTTATTTGCGATCAAAGTCTATTTCTGTAATAATCTAACATAGTATTGTTATCGAACGCGATAAATTGAGTAAAATAGAATATTGATGAGCGGCTTTTAACATTTTTGTTTATCGAAACTAAATTGGAAGATAGCCTTGATACTAGGACTCAATTTTAAGTGTTTACTACTGCTTTCCTCCTACGTAGGTATGGAATGTTCCTTAGTCGATTGTTATGTCACCCACAAGAAAAAACGGTACTCGTAATAATGTACTTGCCAAATGCAAAATGCCTTCTTTCATTTAATCCCAATGAGTGAGCTATCTGTCAGCGCGTAAATATTATCTTAATTAGTTTTCTAACACTTAGAAACACGCAAAATAGCATTTAGAGTTAGATTCGGTATGTTTAAGTGAGTGATAAAGTGTCATTGTAAATCATTATACTGATAAGATAATGTAGTATGATGCCGCTACACACTCGAACGTAAAAGTGGCCTTCAATAAACACTATTGAAACGATTATTTAAGATTCGATAAGATATAAGATTAATCAGTGCGTATTGCAAATCATTAATGCAATTGACTTAGTGGCTTATATGCATACTAATCTCCTTGCATTCATAACAAAGATTTTTGTATGATAAAGAAGTATTAATGTAATAATACATAATCTTGATTGTTACATCTCTTTCGTTATCTTTACGTGTATTTTTGTACGTAGCATCTTAATTCTTAGTACGTAGGATTTCTTTTTTAAAACCACGCAAAGGATTCTGTTTCGGTTTTGTTCAAGATGTTTTTCCAAATTCATGCTACATCATGATGCGTAATAACTATGGTAGACTCAAAATGAGTAGATTGTTACAATAGTATCATTAATATTTTTCACTAAAGGTGGGCAAGGCGTGTGCGATCCCAAGTTGGTCTCGGGTGCTTATGAGCGGCGGTGATCGTTTACCAACAGGTGACCCACTTGCTGGGTTGTCCCCCTGTAATATAAAAAAACAACTTCACAAGTTAAGGGCAAGAAAATGACGTGTAAATGTAAAGTTTTCATTTCCAGATGAGCTGGCTCGGCATTATCATCAACTGAGGAAGCTCTTACGACACGAGTTTTTCCACGTCGAAAAGAGTGAAGAAAAGGTAATATAAATTTTACAAGCAATTTCCTATGCACATTCTTATTATTATCTATACTTCTATACTAATATTGTTAATAGGAAAGATTTTTATTTTTCTACGTAACATATAAACTCAAAAACGACTGCACCAATTACAAAAATCTTTTACCACTTGAAAGCTACATTATCACTTAGTCACATAGGCAATATTTAGTACATATTTCTATTTATGTCTATCCGTGCGAAGCCAGGACGGGCCGCTAGTTGCATATAATTTAATAAGTTTGTGGTTGTTTCTCCCTGCGGTTTTCGCTTTAGTTCTAGACACATTAATTAGCAATAAATACAAAACATAATGCAGACAGTAATTATTATGCACATAGTAAGAGTGCTAATGCAATTAACAATCATATTGTGCATGGACAAAGTAATGCGCTGACATTGAAATGACATAGCCGAAAATTCAAATACCTAAGTAGATTTCAATTTTGTTTAACAAAATCATTAATTCACTCACCATTTTCAATATACTGTGTGACCTATTTAAAGTCACACAGTATATATGTCGCAGGCATTTTGTAAGAATGGTCTTTTTACATATGGCGTCGTCATTGTGCAAACGGGAAGCGCTTTGTAAATTGCCTAAGGAATTTTGTTGTTGAACTGAATGATGTCAATGAGTAAGCAGAAGTACTACTCTGACGGAAGTAGGTAAGAACTAAGTTTATTAGTGTTTCTCTACTATATTATGCATGTATTATACATAAAACCCTTCGTCTTGAATCACTCTATCTATTAAAAATCGCATCAAAATCCGTTGCGTAGTTTCAAATATTTAAGCATGCAAAGGGACATAGGGACAGAGAAAGCGACTTTGTTTTATACTATGTAGTGATTTATTATTTGGATCGAGAACGCCCCCTCGGCCACTCTATACTTGTATTTCTCTATGTTATCTTTCTGATCAGCATAGTATTGTTTCTGCCGCAGACATTCCAAGCCGCGTTCGAATTCTGCTCGCGGCACGACGTGGTCCGCGTGGAGGGCGGGTTGGTGGATGCGGGCGCGTCGTCGCTGCGGCCGCTGCTGCGGGCAGCGCTGTGGCCGGCGCTGGCCACGCTGCTGCTCTGCGCTGACACTATGACGCAGGTACTATTTGATGGAGATCACAAGTATTATGTACCATAAAGAGGATCCTTAACTGACGAGTATGTACTGTAAACATTTTTTGAAGAAAATAAACAGTTTTGGATATTTTTATAGGTTAACTGTTGTATTTCAAACAGGCAGTCGCCCGCGACTCCGTCAGTGTAAAATTCAGTTTCCGCACGCATAGTGTTATACTACAGCTTCAAGCCTAACTAATGGACTATCACTACATAGTATAAAACAAAGTCGCTTTTTCTGTCCCTATGTGTGTTGTATGTCCCTATGAACGCTTAAATCTTTAAAACTACGCAACGGATTTTGATGCGGTTTTTTTTAATAGATAGAGTAACTCATGAGGAAGGTTTTTATGTATAATATCATCCATTAAATAGTGGACAAGTACCACGGGCGAAGCCGGGGCGGGCCGCTAGTCCAATATAAAAATAATTTTTCAATTCAAATCAGTAGCTCTTGAGATTAGCGCGTTCAAACAAACGATATTTCACTAAGAAAGTTGTACATAAGTTTTATTGAGTCTATAGTTGCAGAAGTTAAACTCCTTGATATCCTTTATAATAAACGGCGAGTTAAAAACACTTGAAAAACGCGCGATATTTAAAAATAGAACGTCATTTTCATCGCGCTTATTTTTCTCAGAGATGGACTCAGAAGCTGGAGCACGACGGACAAGTTATTAAAAAAGAAAAGTTATTGAACGGACATTAGACATCTAAATAATCAATGTTCATTTCCACTTACTTCAGGAGGTGCAGTGCACTCACACCCACGCGCTGCGGCAAGTGCAGTGTCTGGCGGAGGCGACCGCAGCGCCGCCCGCCTGCCTCAGCCTGGACTCCGCCGCGCACTGCCTCGCCGGCCTCGTGCTGGCCGGCGCACTGAGGAGAGATAAGTGAGTGACACTTTGATTATCTATCATATACAAAAAGACCGGCCAAGTTCGAGACGTACTCACGCACCCAGGCCGCGAGGATAAAGTAAAGTAAGGTATCAGCCTATTAATGTCCCACTGCAGGGCAAAGGCCTCTATCATTTGAAATCATGTTTTCGTTACAAGGATGGGATTTGGCTTTATCACCACGCTTGCCAAATGCGGGTTGGTGATCACAAACCCGGGCTGTGTTCAGAAAAATCAACACAAAGTGCCCGACCTGGGAATCGAACCCAGGACCTCGAGACCAAGGCCCGGTACTTAACCCACTAGATCATCGAGGCCGCGACGGCTCTGTACAAATTCTATTTATGACGTACTAGCGGCAGCCCGCGACTGCGTCCGAGTGGATTTTGGTTTACAACAGCCTAAAGCCTCAGTCGTCAAATAGACTATCCAGTACAAAAAAAATATTGAAATCAAACCAGTAGTTCCTGAGATTAGCGCGTTCAAACAAACAAACAAACAAACAATGGATATTTACATTAATTAATTGCTTAACTTAGGTACATAACACACTATAGTGTATAGAGTTTGTAATGTACTTATAGTAACAATATATCGTATAGTATCAATGTTTTTATTATCATCATCATTATCCTATCGCCTTTCCCGGTTGCAACCTCGGCCATTGCGCCGGATACGCTTACGACTATGATCCTGAATGACTTTGCCTGAATGTGTTTGCGATTGAAAAATCCACTAGATGGCAATACTGTGGGCGTGAGGTCTAACTATGTCATTGGTAAATTTTGACATATCCGTCAATTTCGTATAAAAAATCACCAATCACATACCAGTTAGACCCTCCGCCTACCTACTGCCATGTAGCTGATTGACAAAAAATCAATCCATTTTACTTTTAGTATCTCAATTACCAGACTTTTCACTTGAGCTGCGTATTAAAAAAAAATGAATACTTACATGAGCGGAAACATGTATTCGATTTTATTATATTGTCAAAATATGGCAAAAAATGCATATGTCAATCTTGTTCTTTGTATGAGGCATTTGACCTTCGACACAAATGACTATGACATAACTAGTTAGTCTATGTAAACAAAACTAGAAACATGTTTTAGCTTTGCATCTATGTTTTAGTAGACATTGGACTTCGGCTAAAACATCTATTTATAGATATTAAATCTTGTGTACAACACACTTTTTACAAAAAACTTAATAAACACTAAATGTTTATTTTCCACATCAACAAACATGAGGGTTTACAAGCTGTAATAACGAAAAAACCTCCATGTCACCTGATTGTGAGTAATCACACTCCCGGGCTGTGTTCAGAAAAATCAACACGAATTTTGTCCGACCCAGGAATCGAACCCGGGACATCGACACCACGGTTCGGTACTTAAACCACTAGACTATCGAGGCATGAAACATTATTTTATTTTATCTATTTATCAAAATTGATATACAAAAACCCAAGATACATCAACGTCTCAAAAACGTCCCCAAAAAATAAGTATAAAATGCATATTTATAACAGTCTTGCGTCACACGTGTCATCGCAATTTTGAACACTCCCCTGTGAAAACAACCTTAACTAATATCAACATAAGGTTGAATTTGCAAATAATAATGTTCATAGTTTGACTTTAAGTTTTGAGTGACAGTATTGACTGTTACTTTTGTTCAAGACTGTGCATTTATTTTTATTTATAAAACTTTATTGACCACACAAAAAGCAGGTACAAAAGGCGGGCTTAACGCTAAAAGCGTTCTCTGCCAGTCAACAATGTGCATCTTGGGTTTTTGTATATCAATGTTTATCTACCACGTCTCCATTTAGTAGAGTCTCATTGTCTCATTCTTAAGACGTTTGTTCCCCAGATCACCTGGCAGTACGGCTTACATCCTAGTCCCCGCGGTGATGCGCGAGTGCCGCGCGCTGGTCGCGTCGGTGCTGCCCGCCCTCAGCGTGCCCTTCGACACGCGCAACCCCGTCGTCATGGACTACAGGGCTAAGGCGAGGCTGTAACGGCATAGACTTACGGATAGTAGGCTAAGTACTATTTGCGAGCAAATTCTTGGAAACAATTAGTTGACATTGTTGCGCGTGATCTACGTATTTTTACTAGCAGCCGCCCACGTCTTCGTTCACATGGATTTAGATTTTCTTTCGCAAATAATATCTATATGAATTGTAACCTGTGTGTTATTCTGATGTATAAGCTACATTATTTGTAAAGTTTCATAATAATACATACAGTAGTTATTGCATTTTGCAGCAAACATATTATTAGTAGATGGTCTTAAAAAATAGCATAATTTTAAAGGTTCAACTGTAAACTTATTAATTTATACCAAATTCAAATAATCAAGCCAGTTTTCTCAAGATCTTGCGGAACTAAGTTCAAGTAAGTGATTCCAAACTTTTGTTCGCGAGTGTAGACTAATTCATTCCCTGCTTTAAGGTCCTGTTTCATAGCTTAAAGGGTTATAGACCAATGTATTAAATATAAAGAGGTAGGTTACTGAGGCGCAAAACGTCACACTCGAAAATAAAGCTTATGAGCATAAAACAGTGTGACTTAAGCACGAAAGCTTCAATGACAAAACGTCTTATATATCTCTAAAAAACCGACTTCAAAAAAATCGTGAACACAAAAATAAACTAAAAATTAAAAAATCATTCCTAATATCTATTACCTAATACTATAATTTTCCTAAACTATGTCAAAGTAGCTTTTTCTCTTCTGTTTTTTTGGGCAGGCACCGACTTCAGTTAGTTTGTTAAAGATTACTTTGACATAGTTTAGGAAAATTATAGTATTAGGTAATAGATATTAGGAATTATTTTTTAATTTTTAGTTTATTTTTGTGTTCACGATTTTTTTGAAGTCGGTTTTTTTTTTTTTTAAAGTCAGTTTATTTCGTGATTTTTAGTTGTGTTAAAGCGTTGTGAACTTAATTAATAATAGGAACTTAGTTGTTGTTTAGAGTAAATAAGAGTGTGGATAAATTACTTGTTCTTGTGTACAGGCCCAGCGAGACTTCTCGGCGAGATTTCTCGCCGTGGGTCTGGATGTAATATACACAAGTATCACGTTAGCCCTACATACATTCGATCGACCAATTGCAGTTCTGCCTTCCAACTCCTAACCGTTAAGGAGTACTGTAGCTTCATCATCAGCACAGTAGCATCAGATGTTGACACCCTGAAGCATATACTTGAGTAAGACATGATTACGTAACTAAATCACCATACGAGCATACAATTTTCGGTGGTTGCCCTCGATTTCTCCTGGATTCCATCATCAGATCCTGGACTGGTGAAAATGGGACCACATCAGAGGTGAACTCTATCCAACAAAAAAAAATTTTTGAAATCCGTCCATAATTGACGAAATTATCGGTGAACATACATAAAAAAAAAAACATACAGACGAATTGAGAACCTCCTCCTTTTTTGAAGTCGGTTAAAAATGCCGTCTTGCGTGATACATTACATGCGCAGGTATCAATTTAATACAATTTAGTTTAACACAATATCAGTATTCAATAATTAAGTGTCATTCGTGAAAACCAATTCTACATCGCATCGATACTGAATTAAGCTATCCATCTATTTATATTTTAACGCTCGATAATGTGTATAAAAATTTACCTCACTTAAAGGCCGAGTCAGCTAACATGACTTTATCCGAAAGCAATGAAACAGGCCCTAAATATTGTAGTTTAATAGTAAAACACAATACCTGTGTATGATTCATAGTTTTTAATCAATGATTCAACGATATTGAGTGTGAAAACCAATAGGTTTCAATTAAACTTTAACTTTTTCCTTATAGACTTCCAGTTGAAAATGAATGTTGTACAGGTGTGATTCCAGAGTTTCAATAAGATTTTAAGGAAAATTAGTGTAGTTTAGATTAGACGAACATTGCAGATATGTATGATGGATGAGGTTTTTGTACCATCACCAACGAAACAAAAAAACATTGCGTATTGTAACTGCCTATAATATTGTTTTTATAGATTCTTCATGTTTTTGAATATGTCGACTGTATACGACTACTGGCCGTTTATGTTATAAAAGTATTATTTTATGTCCCTTGCCTTATATAGAATAATCTGTTTCTCGAAAAGACATTTAAGTATGATTTATCACAAAAAATAATTTTGTTTTTGTATTTTATATGCAGTATTATACCTCAAAAACAAATTTCATAGACTGATGATTTATTAAATGCTTAGTGCTTAATACCATTCCGTTACGCAATTTATTATTTTTTTATTGGTTCTAGTCGTCTTAATAAATGTAGCCGCTGCCACTGTTGGTAAAATATTTATATGGCAGTATGGTTTGAAGTGCAATAAGTTCACCTTAAATGTGCCACAAGTTTTTCAAATTCAAATTGTTTAAAAAAGGTTTGCTTATGTTACCTTTACATACACACGTCAATTAATTATAATTATATTATGGTGACTTCTCCTTAGTTATGGTGCCCCTGTATGATTTAGTTATTATTATATTAATATTTGCAAAGAGTTAAATTGATGTGGAAAATCTTTATGGGATATCGCAAAATATTAAGTATTATTCAGTTATTAATTTATGTGTTATGTTTGTATTATGTCGCATCTGTAAATAGTTATAGTTGACTCGTATTGGGTTGTATTAATCATTGTAGTACTTTTTGTAGTTACCAACGAATGTTACTAAATAAAGCTTTGTACAATGAACTTCTTTTTTGTTTATTTTATCATCGCAATCTTCGAAAAGCAACATACTTGCTCGTAGAATAAAAAAAACTTATTTTTTAATAGTTGTGAGAATCGGAATGCTTTCCCTCTCGCACAGCAACCCGTCTCTCTCACCAAGTTGATCAAGTTCCCCCCACCCCCACCTACATGACCATTCTGATATCCTGGTACCTAAATTTGTTTCCACCTCACGTAATACAGTATCTGAATGCTTTCCCTCTCGCACAGCAACCCGTCTCTCTCACCAAGTTGATCAAGTTCCCCCACCCCCACCTCCATGTCCATTCTGATATCCTGGTACCTACATTTGTTTCCACCTCACGTAATACACTCAGTGGATCTGAATGCTTTCCCTCTCGCACAGCAACCCGTCTCTCTCACCAAGTTGATCAAGTCCCCCCACCCCCACCTCCGTTTACATTCTGATATCCTGGTACATACCAACATTTGTTTCCACCTCACGTAATACAATATCTGAATGCCTTCCCTCTCGCACAGCAACCCGTCTCTCTCACCAAGTTGATCAAGTCCCCCCACCCCCACCTCCATTTACATTCTGATATCCTGGTACCTACATTTGTTTCCACCTCACGTAATACAATATCTGAATGCTTTCCCTCTCGCACAGCAACCCGTCTCTCTCACCAAGTTGATCAAGTCCCCCCACCCCCACCTCCATTTACATTCTGATATCCTGGTACCTACGTTTGTTTCCACCTCACGTAATACACTCAGTGGATCTGAATGCTTTCCCTCTCGCACAGCAACCCGTCTCTCTCACCAAGTTGATCAAGTTCCCCCCACCCCCACCTCCATGTCCATTCTGATATCCTGGTACCTACGTTTGTTTCCACCTCACGTAATACACTCAGTGGATCTGAATGCTTTCCCTCTCGCACAGCAACCCGTCTCTCTCACCAAGTTGATCAAGTTCCCCCCACCCCCACCTCCATGTCCATTCTGATATCCTGGTACCTACGTTTGTTTCCACCTCACGTAATACACTCAGTGGATCTGAATGCTTTTTCCCTCTCGCACAGCAACCCGTCTCTCTCACCAAGTTGATCAAGTCCCCCCCACCCCCACCTCCATTTACATTCTGTTATCCTGGTACCTAAATTTGTTTCCACCTCACGTAATACAATATCTGATTGCCTTCCCTCTCGCACAGCAACCCGTCTCTCTCACCAAGTTGATCAAGTTCCCCCCACCCCCCACCTCCATGTCCATTCTGAAATCCTGGTACCTAAATTTGTTTCCACCTCACATAATACAATATCTGAATGCTTTCCCTCTCGCACAGCAACCCGTCTCTCTCACCAAGTTGATCAAGTCCCCCCACCCCCACCTCCATGTCCATTCTGATATCCTGGTACCTACATTTGTTTCCACCTCACGTAATACAATATCTGAATGCTTTCCCTCTCGCACAGCAACCCGTCTCTCTCACCAAGTTGAGCAAGTCCCCCCACCCCCACCTCCATTTACATTCTGATATCCTGGTACCTACATTTGTTCCCACCTCACGTAATACAATGTGTGAATCTGAGTGCTTTCCCTCTCGCACAGCAACCCGTCTCTCTCACCAAGTTGATCAAGTCCCCCCACCCCCACCTCCATTTACATTCTGATATCCTGGTACCTACATTTGTTTCCTTCTCACGTAATACACTGGGTGAATCTGAATGCTTTCCCTCTCGCACAGCAACCCGTCTCTTTCACCAAGTTGATTAAGTCCCCCCACCCCCACCTCCATAACCATTCTGATATCCTGCTCGCACAGCAACCCGTCTCTCTCACCAAGTTGATCAAGTCCCCCCACCCCCACCTCCATTTACATTCTGTTATCCTGGTAGCTTAATTTTGTTTGCTTTACATTTTCACAACATTTTTAGAAAGCATTTGGGCTCGTCCCCAACCTTTTACAAATAAATGTTGTTTTTTAAGTCTTCAAAAAACGAAAAAGCCGAAGTTTATAAAAATGAAAATCTCTCGAAATCGGTGCATCGTACGTAGTCTGATGACATTATTACTTTAACACCATTACCACTACCATCAGAGTATTGGCGTGGGAGGATTCTGAACAGCTTGATTTGTTTCCTCTTCCGCATGGATAATCTAATATTTTGTTTTTCAGTCCCATATAAAGTATATAATAATGCATTTTTCCTTTCTACATTAATACGGTATCCATCAATGGATGGTTTATATAGGTAATAAATAAAATGCAAAATTGGATTTTTACATTTATTTTCTATATTTACATATTAAAGAATTACAGTAAAAGTCACAGTGCAAAACTTATAAACTGCGAGACACAATATAATTGTAATGTCAATTCATAAATTAAAAAAATATTACTTTTTCTACATAAATATCATAACGCACAGCACAAGTTTTTCATACATAGAAATTCACGTGAAATAAACGCCCCTATAATCACTTAACATAAAATTTAACAAAACTTCATCGTTAATATGACAAAGCTTATTACAATATGTATATATACAATTCTAAATACTCCGCACCAGACAAACATAATGATGAAATATGTCATTTACATTATTGCATATTTATTAAGCACGAATTATACCTTTAACTATAAACCATTTGATGTAAAGATTCACTAGTAACACTGTCATATTAAGTATAAATATATTTGCTTGGATTATTTTGAATTAAGAGGGTGACAATTTTTAATTCAGGTTCGACAACATCTAAATTGCACAGTTATTATGTACACGAATATGTACATTTATACATGAGTCATTAGATTTGATTATAATCATCATACATAGTGTTTGCGTTTGTTTCCTACTTATTTAAGTTTGTTTATTTAGCTTTTAGTTAGGGGTATTTTAAATAGAATTTACTAAATGCAACTATTGGTAGTCGTCACGATGTGTCATAGATAGGTTTTACATTATATGAATGTTTGCAGTTCTCGTTAAGTACGGACTTTAAATAAGGAACATTCTAACATTATTTTAAGACAAAGAGAAAATATTCACTATAAACTGGCAAGTTGCGGTTGAAATAATGCAGTGATTCGCCCCACACATAATTTAGGTGAACCTGATTTTAGTGTCAAACTTTATTTCGTGACAAGGCGATTATTTACTCGTTTAAACTGACCAATAATGACAGAATATTCTTGGAATATTCGCCCTGCGGTTTCTCTCTAGTGAATATTTTCTCTTTATGTTAGGAGTACAGTTTATTATATTTATAGAAGATTTTAATATGACAAAACATAGCATTTGTTTACAATTATAATTGCTTATTTACATTTCATAAGTATTTAAGTCAAAGTACATGTCTATTTTGGTTGTAATAATTATTGTTATTAATAAACAAAAATGTTTAATTTTAAAGCGGATATTATCATGGATTTAAATGTCGATTTATAAAACAATATAATTAAATACTAAACAACTACATAAATGCAGATATATTAAAGGCATCGCAACATTGGATTGAGCTTATTATATTCGTAATTCTTAACACTCAAATGATTTGTCTATGAAAAAGCAATGTACATAATATATTGGGGGCGTTTGGCAGAAAAAAGCGTTTGCAAGCGTTTGTAAACAAAATGGCGATTGTTAGCGCAAAATGGCGATTGTTAAGCGGTACCACAGTAAACTGACAGTTAGCAAACATGTCCTGGCCGAAAACTGACAGTTTGCGCTAACAATCGCCATTTTGTTTACAAACGCTTGCAAACGCTTTTTTCTGCCAAACGCCCCCAATATGGTAAATACCTATTTTTTTTTCAATTTCATTCATATTATATGGAAAAACAAAAAAAAATATTCTCATGATTTACGTGTTTTATATTGATGACACTAATTTAAAACAATAAAAACATTAAATTAAGTATCTCTAATATATTCTACGGGACATCTGTAAAAACGTCTAATAATTTCGATTAATGCAATTTTATTTAAACGTCTGTAAAGGATTTGAACTCGTTACTAAGGAAGAAAACAAAAATCTCTGGTTGTCGTCAGGCATTCAGGGACCTGAACCTGGAACTTGGCTATAAAATATCATCACTCTTCGTTTGGCGTTGTTTTCGAAAACAACTTCAGTCTCGATTTAAGTTATCCCAGAGGCGGAGCCAACTCAAAAAAGTCGATACTTTGCCTTTTGAACAAAGCTATCAAGTTTTTAATTTAAATTAGATTAACATGTGCGTATTTATTACTACCAAGAGACACACACAGACTGATAGATTACAATTGCTGTGCAGCCATGGTCCAAAACGTTTTTGACTAACTAAAGTTTTTGTTTTGATCCGCCGCTGAGCTATCTTTACAAGGACGTCTCTTTTAAATATCACAAAAGAAAACAAACGCATCATCTTAACGGTTGCTCACATTGAACTGGCGAGCGCAAGACGGTTAATCTCCAAAACAATGTTTATCATTTGTCCTGATTAATGTTGATGGCGGGGTCAACGTAGACAAGCACTTCCTCGACAACCGTCTCTTACCGTATACCTACGTCTCTGCCTATACATATTTCTTTACACGTTTCAAATCATCGATTTAATTTAATTTAATTTATACAGGACCCGAAATAGATCCACTAAAGTCTGTAAATAATAGGCGACACCTAGAATCGCGGTTGACATATATCACTAATAATTTCAAAACAATTTTGTACAAAACGAATCTTTTTAGTATCCTATGTATAGGTTTGTTTTCAGTTATTTAAGAGTTTTTGATTTTAAATAACTTAAAATTAAATGACGTCATACTACTTTCCTCCATTACAAAATTCATAGCTCGGAATCGTTTTGAAAGTAAATAAAATAAATTCAAATGACTGGTGGTGTCAACATTCTTTGGAGGCAGCAGCGATTTCGAGTGATGTCTCATCGGCTGCGGTGTGGGGTGGCGAAAGACAAGTTCCCTATTAATATCAATAGACTTGCTCATTTAATTGGGTATTTGACTGCATACGAAATAAATTATGATATACCAACATTAAAGATGAAATCAAAAATTAAGCACAATTTTTAATCCCACAGTTACTTTTGAGCTTTTAACAAATTATTACACATAATTGAAACTAAAAGAGTATTGATTTGACAATACAAAAATGTGACGTCACAATTTTGTAGTCCATACAGTTTTTCTTACAAGCTTACGTTTTTGACATTTAATAAAAGAAGGTGCGCTTGCCCGGATTGTAAGAAGCGCTGGGTTCGATTCCCGCCTGAGTCACGAGATCAGGTGAATTTTTCTTTGTTTCTAATTTTAACATTAAGGAGATTTGTCTTGTCAGTCAAATACCGGATTGTGATGCCTCGTAGCGGCCGGCCGAGTAGTGTACCACCTCAATGGTGCAGCGGCTGGTGCAGGAAGACGGAGCGCAGCTGCATGGGGCAGAGCGCCAGGCGCGCGTCGGGCACGGGCTCGCCCGCGCGCACGAACGTCAACGACGACAAATACACCTGCGACGGCTTCACCTCCACCATGTCCGATAGCTGGATCTGACGGTTAATAAATGAATAATAGTAAATAAATATCGCATAACATAACAACCATCAGTCTGACTCCGTGGTAAGTAGCACAAGCACATTGCCCGCAACATGGTGACAGCAAGATGGCAGCCAGACTTTTGCAATCGCCGTTACAGTCAATAATCTTAAAAATACTAGTCTGAGCTAAAATAAATGTAATAAAAAAAAAGAATCAGCGTATTAATGTCCCACTGCAAGGCAAAGGCCTCCCCATCATTTGGAATCATGTTTTCGTTACAAAGATGGGTTTTGGCTTAATCACCACGCTTGCCAAATGCGATTTGATAATCACAAACCCGGGCTGTGTTCAGAAAAATCAACACAAATTTTGCCCGACCCGGGAATCGAACCCAGGACCTCAAGACCACGGTCCAGTACTTAAGCCACTAGTCCATTGAGGCGTTAAATGCAATTAAAAAAAGCAAAATTTAAGATTCTTACAATTCCGTCTCCAATGGGGTAGAACTTCTGTATCTGTCTGTTGCCGTAGCACTGGTCCAGCTGAACCCGCTGGAAGGTCATGCCTATGCCGTGCATGATTGTGCCCTCCTTATTCTGAAAATTAATATAAGTAATGTTTTACATTTGATTTTAATTTATTTAAATATTAGCAATTTTAGAACTGAATTTCTTTATATCCTTTATATAAAAATACAATGTGTCCTCCTTTCCCGTTATTTTGCTATCGGGCCTTAAGTGCGATACGTCAGTTTACATGCAGAAGATGTACGTAACACTGGACGAGTGATCGTTATTTTCAAACCTTGTCCACCGCGTAAGTCGTTTGTTAATCTGGATGGGGGCGGTATCTCGGCCAGCATGCGGAATACTTCAGTCTTATTACGGACGAACGGTGCGTAATATTGGACAGGAAATGTTACCTTGGGCTGGAAGCGGTGTGCGGCGAGGGGGCTTATCATACATAACACTCCTGTTATTTTATAGGCACCGTGCGTAGCGATGACTCTGCCATCTTGTGACTCATATTCGAACTGACCAAGCTAAATGTCAATCTCAATGTCGGTAATTCTACTGTCAAATCACGGAAAACACCGTGCCTTATTCTGCCATCTAGTGACTCGAATTCGAACTGACCAAGGTAAATGTCAAATTTTATTGTCAAACTACAGAAAAAAAATCGGGATTTTAGCGCCCTCTATAGTTTCTGCACGGTGCCTATAATACTTGGCAGGGGGCGGTACCTTGGCCTGCACATGTGCGTGGTAGGCGGCGAGCACTATATCGGGCGTGTTGGTGATAGCGCGTGAGTAGGCGGGGGCAGGCGCGTCCTCCCGCGCGGCGTAGTGCAGCGCTACGAGCGGCTGCAGCAGCGTCTGCGCCGACACGTGCGCGCCCAGCGACAGGAACCCGCCCGGGTGCTCCGCGGCCGGCTTCTACACATAGAGAAGTGTGAAGGTAAAGTTTACTCAACTAAAGTGATGAAGCAGGAAGGCATTGATTCCTGCACTGAATATTTTGCCAAACCAAAATACAATGCCGATTTTTGTAAGGGAGGTGGCGTCCTTTTTTTCGAGCTTCCATTAACCAGCCATGGTTATATATATATACATATATTATTGATTGCATTACCTAAAAGGGCAAAAATTTAGAAGCGAAAGCCTAAAGCATATTTGTAAGTTCAAACCTGTCTCACTCAATTCGAACTGAGTTTACAGCTATATTGCCATAGCAAATATTATTTGTAATGATGCCCCCAAAAATATTACAATGTTTGGTTGGCAGACGCTCGAAAAAATAAGAAACCAATTTAAGGCAGGGCCTTTTTAGTTAAAAATAAGTTAAATTCCGATTGAGTGATATAAATATCCGGTTCAATGTCCAAAATGACGTGTCTGATCCAAAATCATATTTAAACCTGAATCTGAAAGTATTCTTAAAACATAGCAAACAATTTTTTGTTATAATTGCATGACTTAAATATATTTTATGGTCTATGTATGTTGATTTAATCTGAATTGTGATTTATTTTGTTATTTATTAGGTTTTGAAATATATTTGTTTAATTTATAGATATGACATATTATTTTAGCGTGTATTATGTATGATCCTTGTTGGTTGAAATAAATATATTCATTCACTAGCGGCCGCCCGCGACTCCGTCCGCGTGGATTTCGATTTCTAATATCCTATGTGTTATTCTGATGTATAAGCTATATTGTGGTACAGTTTCATTCAAATCCATTCAGTAGTTTTTACGTGAAAGAGTAACAAACATACATACATCCATACTTACAAACTTTCGCCTTTATAATAGTAGAAGGATTCATAGCTTGTAGGAGTGCACGGGAAGTGCTGGTCGTGTTAAGTACTACGGCTTTACCTGGCAGGGATGGCTGGCGGGCTCGACGAGCAGGCGGAAGGTGTGTCGCGTGCGCACGTTGTCGAGCACGCCCTGGTTCATGCCGCGGTTGTCGTCGCGGCTCAGGCGCCGGTCCTGCATAACCTGTGTTCACATAGAAAACGTTTTATATTGATACATCAGCCGGAAAACGATGCATACATATGATACATGATGCTTCCGACTCTAATTTCATGAAGAATTGCGTGTCATGAATTTAATATTGAAAATTTGTAACATCAACACAAAAAATAAAGTTGACTGTATTCAAACCCCCAAGACCACGTAGCAGCTTGCCGAACCCATATTCGACATATAGTTGACAATCTTTTCGACCGGATATCATCCCACAGGTTGATAGGTTATGCGCGACGGCAAAATTTATGTAAAAGTCGTAGTCAGAAGACCACAGTGAAGTCGTAACTGTTGTGCTATGTTTCTGCTGTTGAGTAAGGTCCCTAGAGCACAGTTGGGGACGCTATGGCGTCTTAAAGGCATGTAACGCATCTGCGACTCTTGTGCAGTTGTTGATGTTCATGGGCAGCGGTGATCACTTACCATCAGGTGACCCGATTGTTCATTTGCATCCCTATAAAAACATGAAAAAAGTTGCGTTCTCATGGAAAATACACGCTACTTTGCACTACAAACATCGGTCGGTAGGCGTCGTAAGAAGCGGCAAAGGGACATTCCGCGAGATGGCTAACAGCGTTCCTTTGCCTTTGTTGTTGTCACCGTGTGGTGACTACGGGCACAGCCTGCCATCTGATGGAGACTGGAAGTCCAGCAGGGAACTGGAGCCTGAAAGCCCGGCAGGGAACTGTGATGGGCTGATGATGCAGAAGTGAACATTGTCCATACCTCTATCTGCCCCGGCTGCAGCGCGGCGAGGCCGAGCGGCGTGGCGGTGAGCAGCGTGACGCGCCGCGCCTCGTCCTGCAGGAACGCGCTGCCCGCCATCGGGTAGAAGTTCGCCTGCAGCGGAAGCTTCTCGAAGTACCGACGCTTGATCATCTGCCATCGAGACAACATTATCAGTCATAGGTATTTGAATACTACCCCAGGGATAAAAAAAACATTCCATTTCGTTGGCGTCGCGGAAGCGCCTGAAGACCGGAGGGAGTGTTTGCGACGAGCGAAAAGCGAAGATCGCCCAGTGATAAACCAGTGGCCGCCATATCAAATATCAGTACCTATATCAAATACTTTCTGGGAGCGCTATTTTAGTGACCTGAACTCGCACACAAGTCTGTAGAGTCGCAGTTCAAGGCGTTCCGGCGCGGCTTCATCATGGTGGCAGACGAGAGCCCGCTGTTAAACGAGAAATCCAGCGCCATCTAGCGGCGGAGAGTCTATAAGAGCATACAGGGCGAATCTCACTGTGCTTTATTTTCTTTAAATACCTATACATTTAGTTTAATAACAGCTTGTGACGTGCAACTAGTCAAAACGAGTTCTTCTTGGGGTGGTGTCATGGCTGCACTCGCCTTTCCTCGGATGGAGCCAACGGACGGAGACCTTGTATTTTGGTGAATCATTACAAGCAATTTTAAAGTCAAGACTGGGAGCAGTGGCGTAACCTCGTGTTGGAGACCAAGATTCAGTTCGGGTCGCGAAGCCAGCGGAGTAAGAAAGTAAGTAAACCTCTTTATACATAGTTAGTCCTATAATTCAGACTTACGGTCATCCCATTAAGGTCAGTGTAGAAGACGTCCCCATTCCTGACTCCGGTGGAGAACCTGATGGCCAGCTCGAGGTCGTCGACCTGCGGGTCGATGAGGAACGTGTTGCTGATCTCCACCTCCGTCTGCGGCAGCGACGGGTTGTTGTACACCGATATCTGACGGACAGACAATTACGGGTTAGGTACTTGCTGACAAGAGAAATCTGTTGGTTTTATTATATAGGGAGCCCTCGGGCGTTAACGTATAATTGATACAGCAGATACGCCCCAGGTTATACATATGCCCCTCATAATACTACAGAGAGTTATACACGAACTGTAATAACGGGATGAGCATCAGCATTTATGTCATGGTACCCACCAAAGTGGGCTAAAGACAATTACAAATTATTATTTACTAGCCTTCCGTTCACGGTTTTACCCATGCGTAATTTCTTTTTTCAAATATCTCCCCTTCCCCCGGGATCAAAAGTACACTATGTTCACCGGGGATAGTGTAGCTATCCAATAGTGAAATAACTATTCAAATCGGTTCTATAGTTTTTGAGTTTATTCGTTACATACAAAAATACAAATCTTTCCTCTTTATATTATTAGTCCTCTTTATATTATTATTAATCGTCTCACCGCCAACACGATCTCAGCCGCCCTAGGTCCATTCAGAGCTGAGTACAGCGTCGCCTTGTACATGCCCTCCGTGACGACGATCTCTGGGAAGGCGTCGCTCTTGAACGGCTGCGCGGGACCCGACGGGACGTACATATAAGGACGTCATATACATATGTGTGTATTATTATAACATTCTCACCGCCAACACGATCTCCGCCGCTCTGGGTCCATTCAGAGCTGAGTACAACGACGCCTTGTACATGCCCTCCGTGACGACGACCTTCGGGAAGGCGTCGCTCTTGAACGGCTACGTGGGACCCGACGGGACGCATACGAACGTCATATACACATATTGCATGAGTTTTATTATAATTGTCTCACCGCCAACACGATCTCCGCCGCCCTAGGTCCGTTAAGAGCTGAGTACAACGTCGCCTTGTACATGCCCTCCGTAACAACGATCTCCGGGAAGGCGTCGCTCTTGAACGGCTGCGCGGGACCCGACGGGATGAAGAGGTACGCGCCGCTGTTGTTGTCCTGCCCCTTTTGAGTGTCGTACCTGTGGATAAATATTTGATGTAATTAATAAATATCTGAGTAACAACATGACATACATCACAGAGTTCACTTGGGGAGGGTATGGGGTTGAGTTGTAAAAATACATTGATGTTTAGACCTCGCATTACAGTAAACGAAAATCACATAGGGGGCGCCACCGCCTATACCCTTGTAGGATTGTTCTTTAGTCCCAACGCGGCGAACTGATTAAATAATATCGTTAAGTTATTGTCAAATATTTTATCCACATTTTGAGTATTTGTTTAATCCAGTTTTTCTAAAAACACTGTATTTTACACTTCTAAAAATAATACTAAGTTTCTATAGTAGCGCAGCGACCCAAAATAAGTCTTGGCCTTCGATACTAATTTTCTCCGTTTCGGTCTGTCCTGCGCCACCTTCTCCCGCTCTTCTACTTGGAGCTCGCGCAAATCCTTTTCGACAATAAATAATACATCTATCCAAAAACTTACGTCACAAAGTCCATATGGACCGGCATGGTAGTCCCGTCGGCCGACACGATCGCCTTGATCAGTCCGTTCATAGTTGCCACCACTCGCGTCCCGTTCCCCGCCTGGAAGGCGACGTCCTCGCTCAGCCGAGCCGTGGGCTGCTCCACATGGAACATCTTCGGCAGGTCCACGGACCAGTAGTCCGCGTTGTATATGCGGACGCGTGCGTATGACGTGTATCTGGGGAGGTTTATTAAGTATTTAAGAATTAATCTTAATATTTTGTTATTTAATATTTACTTTAATTTTAAAGAAAATAAATTAGGAATTACGTATTTAACACTTTAAAAGTAAATTCTGCACGAAATAAACTTAAAATATTTAGTGACTTAGTTATCAAATTAACACAATGAAAATCACATGGTTGTTAACCAATTACATACTGATCAAAGTACGCGAATTGACACCATAGTGAGGTAAAGTGAAGGCCTACATGATCAGTCCGGGGGCCGCCTTGGGAGGATAATTCAAAAACGTAGAAATCCTCAGACATGGCGTGGGCCCGGCTGTCTACGCCGGACAGAGCGGCGAAAGGACCGCTTTTAGTGCGATCAGTCATCAGACAGTGTGTATAGGTACGTACTTGTTGATGCTCATATTGTCAGCGAAACAGTATAAACTGTGAGTGCTAGCGCGTTCACAGTAACCGGGAAGCTCAGCTGGAACTTGCTCGCCGCGAACCCGAGCCGCTTCTCGCGCGTAACAGTAACGACACCTTGTATTACGCTTTCCATACGCGCCATAACTAGCCTACAGTTATACGTAAAGTTGTGTGTGGGTAGTGGGATGAACGTCATAGGTCCACTACCCACTAAATCCCTGCTTCAATGCACCAGTGTGCACGGTACCGATTCTCTTGCTTTTGGCTCAATGCACGTTGGAGGCTACCCGGTTGAGACCTGCCCGTTAGACTACAGAGGGCGTACACTAATAGATGTGCACGCCATCTTCGGCCCCACCTTGTTTGCTAACAAAACACATAACTATGCGAAACTTGTCAAAAGTGTGTATACTTACTTGTTGATACTCATATTGTCCCTCAACGAGACAGTATACACTGTGAGTGCTAGCGCGTCCACAGTATCCGGGAAGCTCAGCTGGAACTTGCTCGCTGCGAACCCGAGCCGCTTCTCGCCCGCCACCGCAGACGACACCTTATTTACGCGCCATAACTAGCCTACAGCTATGCCTAGAGTCGTGTCTGGAGATCGGGCCAAAGGACTACAAAGGGCGGAGTCTACAGATGCCGCCCTCTTCGGCCCCGCCTTCTACGCCGGGAAAGCCTATATCTATGCGACACCTGTTATGACGAACCATAATGTGTGTATACTTAATTGTTAATGCTCATATTGTGCCTGAGCGATACAGTGTAGACAGTGAGTGCTAACGCGTCCACTGTAACCGGGAAGCTCAGCTGGAACTTGCTCGCCATGTCTGGAGATCGGGCCAAAGGATGTTCGTCCACTTACCCCTCTAAATCCCTGCGGTGTCCTACGCGCCCGTGTGGAACCGATTCGCTTTTGGCGCAGTTTCGGTGCAGACATGCACGTCAGACTACAGAGAGCGGAGACTACATATGTGCACGCAATCTTCGGCCCCACCTTGTTTGCTAACAAAACACATAACTATGCGAACTTGTAAAAAGTGCGTATACTTACTTGTTAATACTCATATTGTCCCTCAGCGAGACGGTATAGACAGTGAGTGCTAGCGCATCCACAGTAACCGGGAAGCTCAGCTGGAACTTGCTCGCCGCGAACCCGAGCCGCTTCTCGCCCGCCACCGCCGGAGACACCTGCGCCATGATGGGGTTGCCGTCCGGGTCAAACACCTGGAACACAATAACAATATTTTAACATTTGACAAACAAACATTTGAAAAGGGAGTGGTTCTTAATTCGCAAGTATAGTTGCTTTTAACAGCGGACAATGGACACCGAGGCAATAGCCGAGGAAGCGACCGGGACATATGCTAGGATGATGAGTTGTTTTCATTTAATATTTCATCATTATCAGCCAGATACAGTCTACTGCTGGGTGTAGGCCTCCTCCGAATGTGGGCTGATGGGTGAGGTCAACGCGTCGTGACTAGTCTGCATCTCACTCACTCAGTCGGTCACACATTTACCTCAAAGTGGGGCGTGTACACAAACATAGTGAATATCTCTTGTCTCCTAAAGCTGAGCGCGTTATACAACACGATGCGTCTCGACGGCAACACGACGCATAACATTATCGTGATGCACAAGGGCACCTGGTCATCACTCACTCTCTTACACACTCACTCACCTCAACGTGGGGCGTGGACACAAACACAGTGAAGATCTCTTGTCTCCTAAAGCTGAGCGCGTTATAGAGCACGATGCGTCTCGACAGCGACACGACATCCAATGCTATCGTTATGCACGAGGACACCTGGTCATGCCACTCACTCACTCACTCACCTCAACATGGGGCGTGGAAACGAACACAGTGAAGATCTCTTGTCTCCTAAAGCTGAGCGCGTTATACAGCACAATACGTCTCGACGGCGACACGACATCCAACGCTATTGTGATACGCGAAGGCACTTCATCGTGTCTTCGCCAGACGTCGTCGACGTCCATGTAGACATCCTCTTGCGTCTGCTCGAGGATCTGCGGCTGTTTCAGAAGGTAGTACGCAGCCTGCTGGATCGCTGACTGGCAGTGCTTGATCGCTGCCAGCATTCTGTCAAGTGAAATAGGATGTTAGTACAGCGCCATCTAGAAATCATCTAATGTAAGAACTAGGTGTTGGATTAACGTTGGTTAAGTATATTATCGTCAGCTTGTTGCAATTCATTGCTAAACGGAGGAATACCGTAGGTGGGAGGTTATTCCCATACCAGTCACTACCCGCCTGGTGGTGACCATAGTTTGATAAAAGATAAAAATCGGGAGACTGCTCATATACCGGAATCTCCCTTATTACAATAACCAAGGAAAGAAATTTCTAGGCCGGCACTACAATATTTATTTGGTTAGAAAAGACTGCATTGAGCTTTAAGCATAACAAGGGGAAATTCGTCAGATCCATTAACGGTTTCGGTAGTTTGTGCTCAGCAGAGCGCTTGCCTGGATTGCAAGAGGCGCTGGGCTCGTTTCCCATCTGAGCCACCTAAGATCTGACGCAGTTTTCTATGTTTGTAATTAAAAAATATATATTTCAGGTGATGTAATTCAGGGACTCTCAAAAGAGAGAGACTCTTAAAAGAGCAACTATCGAGTTTCCTGCCGCTTCTTCTCGGTAGATGGCTCCGAAGTCGGTGGTAGATTCATTATATTGTGATATTATTGACGATTTATAAGTGCCTTACTGAGGCCTACATAAATAAAGTAGATTTTGATTTCAATGTTTGATTTCGACTATAAAACTCAAGGGTCCGTGGTGTTGAGTAGCGTCACCTCTTAGCGTAGTCCTCGCGCACCTCGTCGCGGCTGGTGCCGGTGACGCCGTCGTGGTGCTGGAACAGCGCCAGGTCGCGCCGCGCCGCCTCCACGCGGTCGCGCAGCTGCAGCGACGTCACGCGCGACACGTGCCCGCCCGCTGACGCCTGGGATGTGACTATCTCGAGCAGTGTGTAGCGTCACCTCTTGGCGTAGTCCTCGCGCACCTCGTCGCGGCTGGTGCCGGTGACGCCGTCGTGGTGCTGGAACAGCGCCAGGTCGCGCCGCGCCGCCTCCACGCGGTCGCGCAGCTGCAGCGACGTCACGCGCGACACGTGCCCGCCCGCTGACGCCTGGGATGTGACTATCTCGAGCAGTGTGTAGCGTCACCTCTTGGCGTAGTCCTCGCGCACCTCGTCGCGGCTGGTGCCGGTGACGCCGTCGTGGTGCTGGAACAGCGCCAGGTCGCGCCGCGCCGCCTCCACGCGGTCGCGCAGCTGCAGCGACGTCACGCGCGACACGTGCCCGCCCGCTGACGCCTGGGATGTGACTATCTCGAGCAGTGTGTAGCGTCACCTCTTGGCGTAGTCCTCGCGCACCTCGTCGCGGCTGGTGCCGGTGACGCCGTCGTGGTGCTGGAACAGCGCCAGGTCGCGCCGCGCCGCCTCCACGCGGTCGCGCAGCTGCAGCGACGTCACGCGCGACACGTGCCCGCCCGCTGACGCCTGGGATGTGACTATCTCGAGCAGTGTGTAGCGTCACCTCTTGGCGTAGTCCTCGCGCACCTCGTCGCGGCTGGTGCCGGTGACGCCGTCGTGGTGCTGGAACAGCGCCAGGTCGCGCCGCGCCGCCTCCACGCGGTCGCGCAGCTGCAGCGACGTCACGCGCGACACGTGCCCGCCCGCCGACGCCTGGGATGTGATTATCTCCGCTGCTCTGATAGGGGAAATACATAAATTACCATCTGTGATAAATGTGATCTGTGAGAGCAGGATGATCGAAAGATAGGCCGTAGCAAGCACAAAAAAACGACTGGGACTGAGAGGAAATGATAAGTACAAAATTACCCGACGACATTGGAAAAACCTACTATAAATTTCATCTTTATATAGCGACATCTCTGCCACAAGAAATTGTCAGGTATAAGGAGTTGCCATCATCAAATCGGTTCCCTGACTTTGTGTATATTTTATTTAAGCATTTTTAAATGCTAGGTATTATTATATCTTTTAACTGTAATGTATAATGTCGGTTCCCTGCGTTTAGCATGTGCTCATAAAAAATTAAACACGTCACATGACCCCGCGCGTGAGAGACGTCGCGAGGACGCAGGTTACTTTTGATGGCGTCCGCTTGGGCACACATTTTTAGGGTTCCGTAGCCAAAATGGCAAAAAAACGGAACCCTTATAGATTCGTCATGTCTGTCTGTCTGTCTGTCTGTCTGTCCGCCAGTCTGTCACAGCCACTTTATTCCGAAACTATAAGTACTATACTGTTGAAACTTAGTGAGTGGATGTATTCTGTGAACCGCAACAAGGTTTTCACACGAAAATAGAAAAAAAATAAAAAAAGTGGGGGGTCCCCATAGTCAGAACTGAAACTCGAAATATTTTTTTTCATTAAACATATACGTGTGGGGTATCTATGGATAGGTCTTTAAAAATTATATTAAGGTTTCTAATATCACTTTTTTCTAAAGTGAATACTTTGCGTGACAGACCCTTCCAAAGTTGAAAAAAGCGTGTCCCCCCCCTCTAACTTCTAAAATAAGAGGATGATAAAACTGAAATAATTATATAATGTACATTACCATAAAAACTACCAACGAAAATTGGTTCGAACGAAATCTATTCAGTAGTTTTTTTATTACGTCAAAAATAGAATTTGTACGGAACCCTCAGTGCGGGAGTCCGACTCGCACTTGGCCAATTTTTAAATTGATCTGTAAAGTCGCGACAACTCTCGTCTTCTTAATGGCACTACTGTCGCCATATTTCAAAAACTCATAAATGCCACTCACTTATTACGACAAGTTTAAAGTAAGGTAGAGCTCCACCGCCATCTTACGGAAAACCACAAGGAAGTAGCACTTCGTACCGTTGTGCTATGTTTCTGCTGGTGAGTAAGGACGCTCAGGTGAAGAGGGTATGAGGTCTTAAAGGCAGGCAACGCATCTGCGACCCTTGTGCGGTTGTTGATGTGACGCTCTTGCTTGCTGCTCATGGATATGTGACGCTCTTGTTTGTTTGCCTCCCTATAACATTAAAATATCACGTATACTAACATGTAGGTACTTACCTGACATAAGCAAGAAGCACTCTATCCATATTCTTATAGAACGGCCTGGACGTGTAGTACCCGCTCCAGTAGTGTTGATTCCGGTCCGCGTACGTGAAGAAGTCGCCGGACAGCACCGGGAAGTCCGCCATCTTGGTCTCCTCGTGGAGCGCTTTGAAGTAATCTTGCAGCGTGCCGAATTGGATCTGGAAATGTTAACGTTATTTAGCAATAATTGACTCATTGTATATTTAACTATTTATGTATATTTAACTATTTACTTATGCTAAACTCATTGTATGTAGTTGGAATGTATTTTAGGATCAGATACATCTGTCCAATTTTTTCCGTTCGGAAAGGTCTGTTACAATAGTCCGGAATTTGTAAATTCGCAGAATTATTACACTGCTTTACCCTGGAATCCATGTGCTACCTTCTACTTGCATTGATCATGCATAACTAAGGGCGAAAAAACTTATTTGAGTACGCGTTTTATCTGAGCAACCCATCGTCATCGTCATCAGCCCGTTGAAGTTTATAACTGGACGAAGGCCTCCCTAAATTGCGGGTTACGCCCATAGACACCCGGCTGGGAGGCGGTTTAGTGCCTTCAGTATGGTTAGCAGTTGTTTCACAAGATAAATGCCTTTTAAGCCTCGTATACACGGCGTAGAGTTGCAGCGGCGCTATCGTGCATGCTCCTTTAGTCGCTTCTATCGACACTCACGGGATGTAGTCGTTGAGCGCCTCGTAGTTCTGGTACTGGTTGTCCCACTCGTTGGCGCGGTCGTAGCGGAGACGTCGCCGAGGGGACCAGTAGCACGTTGCTACGACATCAGACCGGCACTGTATGGCACACCTCACCTCCGCGTTCCAGGCGTCGTTGTTGTTGATGTAGTCGATGAGCGCCTCGTAGTTCTGGTACTGGTTGTCCCACTCGTTGGCGCGGTCGTAGCGGAGACGTCGCCGAGGGGACCAGTAGCACGTTGCTACGACATTAGACCGGCACTGCAGGCACTCCTCACCTCCGCGTTCCAGGCGTCGTTGTTGTTGATGTAGTCGATGAGCGCTTCGTAGTTCTGGTACTGGTTGTCCCACTCGTTGGCGCGGTCGTAGCGGAAGTCGTCGCCGAGGGGGACCATCAGCACGTTGCTTCGGTACAGCTGGGCCTTCTTGCGCCACTGGTCCAGGATCAGGCTGGCCCTGTGTAGATAAGAAATTGTTAGCGTTATGTATAAACAGCACTGGAAGCAAAGCCATCTTTCACCTAATAGAGGCCCTGGGCATATGGGCCTGTATACCTCTTGTTTGGTTAACGTAGGGCCCCCACAATAGTTTCTGTCACATTTAGTATACATGTGCAAATTACTTAACAATTTTTTTCTCACCTTTCATCAACATTTTTCTGTATTATTTTTCTAGGAGGTAAACCCCACGGACAAGTGACGCCATTGCCAGGCAGTCTCTTGAAGTCGAACTGACAGCAAATCTGGAAATAAAACGTTAGTTAGATGAAATGTCTCGCTCTAAGAAGCGACTGTTACTCTTATTTTTGTGCCAATTTCGATGTAGGCGAGGGCAAATCTAACGATTTAAATCTATGCATGTAAATGTTTATAAAACATCATCCAAAAATCATCATCAAAAAGTTTTAATATTTCATTATCAGCCTTTAACAGTCCACTGTTGGACACAGCTCTCCCCCAGATTTTTCTCCCTTTGTTATTTTTAAGTTGTATGATAGACACACACGGGACGAAATTAGGTATTACTATTTTAGGCCGGTACTACACGGCACTTATAATTATATTAGACATCAAATGAATACAAGTGGTTTACAATAAGCACGTATAAAAGGTTTACCTTGGGATCAGGCCCACAGGTGTGAGGCACGTCGTATGAATAGAATGGCATCATGTGTGTAAACATGTCCGTCTTGCCGCTACCATCTGAAAGATAATATTGACATTATTTCTAAGAATAAAATGCTTGGCACGGATGAAAAACATGATGAAGTTAATTAAAACCATTTAAAAATAAAGATTCAAAAATATAGAATAATGAATTGCCAATTCAATTAATTATTTTTATCAATGTCGAACCAATATTTGAAGCTCGTAAGTTGTAGGTACATTTCTTAATCACTTTCACTACCGATATCCATTCATTTGCACAATGCATAATGCTTTTGTACTTATCATCCGTAAGTACCCCTATGGGTAATTAATAATAACATTTCGAATGTGTTGATAAGCAAACGAACAAATTAATGATACTTTCATATTTATAGACATAAGAATCTTAAACAAGACGAAGGAAATAGGCGAAAGACGACTATAAGCGCTATCTAATGCCCATAGATGTAACGATTGCCAATTTCTCACATACTCTGTCTCTGATATCGTTAAAAGACCAAATACTTTTTATCTTTCGTCCAAAGATGTTGCTATTACCAACTTCAAAGAATGTACTCACCCCACAACTGCCTCCATTTGAACTCCAACTGTCTATTATGAGCCAACTCCTTCTTAATTCTGTAATGGACTCGCTGTATAACAGAGTTCTCAAACCCAGCTACTTTGTACAAGTAGGGCTGGGCACTGGAATACCCGAACGGGTCGATAGACCAAGTATTCTTAGGGATGTACTCCAAGTTGTCGAGCAGCCATTGGTGGCCGGTAGTCAGCTGTTGAGCGATGGACAGCCAGTGAGAGTTGGCCTCGTCGTTCATCACCCATCCTCCCGTCACTATTTCTAATTTTCCAGTTTTTAGCAAACTGAAATGTTAAGATATCATTTTATTTACTTATTTTTGCAGCCTGTCAACGAAAACATGTACTTAATCATTGGTTTAGTATTGCTGATAGTATCAGATAGATATTTAAGACGAAAATTGTGAAGGTGCCTAGAAATATTACTGGGATATCATCGTTGATTGAAAAACCGTTGACGACGTGTATGTATATGTCATTGAAAGGTTAAATTTTTCATCAGTATTCGACATTGTTGGTGGCAAAGACAGTGCTACGATCGATAAAGTGATTAAATGTAAATTCAGTTTTTCTTTTGCAGGTGTCCGCACATTTGAACGACAGAAGGACGTTCTGTGATGCTGCCTAAAGTTACCATCAGTGAATAAATACAACCATCAGGGTTAGACTCCACCGAGATTTTTGGAGCGGAACGGAAACATGTCATAAGCAGCCACTAAGATTTTGTCCTTAACACCATCTCAGCATTGAAATCCTATTGCCTACTTACGGCATATCTCCGCTCCGATTCACAGATCTCCGCTTAAGTGTAGGCTCACCCTCGGGGATGATAAAAGTGAACTTACTTTTGGAAAATAGCCTTATCCTTATCGGATGCGTCAGAAGCCCACCACATGGCGAGGTAGCTGATTTCAGCCCAAATGAACTTTCTGTCGATGCCTTCTGGAAGTTTCTCTACCATATTTGTGAATATCGCCTTGGTTTGCGATTTGTAATAGTTTTCAAACGTTTTGAGCCATCCTGTAAAATAATTTTATTTTTTTATATTACGAAATAGAAGTTAAAAGAAAGTTATACACATACACTATTTTTTCTGATAGCATATTGTTTTGAAACTTCGTGTACATTTAGGTGCTTTTATTAAAAAATGTATGAACATAAAATCTACCTAATACATACGTTTTTGCTATATATTGACGATGCGGCCGTGTACGAAACCAATTTAGAAATTATTCCTTTATTCCTTATCTAAAATACTGCTGTGTGACCGAAGATTACTATGTGGGTAATTTTAGCACCATTATTCCTACTAAGTCTTTGGTTTTATCGGTGGCAGAATAATTAAACTAGTTACTAAAAGTCACGATTTACTTGAAGTTTAACTAAATAAATGAAGGCTATCCTACTTCATTACTAATATTATAAAGGGGAAAGTCATGTATATACAGTTGAAAAATCATGATTTCTTAGGTAAATCCGTATTTATAGTGGCAATAACATATTACATAAGAGCTCCCGCATTGTGTAACTTAATAGGTCAAGCGACGCGCCGTTTTATGCGGCTTTCTGTCAAGTTGTAATAGTGCCATTCTAAAGCAATAAAACTTTATTTGAGAGAGACATATTGAACAGTACAGTAATACCCCGGACTTACGCGATAGGTGGGACCGAGCGATTACCGCGTAAGTCGAATTCGCGTAAGTCGGGGTTCAACTTTTCATACAAATACATATAAAGTTGGTTTAATCGGGACCAGAGTTTAGAGAAAACAAATAATTTAGAAAAAAAACTATTGAAAAACTGTATGAAAATAAAACAATTTATATTGTTATGAAAAAAGTACCCTAAACCGAATTAATTTTAATGTTCATAGGTGTAGGTGTAGGTTCCTACAATGTTTCCTGAGGAGTGAAGATTTTATTTTTCTCACGCAAAATATCCTCGTAGCATACCAGTAGTTTTTTAATCTCTTTTTTGTTAGAAGATACGCGGTCAAAGCAATCGTTATTTTTTCTTAAATAAGTATTCCCTCTTCAATTGAAATGACTCCTTCTGTTAAGTTTGCAATTGTCATTTAATTCACCGATTCAACTGGGTCTAGTGAAACATTTTGTTCAGTGTCTTGCTCATCCGTACGCATTACTTTAATTTTAACCATTTAACGTCGTCAATTGTTAGCTCTCGTTTTTCTTTTCTGTTTAGGCTCACTCAAATGACTCTTTTAGATGACATTATAAAAAAAAATTAGAAAAACGCACTGCGCACCTAAAACTCTTCCACTTGAGAGGGTAGAGTGCGGCAGCCGATGTGCGCGGCAATGAAAATCGAAAACCGCGTAACTCCGAATTCGCGTAAGTCGGGGTAGCGTAAGTCGGGGTATTACTGTATTTGTTTTCACTGTTCTATATTCATACACTTAATTTTTAAGATTACCCGGTTATATCATGTCATTTGAATTTTATTTAGCGCCAACCTACGTTTGTTAGGCCAGTATCCATTATTATATTTAAATATATACAATTGTAGTATTGATTCCGATTAACGGTACTTAATGAAGTATTGGAAAGTGACCAGTAACATTTTGGAATCTGGATTCCAGTGCTAGAATAGCATAAAACCTAAAGGTATATAGTACAGTGCTCACCTGGGTCATTATGGGAGTGAGGAACTATAAACACTTTCAGCTTATTTTTCTGGTTCCACTGTTTTTCATTGTATTCTACATTCCAGCCCTGTTTCCATACTCCACCGTCTTTGTCGTCAAACATTATTCTTTCATACATGGACAGCATCTATTAAATAAGGTTAATTTGACATTTGAAATAAGTAAAACTATTTGAAAGCAGTTTTTGAGAGGCTCAAACGTTCAGAAAGATCTTACATTAATGTAGAGAAACTGTTATTCTAATTACCTGAAATCTGTGCTCAAAATATTATTTAATTCACTATAAGAGAAAATAGTTTAATGGTATCCTGTAGCCTTTGTGGGACTGCGTGTGTCCGCTCCTTAGCTATCCCTCATAGCGTCATAATCCCGCATCTTGATCCGAATCCCCTCATGAAACCAAGAACAACTCTTGGAAATTTTAATGGAGTGGTTTACCATTGTCTTCTCTGTTTCACACACTAACGAATTGTGTGTAGGTTTCCTTACAGTGTTTTTCTTCACAGTACAGCTGGTATGAAATAACGCACAAAGATTTTTGAAAATCTACAGGTGCGTACCGGGTTTGAATCGCGCCGTCCCCACACACGCGAAGTGGTGCTCTTAACACTACCGATTTGCATTTAGCGTGGATGATAACAATGATAACAGTCTGTCTGGTTCCCCTAAGGGCTACGACAGTCTGATGGCAGTCGCTTCACTGTAATAACCAGACTCGCCAAATCCTGGATCATGGTCAAAGCGGACCCCGCACAGAAACAGGATAAACGCTAGGAAGATAAGGATAACAAAAAGAAACCCAACTAACCTGTACATCTGTCTTCGGCACCGTCTGTATTTGTATCGGGCATTGCGACGCATTCACCTTCGAACGCATCACTGGCGGTTCATCACCGACCGCCTTGAACTCTCTCGTCTTCGGCTCTCTCCGTTCCTCCTTTTCCTTCACCCTTTTCTGTGGAGGATGATACTCCGACTGAACCACAATCTGATCGACAGCTGATTTGATCTCCCCAACCACCGCGTGATGCTGGTTGAGCTCATTCTCAATGTGGCGAAGTTTCGACTCAAATGAAGACCATTTCTAAAATAGAACATGATCATTGTAGAAAGAATAAGACGCCACAATAATTGCATGAAAGTTTCTATGAGTAAGCTGACTAAAAGATATTATATATGTTTTTTTTTATCCGATTTTATTGTATAAGCTTAGATAATTTTACATGCGGCATTATGATAATAAATGTTGATGAGTTGTGGATCAGATCAGATACAGATGTTTTTTTTATGAGAAAAGGTTACACAAACACTCAGACAAGCAGATATTTTATTGGTTGATAAGACAAAATGTTAAAGAAAATTATTATATTCATTACTTTAAATGAACAGTTAATTAATTTCAAATCAATTTGAGTCTCATTGAATGAATTAATATGTATACAGGTTATAGTTTAATCTTATCTACCATATCAATTTTAATTGCTTCAAATATTTTATAAACACTCTATCTTTAAAACCAAACTTCTACAGTGATAAGGATAAACATTTAGTCATACACATCTGTCCTTTAATCATTAGAGAACAGTTATAAATTATTTTTATCAGAATATTTAAACAAAATTATTTTTGAAGTCAGTAAAAATTGCTTTATATATTTTTTTAATTTAGGGCTATTTAGGTATGTTTAAAACAGCTGTCTGTTACTGTTGGCAATAAAATAAATGTGACAATAATAAAAATAAGATTGAAATATTTTCATGAAATTTAAATTAAAAATTTCAGCAAAATAACTAACGCAAAATAAATATACAATCTGTAATTAGCTGTCAGTAAATTCAGAAATTATTAGACCAATTGAATTAAGCTGAAAGATGTGGAGGAATAAATAAATTAAATAAAATGCAATGTTCACAGTTGAATAAAAGCTAAAAGTCAAAATACTTACATCATCAATATCATGTACAGCTGGTTTGATGCTTGGTAACTTGAAACTTAAATCAGTGACTACATATAGAATGAATATGAATACAACTATACATGTCATCCAAAACAATGCTGAAATTCTTCGTATCCTCATTTTGAATGCTGTTGTGCTGTAACTGTTAACAAAAAACAGTGTAATGAATATGGGCACATATAAGACTGGAAACAGGCTTACTACCCATTTTCCCATCTCAGGAACCCACCCTGTATATGAAATGAAATAATGTACTCAGCAATTGGATTCACTTAGTAAATTCTTTTGCATGTCAAAACTTTTTAAACAGTACAGTTACAGTATGTATTCTGATTGTCACATCATATAACTTTAATTTGAATATTTTATGTTTTATGTGACTTCGGGTTAAACATGTAGTTTCCCTGGGTCGAAAGTCCTAGGCGCCAACTGACATTCCTCTCTGTTCCAAGCGATGGACCCGGCACCCGCAAGGAGAATCCATGGATAGCTAAGAAGTTTGTCTCTCTCTATACTGCTATTCTATCCATTTAAAAGTACAGTAGAACTCCAATTATCCGAACTCCGAATCCGAATCGCCGATTATCCGAATCACTTTCAGACAAAAAACTGTCCAAAAAAGTCTAAGTGCGCTATTATTTTTCCCCCCGTGAAGATTTTTACAATGATTTTTATTGCTAAACTTGTGCATAAGTTCATTTTATTTATATTTAAACATGTGAAAATATCATGTTTCTTTCATTTAATTGAATAAAAAAATAGTCCAATATCAAAACGTAGCTTTTTTTCTCTCCAAATGCATTTTTTTTAAAAACTCCGATTATCCGAATATTTGATTATCCGAATGGGTCCCGGTCCCCATTAATTCGGATAATTGGAGTTCTACTGTACCTAGTTTAATTTCCAGAATTTTTTTTTTTTTTTTTTTTTCCTTTCTTTGTCTATCTGCAATCAGCCTTCTGGCTATAATCAGATTTCTTGATTCTAGAAACAACGTTTTAGGATTATCCACATCCAATGATGTGCCATCCCATTCAATATATAATCTAAGTTATGTGCATTAGATTAGTTATTATTAATTTCCAGAATTTAACATTATTTTAAAAAAGACAATTCATAAAGGGTAGTATGTGGGATTATATGAATAAAGATATTATTGATTTTGTGTTGTTGTTTTACAATAGAAATCAAGGAAAAACTATTTTAGATCTTAGTTTCACACCATATTAAGTTAGGTTTAAAATCTCTTAATAGCATTGACTGCAGTAAGAAAGGCTGCTTACTGTCAGGCTTTCCTCTTATGCAACATTAGGTACATTGTTTTAAGGACGTAATGTTTAGCAAGCTGATCTTGTAAAATTTCTCTGTAATTTATTAGAGCAGCTTCTAAATAATAATTCCTCACAAAAAAACAATTATTTTTTGACTAGAAATAATGTTTAAAATAATAATAATATAATAATGCTTTTGAACATAATTTTCAGATAAGATAAAAAAAAAACAAATGATTATAAAAAAAATAATGTTTTGGTTTTTACTTTAGGTATTATTATTTTATATTTTTTTATTTTATGTAGTTGTGATAGGGTAGTTTTTTTTTTAAATGACACATATTTGAATTATGAACTATCTACATACCAATAGTTTAATCCAACTATTAGAAGAGGAACTTAAGTATATGTATTACATTATATTGCACATGTACATAGTCACAAAACAACTTGAATTGGAAGTAACTCTAGTAACATTTGGCATCGGCGTAGTACTCGCATTCGCAAGAAAGGCAACAATCTTGAAAACAATAAATAAAACTCATCTTGAATACACATTACTGAAGAATAAAGCAGCGAATTCCGGTCTGCTTCATGTAAATACAAACATTGAACATTTCTGATAATATGGAGCTTACCTCACAGACTATTACAGATGTTGTTTATTCTTTAACGTAAGACACTTAATTAACATTTTATTTGATTATAAATAACACTATCTATTGCTTTAATTACGCTAAAATTTAATCAAAATATTCGCTATCGCTGCTCACGAAACTCTAAGTTGTCAAAATGTCAATTGATTGACGTGACATTCCGTTTTGTTATTGACGTGGACTAATATTATTTGTCTTACTGAAGTTCTCATCGTATCTAAACGTTTGTTTATAAAAATATGAACATACATAGCAGTCTTCTCCAAAAATCATTGCTGTTATTATTAATCTGATGAAATAAAATTATTATGTAACACTGCATTTAAAATTATATTGGCGCAAAGATGGTTTCAAAACGTTTTCCCTGCGTCTTGTTATCGATTTTCGTTAAACGTCAAATTGTTTGTGTGTGAAACATGGCGTCAAAGGAGTCTCTCGACGTAAGTATTAGAATAATTATTTATTTTACTGTAATTATGCATCTTTGAACCGATTTCGTATGTCTTGAACTTTGTGCAGTAAATTGACATTAAATTTTTCGTGTGGCCCCATACTTGCAACGAGAAATAAACTGTAGAAAGGCCACGCCCCTAGTGCACGATTCTTATTTGAATTTTTACTTCGATTTTCTTGTTAGTTTAAGATTTTCACGACCGCAACCGATAGTCAGCAATACGATTGATAATATGGATCCTCTACTATTATCAATAAGCCCAAAAAATACCAGTTTTAAGTCATGAAATGAATATAAAGTTCATGAAATTAAATTCTTTGATGTGCCTTTTCGGCGTTTTTATAAGAAAATAATTAATGGAAATAAGTTTAGTACATCCCTTAATTGATTACATAACCTACCCTCTCCATCTATTTGTTCTGTAGGCAATACATTTTTATAATTGATGTGAGGGATTATAGGAACAGCGCACATTTAATTATTATTTTTATTAGATAAAATAATATAGCAAGACGAAGTTGAGGAAAGGGGTGTAGGTCCTTCTTATGTAACATTTTGCCAATATGCAGTAATAGCTGTTAATCCTATCTGCAAAACTTCCACAGGAATCAGAACTTCTTACATAATGCACTGCAAAGGGAATGCGCTACAAATTAAATCATAGCGGGACTTGAAATTTGATCCCTGCACAAGTGTTACTTCAATATCTTATTGGATCAGTGTACCATTCGTAATTTAGCATGAAATTTAATCAATTCTCACATAATGCTATGTACGTACAGTAACATGTCAAAACATTTACTCTGAGAGACTATGAGCATATTTTCAAAATGCCAAGACACTTTCCTAAATAAATATAAAATGTTATGAAAAATATTCTGAATTAGAATAAGCACTCATGGCTGAATTTTTGTGGGGTTTGATGTAATTTTCTCCAAAAACTATCAAATCAGTACTTGTATTTCTCAAATTACATATAAGTTGAACATAATGAACTATATTTCAGTAATAAAAAATAATAATAGAATTATCCTCAATATTTTAGAAGAATATGGCATTACTGTTGCCAGAGTAACTGTGCGATCAAAGATTCATAATGAATTTCCTAATATAGGATACCATTTATACCTCTAGAGAAAAAATTGTGTGTTTTGTTTATAGAATTTGTCTATTAAATTGTATTTGAGTTCAACTGACAGTGGCATGGTATGTACCAAAATTACATAATACTTTACACAAAAAAGACTTGATTATGTAAGAAGTTTCATTTACTGAATAAAAACTAAATGCCACTACTACATATATCTAAACAAATATAATAAAGTAGAAGATTTTTTCTGTTTAAACGCGCTAATCTCAGGAACAACAGGCTCAAATTGAAAAGTTCTTTTTGTGTGGGATAGTCTGTTTGTTGTGGAAGTCTTTAAGCTATAATAAAACACTATGTGTGCGGAAACCGAAATCCATGGGGACGAAGTCAAGGCCACCTATGTCTAATATATTTTAGCAAAATTGAAATATATTAAGAAGTAAAATTACATACCTTTTATGGAATCTCTCCTTGTTTTTTTACCTTTCTTGCTTGGATGTTTAATTTAAAAAGAGAAATGTTCACCCCTGAGAACAAAAATGTAGATCCACCATCTACTACCGTGAGGGTATACGTAATCCTTTCGCTGTGAGTAAAGCCTCGAGATCCTTTAAAAATAATGTAACTTTGTAGGCATAATATTTCGGGCATGATGCCAATATCGCTTTGGGATCCTGAGCTCAGTAAAGGTTTCTCGTATTTGCGAATTTTGGACTTATAGCCAAACCGCGGAAAATTGCGTATTTTTTTAGGCTTTAGGTTAAATCTTTCCAGTCGACCTCCGCGAAAATGTGGTTGCAACCTAGTGATTAAAACGAGGGCTTGGATTGTTCCCACCACAAAGGTCTAGTTAAGACTTTTTTAAGGTATTACTGTATTACTCCATAATTATATATATATATTTAATTGCTCGCGATGATCTCAGATGCGTCATTCGTGTACAAGTAGTACATATTAGGCACTGAAATCTGAGTAGCCTACTCCATTGCTGTCCCAAGTTTACGATTTCGATGTGAAACACTATTGAATAATCCGTAATGGTCACCTAATTTTTGGTTAGGCTGCGTGCCTGTCTGCAAACAGTATTGACCTAAAAACAAGTCGATTTACGATAAGTAGAAAAATAGGTCCAGCAATGTAAATTTATTGTATAGTTGTACTGGTATATTGGTAGTGAAAATCACCAAGATTGCCTTTCCATTTTGTTGATTTTGAGGTTTATTTTGTGAGGTCACTTAAACACGTCTCTCGTTTTGTTTTTTTTTATATATCCGTAGCATATTGTGTACGGAGAGAGTTCTATGAATATTACTTTTTGTGTAAGAACCCAGTTTCAGTGATGAGGAAATCTTAATTATTTTCAAAAATGTACGAGTAAAACTATTAGTATTTTTAGAGTACTTTCTCATTTATCACAGCTTCAAACTGGGTTACGTTGAAACAACCTTTGCGAGTTATGCCCTGATAAAATTTCATGAGCAATTTCACACACGAACATTTTGAAACTTAACTGAGAATCTGGTGCTCAGCAGGTTCCATAAGTTTTTATTGTTGAAGGAAATGGAAAGGTTACAAAAGATATAAAAATTAAGTTATTTTTTCTTGACTGTTCAGATCACTCACGAAACCGTTTTGCAATGGTTTGTGACATCAAAATTCCACACATTAAAGGGACTAAGTATTTTAAGGATAAGATTGGTTTTATGCGTAAATAAGAACTGACTTTAATAACGAACCCAACGTTTTATCTAAGTGCTAAAGTGGGCTATGACACGAGCGGCTTTGGGAAACTTTTGCTACTTATCTTAAATCGTATTAATGAAAGGTCGACCATTGTGAAAAGCTTCAAACTCCTCTCAATCCAATTTGATCGACACAAAAGATGTCAAATCAAATGCTCATGGAGTGCTCTTGAGTTGAGTCTCGAGAGGAATTAATAAACGACTGGTATCGCTTTAAGCGCATGTTCTCGCTTGTCAGTTCCAGACACAGTCTTTCTATGATAATAATAATGTTTATTGTATGTCTAAGGATTGTCTACAGGCAGTTATAGCACCACAAAGAAGTCTTGAGAAATTAGCTGCATCTTAGACGTTCATTATCATCAAACTACATCATGCCGATTGGGTCGTTTATTCGGGTCGATACATCAGTCGATTTGGCACCTAGAGCTGAAGCCGACCTGTAATAAAACAACTCTGTAGCGTTCGGTTTTTTAAAGTGTGCAACTATGTGCGGCAATTCAGAGATGAGTGGTTCCCCAACGTCCATTTTATTGTCCCGCTCGGCTTTTCTGATTAATGGCGGTCCACAAAGTATAGGAGGAAATATAAAGTATATTTTCACCGAAATACTAATACTAATATTGGGTAAAAACGGTCCGAGCTGTAAGGACGACAAATAGACTTGTCAAGTTGACAGCTAATCCGACCCGAGAAACCCTCGTCCTGTAGTTCAATATCCTGTCCTGTAGTTCAATGTCCAGTCCTGTCATAATTTATTTTGTGGTGAAAGCCGTACGCTATACAAGTTAAATATCGCAGCGGTTCATCTAAAGCGCCCTGATAAGTTTGCCGGCTCGTTATCGAACCGACTTCGCCCGTGTCACCCAACCGCATGTCCTATTTTCACAGCAACCAGTTCTATTATATAATCGGCTTAAGGGTATCTACTGTAACTACTTCCCACAAAATCCACCGCAGGACTGCTCTGTATTTTGGCTTAAGTCGTTTCAAGCTTTGACCGTCTAAAATGTAGGGACAGAATTGCTGTCGATGTTAAAGTATAAATAAGTTTATTTAAATGTTATAAGGTACTGTTTTTTAAATCGTGGTGTCTTGTATTTAGGGGAAAATTAGAGATACCGTCACCATTTCTTCGGAAATTTCCAGAATTTCGGGGTACCTTATTAGGTCGTCGTGTTTTGCGGGTTCATCGCCAGTTTTTCGAGTTCCAAGAGTTTATAAGACTTAAGATGGGGTGTACCAAACGCAGCAAGAGTGCGGGAGTGCAGGCCAGCCTTGCGCGGTGTTTAGCGCGGTTCGATAACGGCCGTCGCACCAATTGAACGCATCCGCATTTGTGTCAAAGGACATAGCACGCGCTCCAAGACGCGCTCAACTCGCCCCAAGGTTACCTACACATCCGTAGGCAAAACGCCGCTCTGGTTGCTCATGTAGGATGTGTTTTATAGCTAGCATATTTGATGGCAGCGATAAATCTTGCGCCTAATAGAACTAAACTAACGAGTGGAACTTTTGAGTGAAGTTCTCCCGAGTTATTCGAGATTTTCTTCGTAAGAAACAGCTGAAACTAAAATACCTTAAGTCCGTTAACTTGATCACAAGCGTTATAAGTTATAACTTAGCCTACATAATTATTCCGAAGCACAATTTTATTTCATGAGTTATAGCTTTCTCGACCGGGTCCGTCCTATTAAGTATTTTTAATTTCCTCTTACAATGACCTGAAAGGAATAAAGATGCCTATAAAAAGACGTTAAAATATGTAAGTTACGCCTCCGCCAAGAACGCGCACCAATTCAGCTGTTAAATGCAAATTTACGTTATTTGGCCGAACATCAAACTCATTTCATAAAGCAGTAGTTATACGAAAACTTCTTCATCATACTGTAACGTGAATAGATGAATATACAAAAAGTTGCCATTGCCAATACGTGAATAGTTACGGCCTTCCGCGCCCATCCCAACATTGTACTACTCCACATTATAGCATGAATGAATATGCCTGAATAGGCTATGCGTCTCATTTTTCAGCATAGTTAGCGGATGTACTACCCTATTCAAAAGATTTTTCTACCCATACATTATTTATATCTCGCGTAAAACTTGGTTCTTGTAAAGTAAAAAGCTCTATGACTTGCTAATTTTGCCGAGGCAAAAAACTGTCAGGCTTATTCATTTTCCCAGAGATAAAATAAATCCTCTAACTCTGGGTATCGGGATTGAAATTCTCGCTTCGTTCCAATCCAAGTATCTACGAGTAATCTGCACTGGTGTGTGAAATTAGAAACAAGTCTTACGAATGAAATAGGCCATGTCAAAACGGTAACCCCTTTTGGAGGTAATTCGGTTCAATACACAAAGGCTTACTCGATGAACTTATTAGAACCAACTCATTTTCCACATTCGTGCTGTGTGTTAGTTTTACGAGCTTGGAAAATTTTCCACTACGCCAACTATTGGAGCGATTCGCCGATCTTTTTAAGCCCTTAAGTGTTTGATTTCGTAGCACAAGGTGAGCGCTATTTGCAACGGCGACCATATATCTCGGTCGTCTGACAGATAGTCTACGGCTGAGCCGAGGCTAAGGTCCTGGTCGGCTGACGCAAGTGGCCGCACTTCCCGCAGGATGTCGGGAATGAGAGCGTGTCCTCATAACTCTAGCTGTCGTGGGTGGCGATCGTCGAGACATTGTGTAACTCCTCGTCCTAATGATATCCTCATTATTCAGCGCGTCTAAACGCCGCCGCCGGCCGCTGAGCTGCGCTTTTTTCAACTGGTTTAATTACATCGTCGAATACGGCCGCCTCGTTAGTACTCGAAACAAAGACAAATTGCTCTGCGACGTCGACACTTTGTTAGCGTTATCAATTATTTATTCTTTGCCTCTTTAGTAAAAAGACCTAAGAAAACTGAAAGAATGGAGTGGAAGAAATGTCTCAAGAATTATTTGGGAATTATGACACCATGGAAAGCTGTAGTCAATTCAGATTTTAAGCGGGCATAGCAAATGCTGTTTGTGCTGTTATTTACAATCTTTATGTTAGCTTCTTATATTCTTCGAGGATCGGGCTAAGTGGAGAGCCCTAGGAGAGGCCTATGTCCAGCAGTGGAGTGCGATAGGCTGTTGATATTTGATGATGATATCTTCAAAAAACATTATAGAATGAAGTAGCAAAGACCTTAAAAAAACAATTCCTTAGTTCCACACGTCTTACTACCTCTTACTTACACCGCACCCACACATGCATCATGAAAAGTGTTTAAAATAAACTATGATTGATCTGGTTTAAATTATATGTTGTAAGAATCTTCTGGAGTATTATAAGGATTTATAAGTTCTCGTTCTAGATATCTCTGAGCGCGGTATTGATTTCAGTGAAAGGTTTCCTTCGCTAATAATTCAGGTGGATAATTGTCTTTAAACTTTCAGATTGTCTTATTGCATTAACTCTCAATTCTACTTGTGAGGGGGTTAGCGTGGGTTCATGGCTTTTGAATAAACGATTTTTCATTTTTAATACGCCTTCCACGTATTAATTGTGATTCATGAGGGTCCCTAGAAGATCTGAAATTGCCTCTATTTGAGAATTTTGAGCGATACCGTGAATATTTATCCCCGACAGACTCGCTGGAGCGCTATGACCATCATAAAGAAATTTTCCTCTCGAGGAGAATACGTTACGTAACAGGCGAATCTTTTTAATGTCTGTTCTTAGTTTTCATTACGCTTTTTAATCTTAAAAAGATTACATTGTACATGCTGCGGATCTTACTTAATACAAGATGGTCGTGCATTGTTGTACGACTGTGGAAATGTATATCATATCTTACTTATAAATATTGGCCCATTTTTGTATCTTTCTGGATAAAAGAAACTTATAACTTTATTCGATTTCTTCTAACGTGACTTGCACTACCAGACTAATTTGAATTCTTTGACCGCTCAGCGTATGTCCAAAATGAGTGTCCGTCTGGATCATGGTGAACAGACATTTTGAATAAATAAATAAAAATAAATGCCTTGGACTGACACACCAATTGCCTAGCCCCAAACTAAGCTCGAAGCTTGTACTATGGAAGCTAGGGAACGGATAGATATATGTACTTAAATACTTTTATAAATATCCATGACTCGAGTACAAATGCCGATGTTCATCACACAAACATTTGCCCCTAGCGGGATTCGAACCCGCGACCCTTGGTTTCGTAGCCAGGGTCTCTGATCACTCGACCAACGGGCCCGTCGACAATAAAATGTAGATTCAATTTATCCCTTTTGTAATATAAGCACTTTGACTTACTTGTAGTCTCGCAAAACTATGATTATGTATGCAGTTATCGAATTCTTTATTGGCTTCATCATATTTTAGTCTATGCCTTTTGTGTAGCGTATTGTACTTAAACTGTACAGATAGATGTACAGGTTATGTAACTGGAAAATAAAATGAAGTATTGAAGGGTTAAGGTCTTGTTACTAGGCAACCTTGGCATAAAGGAAAAATTGTGTCTACAGATTGATCGCTGTACGGCGAGGGTTGGAAATAAACCTCCTATTTCCACAAAAGTAGGTGAGCCTTCGACGGAGCAGTAAGGCCCGTAGTTTATTACGCAACCAGCCCCAGTTTCAGAGCAGACCTGTAAAATTTGCGGCTATATGGAGCTTGAAGAGGTAGCGTTGGCGACACAATACGTTGCGTGTGCGAGTCTCACCAGATAAGCCCCTAACGACAACGAATATTTCGCAAAGGTTACAAGGCCGCTGCGAAGGAAATTGGCCCGCATCTATTTGGGTACAGTCGCGATTACAAGGTTTTTAGAGTACATGGATCGAAGAAATTGAAATGTAAAGAGCCACTTAAGCGTTTATTCTTCGCTTCATTTCTATAACGAGAAAAATTTGAGGGATCTTTACAGAATACACCGAAACCTACATTTTTAAATAAATTTAGGACCTAAAACACTGATCGTTTTTTCAATGTCGAAAGAATCACGATCGAAAGAAAATCTATGAGTGCTCTTGGTAATTTTTATATTTTTCTACTGCAAATAATTACCAGTTAAGTAATGATTATTAAGTGAAGTATAAGACAAAATTGGGAAATTGTGTTTAGAAGAAAAACGTAGACGAATATCTTTAGGTATGAATTCCGATAGAAACTTTCAAGCCTTAGCAACAAACTTTGAATACTTTTACAATCTCCTCGCGACTGTACGTATAGTGCGGCACTGGGGTCGAGAGATACTGATCTAGGTATTCGATAGGCAGCACTGTCGGCTTAGACGGTGTCTAGGTAGAATAACCGAGTTTGCTGGAAAACTGCATTTGGATTTTCTTTTGGACTGCATTGAATTGACTCCACGTCTGCATGAGCCTCGCATAAAACTGACGTTTGGTACTTCGTGGATGTCGCTATGGCACTAGATATTGCTCTTGGGAATCGCGAACGAATTCTTCTGGCTAGAGTTGCCTGTCACATTTCGGTCTTCACATTACTTTTATATCATGCATTATGAGCTTTAAATACAGTTGGGAGCCTTTTAACGTTGGATTTACTTTACATTCGGATAACTACAAATCCAGCACTACGATTGAGGTTTAATCATCCACTGTAATACATATTATAACGAGGAAAAAATTGTTTGTTTGTCTGGTTGTAATGAATAGGCTCAAAAACTACTGGACCGATTTTAAAGATTCTTTCACCAATCGAAAGCTACATTAGCCCCGAGTAACAAGGCAAAATTTTATTTTAAAAAAAAATAAGGTTCTGTAAGCCTTTTGCAGCGGTAACCGATATCCACGCGGGCATAGCCGCGGGCGACCGCTAGTTTTCAAATAAAGCAATTTGCAAATTCATAAAATGCTTCCATGTCAATATTTCCCCCCAAAAAGCTCCGCATGCGATTTTTCTCCACACACCTGCCCATTATCATTTAACACGTATTGATTTTCAATTACCGAACGCCGAAGGACCGCGCTCCAAATTACCCGACATTTGTATGGTGGAATAACATCCCTGTACTTAATTAGAAGGGAATATCGACTGATTAATTGAAATAAACACCGAACACTGGAGGTCTGCTTCTATTTGTAGAAATGTGTCGTTTTATTTTTACATTACAAGTTTTTAATCGGAAGTTTCTCAGCAATGTATCAATAGTTCTTGTACTTGATTATGTACTTATTCAAATGATGAAGTACTTCGCATTAGGTTGACCTTTGCCCGATCCTTTTCATCCCGCCAGATTCATCCACGGTAAACAGAAAAAGTAATTTTTCAGGTTTCCGTGTTTTTAGCCATTTAGTTTCGAATTCTCGCTATTGACTTACTATAAGTTGTATCACGTTTCACCCTCGTATTAAGGTTCGTGGTAGTTTCTGGATACAAATGTTATGCAATTGTAGTAAGAAGGCGCCATCTTTGCTATACGGGCGGGCGGCGACCAGTCTACGTTTTCCCGACACCGCCCATTGGTTCTGTCGCTTAGCTTTACTTGTCGTACTCTTCATATTTGTATTGAGTGAAGCTGAAGATAATACAAAGTCTTAAAATCTCGATTATTTTGCTTAGATTATACTAACTTGAATAATGAATTCATTGGAGTAACACACCAATGGCAAAGCCTCAAACTAAGTTTGGAGCTTGTACTATGGACGCTAGGGAACGGATAGACATACTTAAACTTAAATACTTTTAATAAACATCCATGACGCGAGTAAAAATGTCGATGTTCACCACACAAACATTAATTACTTATTGGTGTAAGAAACCCTTTATAATAAAACGAAGCACTTAACAATCGCTTAGTTCATAATGTAGGTTTCCATTCTATGTCTGTACATAACCTAAATACTGTTGTTTAGGTTGAAATTACGTTACACATTATTATCACACTAGACCTCGCGTGTTTGATAGAATGTTTACTAACTTCTACTTGTTTAGCTTTCAATTATAGTCCAGGAATTTTAGATTTCATCTGCGGAATAATTCCTAGTGAGCTGAATTTTTGTATACACCTTCATTATGATATTGTAATGATGATGTGAAAAATCGACATTGATATCGTGCCGGCTAAAAAAGTTATAGGGGTCCAAACGTCACGAAAATCAGTTTTTCGCAAATATCTCGCGATCTATTGCTCAGAGGTCAATAATGGTTTCCTAATAGTTGTTCGTCGTAAAATTGTCTACAAAAAAGGTCTCTTGCATTTTTCTGAACAATTAACCGTTTTTGAAATAGAGACAAAATTGCACTCACATATGTCATAACTCATAGTATACCGTACGGTGCATACCAAGGCATAAACCCTATTGTTTGTTTTTTTCCCTTTCTTGTTTGTGTGTTTTTTGTTAGTATGATGTTCTACATATAGAAATATAAAGGACTTGAAATACTAGTACAGTCAGGAAAATAGGAATACCAACTATAAAAAACTAAGTAGCAATTTTTTTTGTCACTTTATAACTCAAGAACGGGCTCACCGATCCAAACCAAAGTTTCAGGGTTTGTACAGACTATTTAGTATATGTTTTATGTGAAGTTTAAACAAAATCGGTCGTTCTTTTTATACGTAGCGAAGCACGTACCGGGCCGCTAGTAATGATATAGATATGCAATGTGAATTTTAGCAATTTTGATCCACGATCTGCGAAAAAATTCCTAGTGGGCTGAATTTTTGTATACGTCTTTATTATGATATTGTGATGAAATTGTGAAAAATCGACATTGATATCGTGCCGGCTAAAAAAGTTATAGGGGTTCAAACGTCACTGGACATAGCATATCTATATCATTACTAGCGGCCCGGTACGTGCTTCGCTACGTATAAAGTGAAGCTACCGATTTTGTTCAAACTTCACATAAAACATCTACTAAATAGTCTGTACAAACCCTGAAAATTTGGTTTGGATCGATGAGCCCGTTCTTGAGTTATAAAGTGACAAAAAAAATTGCCACTTAGTTTTTTATAGTTGATATTGCTATTTTCCTGACTGTACTAGTATTTCAAGTCCTTTATATTTCTATATGTAGAACATCATACTAACAAAAAACAAACAAACTAAAAAGGGAAAAAACAAACAATAGGGTTTATGCCTTGGTATGCGCCGTACGGTATACAATACTAGATGTGAGTGCATTTTAGTCTCTATTTCAAAAACGGTTAATTGTACAGAAAAATGCAAGAGACCTTTTTTGTAGACAATTTTACGACGAACAACTTTTATGAAACCATTATTGACCTCTGAGCAATAGATCGCGAGATATTTGCGAAAAACTGATTTTCGTGACGTTTGGACCCCTATAACTTTTTTAGCCGGCACGATATCAATGTCGATTTTTCACATCATCATTACAATATCATAATGAAGGTGTATACAAAAATTCAGCTCACTAGGAATTATTCCGCAGATCGTGGTTCAAAATTGCTAAAATTACTGGACTATTAGGAGTGTAGTTTCATAAATTACGTCGACTTTACGTTCTGCACTCGTTTGTTATTGTTTTTATCATAAACGCTAGAGAACCAAATAATTAAACATTACGTCATTACATAATGCTCCCTGAAGTAAGGTACGTATACAATATTATAAAATTATGCAGAGGCAGCAATGTTTATCTTGGGCTATATCTTATTTTTAATGAATGTCGGATCATATGTATTATGTTACGTACGCACATTGGCACTAATCTTGAATCGTTACATACTTTCGTGTTTATTCTATTAATATTAGTAGCATTAAATTCCTTACTATATTTAGTTTTGATTTAAAGAGCTGACGAAAGAAAATATATACCTACATACATATACATAGTTGATGATAGTACACAAGTCCATCAGTAATAGGGCATATTATGTAACAACCGGGTTTCTTCTTATGTGTAATTCCATAATTATTTCTTTACTAATTTCTTTATTAAAGCTTATATACGCGTGTTAGCTTCGTGACATATCGCACAGGCACCCAATAAGATTGTGTTTAAAACTAATGGCGTACAAAACGACCTCCCGCGCTTTTTCTGGGTCATTAAGCGACGTGCCTTGGGTCGTATTCTATTAATGCGCTCATTCGTATCGGGTGACGGATTAATATTCACCTTTTTAGCTGGAGTGTTTCTTTGATTACGAAATTACGGGCTGTATTAAGAATGGCAGTTTCCGCAGGAATTCTTTCAATTCTCTTTAAATGGTTCAGATATGACTGCCGAGTGTTTAAATTCAATATTTAATGGGTCTCAGTTCAAGCTATTCGGAACTTTGAATATGGCTATCTTAAACACTGATATACGGTTCTATTTGTCCCATTTACCTGATGAGATGGAGGAAAATCGTAAAATTCGGGGTTTGTTCGCTCATGCGTGAACTTTTCTTCTTGCCAGAATGGCTTTTACGATCTTAGCTACGTCCATTGCACTAGCTACTACACTATGCGGTGTTTCGAAATTGCCAATATAATATGGTAGCTTTTTTGACCAACTCAATACTGACTCTTGACGGCAGCCGCATTCCTGCTTGGAAATAGATCTTACGCTGTATAAAAAAAATAGTTACTCGTAGATTATGTAAGTTAAAGTCCTAAATAATGATTATCGTGAGTTGATTCACTGAATTATTCAAATCGCATGCTATCGTGCTTTGCTGGGGGAGGCGTTTACTTACCCTTGTCGCGAAGCACAGTAGCGAGTGTAGGGTAACAGTTTGGTGAAACCTCATTGCTTCGGTAAAGAATATAAAATTTCAAATCTAGGCCGGTGACTCACTGTAATCAGAGTCCCCGTTTATAGGCACTTTTCGATCAATATGTAGTTCCGCCCATTATTTAATGACACACTTTGATTTATACTAGGGAGGTGATATTAATGACACTGTCCAAAACACGCTATTTTGCAATGCCTTCCTAAACGTTTGAACATCTATTTGTTATGATTGTCTCAAGCTGGAAGCTGTTGCTCGTAATTGATAGGTTTCAACTATTTCTCCATGGAGACCTAAACTTGATTAAAATTAATGTGAAATTCAGATTTTTTTGTAAGAATTTTCCAAACTTCGTTGTCAGGATTTGCGTTACATGTAGGTACTCATTCGGAGAAAACATGTCACTAACAAGATACTCTCGTATGTCTGTTTATTGCGACATTTCTAGCACTAGCACTATACAGAAATCCACATAATGGATTTCATTTTTTCTGTCAGGAAACGTATTGGTCTCGTTTCAGTGTGATAACCTTCACAAATCTTCGAAGAAGGTCGCGAGAGTTGTAATTTATCATGCATGTAGTTTATTGCGTAAACTAACAAGACATACTTTATTTCTTACATCTTATACACAAAGTATAGTTTCATTTTATATTTAAATCTCGATACGGATTCTACCCTTACTCAATCAGAAAAGTTTTTAGCATGTTTTCGTTGACTTCTTATTTCTTAAAATCAGTATTCGATCTCTACTCTACTTTCGGTAGGGATTCACAAAGTCCGAACACAAACATCTATACTGTCGTATAAGTGCATACTTTTATCCTGTATATTTCTCTTTACTTTGCAATATGACGAGCCGACCTTCGGCAGCCCAGCTTGCCTTTGTATCGAATTACAACGATAAAAGTCTCGCTGAGAAATATCTCGGGAAGGTTTTCCATTCCCTTTGAGCAGCGAACTAATAGCGGAGAAATGATCGTATCGATTCATGCCCAAGGATAATGGTGCGAAAGAGAGAGATGTTTGTGACGTCACTCGGCTGAGTTTCTTCCATTTTTATTAAGTGAAAACATCCATTACCTCTGAAACCAATAAAAACAAGATCTATTCTTGTTGCGTTCAATTTAAAACCACGATGTTCTTATTGCTCAATCCGGTACAAAGTGAAGGTATGACTATGTGCTTTTAATATTATTCATGCATAAGTTTTCATTAAAATATACTAAACTGACGGTGTTCGCACACATAATTGCTAAAAGCTTTCCTCGACAAATGCAATATCCAACACAAAGATATGTTTAAATTCGAATCGAACCAGTAATACCTGTGTTAGCGCGTTCAAACAAACAGACCAACAAACTCTTCACCTTTATGACAAATATTATAGATTTCTTTGAATCGTAGTCATTTGTGTGTTTTTCAGACACGCTTTTACTGTACCGTTACACAAATGGTGGTCGTGGTTTCTTCCAATTTATTGTGCAAAAGGTATCCGCACTTACCCAGTCTTTATCTTTAGTTCACAAACTTTCATTAACATGCGCTCGAACTTAAAGCCTTGTTATCGGATGAAATGCATTTAGCTGATGTACGGTAGCTCTAATGATAAAATTAACGGATTCAGGTCGACGGTATAAAAGAAAAGTGTTGGTTTGAATTACACGTCTCTTCTGACACATGGGCGTGTCCTTATGTAATGTAGGTTTCCTTCTACCTTTCTAGTAGACACGTATTCTTACATTAAACACTAAGTGTTAAAGTATCTGTTGCAAATATATCCCTTGAAGAATGTCTTAGAAGTTTTTATGGATTCGTAGTGTTTCAAGTCAAGGTGAAAGATCAGTGTCAGTCAGTTTATCTGGGGTCGGCGCAATATGTCGACTTCTTCCATACCGGCCTATCAGTCGTCATCGCGTCATTCACACCTCTTTCACTCATATCATCATAGGTTCAGAAAGTTTCCGCCAATACGTTATGAACCCATATTAATCGACTATTCATTGAAAATGTGTAATTTTCTGCCCAGTTATCAAGTTCCAAATTGCTAAAATGTCTTGTGCAAAGTGTATATTGCAAAATTATTCAGGAGCTGTACCATTTGAAGTTTGAAAACTGGCTCAACGACGTCTTAATGTACTCAATAAGGTCGTATTCAACGGCCGTCGTCGGTTACCTAAAGATTTTTCGCCACAGTTGAAACTAGCTCACCGCGAGGCACGGAAAGTTTTTCCCGGGCCAGTTAAGTGCATTGCTCGCTAAGGGGGTCGGCCGATCGATCGGACAGGTCGCGACGAGCTCGCCGCCTCTACCCCCATAAGTTAGCTGCACCGGCGCCAATTTTATACTGATTTCTGCTGTGATAGGCTGGTGCAGTTTGTGCCTAAGAGGTTATGTAAGGATAGGTTTTTGCGTCACAAGTCGGTTGACGTCATACGTTTGGAGATTTTTGTTTCAGCTCAAATTGTCTTTTACAGATGTTAAATACTGGAGCTGGATCCAAATTAATTTTTTTATGTTTATTGGGACCAAGACGAATTGTCAGATATTAATGTCCTTATTAGAATCTATTAATACGAAAAAATATTTAGAAAATGCCATGAAATGAAATAAAATTATCCCTAGCTCAGTTGTCGTTATGTAATTGGAAAATCAATTTAATGACCAAGAGCAGGAGATTACCTTTTTCGTTCACTGGAGACAACTGTTACGTCAATCAAATTATCAAATTTCCTCAAGATGATTCAAGGTTGATTGAAGAAAATTAACCGATTTGGTTAAATTGCACGGGTTATTTCCAATTCAGTAAAATACTGCCTTACCTTAATGAAGCGATCTGAGCTAGTTAGTGTTGCGAAGCAGTACTTATGCTATAAGTTAGTTACAAAATTGATACCAAATTTCTGGTCCGGTCGGTCGGAACACTGGTGAGAACTTGGTCCACGGGCGCCAAATTGATACCAATTTCTGTTACGCGCTCAACTCGCGACTCTGACAAATGCCCCGCTGTATTTGAACCGCTTCCAAGTTTGCTGACGGCCGGTTAATTGCTACGGCGTTTAGAACACTTTCGAATACGCATCGAGTTGTTTGTTTTAACTCATTTCGGTTAGATTAGTTAATCGCTTTTTCTTTATAGCGATGGCAAATTATTTGGCTTTAACATTTTCGGTTGGCTTGGTACACACACGTGGAAAAACGGTTGGAATCGGAATTACCATTACATCTAATTTGTGATTTATCATATTATTATATCAATCAAATTCGCTTCAGATTTTATAGATATAAAGTTATCATGCGAGGGTTGTAAGTATGATAATCAGTATCCTGTCCCTTGACTTTTCCCCTGTATTTATGTCGTTATCGAGGTTCAACACTGATATAATGTTGAACAATCAAATCAAATTTGCTTCAGATTTTATAGATGTAAAGTTATCATGCGATGATTTTATAAGTATGATAATCAGTATCCTGTCCCTAGACTTTTCCCATATATTTATGTTGTTATCGAGATTCCACACGATTAGATTTATCGTGTTTGAAAGCACCTGCATGCATAGCAGTGCAGTAGACATTGCGCCACATGACTCACTGTTGAGTTAATGTATGTACTTTGTCGGGATAGAAGAAAATATGGAAGAATATAGAGTTAATGGTTAATTTATAATAACTTTAAAGTTTATCAGTAAACTAGCGGGCGCCCGCGACTCCGTCTGCGTTATTTTCGATTTTCAATAGCCTAAAGCCTTCCTCGCCAAATGGACTATCCAACACAAACAAACAAACATACAAAAAACTCTTCAGCTTTATATATTAGTATAGATAAAAAAAAGGTTTAAGAACAGAAAAATCTTGATAGGTTATGCTGCAGCATTGAGGACGTAGAGAGTTGATATCGAGAACAAAATCTATGCGTCAACTTGGAGGGAAGGGAGACAATTTAGTATTTTTTTTGTATTTTTATCTATGAAATGACACGCCACCAGCTTTAGTTTTCGTCCTTTAATGATTTGTACATATTTTTAAAACACAAGATGATATTTTTCTATTATATAAATAGTACAATAGACGGCAACTGTTGTCCATGGACAACAGTGCGTATAAGAAAATATTTCTTTGAGGTGTATAGTATACGTATTGTCTACAGTGAGTATTATGTGTTTAAATAGTTTACCTAACGTGACCATTTCATGTCGAGGAAGGGGTCGTTGGACACGAGCCATTGTCCTAGGCGAACCCCCCTTGCAATCGAAATGCCCCAGTTTAGCCACATAGGCAGTTGCTGCTTCTCGGAAATGACAGAGGGGTTCTAATGTCCAGTGCATTATTGAGTTGCCATGCCAGCTAACTGTATTGCGTGAGGCTTTAATATTAAAAACTTTACTTTTTAGAAATGGTAGGAAGAAAACCCGGCTTATCGAATGACTTTCTATTCCATATTAAGGAAAATTAAGAAGCATACTATTTGCTCAATTGTGTGAACTTGGAGTGACATTCTTTTAATCTGTAGGATCTATGTGTTTAACATGCGTCTCAATTTATCTTATAAATAAACATTGTCAGGACATAAACACACTGGCAGAGCTTCTTCTTCATCATAAAATGAACGGCTTGTTTTACCATCCTTTGTCGCATGTTAAAAACTGTAACTAATACTGCAGTAGCTAGCATGCCGCGTCACCGTGACCCCAGACTTGATTTACTGCAAATCGACTACGTTCAGACCAGCACGTGGGCGCTCTTCGGGCATACCGGCCTCCCGATATTGAATCTTAACTCAAAAGCATAGAGTTGCTTTTAAGAGAGATAGTGGCGCATAAGAACGAACACTTTTATCATTAATTTATGACATACAAATAGGAAAAGATACACGTGAGACTAAATAAAAATTTGCGCTAGACGGGGAAAAATAACAGATGATTTCCAGACTTCTAAGTTTCATTTTGTCTATGGGGAAACTTTTATGTCGTATAATAATTGGGGTAAAGACTGGATTATATGGAGCTTTTGTTTTAGTATGGTGGTCTTCAGTGGCAATATTCGCAACTATGGTACTACTACGAGTATCAATCAATGCTTTAAATTCTAAATTCGTCCTCAACTATGAGATCAACTCTGAAAAATCTTTCTCTAAGCTTTACAACATACAAAATGTATCAACATATCCATTAATTGAATTACATCGGGCAACATGACATACATACTTAATTGATATGTCGGTACTCCTGTCAGAATCTATAGAGGTACCAAAGATATTTATTTATATGCAAATAAATATCCAGTCAGAAACAAATGCTCATTCCCGACGTGGGTGAAGGATGATCAGATGCGCCTTCGGATCAATTAATATTAGCCAGTGAAGAATGCTTTTAATTTCAATATTGTCCAATACAAAGTGCCGTAAGGTTCTTTAATACCTTGCTTCGTCAGTTAACTGAATAGTGAAAAACATATCATACAAAAGATTTAGTTACCACTTAATTAAAACGCTCAACTATGAATATTATGAATGGAAATTATTGCTAGGTCCGAATGGCATGATCGTTATGACTTGTTATGTTGTCATTACTTTTTATTACCTATTATTATTATGGTTTCAGATGGGCATGAATATTATTTTTATACACCGGTGTACGTTTTAACGTCGCCGGCACGATCTATTATTACGCGACTTTCTGCGATATATCAAACTAAAAGACATGGCCAACATTCTACGGAACGTTTGCCTAGATACCAAATTCATTTACCACAAACATATCGTATTGCATTAGACTCGTTACTATCAGAACATTCAAAATCATTAACAACTGAAGTCCAACAACTTAAGGTTATAATTATACAGACACAAAAAGATTGCAAAAAACATTTCAATCCCTTACTGGATAATTGTTTTGATTGATGACATGATACATTGGTTACTAAGGGGTACCTTAGGGGTACCTTAGACGCTCATGCCCTGGTCAGTCAATTCCATCAATCATGATTGATGGTTGCATGACAAACAAATCAAAGTATCCAGATATTTGTCAATCAATTTCATGCAACCGTCAGTCACCGCATTACACGGCAGGTTATTCATCAGTCACAGCAATGACTGTGGTAAAACTGACAGCAAAACCTACCGTCTAAGGTACCCCTATGGTTACTCAACGGTGTACCGTGAAAAAAGTGTTGTCTCTTTTTCCCTTATCGTAATTTTGCTAACGCTTACTCTGTCACGCATTGTATATTATTTCCATGGCAACGGATTTAAATATTTGACAATAACTGTCGAAATAATGACAATAATATTCATTCCTTTTTGCTTAAAGTAATTTATTTATTTATTTATTTATTTATTTATTTATTCATTTATTTCTTACAAGCTAACAGATGAACAACATCCAAAACGCTTACAAGATTAATTAATTAAATAACATTCACGTTCACCAAGTAAAAACAGAAAATTTAAAATTAAAAACTATCCAGATCTATTCAAATCACAAAATCCTACTTAAATTTAATACAATCAATAACATTATGTCATAACATGCAGTGGATACAATATTCATAAATTAAAATACTAAAACGACAAAACGAAAAAAAATAATGTAATATATAAGAATTATAATAATGAAATACAATAATAATTAAAAATGTCAATAATAACTCACAATGTCAAATATAATTAAAAATTAAAAAAGTCAATAATAATAAAATAATGTCGATGTGCCAATATATGAAAATGTCAATGTCAATGAGTGCTAATGTCATTTAGAATTAACCTAAATTTATTATACAAATGTCCCAGTTTATCAGCGAAAAGATCAATGTCGTTGTGCTGGGCAAGTATGTCTCCGATAAGTCGCAGAACGCGGTTGGTGGGTGCTCGCCGCCCGCGCTCGGTGCGCGCGGCGGGCCGCTCCAGCAGACGAGGCAAGCGGCGCGGAGCCACCTGTACTCCAGATTGCATTGACAGGTTCATAGGGACGCAGATGCGAACTCGCTCTAGTATATGGGGACTATCAATTTTGTTATGTATTATAGCCAGATATAGTGCGGTTTGAGCTAGCGACCTTCTGAGTTTCAGCGTGTCCATATCAACCATACCCGAAACGAATAGAGAGGGATATAGATAAGGATAGTACCCGTATTGTTTTTTATATAACCAGCGGGCAAACTTTCGTTGGATTTTCTCAACATTAAGAGCATATTTCTCTTCATAGGGGTTCCAAATAACTGAACCGTATTCTAATTTGCTACGTACGTATGCATTGTATAATACTCTTGCAACCCCTATGTTATCAAACTGCGATGATGTTCTCATGACAAACCCTAATGTTTTATGAGCAGACTTACACATCTTGGTGATATGCATGTGAAAGTCCAATTTGCTATCCAATACTAGGCCTAAATCTCGAATTTCATATACTCTATCCAAAGGAACGTCCAATAATTTATAATAAGATGTCAAGGGTTGTAATTTACGAGAAAATGTTATTATTTTACATTTAAGATTATTGAATGGGAGGTGGTTGTCTTCGCTCCACACTGAAACTGCGTTAATATCCCTCTGCAGTGCCTCCATGTCGGCCTCAGTTTGAACACCTAAACTTAGTTTCAAATCATCAGCAAACAAGAGGCACTCCGATGTCAGAACAACTTCTGGTAGATCATTAATAAATATGTATAATGAACAGCAAAGGTCCCATAGTACTGCCCTGACTCACGCCTGACCTGGTATAGTATTCACCAGAATTGTATCCGTTTAACCGTACGAATTGACAACGATCACTTAGATAGCTGGAGAAAAATTTAAGGAGATGTGGCGTGAATCCTATAATTGCCAACTTTTCCAACAGTTTATCATTATCCACCAAGTCGAATGCCTTTTTAAAGTCGAAGTATGCCGAGTCAACTTGCTTTCGCATATCCATTTGAGAGCAAATATAGTCGACATGGGCAACCAAATTGGTAGTAGTTGAGCGAGCGCTACGAAAACCATGCTGATTGTTATGCAGCCGACGACCAATTTGACCATTTATACGATCACAGAGGATTGCCTCAAAGATCTTAGCAAATACAGACAAGACAGCTATAGGCCTGAAAGAATTGACATCAGATCCTCGATCAGCCTTAGGTATAGGAGTGACCCTAGACAACTTCCAGATGTCTGGATATGTAGACTGAGCCAGAGATAGATTGTACAGGTAAAGAAGGGGATCAGCAAGCGACGATATACAGTCCTTGACCAGAAAAACAGGAATACCGTCCGGTCCACCAGATGATCGAGGCTTCAGGCGCCTTATCGCCTTTTTTAAATCACTCTCTTCAACTGCTGCAATAGAGACAGTACTCGCGTCCTGGTAATATTCATTTTGGTGAAAATAATAAAATCTATGTTTAAAATAAGTTGTTTGTGATAAATAATACGGTAAATGATACAATTTCAAATATTTTTTTATAGTTAAAGCTATATTTTATTGTATGTCACTGTTTTTCATACAATATTATATTGTGTCTATGGAAGACAAGAGCAGACTATCCGTATTTACGTTGAAAGGAACGCATTTTTTCAAAAGCAGTGTATAGCGGAAGTTAAATTACTAATTAATTTCTTTTAAATACTGACAAGTTCTACAAGATTGTAAAATATATGAAAATTCATATTTTAATTTTATATATTTTGTGCTTTTGTGCCATTCGTGGCCATCAATAGGCAGGAATTGACCATGTCCTTTGGTTTGGACACGTGCGTTTTGCAGCATTTACCTACTCTTTTAATACGGACATGAGAAAAACCAAACCGGCATAAAATTTTGATGTGTTTTTGGCGCACAAGAAACTAAAATCACTGATGGGTTTTTCAGAAAACCATTAGGTAACAAAATTTAAAACTTTGCGTTAAAGTCGAATATGTAACTGTTTATCATCGTTTTAAAATATATTACTGAAGTTGTTATAGCTACTGGCCGTAGTGTATTTCGCGGTCACCGTAAGTGTCTTTCAGCGACATAATCAATTTAATGCAAATTTTAGAAAACCAGCTAATTTCGTGTAATAATTAAAAATGCGGAAAGGTTAGAAGCCACACTGTAATAAAGGAGATAGGTGCAGACGTTAAAATATTTATAGACCGTGCATTGCAATTGGTAAGTTCTCGCCGCTAGAAATTTTAAAAGGTCATAGTTCGCGACATTTACTAAATGCTATGCGAAAATAGCATTTGCTGAATAACTCCATTGAATAGGTCTTCATTATTATAACGTCACCGATGATAGGATGTTTTAATTAAGGTTTTGCCAATTTAGGAATGGCTTAAGCACCCCGTCATCTAGCTGAGAGGCGAAATCAATTAAGGCTCTGAAGGTCAGTTTACTTTCCAGATTAATTTCGTCGAGGGTGTGCCGCGAGCCGCCACCACAATAATGAACTTCCTATCAACTTGTTTACACTTGTCTTCGTAATGCTCTTATACCTACCGCGTTGTGACCTTTCAGCTTTTTTATTTCCCTTCAAGAGCTCCCATTAGGCTTGATGAAATTGTAACTAATGCCGTTTCAATGACAAAATCGATGAACTGTGTATTCCATTGTAGTGAATAACTTTCTCTGGGTCCGTTAGTTTTTTCTTCTTCATTGCTTGATTTGCTAGTCAATATAAAACTATTGAACGTAGAAAACAAACTTAAGAACCTTTTGTGATTGTACAATACGAACTTTTATGACTGAATTCTCGGAGTAAAAAATAGAAAACCAGCGTCGAATCATTTCCTTTTTTTCGACTATACCATTTTTATTAAATTACAAGGGTTCAAGGATGTTGGAATGTATCCCTTACCTTAAAGGACGTATTTTCATCTTGGATTTATTTTCCACGACGAGGTGAAAGGGTGATCTATCTGGATTTTGTAGACGAGATGTCAATTTATATGTAAATTAGGTGACTATTACTTCGCTTTATAACTAAATTGGAGTCTTAGCCCGACTTTGTAAGTGGTGAAAAATGTGGAAGGTGTCCTTCCGCATATTTTTAATTTGATTTGAATTTTAAAGAGTAGAGTCACATATTAGTATACTAATAGAGAATGAAACAAAACATGAGCTATAACTGAAATGGTGTTTGATGATTTGACATGATGCAAAATTACGTAATAGCCAACTTCTTCAATTGAGTGTACTTACAATCAAAATATGCTGTCTTCTTCAGCAATGGTAAAAATCATTGCCGTTCAGTAGTATATGACCTGTCGAAGTTAAGAAGGTCACGGGGGCGGTACGTTGCGTGATGCTATTCGAATGCCTACGTAAGGAGGTTAAGTTTCGGCAAAAAACGTCCTTGAAACATACAGGAGGTCCTTTAATAGTATTGCTTTCGTGCTAGCTTGTCATTGACACAGTTCGAAGAGGGAGAATAAATAGCACTGAAGGAATGGTAGCAACCTATTTGTGTTAAGTGTGTTTCATCTTGCCAGGTAAATAAAGAATCAATATATGTAGACAAAGAGTCTGATAATTGATAGTTCTGCTCTCGGTAACGACTGCATCTGAGCGGAGATTAATGAAAGTTGTAGATAAAGGGATGGCTAGAATAGACATTAACGAAGTGCAGAGTGGCTTGATCTCTTTGGTTAGAGATGTGATTCAGAGAATTGATGACATGTTAATAGTCTTATCCCGACCAGGCAATTTTATAAGAAAGGTCCAATTTAAATTAGTCAAAAAGTTTACTTGCAAATTAAAATTTAAGTTGATTTCCATAAACCATTTCTTTATGACAAAGCAGGAAAACAAAACGGTCCGACGGACCTGGTGGTATGTGATCTAAGTCCACAAGTATTGTTGATGTTAAGATTGTTTAAAACCAATGGAGCTCTAGTAACCTTACCTACCTACAATAGAAGAGCTAATTCATTGAGGTCTTCGATAAGATTTATTTATCCTGTCCCTTAGCTTTCACGTGATACATCATTTCATGATAGTAAATAGTCCCAACACCAGCCTATTTCCTAAAGTAATCTATATTTAGTAGTCCCTAATTTTCCACAGAATGCGAAGTCGTTTCTCTCTCTTTTCGCATCGCTCACCTTTGTTTTTCCCAAATATCTTCCGGAGTTTTCCGTACCTACCCACTACCTAGTATTACATAATTCAGTAGCTTCGTTTTCCTTTGGCTGAAATGAGGGCACTTTTCTGTTTTGCGCCATTTTATCTTATTTAATAAGAAGTCACAATGAAGTGAAATGTTTTCTCACCTAAACGCCTTATTATATTGTTTTCATGATAATTTATTTTATCAACATTTAAATTTAGGTCCTCTCTTACCTAAATTTAAATGTTGATAATTCCCATTGTATCAAATTAGAATATGTAATTTTCTTTAATTTATTGAGTATTAAATATTTCGTTATCCTGATTGCAGTCCAGTGCTATATTAATTTAAATTACCCTACAATCCCGAGTTGGAATAAAGGTTTTACCAATAAAACACCAGAATGAAAATTGAGGTAGTTAACTAGTTACTCCTTTTAATCACCCTTTTTCAATGTGTTAAAATAACAACGGTGTTATGTAACTTGTTCGGGTTACGTCCATGGTAACGGGAATCTGTTGATATACTATACTAACTTAGCGGTATTTGGTGCCAAATTCGGAATAGCCAAGGGTAATAAAACGTGCAATGTAGTTTTTAAATCTGTACATTACCCTGTCATTTCTACAAATTCATTTTTATGATTTCAGCAGTCGCTGTCGCGAACACTATCTTTAACGGCTTTGTATTATTACTTTATTTATGTAGTACTGAAATAGCCAAGTCATATTTTCCTTTAAACAAGGGGAACGAATAATCCTACCAGCATCGTTAACGGTTCGGCAATGAAAATGCTTGCCCTGTTATGAATCAATTTAAGTTTAGACTAGGTGTATCTGTGCCAAGATGGCCGCCAAGATATCTGAACAGTGGAGCGCTTAGAGCTTTTCCCCGTACATTGGCCCTGTTATAGCACGAAATGCCCGCCGTCGTCGTATTGATTAGACAGGACTGCTGAATGTTACATAACTACGGAGCGCGACGCGTCTGCAGACTTGTAGACTGCAAAACTAGGCACCGTCTACGAATGTAGACCACCGAGGCCGCCCCGACAATATCGGAAACCAATTGACTTGAGCTATCTTAACAATTCTTATTTCTACCATGTATTCTAGTCTATATAGGAATTTAAAATACACACATAGGAAACTTCAAGAAAATGCAAATTGACAGAACAACTTAGCTGCCTTCTAATCAAGATACGGGTGGAAATTTCCAGAGCTTTGGAGGGTGTGTTTTACAAGCCGTCGTGTGTTCCGCTTTCCATCACATTAATTGAAGAAGGGAGCCTCGGTCTGTTCATTATGGCCGTATCGGGTATCTAGATAACGTGACGTGTCGTTGTCACATACTCTGCTCGCACAGGCGTACAAAGTTTAAAGTACTTTGAAAACGGATCCGTCATGTGTGGGATATTGAAATGGGATTCGATGTGCCAGAAACAAAGTTGCGAATAGAATACTGGAAAATTCTGCAATTCAAAACACATCTCTTAGTTGGATTGAAATTGGCATCGTTAGTATTCTGGAGGGCTTTTACGCGTGAAACAAGGTGTAGCTCTAGGCAAAATGCTCAGTAATTAACCAAACGATGTTTTAATTGTAATAATAGGTACATGCCTAGATCGAAACAGAAGTTCGGAAAATTTTGGTACTCTATTTATTGTAATGTGTTATTATTTTTCTAAAGATCACAATTTCAATTTTGCGATATCTGATAGATAATGATGTCGTACGTCAAATTGTATGGAGATTTTGAATCTAAACGAGGTTCATATTGGGACATGAATGGCTCACATGATGTAATGTACCGAACAAGTTTTAACACTGTGATACTTCTGCATGCTACAAATTAAACTTTTCTCATAACACACACAGTCCTCTTTAAATCTGAAATTTAATAAAATTGAGGTTTTTAATTAATGTCCTCGGGTATGTAGTTGCAACGAAGTTAGTTGCGCTGTTAAAAGTCGCCGCTCGCTGTTGGTACCAACTTTGTTATTAGCATGTAGAGTGTTTGTTAAGCTCTACGGCGAACGGTTCTCTTTTGTTGTATGAAAAGATATTATGTAACGAAAAGATACAATTTTCTGCGTAAGTTTACTCTGGTGAGTCTATTGTGTCAGTCGACTGATATTTTTTTCAAACACGTTACTGGATTCTTATTTTCCGAAACAGCCTTAATAAAGGATTTGCATTATAGGTTTTAAGTTTTCATGTTTGTACCTATACATTCTTATAATTTTAGTAGTTACTTCTATGTAATTATGATGCTGACAATTCGGCTGAGCGCGCAGAGTATTAATAGCCATCGTAAAAGTGTTAATTTGTAGCGTTTCTCTTGACACAATTATTTCATTTAATTTCAACGTTTATGAATACAATTTCAATATGACCATGGCAACTTTCATTGTGTTATCAAGGGCCGATGTATCAGTGGATGCGTTCCATCCGTTGCATTTGAACAGTAACCTGACGTTTTGATGCATCAGAAATACATATTGTAATTTGTAACGTACCATTGTTGTTGATATCATGAAAACTACGATTCGAATATTCTTCACACCACTACGTGGTTTAAAACAAAATCTCGTTTGTCTGCCCACTATTTTTATGTATGCTAGGATCTTGATGAATAGTAGATAGTTATAATTCAAGCAGACGATGTATAATGCATCAACAATATAGGAGAGGAACACTGAACTTATCTGAACCGGGCAGGTCGCTTAGTATTACATAAATAAATGTCTGAAATGTTTGAAAAATATTGTAATACTGTTATTTCCATATCTAAAATAAGCGAGCTCGTTTCTTTCAAGGTCAACTCGCTCAAGTAATTTTAATTAATCCAAAATTTCATAACGGCAAGATCAACATCTGCGGAATATCGTTGATGTCAAATTTTTCCTTGATTTACTTTGAAATTATATTACTTTTGCTCGAGTGAACTCTTAATTTGTTGAGGGGTTTGAAAATAGCGTTCGAATTTTCCTTTTGCCACAGAATTTGTTACTTCCAGACATTGTAGACTATTTTCTTTTCGTGATCTGAATGAGTTTGTTGAAAACCTTGGTTTCGTCCAGGTTTCTACTGCAAGGACGAGATTTCAATTCAGTCAACTAATTCTCGTTGAAGCGGCATTGCGTCTATTGTAGTGTTATTGCTTCCTTGCCTTTTGTCAGTTTTACCATTGTTATAGTTTATCGGACTGTAACATTTTCACGGGGATTCTACAGCCGTTTGCTTAAATATTCTAGATTTCCTTTCACTATGGTGTCGTTAATAATTAATTGTATTCTTTTGAGTTAAGGTTTAATAGGGTTTATTAGATTAATAAGATGAAATTGCTTATTTGATGCAATTAGTTATTAATGCCTCTCCAGGCATTTTCTTTTCTAGTGTGGTTAGTGTGTGTCTCATCAATTAAAGTGTCCCTCTTCTTCCGTCGTAGTATATCAATCATTTGTATGTATATATCTTATACAGACTTTTTCTGCAAATTAGGTAAGCTTTCTTGCTTTCGACGTATTTTATATGAATAATAGCCCTTAATTGTTTCTGTTAATGTCGACTTTTGTTTGTCCAGTATGATTGCCTACGTGCTTAGAATATTTGAGGTTCCCGGCGACTGACCCCGCAATAAACTGGACCCGCGGTGCCAGTTGCCGGATTCATTAAATTCTTATATTTTCCTCCGGCGACTGGACCCACCCATAATTTAATAATAAAATATCTATTGTTCAAGCCAAGACAAACACTGTCAAGAGAAAAAGTGTTTGAAATAATAATTTAATACAAATACAAACTCTGCGCCCCCCATGTTCGCTTATGAAAACGAAAGCGGTAAAGCGCATTTCAGAAAGATAGATATTAGTGAAGAGTTTTACAGTGTTACGGTGCCGTTCCTTCCAGCCTTCATGGATGTTCAAGCCTTCATGATGGCGGGAAAGATCTAACCTGCGCACCCACTGGCCGCTAATTAGCTACCTTTCAAAATTCAAAAATCAAAATTGGTCTATTATGTTCTATTTCCGCATTTTTTTAAAGAGTGATCCAGACCTAAAGCTACCGCGGAGCTAGGCACAGCTCTTCAAATACCTCACTATAAATAATTATAAATAAATAATAAATATTAATTTCTGCGATAGTCGAATAGTGTTGCAAATAGTGAGAATTGTGAAATTGAAATAAAACCAGTTTGTCCAGATCACATACCCATATTTATTTAAACCACTACAATTACCTACGACGGGAGACGCATTGAGAACCCTGAGATCGCACCCCGTCGCAACAGAGAGATAGCATTACATAATGCTATACCTCTCTAACTCTAGTCCATTTTGCCCATCGACCTCAAGGGTAATGCAGCTCATTTGTTACAAAACAAGATTTTGCAGCGTATGATGACCCGCTCGACCAATCAGCGTAAAGAAGTAACTTTACTAATTAATTAATATTTGTATGAAAATTGTTGATTATTTTTCGTTGTTGTTTTATCGTGTATTTTATTCTATAAATAAATGATATTTTCAAACCAAAGGTTTTTTCTCGATTTCTACTTTAAACAATTTTTTAGGGTTCCGTAGCCAAATGGCAAAAAACGGAACCCTTATAGTTTCGTCATGTCTGTCTGTCTGTCTGTCTGTCTGTCTGTCTGTCTGTCTGTCTGTCCTGGCTCGTTCTCCGCTGTTTCTGAACCGATTGCCACGAAAATTGGTGGAGAGATGTATAGTAATAATTCAAGAATCGCTTTTTAAAATAATCGAAAAATAATTATTTTTACCCCCCCTCCCATACATCGAAAAGTAAATCCGAAAAACAAAATTCGACTTACCCCATCGTGTGGGGTATCGTTAAAAAGGTATTTTTAAATACAATAAAACTTGCCTTGAAACTATGTGGATCAAACACCCCAGTCTCGAGATATATTAATACAAAGTTAAAATTAGAGCGTCCCCCCCCCTTAACTTTTGAAATACTATTACAATAATTCTGAAAAAAATGTCCTGTATACCTCCAAGTAAGTACTTTCAACGAAAACTATAGCGAACTCTGTATCATACATAGTTATTTTTATACAACTCGACCAACTTATGACGTGCAGTTGCCCTTACTAAATGGTGTCTTAAGCAGTCGGGCCATCTTTTAGCTACGGAACCCTTTCATGGGCGTGTCCGACACGCTCTTGGCCGGTTTTTTGCTTGACTGTACTCTTTTAGCTCGAACAATAGAATTTCATATACATTTATGAGTGGGGCCACTCGCCGGAGGAAAATATTGCGGTTCCAGTTTGTTGTGGGGTCAGTTGCCGGAAGCCTCGAATATTTGTGTATCAATTCACATTTCTGTGCTAATCGTGAGTCTATTGGAGCACGTGTTCCATTGCATTAATCCTATTCGTTTTATACCGATTCTTTCAGTCTTTTTCCGGTTTTAACAAGTTCTAAACCTGAGACGCCCGACGTGTATAGTTTTCATAGAATTATCTACTGGTAGATCGTGGATGACCAATCTAACTTTGTCAATAGATGTTTTTAGTCGATCCTTCAGAAATTAATTAATTTTGAAATTGGCTATATCCTTTTAAGATATTGTCCTGTATAATTCCCACAGTTACCAGTTGCAGGGAATTCCAGAGACCACTTGACCACTTGACGAATTTTCTCGAAATTTCACGAGCTTTCATGAATATTCGTCAAAAAGCCTTTCTCTGTAGCTTTCAAATGTTGTTCTTATATAATCCCGACGATTTAATTAACTCAACAAAGAGCCTTACATTTAAAAATAGTCAACTTTTCTTTGCATTTATATTTTCAACTTAACAAAATTATGTAATACCTCGAAAGCATTCTCAACTATTTTCTCATTTAAAAACCGCTGGGAACTCTGCAAAAGCTCGAGGAAAAATTAAATCTGCAATTCTGCTAGGCAGCAAACCAGCTTCTCGCAAATCCCATTTGATTCGCCACCGCGCTTGCCTTTACTCTGCTCATTTGAATTACTACGAACTGGTTCGCTCAAGTGCCATTGTGATGTGAGTTTATTGTAATGTCGCGGTACTTTGCGAATTTCATTCATGCTGGGCAAACCCACGCGCAATTGTCCACCGTGCTCGGATTACACCGTAATGAGGAAAGAGAACGTACTGAAACTGTCGGGAGGACGAACGTTAGACTGTTAGTTAATTAGCTGCGTAAACAGGATCCTGGACGCGAACAAATTACCGTTATCTGGACACCGAAGCTATTTATTAAGCCCTTTGCTGCTGCCTGAAAAAGGAGATTTTTCTGTTCATTTTCTTTGTGAGACAGAAGAGGCGACGCTATTAAACTATAAAAAATAAAATATCTCATCAGCTTCTTCATCCAATGGAAAGTCGATCAATCCTTACTAGGTCATACCGCGCTGGTAGTGTCTGAACATCAGTTTAGTTAGAGGATAGCAGCTGGCAAGATCTACATAATGTATATTATAGTTACAGATACTTAATTATTTATTGATCAGTTTTGGGCTTTTGGTGCCACTAACCCCCAAAATTAAGTAACCATGGTTAATATTGATGTCAAAAAAGCACGCGTTATTAACTAGTTTAAGTTCAGGTGAAAGATATAATATTTAAGTGTTTTTTTACTTGCGATGTTGTAAGTTAACGTTTGTCTGAAATACACGTATGTGCGCTCTTCTGAAAAAATATAACATGCGCATCTATTTCTTCAATTTTATATAATAGTACGTTGAACTGGCGGTTGGTGGCACCGGGAACGGATGTCGTTTGGAGATCTCAGGAACACCGGTGCGCATCGCTCCAACTGGATCGCGCCGGCACCGGGCAGTCTCAAGAATATTATTTATTTTATGACCGACTTCTGCGCTGTCCATACGATCCCTTACGTAACAAATTTCAATGTTACCAGACGTCTGTTTCAGCGGATGTTACAATTTTATAACGATTAGCGTGATTGGAGAGGTAATCCACGTTTAACACGATTGACTCACACGGAAAGGGTTGTAAAGGATACTTAGTAACATAATGTCGCCGCTTGTTGTTCAGTATCAAACTTCTTTAATACATTGAGGTAGGTAGTAGTTACGTAATTTTGCGGACAAAATTGTCTAAATCAGAGTAATTTGTATTTTTTTGTGTTTTGCTTTAAGTCCCTACAGTAAGGCTTTTCCAGCTTATCTGTTCCTCTAAATTGAAAATGTGCTTGTCAGTTGTCAGGTCAGTTGTCATGACGGTTCAAGCGATAACCAAATACAACCGCATGATGCTATATAGAACAGGTCCGTTTTAAATTCAATCTGCGTCATCCGCTGTCCTCACTAAACGTAATTTAGGTATCAGCGCTACCTTTACGTCGTCCGTTTATTGATCGAATCCAGTTTAGGCTTAATTTATCCAGACATCTGCCCGTTTTTTTCGAAGGTAGAGTCCCCTGGGGTAGAGCCGTGCGAGTCGTCAAGCTCATAATTAAATTATGTGGAGCACGGCAATTCTCGCGTGCACTTAACGCTGGCTGATTCACGTTACGCGAAGTACCCTGGTGTTTGTTTAGCACGACACCCGACCCTGTCGACGTGTTAGATCTTCGGATGCGGTTAAGGTGAACACTCACCCGCTGATTAAACGGATTAAGTTATGTGAGAGGCAATTTCTGCGGCGGCAGCGAGTAGGTCAAATGTCGAATGTCGTTAACGTCAAGGTGAAGCAGCAAATCTCCGTATAAGGGTCGATGATGGGTAGGCAAGGGATCAGTTACCGATTAATCTTCGAATTTCACACCAAATACGATAAGATTTTGATCTTGTTAGGTGCAGTGCAGGTTTACCTACCGGGAAGACTTTGTGTCTATAGAATATTCTAATTCTGAACCTTTTTCTTTCGTGAAATTCTACCAAAAATATTGACAGCATTCTCTTGTACTAAGGGACATAAGGATTGTTATTATTTTTTTCTGATATATTGATTTCGAAAGACACAGGAAGAAGATTTTACCATATAATATTAACAGTTAGTCGCACACACCACAAATCTTCTACAGTTTGAGAACCTACCAGAAGTTCCATAGTTTTAAAACTACAGCATTATTATTATTTCATACAAAAAACCACGAAGGAAGCGAAAAATACTATTATGTAACTCAATTCTAAATTATATGGAAATTAGCCACAATTTTCGGACCAATCTTAAATTTCATAACCATTCTTAATGTGTATAAGTACAATTACGAAAGAGGCTAAAATTTTTTAAAGAGGCTAATATTTACGAATGAGGCTAATATTTTTAGCTAAACGGAAACTGAAGGCTTAGGAATTCTTATGTATTTTATCGTAAAACTAAATAATCTTTACGAAAGGAATATGGTAAATTTTATTTAATTCCATTGATAAATATTCAAGCATTGGAACAATCCAATGCGTTATGTGAGAGAAGACATACATTCGCCCGATCGGGCGACATGGCGAATAACTCATAAATTCAAATAAGCACCTATTGCAAGTGACAAAAAATATACTCACAAAATTCAAGCAGTCTGGATCTAAGCAGTAGGAACTGGAATTAAGGCAAAAATTACTCTCCAAGAAGGTCAACTAGGTTATGTATTTAGTGAGTCTGATAACGAATGCAATTCCAGCGAGTTTGCCAGCACTTGTTCTTTCCACGTGCATTAATCAATTGGGAAGAGCGTTCAACTTCAACCCGGTTTAATTTCGAGTACGTTGCGACTGCGCCGTTTGTCTGACTTATTACATAAGGGTAGTTGTGCGACTCATACTCATCCAGTTGCCTTTAAAGTCTCCGAAGTGGTGAGAAACAACGCACAACCGTATCTATCCTTATTTGTGAAACAACATTTCGGCGGCATTGTGGATAATGTTTACTCTATAGCGGTACGTTGTTAGTTTTGTAGTTTGAAGTGTTTGTTCGGCCCTTTCTCTGTTGTTAGAATATTGTAGAATTATTTCTACAGTTTCTGTTTTACTTGATATTCGTTTTATTAAAGTGGTTCCAGAAATTTCGTCCTTTCCAGGTAACCAGCACAGTCGTATCGCGTTCACTTTAAATTGAGTATTTTATATTGGTTATCTATGGCTTTGTGTTTCTGTGAAAAACGTGTGATCCTTCTTGCTACTTTAGTTACAAAGCTACCACAATCTGTTAGTTCTCGAATTTCCGATGTAAATATAACGTAAGCATTTAAGATTTAAATCTTATTTAACTTAAATTTTGTGTGATTGTTTATGGTAAATCTTGGTTACATAGTATAATATAAGTTTTAATTGGATTATTCGTAATGATCGTAAGGTTTCGTATCTTATTACGCCAAATGATGGGTTCTTAAGGGTTTAAAATAAAATACGTTTTCCTAAATCGAACAGTATAGCTACACATAAAACTAAGTACGATTTACTGAAACTCGTTTTGGTACCAAAATGTGATGAATGGTTCCTGGCTTGTTCTACTTTCGTATTTATTACATTCTATGTATTCATATTCGAGGTTAGTAATTTTTAGAATGTTTCTGCGAACTATAAAATATAAATCTTAGTAATACATATCAATAAACTTCCTTCGTCTTCACATTCAGTTTATATGCGAGAAGTGCGTGAATCAACAGTAATCGCGTAGCAACGGCTATGACGCGCATTGTTTATATTCATATTCGCTTATTTTACAATTTCATTGACTGTAATAGTTAGCGAGACGTCCGAGAATATTGCCAAGTGCAAAACATTTTTCAGTCTGTCTGATCTCGTCGGAGGCGGCAGAAATCTCACGCGCCGTAGTCAAAGGTTCTATGATTTTTATTTTCCCAATTTCCGCTTCCAGCGCGCACGGATTTATGGCGTTGAATGGGAATTTCCGAGAAATTTTCGACCTGCCTTACCATTTAAATGGATTTATTTATTTGCTCGCCTCTCCACTGGATAAGCTTATTTGTGCTTATTTTAACAATAAATGTCATCTCTCATCAAAATGTCATTTGAATGCATAAAAGTCATAACTTTTCTTGGCAATTTTTAGATGCCATCAAAAAGTATTACATACCACGAGTACCTACTACTACGAATAAAAAAAAGTCCTACCGAAATCTGAAATGGACTTTTCAGAATCATTTCAAAATTATTTTTGAGCATTGTTCCATTCCATTTTCTACGACCTAATTCAATCTCTCCAAAGATAAAACACACACTAGTGTCTGAAAACCGTACCCTCACTTTGCTTGTACGCAAATTTAATATCGGAAATTGACTCGCTAGGTTTACTCGCTTTGGCCTCGCCCCGCTCTGCTCGTGTGTCGAGGTAGGGTAAAACTATTATCTTCCACTTCATTGCATTAACGAATCCCGAGCTGCTAGAATTTCGCGTCATGCTCCTTGTTAGGCAAGGTTTTTCGGAACACTTAGCCGAAACTTAGACGGATGACATACTTCGGCCGATCTCATTAGGGTTCTACGAAGTAGTTAAGTAGTCAGTTGTTCTTTTCTGTGATGACTTAGTAGTATTTTAGTTTTAATAAGTTTTTTGTTATAACGGCCAACGTAGCGAATTCGCAGACCTTCTTTCTTAACTGAACTTAATTAATTAGTAATCTTCAAGTAAAATTAAATTAATGTATAGTCTAGTACTTTATTAGACGATCAAAAATGACCTCAGCTTCCCGTTTCCATCAATATCAGTGAAGATATATGGTCAGGCATGGTAATTGATTTATCAAAGGGTAACATTTTTTTGTCAATATCACAAGGTTAACCTGATTTGGATATCGCTGGCTGAAAAGTCACCGATGAAACATGGGTTATGAATAAAGTTGATTTATTATTCTGAGCACACGCACTCGTGTCTGTAAGGGAATCTAATATTGAAATATTGACGCAGCTAGAGTAGGTAATATTGATTACAAAGTGTGTAGGTATCTTCCGGCGGTCAGAAGCGTTGGTTGTCCAGATCAGAGATATACTTGTACTTGAACCGTGAAATTGGATATCCTTTACGGTTATACTTAGACGGATAATAACGTTTTGTAAATACGTTCGAAACACGACGAGGTATTTTTTATCCCGTTATATTCTTTTGAAGATGAGTCCTTTTCCTATTCGCTATTCCTTTACAAAGCAGATATTTTGGTAGAAAATATGTACAATTTTTACTAAATACACCAAATTGTGGATAAAAAATAATATTCTTCTATAAAACATTGATAGCTAAACATGTAATGCACACTGTCCGACCTTTTTATATAAAAACATATACTAAATTTAAACCTAAATAGCGAAGAGTTGTGAGTGGTGTCAGTGATGGATACCCCGAAGGATCTTCGCAATCAATCAAATGCGGCTGGAATATCTTAGCAGTGCGAGCTCGAATCAGATATTTCCACGAGTATCTACTAATGCTCGTAATTCGGTTGTGAAACAACATATAGAAATGCGGCGTGTTGACGCGATACTCGCTTACTGGTGATTATATCTAATTTATGTCCTGTTACCGTTTCATCATTTTTCTAATAATGTTGCTGATACATTACGTGCTGTCATTGGCTGTGTAAAATTTGCTTTGTATTAATAAGACCTTCCTTCTGACAGTACTTAACATTACAGTTTTTTTTTTAAATACTATACTACTGATTTCTTTCTGTCGTCTGACTTTAATGTTTTTTGTTTTAAAAATCCAATTCCACATAGATCAGCTAGTAAACAATATGCAATCCAACTTTTGCAAGTTTATTTTTCAATTCAGAATATATCAAACGACGAAATATATATTTTTGCACGGAAGCTTGGTCCATTTCACTTGTATAAAATAAAGTTTTCGTTTCTGAATATACAGCGGGTAAACGCAGTGGGCTATGACGTCGTATATGGCAACTATGTTAGATATGAGTCATTGAATTTTATCACCGGGGAACATTTTGTAGCCATGCATCCATTTCACGTAACATTGTATCAAATTCTGTTTTAGTAAGACACCTGTAAGAGACAAACCTTTTACATTGAAAGACCAATTCGAGCAACGTCACGCTAGAAGCCCATATTATTACTTGTATTACCAGGACACGCCCCAGTGACATTACTTTTTACTAATTCTACATTAAGTGGTGGTAGTCGGAACTTGAAAGAGTATTAACACCAACCCAGGAGAGAATAGCACCAACTACGAGCTCAGAAAATTCTTAAAAGCTAAAGCGGAGTTCCATGATTTGACTGATTAATTGTATTGTGAAATTGAGAATAGCAAAAATCACCATTACATCGAAGGTTTGATCCATCTGAGCCGTAGCAGTTATTACCTTATAAGGGGTATGGTTCAGATTAAGAGAAGCTTATTCCCAAAACACTTACTTAAGTAAACATGTCTCATTCCCTGCGGGTGGATCTCGGGCATTGTTTTATCCCCTTTTTCCCTTAAAACGTTCTGCAATAATACATTAAAGCTCATAATGGTGCAATTTTTTTAAATTTGCTTTATAATTGATCCCTTTAGTTCCTCCATTTTACCAAAAATAATTCTCTAGGTGCCAGGAGATTCTTTTTATGTATTTATGTTTCAGTGCTGTGAGTTCTAAAATTAAATTATGTCGTGTAGCAAATTGTATACCATTTTCCAATACTACAGTGTCTACTGGTTTATAAAAGTTTATAGGCACGTTTTGGCACGTTTTCGGCTCACGCGTCGCTCTAACCACAAGAGCATGTTCGTTTACCTTCTATTCCGGCGCGGTACTTGCGGGACTATTTCTGATCACCCAGATTGCGGTCTAGGTGTTTTACCTAACAATAGATACTTTACTATGTACACATAATACTTGTTTGTACTCGTTAGTACTAGGGCGCAGTTGGCAGAGAAATTACAAGCACATTCATCTTGGTCCTCGGGAGTAGCGGCGTCAAAATAGGTGTTGAATTATTTATAGACGCGAGTGATCTATTGCGATCGCCTGATAATGTGGCCTATATTTTCTTCCAGTTTTACTGCATGCGAGTATAATGTAAAAGATAATTATAAATTTCATCGTTTAATTTAGTGCATTAATCTTCATCTTTAAATTAATCAACAGCTCTACTTCTTTCAAACTTTTTTTTAAATTAACGTCGGAACTTATCACATTACTGAAATAGTTTGATGATAAATCTGTCTACCTACGTTTTGATCAAAGCTTAGCTAATTTGATTTTATTTTATAAAACGGTGCCAAAAACAAGAAATATTGTACCGTATAGTAAAGCTACTCATCCATTCAAAGAACATTGTAATCCAATAGAGTAATCCAATAGATTCCTCGTACGACAACAACACACAATTCAATGAGGAAAAATCTAAACGTTGTAACAATTCCAATAAAGGACAGGAAGATGCGTGAATAAAATATGAAATTACTTTCCAAGGAAACTTTCCCGTCGGATGTTGCTTAATGTAAAAAGTTTGTCGAACCCGATCCAGTTAAAATGCAAATGTAGGGATTCGACAGGGACTAGTGGCGACAATTCTGCCGCACTAGAAGCCGTGACAGTTCTGACACACTTGACTATGCATTAGGTTTTCTGATTGTGGTTCTATTTCTGTAGGTTTCTATTGTAGACGGTAATAAGTCTCGAGCGCATATAAAGCAATGTAAAAACGCGCTTAACGGTGTCACGAATTTTCAAGAGCTCCTCACAATTTTACCTTCCAATCTTTCTCATCATCATTCTTTATTTATTTAATGATAATCGCGGTCATTACTATCTTAGTCGATAGATCCAAATCCCATACGGCTAAACCTGTCAAAACATTCCTTATTCATGCAACCAATAAAATATAGAGCTGCAGACTACTCTTACGCAATGATATATTTAGTAGTATTGACTCTGATTTACTTTCTGTTGTTTTTCTCGGGATCTTTCTCGGCTGTGAAGAATACAGTTTTAAGAATACAGTTAAACTACAAAAGTCCTGCATGAAAGCATAATATGCTTTCATGCAGGACTTTTGTAGTTTCTGCAATAATTCTTTAAACTTTAAATACCTTTACAAACACTAGAACCAAAATGATATCCAAGTCGATTAAGTATACATTATATAATATACATGTATAAAAATAATATGTACTTATAGGACGTTATCGGTGATATTCACCGTTACCACTGCTGTACCGTTTGAACTATTTAGAGCATTTTAATTGAAAAATACCGGGCCATAAGTATAATAAAGGGAAGTGAGACCAACTTCCTTAGCTTGTTAGCATTCGCCGCCACGTCGTCTCGCCGCTAATATTTATTATCCCTCACTTTATTCCCTCTGAGCTAAGAAAGCCTTATTAAAAGCTTTTAACGCGCACTTTTATTAAATGTGCTTTTCCTAAGGCGAAGCCTACTACTAACAAAACACACCACCATCCGTGTAACTTGCAAAATTGCTAAATCTCTTCTAAAACATGTTTTCATTTTTCTCATCCCAAAGTGCCTTCGGTTAGTCCTCTAGATGGATTACGATAATGTTCATTGTTCTGTATTACGTAACTTTTCCAAGCAAATTCGTCCTAGGAAGGAAAGAGCTAGACCGACCGGTCCGTTGATCCGACGCGAGCTGGTCCTGAATTTTTTACTCCGGTTCGTACGGGCACGCAGTTTTCGTTAAAAGATTCATTTATACGGAATGTGCGGTTCTTAGTTTAGACTAAATAGCTCATATAAGAGGTGATTTGGAAAATAATTAATGTCGTTGGGGCAGTGTGCGAGACGTGTTAGGTAACCGGCGGCGTGCGAGCGGGACGGCGGGCGGCGCGCGCCGCTCGCTATTGATCGAGGAGAATGACGCCCGGGGTGACCCAAATAGAGCCTTCGTGCACCCTCCGCCCCCGAACCGGCACCCCTCGCGAACACCCTGCGCCCGCCGACCGCTCCACGACGAATTTTCATATCATGCCGGTCCTCCTCGCCGAAGGAATAGCCCTACTGCTCTGATACTAATGCCTTACATAATACATCAAGAACGCCCTTTTGAATTATCTCCGCTTAAAATCTCTTTGTCCTTTTGACGTCGCCGGCGTTAAGAGATTTATTCTATTACTCATTTACAATATGTCCCACGTAATCACATGATTATATTAAAATGTAACAACGTAAAGATAGAAGTATTTTTCTCATCACTTATAAAGGCCTTAGTTTATTATAAAGCATATTATATTAATAGCGTATCGTGACTACCGCTACTAAATTTACCCAACATGCACAGAGGGCGCATTAGTAACTGACCTATACCCGGGGATGTTTCCCAGGTCACAGCAAATTGGTGCATGCGTACTCTATAGTGTTCTGATGGCTGACATATTGCAATGTTATTGATCGGAGTACTCTCAGTACAACAAGGATACAAGCTTATATAATACGCAATTTAATCAGTGCGTTCCGTGTCATGTATGAGAAAATGAAAATATATCTGAATATATCTGAGTATGAATCAACTAGAACAATGAGTAGAAAAATCCTTTTGTTTAACGTTCCAACCCAGAGCCGGTAAAATGAAAAATACGCTCAGAGCGAGGGCATGGCGGACGTTGAAATTGAAAAGTGCAACTTTGCGTTTTATTGTGCTGGAGGAGGCATAGTCTCTGTAGGAGATTGCGAATAAAATATCGCTACCGTTGCCTCAGCGCTTTCAACGTTTACCCTAGTCCACAGTGCGAGCTGTATCGACTGAGGGATTAAATTTCTCTTCTTGTTACTGGTCAGTTCCAACGTGAAATGTTCTTTTTTTTCCATGGAAAAATTTAGTACCGGCGTTGGGACCGATCTTCGCGTAAGCACGTTCCAGCCTTTAATATGTTTAAGGGTCATTACGTGACCGAATTGAGTGGGGAAGTTGGTCTTCTGATATATTGCAGAGATACGTCTATTTGCTGCCACGCAGGGCAGGGGTCGTCAAATGCCGGAAATTAATATTGGACAGGTTGCGCTGGCCCTCCAACCTCCGGAAACGGTTGCCAACCTGCCTCCGTAGCTAAACTTCCAGAACAGTTTTTCCTTGACATGGAGAGTTTTTTGGATAAACGATGGTTTATCTCTTACTAGACCAACGAGTGCCTTATAAGATCAGCTACGCTACCACTAGTCTACAAATACATGAGATTTGTCATCGTAGTTGTGTCGGTAGTTACGTAAAGATAACATTTCTTTTATAAATCTTATTCTCCGTAAATATTTGATTGTTTGCCGAAGCAACCAAAGTCCTTGGAAATCCGAGACCGCATTTATCCGATCAATCTTACCCATTAATCATTTACCAACTTCTGCAAATACTTGCCTGTCAGCTTTGTTCATTTCTATTTTGATAATTATCTCTGAAATCCTATATAACATATCCTATATGATATCCTTACTGAAGTGATTTTAGTATTTTCCTCTTATTTAACGGGACCCTCACAAAATTGTGGGTTGCAATTTTATATTGTACTTTCATCACACCAAATACACAAGAAAATGTACGAAAGCAATTTTATCGATTCTCTAAAAATAGCCTGGTGTGTGCAACGATGGTTCTTTACTGCAATGAAAATTTAATGAAATGGACCGTTAGGTGGCTCCCCAACTCGTTAGTGACTATCGGGAAAAACTGTTCTTTAAGCATATTTTATCATTTTACTTAAAAGTCAATGTAATAAAGTACGTAAGCTTTCAAGGTCAAAATCCGTGTTAAAGAAATTTTTTCAGTGCGGTACCTCCATTCGGACAAAGGATTTAATGGACCCAATATAATGCGTCCAAAGCCCTTTTTCGGTTGTAATGTGGGTTTCTATTTCTCGATGGTGAGGTAATAAATTTTGCGAACTGAGTGCTCCAGGCGAGAATCGCGGATTTAGTCAGGCGGGAATCGCCGCTACTTCGAGAGGCCCAGCAATAAAATGTTTACGTCTACAATTTATTTATGTACGGGGTTATATGACATTATCATAATGCGAAAGCAATAAAATCTCAAATGTATTCTTCTGCCATAAAATTGATCCGAGCCTCGTTCAAGTCTCACGTACAGCACTGAAATTCGTAAAACATAAAATTATGTAATACATAGCATCTGAATGTGCTTTACTACATAGTTTTACCGGTATTGCATAAAATACGAAAATCTCCAACTTGGGAACCTTTATACATTTCCAGAATATTGGTACGGAGCAGTATCATAGCGTGCTTTTGCTTACTTCCTTAAATCCGTATTCAGGTAAACATCTTTCTCGTTAAGCATTCATTCTTCAGATAAAGCCGTCTGTCAATACTCAATATTACATTAGGTTGGGCGCGCCGAGAGACGACCTTCCGGTCTGCCTACACCGCCCTACCAACAAGTTCCTCGTAAATTTTTATGGACCCTGTCTACGGCGCGGATTCTGCTGAAAAGTATCCGGTTAAAAATTAACGTATATTAGCAAGTTTAAAGATCAGAGGGATAATTTAGAATGCGCGATGGGAGAAGGTGTCGATCAGGAAGGCTGTCAACGTACGGGTTGTGGAAGGTTACGCGGCGCGAGATGTCGGGGTGGGCGCGACGCTGGCGGCGGCGGCGCGGCGGCGTGGTAGAGGCGGTGGCAGAGGGCGCTGCGCGCGGCGGCTGCGCGCGACGCGGAGCGCGGCGGCGCGGCGGCAGCGCTGGCGTCGTGACGCAGTGTGACGTCAGTGCGCCGTCGGCTCGATACGCGCCGGCCCCGCCGTCAGTCGCCGCCCGAACCAGGCCGCCGAACGTCGCGCCTTCGCCATCCGCGCTCTTTCTCATACCGGGTTTTAGTTTCGTACCACGATGACATAGCCCTAGTGCCGTGCGACGAGACTACGTGAAAGCGCACATATTTTTAAGTTTTTTCGTTGAAACGAGGAAACCGTAAAGGTCCCCGTTGTTGCAGAACTAGCGACGACCCACCCCATTCCGTTGAGGGACAGAGGCGAGACCGAGAGGCGGCTCACACCTTTTTATCCGCCTTTTTATAGAGACTAGCGAAAATGGGCGAGGTGAGTGCGGTGCTTGCAGTAGTGCTTGCCTTAGCCTTTGCAGTAGCGAGCCCGATGTAAGGGGCCAGTGCTTTCGTGAGGTGCAAGTGCATGTCGAGGAAGTGAGTGCGGGCGCCAGGAGCCGCGGCAGCGCCGGCCGCCCGCGACGTGATCAGTGCTTGACTTCGCCTGCCGCCCTTCGTTCCCTATCCCTGCGTCGTCTCACGCAGGAGATCATTTGCACGCTCCACTGCCTTTGTTCTGCTAGATCAAGAATATGCAACAAAACTTAGCACGTATTTTTCCGTTTCATTAGACCACATCCCTTTGTTAAAACTTGGACGTTTCATAATTTTTTTTCACGCACATTTTTCTAACTGTTCTATCCTTTTTCTGTATATCCTTGCTACTGTTTAAAAGGTAGTTTTTCATTGATAACGTATCAGTTGTGTCAAATAATCGCGGAGTATGTAGAGAGGACGGCGCCGGCCGGGTTGCGTAACTTGTCCGTATCGATCTGTGCGGGGAGCGAGACACTTCGCTCTTTCATTTGGCTCCACCGGGATCCTTCCTCAATATATCATATCGTAACAACATACCATATGATCTTTTAGAAACAACTTGATACAGTTAAAACGTTAAGAATATAAAAAACTTGGATTCAAATTTTAGTTCCGTTTTGAGACTTAAAATGTGGTAACTCTAATGTAAGCTATAAAAGATCATAGGAAATAGTTCAAGTTAGAAAATAGTCGAACCATGAAATTAAGAAAAAAATTAGAGGAAGGATTAAATGGAGAATTAAAATCAAATCCATCACAAAAAAAAGTTCTTATAAATACTTGTAAAGGATTCAGCATAATAAAATATTTCTTTTGCGCTCGATTCGACGCTTTTTCCTGTAGAACAAAACAAAAATTAATGATCTTCTAAAATTTAAAGTCATTTCTACAAAGCTCTCGCTCCAGGTCTCTGAACATCATTCTAATGAACTTGATCCAGATGATTTTTATAAGTTTTACGTAACTTAAAGCCTGTACGTATTCGAGCCCCTCCCTTTTTCACGTCGAATAACTTTAGTGTCTTTAAAACAAAATATGAAATCTTTTGACGCACGGAAGCGTAGTCACAAATAGGCCTATAAATCGAAGGCGTCCTTTGCCGGCCTTTTTAGTGATACAATATGACAAGGTAATCGAGTTAAAAAGAAGATTCGCTAGGTGCTCCGAAGGAAGTAGCTAACAGGTTGTCGCGGGAGCAACCGTGCTTCGGACACGAGAACTAGAAGCACCGAAGGTTTATTAGAAAATTGCCTCGTCATTATGTCATTTAAATCGCATAGAGTACCGTCGCTCTATTGGAGTATTTCCTTTATCCTTTATGACGGCAGCATGCATCAATTAGGATGCTAGACGTGAACATTGGGAAGTTTCCTAATGCTCCAAATTATATTGCTAGCGTTAAAACCGCAAGTTCTTAGAAAATAATGAAATTTTACTGAAATTAGAACCAAAACCCGTTCGTGATGGCAAGTTAAATGATACAGGTAATAAGGGTTAGAGATATTACGTAAGACTATGGTCAGATACCCCAATGTAGGGCGTAACTTCCCAATTCTACCACGTTAATCGCAATATATCTTGAAGCACATCGGGCGTGACTGAATTTTAAGAAAGAATCCTAGACTATTGAGTATTTTCTTAAATTCAAAATGTATAACGACCTCAATTCAATAAAACAGTAGTAATCATTATTTTATGAAATTAAACTGCGCAATTTAACTTGATGCAATATTATGTAGTACTTAAAAAAATATTTGTGCTATACATGTTACAGCAATTGGAAGTCTCAATTTACCAAATTGGTCCATGAACATTAAGATAATTACAATTCAGAACTATGGACTAAATCTAACCAAAAATGTTATCAGGGAAACTCGGATTGATGATTATCTTATGCCGATAATCATTTGTATATTCGTATGACATTTCTTTGATCCTGTAAAAAGTTGTGAGCTTCATAATAACAACGGGAATTTCCATGGACAATATCAAAAGTATAGAACAAGTCGATACTGATTGAAATGGAATTTATACCGTATGTGTCCGTTGTCCTAATTTAGATGCATATTCTTTAATGATTATCACATGATGCTGTGACAGTATTGTGGGATCAGTAAGTAATGTAATAGTTACATGCTTTATGATTTTACTCAATAGTAAAGAATATAGTTGTACTGGTAAAATTAATTTCCCAAATCTTTAAATTCTCAGCATAAGAAACAACGAACGATGAAGAGTAAAATCAAGCAAATGCTCCAATATTAAAACCCGGATTTAAAATCACAAACTAACATTAAAAAGACGTAAAGTCAAGTTATCACGTATTACTAAATGACACTCAATGACAAAAGCTTGCTACTTGCTATGAGACAACCGGAGGCAAGCCTTCTTGTAAAGAACACTCATTAAGTGTGACAACTGTAAAGAATTTATGTCATAAGTTAAAGACAAGAATTGTTCTCGGTCGACAGAATTTATTTTGTTAACTGTAAATATTGTGTAGTACATAGACACATAATATGATAGTCCGAAGTCTCAAATTATGTCACGAATCATTCCGTGAAAGTGTCGGTGACACACGAGATGACCCTTATGTTTTATCTTGTCATTTTTGTCCATCTTGTTTTGGAGGTCTCAAGTTGATTGATCTCCATTATCTAAACAATAAATTCGTAAATAGTAATATTTACTAACTTTTGTCAAAGGTTATCTTAATTGGCACTTAATTTGTCATAATATTAGATATTGTTTTATAATTCATGTAATATCTCCAAATATTCTATCGCTTGTCCTTCATCGTCCTTATGGACTTGTACTTTGAGTAACCATTTTGATTTTTAGCATACTGCACAATTTGTGATCTCCTTAATAATGTCTCAAGTCACAGGTAATTTATTCAATAACTAATCAATGCCTGCCTATAATAGTGATGATGTGAATGGCACTTATCTAGAACATTACGATTACGGTGATATAATTTGTATACTTTGTAATATGTACTCGAAGTAAATAGATATAATGTCACGAGCGCTGGACTGACAAACACAGCTGACCTACAAGCGTCGGTAAAAGTGTATTTCATGGGCATCCTTCATCTTTCGTTCAAAGTCTGTTTATTAATATAACAAACGCACGGGGAAATTAACTGAACCGTCGAATGTTTTGGCAAGGAGCGCATAATCGCGTGTCGTCATCCGGCGCGGTGTCACGGCATGCGTCGCGGCTCATTAATGTTAAAAATAATTGTCTCATTCATACGTCATGCATCTACGGCGATAGTAACAACTAATTTTCGGTACAAAGCAGTTTTGTGACCGTGGCAATGAATCTTTCCGTAGTACGTTCATTGACATTTCTATTAGAGTTTAGTAGAACACATGACTTTTATATTAGGCACGCATCGGCTCGACCGACTTTTGATTTCGTAACTTTTATTTAACACTATTACTGCACTATTTATTTAATACATTATCTGAATAATAATAAAAAAGCTCTCCCAAATATAAGCTTCTAACAGCGAACCGAATTTGCGCGTTGTGATTGTGACATTTCTGAGCAAAACCAGTTTTTCTCAAAATATTTTTCTTATTCATAAAATCTCCCACTGTACAATGTAACCCCTCCATAAAAAACAGGAACCTTGTCCTTTTCAAATAGTTCTAAATGAGCTCGTCAGCCCTCCAGATGATGTTAACATTTCATTTCGGCCAGAACCAGTTTCGATTTTTCATCAGATATTCCGGTTTAACCTTTATAGAGATTATAAATGCGGTCGCCGGGGTCCGGGGGTGGCAACCTTGTCTTTTAGCTATTTATGTCGAGGGTAGTGGGAGGTTGGGCGGCACTGCGCATGCCCGGAGCTCGCCGCTTATGTAATGCGGCCTGAACACGCTGCCGCATGTCTGCCACTTCGGTTGACGTGATCTTATACCGTATGAATATTCCATCATACCCTCTGCCCCGTTTATAGCGCCCTTTAAGACTCTTAATTAAGTGGCCGTAAACCTTCGCAGGCTGCCGGGGCTCACCGCCTCCCCGACGATTCCTATGTCTCCCAAATGTGGGCGAGCTCAATCTGTTAAACCAAGCGTTTCCCACAATTTGCTCCAGTTATTCTCATCATGGCCTTCAGTGGTATTCAGGGCGCGGTTTAATGAGGCCTGCATGAAAACGTTGATCAATTATCGGCGGCGACGGCGGACCTGTTTACGGCAGCGCGGACGCATTTAGAAGCAGTGACATTACCGCCCCTATAGCACACAATGCGCCCGTTATTGCACTTACGTAAGAGCTGACGCGGTTTCCGGCACATAAGCTCTGGATCATGCGTGACACGTGCGATGAACGTGAATCTAATGACAGCGTTTATGCTATTACTTATACGTGATTACCTCCAAATTGCCCTATAAATCATGGTCCAGGGCTGCATGAAACTTTTCTTGAGTCAAACATGACGTTCGTAAAATAGTCATGCATCGAAGTTTGCGGTGTCCTTATACCCACTCTCAGGTTCGCGCAACTAGTTCAGATCAATTGAGCGCCATTGAGCGTTGCGTTGGTCCCTACCAGGACTATAGAGTGTACGTTCGGCAAGGTTATAACCACGCGATCTGTATTATCTGTTGCTGTGTGCTAGTTACAGTACGCTTTACAATTTAGAACTCTGTTGTATTGTCTACGTAGTTAGAGTTGTACAGTAAAGCTGCGGTACATACGTTTGAATAGGCACTAGATTACAATCTAGTATTAACATTGTCATCATCTGTGTAATGTTTGCAATCCAATTGATTTTTTATTTGAAATTGTTTCTCTAATCGTTTTAAGCATCCTTTTGTTTTGATTTAAACATTTGGTATCGCATGAATCTGATGAGATTTTGTTTGTATAACTTATTTTTGGATTTTAAATCATCATTTTTTTCTGGTTTTGTTTCATTTGACATGTGATATCATCTGTTCCACCTCCACCCTCATTCATGATGCATGGCCTGTAGGGCCGCCTTGTAGAATGTGTCTAGCCCCTAGTTGTGTTTACAGCATGGCCGTACCGATTCGTACCGCGTCGCCACCATCGGCACCATAAAGGATGATAATAGAACCGCAGACGGACAGTACAAGGTTTTTATTTACATTACCATCTTTCATTTTATCTAAACCAGCGGTGATCAAAACAATGTTTGCATTTTCGATTTCTTCATTTAAACATTCATTGGCATTCATCATCGCTGGTTTTTTGCATGTTATTTTTTTGATTATCCATTCTCCTTAGCATTTTGTTTTCCATAATACAATAGTCATAAGTGGTAAATAATAACTTTTACATTTGAGAACTTAATATTAATTCTTTCCTCGTGAGGATACCACATCTAATTGAACTCAACATGAAGTGCAGAGTATAAAGGAGTTTCCTGAATACAACTATCGAATAAACATTTTTTTTGGGACATCTCTCATCAAACAGTCAAAATATGAAGAGTTTTTAACATGTGATAAATATAATCAATACAAAAGATTAATCAAATTTTATGCGACTTTCAGACACGCCGGAAACCACCCGCGAAAAAACGGAAAGCAGGAGACTTAGATGATCTCAAACAGGAGTTGGACATTGACTTTCACAAAGTAACACCGGAGGAGCTTTACCAAAGATTTCAGACACACCCAGAAAATGTAAGGATGCATTTGGAACACAATTTTTCGTAATATAACAAGACCTTAAATTCAATCACCTATAACGTACATAACACTTTTGTATTCATTAATTTTGAGATTATTAATCTGATGAAATTTAGATTTAAAGAATTAAAAAAAACAGTATGACGGTGCCCCATCTCATTTACCACCGATTTTTCAATTATCATTTGTGTAATATTAAAAATACGTAGAACCTAGAGATGTAGGAAACTTGTTTACATCTGAATTATTGGCTTATTTACAAGTTTTCCATGTTTGATGGTGATACTAATTGCTTTATTTGTTTTCCAGGGCCTTAGTCACGCAAAAGCGAAAGAGAACCTCGAAAGGGATGGTCCAAACGCACTCACTCCGCCAAAACAGACGCCCGAATGGGTGAAGTTTTGTAAAAATCTGTTCGGCGGCTTCGCGTTATTACTGTGGATTGGTGCTATTCTATGCTTTATTGCCTACGGAATTCAGGTCAGTATCGAGTAGCAAGCTCAACATCAATCGACATTATTAATTAAATATCGATTCAGACTTGGAGATGCGATAGTGTATCTACGTGTATTATTCTAGAATTTCATCTTTTATGAAGATGCTAGTTATTATAGCTTTTAAATGAATTTTAACGAATTGTTCCATATTTTCACTATAAATTATTCATACTGCATTTATTATTCAAGAGTTAAACAAACTCTTATCTTGTGCAAAATGTTTTTATATAACGTGAATAAGTCACCTGCTATTTTTGCAATTGTATTCAATGATAATTACGTTGATGGTAAATTAACTACTCAATGGGATATGAATAATGCAATAGCAGTTATAAAACATATGTTAAATGACTTTACATATTATTTTCTGCTATCCGCGTGCTTCAGATAATCTGTATTGTGAAGGGGTTTTTCTGATAACTAATGGCCAAGTTCAGTGGTTGGGATTCGCACCTTTTTATTGTAGGTTGCTGGATTGTCTATACGTTACACCAGAAACAGCCATCGGCATGAATTTAATACGTCAGATTTGCCCTCGTCTACTTCGAAATTGGCACTAAAATAAGAGCAAGACAGCACGTTTCTCACCGATTTTTAACGGGTGACTCTCAACGTGCTCTCTCGCTCTAAGAAGCGACTGTCACTCGTATTTTAGTGCCAATTTGGAAGTATGGTGTGGGTCATGGGTATGTCCCATGCAACCTGTTCACAAACTCGGGCACCTTTATCGGAAGTAGAAGTGAACTTACAATTACTAAGGGTACTGACTCGATGCTTTATTTCCAGGCGAGTACCGTGGAGGAACCAGCGGATGACAACTTGTATCTCGGAATCGTATTGGCGGCCGTCGTGATCGTTACAGGCATCTTCTCGTACTACCAGGAAAGCAAGTCGTCGAAGATCATGGAATCGTTCAAGAACATGGTCCCCCAGTTCGCTACCGTCATCCGTGAGGGCGAGAAGCTGACGCTGCGCGCTGAGGATCTGGTGCTTGGTGACATTGTTGAAGTGAGTACATGATTTGACGACCCGCTTGGTGTAGAGGTGTAGAGGTTGAGATACCAAGAGGCCGCGGGTTCAATCCCCCCATAGGAATACATTTGTGTGCGTAAACATGTCTGTTTATGGTGGTCTCAAAAATCAAAATCAAATCAAAATATTCTTTATTAATATAGGCTTCATAGAAGCACTTATTAATCGTCAAAATTGCAACACAAATGACTCGACCACCGATCTCTAGGTGTTATATGTATCTATTTAAATATGTTTGTAGTACCACTGTAGATTCTGATATCTGTAACACAAGTGCTTAAGCTAATTAACACGGAGCCAGATCAATGAAAAAAATATTTATTTATTTACATCATTTATAGGCTGTAGGGATCGTCTAAAAGAAAGCTATCAATTTTTGGGTAGCAATTTGACGCGCTACTTATGAGACACATCTGCAGTTCCAAGTTTGAATGAGTCAATTGCGTTATCGGTATTTCCTATAACAATAATATAGTTGTTCTCTCAATAAATATGTTTTAACCAGTTCGAATTTTCGGACTTCTCGCCACTTAACATCAGGTGGAGAGGGGTCATTTGTCGGGCTAATTATAAAAAAAAAAAAAAAAAATCATAGGTTAAATTCGGTGACCGTATCCCCGCTGACATCCGCATCATCGAGGCGCGCGGCTTCAAAGTCGACAACTCCAGCTTGACCGGCGAGTCTGAGCCGCAGTCCCGTGGATCCGACTTCACCAACGAGAACCCGCTCGAGACCAAGAACTTGGCTTTCTTCTCTACCAACGCTGTTGAGGGCACTGCTAAGGGAATCGTCATTTGCTGCGGTGATAACACGGTTAGTGGAATGTTATATCTGTGTCTGTTTCAGAGGGTCGCCATGTAAAGGTGGCGAGCTGGAGATTTAATACCCAACTCTTTACTTACGAAGATCGGTCTATAATGATTGACATAATGCATAGAGCTAGGGCTTGTATACTATCTTACTCTAGCTAGTATGGCTGAGGTGACGCACACACTACAGTATAGTTAGATGATTGAAAGGTGAACCCAAGGAAAGTTTAGAACTCTACCTTTATTATCAAAAAAAAAACAATCATAATTACGATAATATACGATCGGAATACATAAGTTGGTGAAGCAAATTATCTTTTGTCAAAAGTTCACAACTAACCATTAATCATTATTTGATTATATTGATGGATAGGACTAATTAACTTATGTTTATTTCTACAACAGAAAAAACAGTCTGTCGTATTATACACCCACTTTCTGTCTACACAACTAAAAGGAGCGCACTGGAATGCTTTTATGTGTCACATAGCTAATAAAACTATGAAATGGCATAATTGCGGGGCGACAGAAATAGCAGCCCTTACAACCTTGACTGAATAAACTCGCCACAGCACAACGTTATAAAAATTTCCGTTCCGAATTAACATACGGTGCGGCGAAATAGCGGAAGGTATTACTTTATTTTAATTACCAAATACAGCGTTAAAAACGCTGTAACACTATGTTCCGTGACGGTTAATTTATAATTATGTTATTAGGAGTTATAATCCTAGTTTGGTGGAAACATATTTCATACCATCAGCCAGTTTATTGTGAAGTTTTATTAGAAGACATTAGAATTTTAAAATCATCATATCTTGAAAATAAACTGATTAAAACCCTCATAAAAAAAATTGGGCTTTAAAACAGTCGTATAAGACTGAAAATATTACATTTCTTTTAAATAAATATCCTTATATCAAGTTAAGCGATATCCATATCATATCGCCATATATGTATATTCTTTCGAATGTACATATTAAACAATCTCCCTATCCGGCCTTCATAAGGTCTAACTCGAACGTATTCATCTCCATTGGCCTGAATGTGATGGGTCAAATGTCTAAACTTCAAACTAATATAAAATGCATCGGATAGTTTCCCTCGAACGTATTAAACAACTCCATTGGCCTTTAGGTAATGGGACGCATTGCTGGCCTGGCCTCGGGCTTGGACACCGGAGAGACGCCCATCGCGAAGGAGATCCACCACTTCATCCACCTGATCACCGGCGTCGCTGTCTTCCTCGGAGTCACCTTCTTCCTGATCGCCTTCATTCTCGGCTACCACTGGCTGGACGCTGTCATCTTCTTGATCGGTAAGTTTCAAACACACAACATACAAGATTTGAGACTTTTGCGTTGCATTACTATATTCATATTTGTTAAGCAGTTGGTTGTGCTACATAACTAAATATCGCGTTTAGTCCTGTTAATTAATATCAATGCACATAACATACATCGTGGATGGAACACATAAGTCACCATCCTCTTAGCAATTTGGCGAGTCTGGTTATTACAGTGAAGCGACTGCCATCAGACCCTCGTAACTCTTAGAGGGAAACCAGAAAGATTGGATCATGGTTACAAATTCAAATCTAACTGAACTAAAGTCAGAAACTATCAGAATGTACAGGGTACATGGAACACATAAGTTTCTGTACTAATACTGGTCTTATTCTGTACAATCGTTTATCTGACGAGCGTTGAATGACTCGTAAAATAAATTACTGTTTACCCACTTCTGGTACACTGTACCACTTTAAATTTAATAGTTAATTAACATTGAATATACTTATGACTTTAAAACCTCCTTGCTCAAAAAACAAAATACTGAAGTTGTCCCTAAAATTAAATATTCAAAATTCATGATACTGCCCGCAGTAACATTGCAAGCATTTTACCCGTGATTGGAAACTTATTTGCTCCTCCTTCGCAGGTATCATCGTCGCCAACGTGCCCGAAGGTCTGCTGGCCACCGTCACCGTGTGCCTGACGCTGACCGCCAAGCGCATGGCCTCCAAGAACTGCCTGGTGAAGAACCTGGAAGCCGTCGAGACCCTCGGCTCCACCTCCACCATCTGCTCGGACAAGACCGGAACCCTCACGCAGAACAGGATGACTGTTGCCCACATGTGGTTTGACAACCAGATCATTGAGGCTGATACTACTGAGGACCAGTCTGGCGTGCAATATGGTAAGAATTATGTTCAATTGTTAAGGTCACATTGACTACACGTCCAGCCATTATATTGAATTGAGTACAAAAAATCATAACATATGCTTGCTTAAGTCACATTGACCAGACGTCCAGCCATTATATTGAGTTTAGTACAAATCATCATGGCAAATGCAGAAACAAGAAGGATGCCGAAATAAAAAAACATCATATTTTAACAATTGTGTTATTTTGAAAACCAAGTCCTTGGATAGCACCATATCCACTTTAGAACAGTCCTTTATACCAAGGAGTTTCCCCAATACCAATAGGACTCACTTTTAGTGACATTCATGCATACCGTAATGACATAACCATTTACATAACAGTTCTTTTACAATCCATTATTTCCCCCATCAGACCGCACCAGCCCCGGCTTCAAGGCTCTGGCCAAGATCGCGAGTCTGTGCAACCGCGCCGAGTTCAAGGGCGGCCAGGACGGCGTGCCCATCCTGAAGAAGGAAGTCGCCGGCGACGCGTCCGAGGCTGCTTTACTCAAGTGCATGGAGCTGGCGCTCGGCGACGTGCTCTCCCTCCGCAAGCGGAACAAGAAAGCCTGCGAGATCCCCTTCAACTCCACCAACAAGTACCAGGTGTCGATCCACGAGAGCGACGACCCCAGCGACCCCCGTCACCTGCTCGTCATGAAGGGCGCCCCCGAGAGGATCCTCGAACGCTGCAGCACTATCTTTATTGGTGGCAAGGAGAAGGTATGTTGACGACAGCTGTGTAATCAATTCCATATGTGAATTATGTATTTACATATTTATCAAATGTTGACTGTAATTATTTTGTAGTGAAAGTCAAAGTAACATGAAAGGGCACAGACAACACTTGAAATTCCTAAAGAGTAATCAGGTCAATTCAAGGAGATACATTTCATCATTTGAACCTCATCGTATTTTTAAGTTATTTTTATTACATTTACATTTTCGTGTAATCAAATATGATGATCACTACTTCACAATACATATAACCAAATGGTAACAAGGACAATAGAACTGGCGTGAAATAAAATAAATACTTTTGCTGGTGAGTAAGATCGCCAGAGCTCAGTTGGGGAATGTATATGGGGTCGGCCGGGAAGGCGGGCAACGCATCGACTATAACTCTGGTGTCGCGGATGTCCATGGACGGCGGTGATTGCTTACTATCAGGCAAACCGCTAGCTCGTTTGCCGCCTCTGGCATAAAAAAAAACCAAATCTGTCTAACAAGAATCCTCGCACCAGGTTTTGGACGAAGAAATGAAGGAAGCTTTCAACAACGCGTACCTCGAACTCGGCGGCCTCGGCGAGCGCGTGCTCGGCTTCTGCGACCTGCAGCTGCCTTCCGACAAGTACCCCATCGGGTACAAGTTCAACACCGACGACCCCAACTTCCCCCTGGACAACCTGCGCTTCGTCGGCCTCATGTCCATGATTGACCCCCCTCGTGCCGCTGTACCCGACGCCGTGGCTAAGTGCCGATCTGCTGGTATCAAGGTAAGAGTTTTTGTGTAAGATTGTTGGTGTGAACATGCACACATTGATATTGATAATCGTAATTTCACAAATTCAAAAAAAAAGTATATTGATTTCCGACTACACATTATATGCAAATGCAAAAAAACTTTAAAAAAAACAGTCTACTATGTCTGAAAATTGTCCTCTGTAAATATGAATTTGCAAAAAGCTACTGATATTTTTAGGTAGTTAATTGCATCAGTAAAAAAATTAAGTTATATCTTTCTTCTAATGACATTAGATTTCACTTGGAGTAACACCTCCAAGGACATCAGAAAATTGATTGTCTGGTCATAAAAAAAAGAGTACCACACATATGATACAAAGCGAATTCCCAACTGCCCCAAATACATTAGACTCAACGGAACTTCCCTTCAAGGTTATCATGGTGACCGGTGACCACCCCATCACCGCCAAGGCCATCGCCAAGTCTGTGGGCATCATCTCGGAAGGCAACGAGACCGTGGAAGACATCGCCGCCCGCCTCAACATCCCCGTGTCTGAAGTCAACCCTCGCGAAGCCAAGGCCGCCGTCGTCCACGGCACCGAGCTCAGGGAACTTGGCTCTGATCAAATCGACGAGATCCTCAAGTGAGTGATGCATTATGATAATGATATAAATATTTCTAAACAATATATCCTTTGGTGAATGTAGAGTTGACGGCTGATACGAATGAGTGGAAGGAGAAGAGCAGAAGACATGTTGCGTCGGCCCCGCTGAGTGTGGGATAAAGTAAATAATATAAATAAAGTGGTATTTAATGCCGGATTCATCAGTTTCACTCACGCGGAAAAAGTTTATAGTATGTCTGACAGATATTTGGCATATTTTTTTCGATCATACATTTCCAACTGATTTTCTAGTTAGCAATCAAGGACTTCCCCAAGTGGCAACACTGGATCTAAGATGAGGAATAATGTTAAATTAATTACTTGACTTTATTTCCTATGGGCCCCAGGAGGGGTGCTTCTGTGCTTCTACAATGTGTAATTTTAAATAGAAGTGGTAAAGTACTTGGGCACATACTTAAAAATATGATGCCATATGACACACTTATTCCGTGGAATAATCTGTGAAGGTAGGATTAAGAATGAATTACATAATTGCGTACATCCCTATTGCCCTTGCTCCAGCTCTTCAAGTGGACGTGACAAGGAATAGTGTCATGAGTAGGTGATGATTCATTGTCTACATTTGAGATGATGTTATTAAATAAACTCGAATGTTCCTTCATGAGACACGCTTTTAGGGGCGTGTATTAGAGGAGCTGACGGGTTGTAATATATTTTGTTAAAGAAAATGCGTCTACGCATGCCTGCCGACTTAAAATTTAATGATGTGTTACGTATTGACATGGACCCTTTAGCCGTTAGCTACACAACCGTATTGACCAGCCTGGGTGTAATAGTGGACTGTCGTCTGTCCACCGTAACCCTTACAAGGGAAACCAGACCATTTGGATCATAGTCAAACAATGGTTTAATGTGCCTTCCGAAGCACAGAATCATTTTATTGGCCAATCAGGTGACTCAAACCTGCAATGTCCTAACCAAACAGGGAAAACCAACATGAAGTTCGACCACACGACCTTCGAGGTTCTACACAGCGATCTAACCACTTCACCACGGAGGCAGATCGCCGATTATCTGTGCTGTTAACTAAACAACTTTATACTACCCAGGTTCCACACGGAAATCGTATTCGCCCGTACCTCGCCGCAACAGAAGCTGATCATCGTGGAGGGTTGCCAGCGCCTGGGCGCCATCGTGGCTGTGACCGGAGACGGTGTCAACGACTCGCCCGCTCTGAAGAAGGCAGACATCGGTGTCGCCATGGGTATCGCTGGATCTGACGTGTCTAAGCAGGTTTGTACTTATTAATTAAATAGTTGCGTTGATTGACTATGTTATCGCAGCGAAGCAAAATGAGCTGTGGCTACCAAAAAAATATATGTAAAAAAATGATTTAAAGAAGTATGTAAATAGCCGCGAAACGCTCCGAGAATACATGGTACGGCCGTGCCCACTTTGCTCAAGACTTGGCTGGGGCACTGCCATGCTCCAGATATTTTTTTATAATTTAATTGGAATAAATTAAGTTACTATACTAGTAGGTACCATTGGTATTATTTATGCTGCTTAAATAACATATACATAAACGTCCTTGTTTGAAAATATTGGCTAGAGATAACAAGACTCTTGACCTATTAAATCCTATTAAATTATGCATTGACGCGAGACTCCACAAATAATTTCAGTACTGCGAATAACTGAAATATTCACGACAGTAAAAACGTCGCACAAATGTTATCATCACAATGAATATTAAGTGTCTCATCATTAGTACAGTTGTTAGCTACATATATTTATCTACGCACTTCGGTTAGCGTCTTGGTTTTTCATTTACATTTGGTTTAAAGTCATTCTATTCATCCTCGTAAATTATAATTGCCTGCCTTTAAAATGGCAGAAATATGCTAATAAATAAAGGCAACACACCGATTGCCTAGCCCCAAACTAAGCTCGAAGCTTGTACTATGGATGCTAAAGAACGGAGAGACATACATAAATACTTTCATAAACATCCATGACTCCAGTACAAATGCCGATGTTCATCACATAAACATTTGCCCCTAGCCGGATTCCCTCGGTTTTGTGGCTAGGGTCTTTGACCACTAGACGATCGGGCCCGTCAAATCAGGTTGTTTCTGCGAGTGAACTTGAGATGCTATTCTAAAATAAAACAGCACCTCAGTTCGCTCTCAAGTTCTATCTCAGAGTTGAGTGCGATTTATTAATACGAGAATAAGACCACAAGCAAGAACTTAGTATCCCTTTCACCCTTAGGCCGCCGACATGATCCTGCTCGACGACAACTTCGCGTCCATCGTGACTGGAGTGGAAGAGGGCCGACTGATCTTCGACAACCTGAAGAAATCCATCGCCTACACCCTCACCTCCAACATCCCCGAGATCTCCCCCTTCCTGGCTTTCATCCTCTGCGACATCCCCCTTCCCCTCGGAACCGTCACTATCCTCTGCATCGATCTTGGAACCGACATGGTAAGTTGTACTTTAGTGCCTCAGTCTTACAGTATATTTTTGTGTAAGATGTTACATTGGGAAAGGACTGGCAAAGTTTAGATTGATGGAACTTGATAGAGAGACATTGTCGATGGGAATAAATTATGAATGATCGTGAATCAAATCTAAAATCGATGAAAGCAACAAGGATCGACTGTGTGTCTTGGTAAAGATCAGAATCCCTTTTGTCTATATCGAAATTGTGGATATATTAACAAACTTTTCCCATGTAACATCCAATAAAATAACACGACGATATTTGAAGCTTAGTATGATAAATTGAATCAGTCAGTGAGGTCGTCTGTTGGCTAGATACAACAATTTGAGTCCATTTTATATTGAAAACAATCAACATAAGTACAAGTTTCAAGTATTGTTACTTAATTTTTTACATTATTATTATGATGATGATAATCTGTATTAATAAAATACACTCGCGACTTCCATTCTGCCACAATAAATTACAATGACATAAGCGTTAATTTGAAGAAAAAAAGTCTACATTTAATTGGCTTGAATGGAAATCGTGTGTGTAACATATTTTCCTTAGCATTTTAGCGTTCCAGAGCATCGATATTGTTAATTGTTAATTAATAAGCTGTTGACGTTAGGTCCCAGCGATCGCACTTGCGTACGAGTCGGCCGAGTCGGACATTATGAAACGCCCACCTAGGAACCCATTTTGCGACAAACTAGTCAATGAGAGGTCTCTATACGTGTTACTAAGTGTTGACGTGTTGAAATACTAACTTGTTTTCAGCTAACGCCTTTTGTCTCGATATCGTGACGAGTGGATGTTTTTTAAATTGCAATGCTATTGTACTTAAACATAACTTATATAATTAAATAAAAAATGATTAAAGCAAGGCTAGTCAATATAAATTCTTAAGTTACGTTTAGGTAAAATAGGGAAATATTTTAATGTGTAACGTGTAATAATAACAGAATGTGGATTTGTGGTTTCGTACCGCCGAACTAACAGTATTTTACTAAAATATTCGGAATGTACGCGAACGAGGGATTTCTATCCGATACGTGAAGCTGCCAGTTGTAAATAAGAGGATGATCTAGTTGTGTTTTGTTTGTTCTAATCCCTGGATGTCGGTTTTAAGCTTCGGCATGGCGGCGGTCGCCAGAGCGGCCCCGCGCAGGTTACCTAGTGTTACAAATAACGCAGACACAACACACTAATGTTACCACAGTCATGTCACGTCACCCATCATCACCGGCCGGGGGGGAGCGCCCGCGCGGTGCGACCGCCCGGTCGACCCCATCCATCGGTTCATTTGTTTAAATTTAAGTTCCACATGTCGGAGGAGCCCCACCACAACCGATGTCATGCCATGATCAACATTTTTGTTATGTGTTATCCGATTATTTTTCTATGATAGTATAATAGTTTAAGTCGCGCCGCTGCAAACACTCGCCGCGTCGTTGTGTGGGTGGAGTCGGCGGCGGGTGGTTGCAGCGGCCTGAGTGTTGGGTGTTGTGCCGTGCCGTGCCGCACACGCTTGGGCGGGGCCGGCGTGTGACGCTTCGCCCCCCCGCCCGCCCCGCCCGCGCTCACATCGCTAGTATTTGTGTAGGTGCCCGCCATTTCCCTGGCCTACGAGGAGGCCGAATCTGACATTATGAAGCGACAGCCGCGTAATCCTTTCACTGATAAACTCGTTAACGAGAGGTAAAACATCCCGAGCGTCGACGCGCTCGTTCAAAGATATTATTCTATCCGCTAATTGCTTGCTACCACGTGTTTAGTCTTCAATATTGAGGTTTGGTTGTTGCCTGCAGTGTGTGGACGGAGTCCAGTAGGTCACGTCATAGCTCTCTGTGGATATTGAAGGCGACCGATCGCACCGCTCCTACTTAATGCCTTGCGATGTCTTTTATACATTTTTCTACTAACAACTCTCCTTTTCTTTAACCGTATGTAGCTTGATGTTGTGATGAACCGAGGCGTTTAGAGTGCCCGCCGTCGCCGCGGACGGCAAACGCCTCGGTCCATTTGAGTGGTTTTATCGGTATTTTATTTACTTTACTATATGTTTATGAGTGATGCGTTTTAAGGTAAGTTATTTGGTGTCTTCTCCCTGTCTCTGTCATTTGTTTCTCGTGCATGAACCTAAACGATCTTATCGTGTTATTCCTGACTAATAAAGAAATGGTTCAGAAAATCTATTCTGATTGGAAATATCCATTCAAGTTTTTGATAATTTCTTTGTTGGTAAGGGGTGATTTTATTTCGACATTGTTTATCTTAATCTTCTTTTTACCTCATTTCTTACCTCATGATCTCCATGCACACCACACGATATTTGTTTCACTATTTGATCGTATCATTCAACCTACTCACGTCTACGCCACTAGCTTCACCACACACCGTATGTATCATACAGGTCTACCATCTATATACAATAGGTACAGCGACACTTAAGTATTATATGATACAAGTAACAATATTATATTTTCAACGCTGCTAGGGCTTATTTGTAACTTCTATCACTAGTGTAGTATTTCAGATATTCTATACTGTGTACTCTTATAAGGAAGGTAAAAAGTATTTTTATGAATTTTAATCACTCCAATTTTTCTACTATTACATTTATCTAGCTAATTAAGTAACTATAAACTAGTGTTATTGATATTTTTTATATAAGTAATATCGCTAGCTGTAGTACCGAGAGGCGAACGGGAACGGTGTGTATATTTATTATGTATAAGCGGCGCGCGACGGGCGAGTCGCGCGAATGTTGGTTTGTGCTGATTGCTTGGTGTTACCGAAGGTGCCTGCTATATCATTGGCGTACGAGGCGCCCGAGTCCGATATCATGAAGCGGCAGCCCCGGGACCCTTACCGCGACAACCTCGTCAACAGAAGGTTGGCCCCGCACCCCTCCCGCCACCAGCAACCGTGGCGACGCTTACTAGTTATCATTGGGTGTTACACGACAAAGCGGACACGACTGGCCCGCGCTTTGAACGGTGCGGTCCATGCGATATACACGAACATTCCTTACTTGGCCAATTTACACTCATTAAAGCACAGCATTGGTGGATAAGTCGTACACATATTAACCTGCCTAAATTAGAACGTGTATATGTTTCTTCTCATTATATCTGGGAGAAACATATGCACATACATTAGTAATCTAAGACATATATCCTGCAATCTACCACTTATCCACCTATGGTTATGCACACTAATATTATAAGGTTACCAATTGCAAAATTGAAATTCAAAATTTCAAATATATTTGCATTTAGTAAATTGGCGAAGTAAAAATGTCCATGTATTAATAGCAACGCGCAGACATCTGTGATGTCAGTTCGGAGGGCGCGGCCATTTGTGATCCCGCGAAAGATTGACACTGGATGTGGAAGAGTGATAAAATATTGGCACTGAGCAATTGGTCCCTAAAATGAATTATAATTTATTTGAAGTAGTCTCGAACATGTACCAATAATGAAACCATCTGGAATCGGTATTTCGGTATGAAATTAATAAATTAAATGTTTTAATGCAATACTAATGAAACAACCAAACATCACAGTATTTGTGTAAAAATACACAATAAATATACTAACAAAATAGAAAATAACACATTTCACGTTCTAATTTTGAAATAATTATGATTTTCCTTTTTCTAGTTATCTACTGATGGATTTTCTAAAGTTTTTGTTCATGAATAGAGGTCTTTTACTTAATAGATATAGAGGAGCTAGTCCTTTATCTCTATCTCTTCAATCTTCACTCTTCCATGTTTAATAATAGCGTTTCAATGATATGAAACGACAGCGCAGTATTGAGTGCACGTTTAGCGACAAAATTAGAGGTTTGTTTAGTCTGCGTATAGTGACACACTAGTGAATTATAATTATTTGTGTGAGTTTACGTGTTAGAATAGAAAAAAAAACATAGCGATATTTGATTAAAAAATATATTAATTTTAACAATTTTGTTTAAGGGAATGATTTAGGTGACATGGAGTATCTGTCTATTATATTTTTATTATATTTTCCTTCTTAAAGGTATATTTATTATATTATAGCTGTATATATTTATTTGGAAGTATATAATACACCGTATGTAGACTAGCTGTAGATGCGATAGCGTGCCACTTCGCTACGCGCTTTGCCTCACGACACACACACGTAGGGTACATAATACTAGGCTTCTTTCAAACTCTTATGTTGGTGCTTTGACCTTCATTTATTTGGACCGTTTTAAATAAGGCTCGTCCAAATTTAATTGGGCCTTTGAGCTATCATTATCGATAGGCGTAAAAAAGCCAATACAAGCAGTTACGTTAATAATACGTGGGTTAGAATAATAACTCGAATAGTTAACTTTTCAAAATTGAAAAAGTGCAACTTTATTGTAAAAGACAACATCGGAACTTGATTTTCACAGTGGATTAATAACTTCGACGTAATTAACTGAAAACGATCCAAGGAATAACATTTTATCAAAGAACTTTACCCCCATTCTTTAACTGGCTAAATCTATTGTAACGAGTTGCCAAACTGCATAAAATAAAATTTATACTTATACACAAACTATTACTGACACTAAAGCAATTATTTGGAGAACTCATGTTCAACAATATTGAGGGTCATTCGTTTTATAATATCTTGATATTTCTTTTATTTACTGGTTCGTTCGTTTTCACTTAACAACTTCGGATTGGTGACGATCTTTTTGATTCACGTCAAATCTGCTTGTATTGAAAAACGTCCGATAATGTTCATACAAAGTACACTTGAACAGGAAAAGTAGCAGCACAATTTTAAGAACCAGAATATTAAGTTTTCTAGTTTAAAATTAAATTAAATTTATCTCCATTATTAGTTTTGATGATGCTTTCACTGTTTACTGAAGATATATTGTTCAAGTAAATTATTTTACTATTTAAAATGCAGATAAATTTAGATTTAAATATGAATATAATTGGGCCCCGTTAAAATTGTACGAACCTTAATTTCTAGTGCGTAACTATCCCACTCTATGCACTACCCAACGGAGATTGCAAACGCTTAACTGATGGGTGCAATTTCGTTGTCCAAGCTTAGCAAATAACTTCGCTTAGCGGCGCTTAACTCTTCGGCTTGCAATTTATTCTGTCTTGCATGTTTGTTATCCACGGGGTAAATAAAACGCTGTAATATGTTGCTATTGTGGAAGTCTTTATTGGGTGCAGGCGTTGTTTATAATGCGATGAAGCCTTGAATGTATGAGACATTCAGCCAAGTTCATTCGCTAGAAGGGAATGTTTAATTACAGTGGGTTTATAAACTGTTCTTTCACGAGCTTTAGACATACGTACGTACATACATCTGTTGAATCTCTTCAGAACAGAATAATTTAGTAGTAATTGAAGAAAAAGGGTCTTTCTAAGGAAAGTCGTGGTTCATTAAATGGAAACTTCCACAATGGTATGAATGATTTGAATGCAAACACTAGTTATGTAAAACTTGAATTGAAATACTTGCAATCAATATTAAACTTTAATGACTCCAAAAAAAGATACAGTAAATTAAAATCACAAGTGAAGTCAAATAATATTTGCACAAACTAGCTTTCAATTTGCAATACACTGACAAAGTAAAATATAACTGTATGCTTTCGACGCTTCTCCACGACTTTGTCTGACGCTGGGCCGTGTGTTGGCAGGCTGATCTCGATGGCCTACGGGCAGATCGGAATGATCCAAGCCGCCGCCGGGTTCTTCGTCTACTTCGTGATCATGGCTGAGAACGGATTCCTGCCGCTAACCCTCTTCGGCATCAGGAAGATGTGGGACTCGAAGGCTATCAACGACTTGACTGACTCCTATGGACAGGAATGGGTGAGTAATATGTAGTAACATGTATGTACTTATCTATGCCCGGGGTGTCAGTTACTGCACGCGTGGCAGATGTTATGATTTTATGATGTAACATCGTCATCTTTACAGTTTTCACCACTTGTCTTAGTTGCATAGAGATTATGAATCGATATGTGACGCAACGCATACCTCCTCCGCTAAAGTATCAATGAAGAATTTCTTGCCAATATTTTTTTATTGTAATAATTTGTTTTGGCACAACATTCTTAAGTTAGATGGGTAGACTTTTGAACCTAGCAGCAATTCTAAGTTCAAGACCAGAAATGAATAAACATAATATCTTTGGACTAATTCAACTAACAACTATAGCTTCGTTGAAAACTATAACTAATGTTGTACCTATGTTCGTTCTCAGACGTACCGCGACCGCAAAGCCCTCGAGTTCACGTGCCACACCGCGTTCTTCGTGTCCATCGTGGTGGTGCAGTGGGCCGACCTGATCATCTGCAAGACGCGCCGCAACTCCATCGTGCACCAGGGCATGCGCAACTGGGCGCTCAACTTCGGCCTCATCTTCGAAACCGCCCTCGCCGCGTTCCTCTCCTACACGCCCGGCATGGACAAAGGTCTCAGGATGTACCCTCTCAAGTGAGTTTTACTTACGTTTTGTAACGTTATAATAAATTTCTGTGCTTAAATCGAACGCTTCTTGGGTTCGGACCTCTAGCATGCAATAAAGTATCTGAATGTGAATCTGAATCTGAATCTCCTACTTGCCAAGTTCCCTAGTTACATAGTTATCTTTTCTGGAAATCTCTGAAATCTATCACTGTGTAATATGAGAAATGTTTTTGTCCAGGTTCGTGTGGTGGCTGCCCGCCATTCCATTCATGCTGTCGATCTTCATCTACGACGAGATCCGGCGCTTCTACCTGCGCCGCAACCCGGGCGGCTGGCTCGAACAAGAGACTTACTACTAAACACCGACCACTGTCCACACCGTCGCGCATCACTTAGTTACTGCGTACATAAACTTCATTTGTGTTCTCTACCTCGGAGCGCGGAGCCCGGCCCCGGGCGCGGCCCCGGCCGGGCTCCGCCCCGCCCGCGACGCCCGGCCCCGCGACGCCGGCGCAGACCGCGCGACCGAGGTCGCGGCGCCGGCCCGGTGTGTGTGTAATCGCTGTCGTGTAAGCTTCTCACCGCTTGTTCCCGCATCGCTCCGTACGTACCCGGCGAGCGTCGCCCGGGCGACGGCCGCGTCTCGCGTCACGTGGCCGGCGGCGGCCGCGGCCCCCGTCGCGCACACTTCACCACTATTGTTTTGACGAACTATGTATGTATATATGCACAGTGGAGAATGAAGTTTGATATTTGTGATGATAAAAAAAATTATACACGTATTATTTTAAAATCGTGGATCATGTTATTTTTATATTGAAATCGTTTAAAATGTAATTTGAGTATCTCGTATGTCATGTGACAAGTTGATGAATCTCCTCGAGTATTTGTTGAATCTCTGTCTGATGTTTATCGGTTGCGGGGCGGGAGCGCGGCGGCCGCGGCCGGCGAGGCGGCTGCCGGGCGGCGGGCGGATGGGTCGCCGCCGCCGTCCCCCGCCGCCGCCCCCGCCGCCTCGGACTTCATGTTACAGTAGGACGCCCTCAGTAACACTAATGACATTATAAGATATATAGAATAAATAATACTAATAAAATTGTTTTTCACATACTTATGTAATAAGTAATAAATTATCGTATAGCGGTAGTTCATCGTTCGTGACTCGAGTGGGCGAAAGTACGACGCCCGCCGCGCTCCGCGCTCGGCGGCCAACGAAAAGCATTTGTTGTAAAATTACCAGTTAAGAAGCCATTATTATTATTATAATTTAAGTGAAATTAGATTAAGTTGAATTTTTCGAGTGAATAAAGTTTAGTTGAAGATTCGGTCGGGTGCATGGTGTATGAGAGGTCGATGTGGAGTGCCTGAGTTTTAGTGTACTACTGCTTACTGTTAGGTAGGTAGTTGAAATTTTGAAGCCGTATTTTGAATTGTAAAAGTAGATAAATAAAGCATTACACAGACGCGAACGCTTAGAGGTGCGGCCGCGCGCGACACATGATACAGCACTGCCGTCGACTATTGTTCGTTCGTACCGGCGTCCGCGGCCCGCGGCCGTCGGGCGCCCGACGCTTTTCTTTTATAAAATAATCTGATCATTAGCGAATTTCGTCAAATTTATTAAAATAGGCTGCTCATGGTAATTACGTAAGATTTTATTTCTTAATTAAAAGATAATAACAAAACGTAGGAATGCGTAATTAGAAATTTTTAAAATTATACAGTTATGATAGAGTCATCTTATTTTAGTCGCCACTTGGGTCTTCTACGAGGGCGAGCGTAGACAGGTCGCAGACGGGCGGAGTCGGGGGCGGGCGCGAGTCCGGCGCGCGGCGGCGGACGCACTCGCGGCGGACGGCGCGGCGGACGCGCGGGGCGGGGGACGGGCGCGGGACGGCGGCGGGGGCCTCAGGGCGCCGCCGGCCGGATAGAAGGACCAAGTGGAGAGATTTATTTCAATTTTTCGTAACGAATACATATAACATTATAATAATGGTTACAAAAGTAAAATATAACATTATAGCGACTAATAAATCTAAATTATATGAAATGTTTATAGATTTAAATGACGTTCGTTTCTTTAGGGTGACCTTTCTGTGCTTGTTTGATGAGAACGATGTACATCTCACTGACAATAGTCGTTGATGATATTATTGTAACGATCCGATCTTTGTAAGCGTTTGTTTAACGTACACTGTAGAACTAACATTGTTTTGCGTTCGACAGTTCTTTACACCGATTCATTTTATAGTATTACTCTGTTGGCTAGGAGCGCTGTAAAAATGTAAGTGTTAATAAAAAAAACATTTTCAAAATATTAATACGGTGTTTTATTCATAAGTATCGTTTATTTTGTTCAGTTTAAACCCTTAGATACCCACGATAAAATGTAGGTATAAGAAACAGATGATGCAAAAAAGCAGAAGAATGTATTTTTACTTAGATCAAATAAACTTGAGTAGGAGTGTTACGATCCCAGTAAATAAAAGGCACATTTAATGTGTTTACTAATACGCAATAGAAATCATTCAATTCATTAGAAAAAAAAAGCCTTACTCGACCAGTATTCTAGTTATCCATAATATATAAAGCTCGATTATTCAGTAAATAAAATTGGGTCATAGGAAGGAATAAATGAGAAACAAAGCCGCTGGTAACAGCTAGTTTATAATATTATTGTGATACTCTAAGCTAAGGAACTAATCAATACCCCGGGACCGGCTCTAAATAAAGTAAAATGTGAATGAGACTTTCAAAATAATATATATAATCATTTGATCGACGACATGAGTTAGTTACGGTCTGTCGCCTTTTGAAAAAGAGATGGGGAAGGTTCATAAAGCTTTTAATTTTTGAACAAACGGTTCACTTTATGTATTTGGCCGACCCGCTTGGTGTAATGGTCAAGAAGTATGTAGGTTATTTTTATTAGACTCTTGGTTGGTCTAATAGGCACCGTAATGGTAAAGACTCTTTGACGCGGGTTCGATCCCCGCACATGACAATGATTTGTGTGAATCAAGAACATGTCTTTGCCCTGGTCTGAGTGTTATATGTATCTATTTAAGTATCTGAAACCACTGTTCATTCTGATATCTGAAACACAAGTGCTTAAGCTTACCTATGTGATGTTGTGACGCCCTAATTACGAATTATGTAACGTAACGCCCTGGTCAGTACGATAGTCATGGAATGGAAAAGTACCGTCCTTTGACCTTCAGTGGCAATAAAAGTTAATGGTAGCCTAGTTTCTTTGAGTAGGTAACAGAATGATTGGCAATAAACCCTCGAGGTTATTCACTAATTCGCAAAGAACTGTGATTGTTATCAGGGTAATTCATTAAACAACTAATTAAGCTTCTCTTTTTTCATGGTAAATGGCTATAAGCTGCAAAGTATATAGGTACGATACCCTACATAATTTATTTTACACTTGATCAAACAAAATGTGCGGATTAGATTACCGCAAAAATACGAACTTTTAATGCGATTTGCAATTCAAAACACAATACACATAGTTTTGTTGGGATATTTTGGTGGTACCTAATTAAAGCCTAATTAATTAAATCTGCATGCAGCGTCCAGCAGTGGACTGCAATAGGCTGATGATAATGATGATGAAATCTTCATGTACATTTGGTGTAAACTCTCTTATTAGAACAAGCAAACAAATTATTAATCTAAGATGTTTTATAGATCGTTGTATTTTTTGTTTTATTCCTAAAAGTAACGGAAATAAGCTTTCGGTATTTTATCTTATTTTAATTATATCATAACTTAAGTTAAATAACTTCTCGCTCGCCATTGCCTACCCGCTTGTCTAGAGTGTGGCTGGTGACTAAGTACATATAAAAATTGGCCAAGTGCGAGTCGGACTCCGCACTGAGGGTTCCGCACAAATTCTATTTTTGACGTATTAAAAAACCACTGAATAGATTTCGTTCGAACCAATTTTCGTTTGTAGTTTTTATGGTAATGTACATAATATCTTAATTTCAGTTTTGTCATCCTCTTATTTTAGAAGTTAGAGGGGGGGACACACACTTTTTTCCACTTTGGAAGGGTCTGTCACGCAAAGTAAGTATTCACTTTAGAAAAAAGTGACATTAGAAACCTTAATATATTTTTTAAAGACCTATCCATAGATACACCATATATGTTCAATGAAAAAAAATATTTCGAGTTTCAGTTCTGACTATGGGGACCCCCCACTTTTTTTATTTTTTTTTCTATTTTCGTGTGAAAACCTTGTTGCGGTTCACATAATACATCCACTCACTAAGTTTCAACAGTAACTATAGTACTTATAGTTTCGGAATAAAGTGGCTGTGACAGACTGGCGGACAGACAGACAGACAGACAGACATGACGAATCTATAAGGGTTCCGTTTTTTTGCCATTTTGGCTACGGAACCCTAAAAAACCACTCATCTAATAGAGGCCTGTAATTACCTGGGAATTCCAATGATGATGATTGAAAAAATTTGTGTTCTTTTCTACATCTACATCTACGTCATCTACACTTATATAAAGATTTGTATTTATGTATGTAACGAATAAATTCAAAAACTACTGGACCGATTCAAATAATTCTTTCAGCTAGCTAACAAGCTACACTTTCCCTGGTGAACTTATGGTACTTTTGATCCCAGAAATGTGGGGGGAAGGGATATTTGGAAAAAGAAATTACGCGCGGTCGACCTGCATAATTATTATGGAGAGGTTTATTTTCAGTTACCAACCAGGATCATAATATTAATAATTACTTACACCCAACCTCATGAACTTCATGACCTTTAGTACAAACTAAAATAAACACAAAACCTGCTCGCCCGTAAATCACTAGTGTTCGAATCGATGGATCCTTTATTATACATAGTAGGAGTCCTTCATCGCCTGGCAATCCATCTTGTCTGCAATCTCCTAAGTAGGCACTTAAGGTATTAAGAGGCATTGTGAAAAAACGCTCGGAATACGATCTCTCAGGTTTTTCCACGACCTTGGGAAAGTCCTTTGTGGGAATAACTTGTTAAGCAAATGTGTTATGGATGCTTTAATCGTTACCTGCTCAAGAACTTACAAAGCGACCAACTGAGGAGTTCAGGGTTTAGTTTTTGGTGCCGAACATAAATGATTTTAATTAAGCTTAGATTTGGGCCATAATGACAAACCTTGTGTGTCCTTCGAGAAAAAGTAGTTGGATTAAACTTAATTTTGCTATCGTTGCTATCCATCTGATCGTGATACACAGGTGTGTGTACGGAAAATTGTCATGAGATTTATGAGATCTGATAAAATGATTTGATTAGTTCCCATTGTCCTTGCAAATGGAATCTTATCTAACTTTGACCTATCAGGCAAAGCAAATAAAGGATAGGTGCCTACGTCTAGTTACGAGTACGTTCATGCTTGCTTTGTTATTTTTACTTGAACTTTTATTTCAGATTCATACACTCCGTAAGTAACAATATTCTGTTAAGTCGGAAACGTCTGAATTAATAATTACATAGCCACTGTAGTGGCTGTAGCTTGTGACATTACCGTCACGATGCAGATATTTGAACTAAAGCCCACTGCTGCCATTAAGTACCTACCTACTGGGCAAAATTAATATTTTATTCATATAGGTCAGTTTAATCGTCCGAATCATGTTGTGGCTTAGCCCCGAGGGTCGGAGGGCGGCACGTGTCGCCGGCGGCCTTGACGACTGTGCTCTGTAGCTATAGGTATGCGGAGAGGTCCTTCGTCCTACAGTCGCGAAGAGCCTCCACACGCCCCGCCGTGCCCCCAGCCCACCGCGCGTGCGCGACTTTGACAGCGCCGTGCCAACACAGCCAGATCATCCCCATGTATCAACGTCGCAAAATCAACCAAGCTAATTGTGAAGTGCAACAGTAATGTAAAGTGTACGGCCGGTACGATGACTCCCCAGAGAGCGGACTGAGCCAGAATGGTGGCCAACATTGGCACAATCAACGGTACGAATGGTAATCTTCCCTTTATACCTTACCTAGTGAATAATCCAAACACAATAATTTATCACTTGTCTGCTACTTATCACCTGATTTGATTGGTACCAACTTGTTATTGTTTGCGATTTGCGCATTATTTTTCCCTATTTATTTCTTAACGTAACAATTTTTGTTCCTCGTGCAAGTGGTCCACTGTTGCCATCTGCCATTGTTTCTCAATGGACAACAGCTTGAAATAAGTATTTGTTTTTTTAGCATTTCGTTAATTGCCATAATATGAGTAGGTAAGTACCTAGTCATTCTCAAAAAAATAATAGGGCCTTTATTTGTTTGACTCATTTTTACACTCATATAGGTAGGTACCTAGAATACAGGTACCTACGCGCTTTTCATTTTCATTATGTATTAGGTAGTTACTTACCATTGTCTGGTAAATTCTTCATAACTTATCGATTCGAAATCATGGCTCTCGAAAACAAATAACTTCATATAAAGCCTACCATCGTAGATGTTTTGATTGTTTACACTTTTCCTCAAATTACAAAGAGTAGGATTATCTTCAGCAATGGAATTAACTTAAAAGGTTGAGGCACTTCCCCAGACGAGCGGCTCGTTCGAGAAGAAGTTCCACCAAGTTCATCATAAACAGAGATGGGTTTAACTTTCTCTACAACCTCTTAAGTGAGAAATGGGTTCAACTTGTTCGTCTGTTTCCCAGTGGAGGCGACAGCATACATAAGCGCTGTAGCGGCGTTCGCAGCCGTCGTCCTGGTGGTGCTGCTGTTCCTCGGCCGGCGCTGGTGCTCCGCAGCCGTCTTCGGCCGCAAGTGCTGCGATGACGTCATCGCCGTGAACCCGAGGGGCGCCGCGCCGCCGATACCGATCAACAATGCTCAGTTTGGTCAGTCATTGCATTTGTTTTTATAGTACTTAAGTCTTAACCCATTTGATGCCGCGGATGGTTTATAAACTTTCTAAGCTGGCACTCAAGGGGTTAACGTAGCTACTTACCTGTAGTGCTGAAAAGAGCACCGAGAGTAGACGTTTATATATGAATAAAAAATATGTTAACTATCTTAATTTTAATCGAAAAATGGAAAAAGCTTTCAAAGCACTACCAACGTGTAGCCCTATTTCTTAAAGTGATTCAATCTATTTCGTCCAGTTTTTGCATTCAAAAAATAAACAAAGCAAAGAATAAATGGATTAGTTATCGATTTCATAAATGCCCAATAAATTATTAACCTAATTGGATATTGCGTGCGTGCTAGCACCGTGCCCTTGTGAAGGCTACAATACATAGAAGTAAGCTAGAATAGGTGAATATTTCAGTAGATGTTACCAGAACATAGTGTTAAGGGCTACGGTCACCAAGGCCGCAAAGTCGTTTCTTTGTCCGTCATAGTTGGTAGCTGGTATTTTATTAGATAATTATACCTATTTCATAGTGAGTTATGGGTAGGACACTTTCGCTTGTCAATATAGTCTGTAGACATAGATTTATAAGCTAAAATGTTGTGTAGGGTAATGCGTATTTATATTTCTCATACGGTTGGCCATTTCCAAATTCATTCAAATAAATACTAACTTTTTAGTGACCCATGTTCTAAAATAGTTTCAGGCTTGTTTTTCAGATTAATACCATAGCATTAGTCTTCCAGACGATGAAATCATAGTGCAAATACAAAAACAAATACTTAAGAGTGTGCTTTGAAGTTCCTAGATGCGCAAGTTAGAAAAACAAGGTTTTCCATCTCTTGAAACTTAATTGTAGCAGTAGCACCTTGTATTTTAATACCCTGCAATTTATCATTCAATCGCTTAAACATGATTTTAATGAAGTCTTATCCTCCTCCTTAGGAAGCGAAAAGTCTTAGAATAATTTCAGCCGGATCGAAGAATAATGCTTTAAGATTATTCTGAAATACACGCCTTCGAATTTTGTAAACAGTAACTGTCGTTTAAACATAAGGCCGACTGTATGTCTGTGTTGTTTTAGATGCTTTGTCGAAACCGATCCATTACCCCGAACGAATATTCACATTCGAAGCATCCGACTCTGACGACGAGCTGCGCTTGCGCATACAACAGGTGAGGTGCCGCTAGAACTGGGTTGTTGACTAACTAAGAACACAAAAAACAAATACAAAAACAAGTACCTACAATTTGTACACTGTAGAATCCTCGTTATTTGGATATTTTACGGCTCACCAACACTACAACACGCGTACGAATTACAGTCCCGCCCGCTCCGTTCTCCCGCCGGACGGAATGTCATTCTGACACGTGACGTAAGCGCCTGAGACAACCAACACTATACAGCCAATACACTACATACACTTTTTAAACTCCTTAAGAATTATAAAACCAAAAAGCCAAAAAATAAAGTTCTTGTCATTTGTTGCTATTCCGTACAGATTGAATAACGAGAAACAGTTTTAAATATTTTTCATACAAGCTATAATATACATACCTATAGTTGTATGAAAAACTTTCTGTATGTATCTATCTATTTTCATATTAACTAGAAGAAGCAAATTTTATTAGTCAACTACCCAATAAAATATTAGGTAGGTACGTAGTCCGTGAGTAGGTAGTATTTATACGTGGTAGTTTAAGGGTAAAGCTATGGAATTAAATAATAAATATGGGGGTTATAAAAAAAGTTTCACCGGAATATCTAAACTATTGAAAGGTCAAGGGCACATTATTAGCCGACAGAAATACTTGGAAGGAGCACGTTCGATCACGAACGATAACGGCTGGCTAACATATTTGATAGAGGCTCATATTTTAGTCAAATGACCTAACCGAATCGTTAGGTCATTTGCCTAACTGCCTCCGTGGTGTAGTGGTTTGAGCGCTGTGCTCAAAAACTACGAACTCGGAGGTCGTGGGTTCGAATCCCGCGGGGAACACTTTCACTTTGTGTTGGTTTTCCCAGTTTGGTTAGGACATTGCAGGCTTGAATCACCTGATTGTCCGATAAGAATGATGATTCCGTGCTTCGGAAGGCACGTTAAGCCGTTGGTCCCGACTATGATCCAAAATTGTCTGGTTTCCCTTGTGGTTACGGAGGTCAGACGACAGTCGCTCCATTGTAATAACCAGCCTTGTCAATTCAGGATCATAGTCGCAGCGTACCCTGGGCTCCAAGGCAATGGCCGAGGATGCAACCGGGAGAGGCGCTAGGATGATGATGATGATGATGATGACCTAACCGAATCGTTGTGTTTACATGATTAGACGGATAAATATCCAATTTGCAACATAGACGTTTATTAGATTAATCCATCAAGCACAATTATTTTTCTATACCTAGGAACGGGACTGTTAAATTATTAGATTAAGGAATGTATTAGTATAATTTTAGTCTCAGTCAATCTCCCGTACATTCCAAAATTACGCAAACATCGTGGAGTGCACAGAATGCATCTTGCAGATTCAGTGGCATTCCTGCATTCTTGCTAATAATACATTCTGGGAAATCTCGAGCAAACATTACCAAAATAATACGGGGAAGCGCGATGCTTTGAAAAGTATTCGATATCTGGATCCAGTAACTCCGGGTGCTATGTATTTTGGGGTAAGATGGACATTATTATACTGATAACAAAACTGTGGTCAAATTATTGGAGCCGATACTAAAAACAATAATTCTGTAAACCTTTGTTGTCTTCAGCCATTTTCCCTCCTACACAAATAAATTAGCTGTTAGGTTATTCAATGTCTTTATTTTTTTGCATGCTATACCTACATTCTCTATTTTTAGGTAGGTGTACCTAGTCTTAGACTATCTTTAACAGTTACTCACTTTGATGTTATAGTGATCCTAGTTTTGTAATCTTAAAATACAATCTTAAATTAGAAACGTCGAAAGTCTGCCTTCATTTCAGGTGTGAGTTTAAAATCACAACACAATTTACCTGTTAGATGTTATTCAATATGACTACACATCCGCCGTTTCTAGGACAAAGAGGAGGTCGAATGCCACTACGAGGAGAAGAATGAGAACCTGGCGCCCTCGAAGCTGGACGTGGGGCTCGTGGAGACGGCGCTGAGGGAGACCACGCTGCGGGAGACGAGGATAGATGACGTCACGCCCCGCCGGGCCGAGTACATCCACACGCTTGAAGCGCAGAGCAGCGTCGACAGCGATGTCATAGCACATAATGTAAGTGTTCAACCGTCATCGGCCGATAGGAGTCTACTGGTAGGGACTAGGGAGACCACGCTGCGGGAGACGAGGATTGATGACGTCACGCCTCGCCGGGCCGAGTACATCCACACGCTTGAAGCGCAGAGCAGCGTCGACAGCGATGTCATAGCACATAATGTAAGTGTACTGTTAAATCGTCATAATTATCATTGTGGTGGGATAATATTTATCCCGATTAAATGCTTCCATGGGATCAAACTCCAGTGATAACGCGGGAAAAGTAAAACTAGTTTAGAATAAATAGCTTTTGATAAGAATTGATGATGAATGCCACGGGAAGGACTCTTTACCATATTTTATTGAGTTCTTTGTCTTCTAAAACTTCTTAAATCTTAAACTTATCTTAGTTGCTTGAGACCTATGTTTCGATTTTGTTCCCGGACTCCCACCGACGGGTCGAATGGTAAAAACTGACTTCTCTTGTTCCCAGGACACCTCCCTGCTCTGCGGCGAGAGCGGCGGCGGGGGCGGCGGCTCGGGGGCGGAGCGCGGCTCGGTGGAGCTGACGCTGCTGTACGACGCGCCCGTGCGCAGCATGACCGTGCACCTGCTGCAGGCGCGCGCGCTGCCGCTGCGGACCGCGGGCCAGCTGCTGCAGACGCAGGTACGACAGCATCAGCAGCAGCGCGGCTCGGTGGAGCTGACGCTGCTGTACGACGCGCCCGTGCGCAGCATGACCGTGCACCTGCTGCAGGCGCGCGCGCTGCCGCTGCGGACCGCGGGCCAGCTGCTGCAGACGCAGGTACGACAGCATCGGCAGCAGCGCGGCTCGGTGGAGCTGACGCTGCTGTACGACGCGCCCGTGCGCAGCATGACCGTGCACCTGCTGCAGGCGCGCGCGCTGCCGCTGCGGACCGCGGGCCAGCTGCTGCAGACGCAGGTACGACAGCATCAGCAGCAGCGCGGCTCGGTGGAGCTGACGCTGCTGTACGACGCGCCCGTGCGCAGCATGACCGTGCACCTGCTGCAGGCGCGCGCGCTGCCGCTGCGGACCGCGGGCCAGCTGCTGCAGACGCAGGTACGACAGCATCAGCAGCAGCGCGGCTCGGTGGAGCTGACGCTGCTGTACGACGCGCCCGTGCGCAGCATGACCGTGCACCTGCTGCAGGCGCGCGCGCTGCCGCTGCGGACCGCGGGCCAGCTGCTGCAGACGCAGGTACGACAGCATCAGCAGCAGCGCGGCTCGGTGGAGCTGACGCTGCTGTACGACGCGCCCGTGCGCAGCATGACCGTGCACCTGCTGCAGGCGCGCGCGCTGCCGCTGCGGACCGCGGGCCAGCTGCTGCAGACGCAGGTACGACAGCATCAGCAGCAGCGCGGCTCGGTGGAGCTGACGCTGCTGTACGACGCGCCCGTGCGCAGCATGACCGTGCACCTGCTGCAGGCGCGCGCGCTGCCGCTGCGGACCGCGGGCCAGCTGCTGCAGACGCAGGTACGACAGCATCGGCAGCAGCGCGGCTCGGTGGAGCTGACGCTGCTGTACGACGCGCCCGTGCGCAGCATGACCGTGCACCTGCTGCAGGCGCGCGCGCTGCCGCTGCGGACCGCGGGCCAGCTGCTGCAGACGCAGGTACGACAGCATCAGCAGCAGCGCGGCTCGGTGGAGCTGACGCTGCTGTACGACGCGCCCGTGCGCAGCATGACCGTGCACCTGCTGCAGGCGCGCGCGCTGCCGCTGCGGACCGCGGGCCAGCTGCTGCAGACGCAGGTACGACAGCATCAGCAGCAGCGCGGCTCGGTGGAGCTGACGCTGCTGTACGACGCGCCCGTGCGCAGCATGACCGTGCACCTGCTGCAGGCGCGCGCGCTGCCGCTGCGGACCGCGGGCCAGCTGCTGCAGACGCAGGTACGACAGCATCAGCAGCAGCGCGGCTCGGTGGAGCTGACGCTGCTGTACGACGCGCCCGTGCGCAGCATGACCGTGCACCTGCTGCAGGCGCGCGCGCTGCCGCTGCGGACCGCGGGCCAGCTGCTGCAGACGCAGGTACGACAGCATCAGCAGCAGCGCGGCTCGGTGGAGCTGACGCTGCTGTACGACGCGCCCGTGCGCAGCATGACCGTGCACCTGCTGCAGGCGCGCGCGCTGCCGCTGCGGACCGCGGGCCAGCTGCTGCAGACGCAGGTACGACAGCATCAGCAGCAGCGCGGCTCGGTGGAGCTGACGCTGCTGTACGACGCGCCCGTGCGCAGCATGACCGTGCACCTGCTGCAGGCGCGCGCGCTGCCGCTGCGGACCGCGGGCCAGCTGCTGCAGACGCAGGTACGACAGCATCAGCAGCAGCGCGGCTCGGTGGAGCTGACGCTGCTGTACGACGCGCCCGTGCGCAGCATGACCGTGCACCTGCTGCAGGCGCGCGCGCTGCCGCTGCGGACCGCGGGCCAGCTGCTGCAGACGCAGGTACGACAGCATCAGCAGCAGCGCGGCTCGGTGGAGCTGACGCTGCTGTACGACGCGCCCGTGCGCAGCATGACCGTGCACCTGCTGCAGGCGCGCGCGCTGCCGCTGCGGACCGCGGGCCAGCTGCTGCAGACGCAGGTACGACAGCATCAGCAGCAGCGCGGCATAGTCACCATCAGTTTATGGATACTCCCAGCAGTGTATTGTCCAGACAGACTTAGACGCAAACTCCCGTAGAAAGGAAGCCATTGCCACTACGCTGGACAGGCGGGTAGATGACCGCAGATTTGTTGGTTGGTCCCTCCAGTAGCTGGCCACACAACCCAACTGCCAATATTGATGAATATGGGTATAACAAATCTGGGGAAGTTCTACACGTCTAGCAGTGAGTGGTATACGTAAACCAGCAAACCACTTAAATTTTAATTTCCCCCATTTTATGCATACACAGTATTCGACAATCAGACAAATGGAGATACTGATAAGAATAACCATTTTCAGGTTCGAATCGTTCTCCTACCGCTGAAGAAGCAGAAATTCAAATCGAAGATTCGTAATGGTGAAAATCCTCAGTACATGGAAAGTTTCGTCCTGCACAAGATCAATCCAGGTGAGTAAGGAAATATCACATTATTCGGGATATGAGTACGTAACTCAGTACCTGCATAGGAGGTAGGATTAGGTACCTAACTGCTTAATCCTACCAACTGGTGAGTGGTGAATGTGGTAAACGGAGAAAATTGTTATCGTCTCTTTAAAAAATACTTTAACCATTTACATTTTATTTAAAGAGTTATGTCTTGAAGGTACTCGTAATAAGAGTAGTTAAATGAACAAGACATTATTGTTGAAGTTGTCTGTCTATTTTTTTAGTTAATTTTGATGCCCTTGTGTATGTGCCTAAATAAATGAATTATCCATCCACAACATGTATGGAGGCTAACATAAGTGTTATTATTAATTATATCAGAGGACGTCCACGGGCTGGGGCTGCGCATACGCATCTACGGGTGCGAGCGCATGCGCCGGCAGCGGCTGGTGGGCGAGGCGTGCGTCAGCTTCGCCACGCTCAACCTCGAGCTCGAGAACAGCCTGTGGCTGCAGCTCACGCCACGGCAGCACCACCAGCCTTCACTGCAGGTCCTTTTACGTCTTTTCATTTGATATCAAGTCACTACGAAGTTTTACTTTACGGTAGTGATACAAAGTCGAACATTAGTTCCGTATAAACAGTGAAATATAGACGACAACAGAGGTCCTGTGTCTTCAACTTCAGGAAAGTCCCTACCCTACTTATTTTACATAATATACACTTGAAATAGCGTTAAAAACTGTCTACACTCCGACGCCTCCTGCGGCCTGATTTCGATTTCGACCAGGGGTGAACGAACAATTTCTCAATATTAAAAGCTGAACATTAAATAAGTTTTCCGTCATCTTCCAGCTCCCAAAACTAGAGCTGAACCACTCGATGTCTGGCGTGCTTGCGTCGCCGTCGTCGATCGCTACGGTGACGACGCCCAGCGGGGGCGGAGGCCTGGGGGGCGGAGGCCTAGGCGGCGGCGAAGCGTGCAGCCTGGCGCGCTCGGACTCCGCCTCGTCGTGCTGCAGTGCGCGCTCCGCCCCCGAACTGCTGCTAGGCCTGCAGTACAACCCGACTACTGGACATCTTTCCGTCGAGGTTATAAATTTATCTACGAGTACCTACATACTTACATGTTGTAATTTGAACTGCAACATACTCAAATTTATACCAGTAGGTAGGTACGTCATATTTGTGTCGATTTTTCTGAACACAATGATCACCAACCTGCATTTGGCAAGCGTAGTGATTAAGCCAAAACCCATCTTTGTAAAGAAAATATGATTTCAAATAATGGAGGCCTTTGCCCTGGGCTGATATTTTTATATCATATTTTAATTCATCGGAATCCATAGTTATTTGAGTGAAATTATATTTTGTTGCTTGTCAATTTTGTTAGGTCGCGTGCTCGAATCCCCCTAAGGCTAAATGTTTGTCTTAAGAACTGAAAATAAAACTTTGTATTCAAATCATAGATCGTAATAAAAGTACCAAGAATTCCAACCACTCTTAGCTTTCATACCGCCAAGGTTCCAAGTTTGCCTAATCCGATGAATTAACAGATTCATTAATTCTCGTTTTAGATAATAAAAGGCACGCACTTCCGCAAGCTGTCGCCGAACAAGGCGCCGGACACGTACGTGAAGCTGTGCCTCATCAGCTCGCTGGGCATGGAGCTGGGCCGCTGCAAGTCCACCACCAGGCGCGCGCACTCCAACCCACTCTACAAGGAGCTCTTCATATTCCAGGTCAGATCTTAACTAATTAGAATATACGGCCAACAAATGCAGCCTTTTTGCATACGTCCACAGCCAGAGTAAAGTTTGCTGGAGAACTGTAACAATTTCTTTTTTTTGGATAAATAGATGTCGGAATGAAGTTCTGATAGTAGATTATAACATCATATATTATTACATATTTGAACATTAAAATATAGCCAGATGAGTTTGTTTTCATGTTTTGGAGGTCTTTTGACATGGAGTGGACTTGAGTGTGTGTGACAAACCTCGACTGTGACAAACCTTGGTCCGTACCTGCATAATTATGCGTCTTTAAAATGTACGTTGACAACGAATTTTATTATGAAACTAGTAAGTAGGCTAGCTTCAAGTCTCTTGTCGTTTTGTGAAAGTAAAGCGACGAGCGAAACCCACTCGTTTAGGACACAGTGGCAGCGGAGACAGGAGTGGTTTTTACAGGTAGTTGCAGCGTAGCGTATCTTAGTCGTGGAGTCCCAACGAACCTTGGCGGCCTTCGTAGCATGATATCATGTGTTTATTTTCGCAGGTGGCACTGTTCCAGCTGAGCGAGGTGACGCTGATGGTGTCAGTGTGGTGGCGGCGCAGCGTCAAGCGCAACGAGATGGTGGGCTGGTTCTCCCTCGGCCACAGCCCCTCCGGCCGCGACGAGGAGCGCCACTGGCAGGACCTCTGCGAGCGCCAGGGCGAGCAGGTCAGGCCACGGAGAAAATAGTTGGAGACATTTCTGTCACCCATTTTGGCTAATAATACGGTCTATTGTTTTTAGCTGTTAGTCTTCCGAATAAATATATATAAATAAATAGATAATAAATAAATAAATATCAGGCGGTACAAAGTGTTTTTTTTTTATTGCGAATCTCTAAGGGCAAAGCTAAGGCCAATTGGGGAAAGGGGTTTGTAGGTCAAGAAAAAAGAAGAAGTAAGACAGTGCGGTTTTTTTTACAGATTCAACGGTGGCACGTTCTGCTGGATTCCTGACGGACGCCGAGCTAGCGCGCGGCGGACACGCCGCAGTGACCGCTACACACCGTAACCGCAGGCCGCGTGACGCCGAGACCGCGTGACCGCGTGATCGCGTGACCGCGTGACCGCGTGACGGTGTGACCGCGTGCCCACGTGCCGCGTGAGGGCGCGGGCGGAGGCGTCGCTCCCGCGGGACTGCGCCAGCCCGCGCCGCCCGCCCGCCTTCTGGACGTCCGCCGGACCCGGACCATACTTTTTCGATAAACTTGAACACACGTTTTATACTCCAGCACCGAATATTGCACTACTCTTTTATACCGAGGAAGTATTTTTAGTACCGTACGATTCGGGCGTTCGGGAGGGTCGGGGGCTTTCGATGTCGGGCTCCGCGCCGGAGCCCTTGTTTTCTGAGTGTTGAAGTTTGATGTTTACTTGATGCGTGTCGCTTTGGATGTGGAGGCCCCGCGGGGCAGCTTGGCAGGCGATGGGGGCGGTCGCTCCTAGTCCGACCGCCCGGGGAGGTATTTTCGATGTACAGAATCTATGTACCCTTTGTGGAGCACGCACATTTCTGACTGATTGAGAATTTCGATATTGTAACTGATATATTTAGCGTGTAAGTCGGGGAGTGTGTTATAGTGTTTTAAACGCGAAATTGTAACTTTCCAAAACATATGTCGACGTATCAAATGCGTTAGATGGGAATTGTATCTTTAAGGTAGCGCATCGTTTATTTGAGGGGATATTCCTAAAGCTTGTAAGTAATACTAGACAAAAACATTGTAATTTCGTTTGGAAAATGTTTGAATGTAACCGTTTTGTAAGTAGTATTTATATACTGATGAAGAAGACTTGGAGCGCACAATACATGTGAGATAGAATTATGTCTAGATGGATATTTATTGAATATTGATATTAGATATTTACACAAATACTGAAACTGTCCTAGTGAGGTATCTTACATTTTTCCATGTACCTACGTATTTATATGTACCTATTGATAAGATTTTATCTACGATAGTTAAATAACAAGTATTTATTTCATTATATCTACTGTTGAATAAAATATAAATACGCCAAACGAAATTCATTCTTAATATGACTTATATCGCAATAGAATCGAAAATATAATATTATAAACTTTTTCATTTGTAACTGTAAAATGAAAGCTGCTATTTAGGATAGGTTATTATATCTTATTTACAAGGATTTAATCTATGTATGGATAAAGAAAATGTAAGTATGTTTCATTTACTTGAAACTATTTGAAATTTATTGTACCTAACCTTTAATGTTACGAGTATAGAAATCGTGTTGCATTGCCCCAAGATACCTATAATATTTCAAAACCATATCATCTTCTGTTGCGTATAGTAATCAAAACCCAATGCCATATGTTATTTTTACATATTACAAACATTATAAAGTAACATTTTATAAATATCATACATAAAACGCATCCATAAAAAGCATCTCATTTAGTGTTAGGAAAGTTTTAGCTAAATGCTTGCAGTTTGTATAAAATGCTAAATCAATGTTGTAAACTAAATAAGTACCTAATTTATTATCATTTAAAAAGTAACGTATTTTTTTCGTCGTTCGTCTTTTATTATAAAATACTTACTTAGCTAAAAAAATATTAAGTGTACCTAAGTTTTTAAAGTCGACTCGATTAATTTAAATGAGAAATAGATATTATACTTATTTAACTCACTTATTAAATTGATTTTACCAATGAACTTTTACAAATAAAAATATACATAGGTATTAAAGCTGTGTTAAACTTTGTCAAGATATGGTTAAAAAATACTTAATTTATAAAAATTACTGTAGGTAATGGTAAGTTTCTATGAAAATTAAATCTCAGCAATCGTCGAGCAAATAAAAACAACTGAAACAGTTACTTATAAGAAATAACACACTAATATGTTCAGTGGTATACCGGTGCGCCATTTCGTACGATTTTTGTTTGGAGAACGTACATACATACTGACTGTAAAGTTATCGTTTGTTGTTTCTAACAGTTAAAAATTCCATTTCAATGACAAGTCGGTTAAAATTCGATCATTTCGGAAGATGTATGACAGGGAGAGAGAATTTTAATATGCGGATCCATTATTTTTAAATACATTAATGGCTGGCACATGTGGCATGGCATGGCCACGGATTCATTGTTAATGTCCTTTTTTGCTCTTTTCTCTATTGTTTCAATGCAGATAGTCGCTGCAACATAATAGCAGTTGACAGCTAAGTAGTTTGTCAATTAGATAGGATACCTAGACCTACCTAGTTAATCTATTAGAACTGAGATCAATTTTGGGACTCGTGTTCATAAATACGCGTATTTATTTTATTGCTTAAAAATAATATCCTTTTTTGAGGTTTGATCCTGACGAAAGTTTTATCAAGTTATTGTAACTCTTTAATTAACCCTTTTGTATAAATAAGACCACCCCTATTTCAGGTGCATCTAAAAAAACTAAAAATAATAAATATATGATAATTATACTTAATATTAGTCTGCTGTAAGCTTGCAATCGAGTGAGATAAATACTTACGTTTTGCTGATACATTATTGTACATCTTTAAGAATATTGTCGACGCCATTGTATAGACGTAACCGACCAATAATTTTAGATATAGGATTTTTAAATACATTATAAAATATTATAAATGTATTGGGAACTAAACTCCCCCCTAATGATCGTTAGTCGTAATGTTTCTTAAAACAAAAGCCGTAAATAATTTCTATTGAGTCCATAGTTTATAATCTCGTTGGCATTCTAGAAATATTTAATAGATTAATTATTTTCAAGGATAGTTAGTCGTATAAATCAATTCGTCAAAGTATCTAATTACCATGTTGTTATATATTATGCTTCTAGTTAACATACCTATTTAATTATGGTTACAGCCAAAATTCGTACCTAAATGCTCAGATATATTCAAATAATTCAACAAATCTACGTAATTATCCTGTATGATATCTAAATAATATTCCAATCAGTTCTTTTCAGAACTTTCAGTAATCAGTAAATAATAGTTATGTATTACATTAAAGTGCATATTAACAATAGGTTTTGGAGATAGACACTTAGTTTTTAGGCTGAAAAATGCCATTCTAATGACAACATTTTAAACACTTAATTTTTTTTAAACTTACAGAAAATATATAATATTTGTATGTTAGTGTTTTTTGTATAAATTATGCTTCATATTTCCATATAATTTTGATGGACGATAATTTAATACAGATTACCAGCTTTAACTTACAAGCATGCATCAAAAGTTATGAATAGTTTTGAATCAGTTTTTATTTTATCCCCTAACAATATTCTTTCCATACTTTTAAACCTATCATTACTGTATTGCTATCTATCTTAATTCGCGGGAGTTTCTAGAATCGATAACTCTGAGTTATTTGTCCATTCTAATAATTAAAATAGATAATGTTATCCACTCATATATCAGGATTAAAAATATACCTAAATTCAATTGTTCAACATCATAAAGTAATTATACTTATATGTAGTTAACTTTTACATAGCAGCTGTGTTACTATTTTTTAACCATACCTATTTGTAAACTTTACTTTTGTACGTCTCGCATGAGTTTTTTTATTTTATTTAATTTTATAAGGAGGCAATTTTCTCTCACTTTTTACTGGAATACTTTAAAATTAATTTATAATTATAAGTAGGCTTCCAATGTTACCGTTGCTACCGTTTGTGCATGTATTTCCTTGGTCAATACTATTACCTACTAAGTTTGTTCTATATTGGACACTGGTACATTTATGTAGCATAGTGGTGATATTATATGTATTTTCAATTTTAGATATTTAAGTTTTATCTTCGTATTGTTACCGATATTTGAAAATAATATAAAAACTCTCAATAAATCACTTTATACAATTTTCCTAAATAATGTTTCATTCATACCCTATGAAACACAACTACTTACTAATGAACCTATGTGTAGATTTTATTTTTTATTCAAAGTCCTAATGCTTAAATGTACGGAGGTACTTCAAATAAATATTATTAATAATATTTGTGCCTTCGTGTTGGTAAGTGTTAGTGTAAAAAAGTACTATGAGTAAGTACCCGCTCCGGTTTTTAAAGTAGGTACTCCTTTTTTAGGGTTCCGTAGGCAAATGGCAAAAAAACGGAACCCTTATAGATTCGTCATGTCTGTCTGTCTGTCTGTCTGTCCGCCAGTCTGCCACAGCCACTTTTTTCCGAAACTATAAGTACTATACTGTTGAAACTTAGTGAGTGGATGTATTCTGTGAACCGCAACAAGGTTTTCACACGAAAATAGAAAAAAAAAAGTGGGGGGTCCCCATAGTCAGAACTGAAACTGAAAATATTTTTTTTCATTGAACATATAAGTGGGGTATCTATGGATAGGTCTTTAAAAAATATATAAAGGTTTCTAATATCACTTTTTTCTAAAGTGAATACTTTGCGTGACAGACCCTCCCAAAGTGGAAAAAAGTGTGTCCCCCCCCCCCTCTGACTTCTAAAATAAGAGGATGATAAAACTGAAATAATTATATAATGTACATTACCATAAAAACTACCAACGAAAATTGGTTCGAACGAAATCTATTCAGTAGTTTTTTTTATACGTCAAAAATAGAATTTGTACGGAACCCTCAGTGCGGGAGTCCGACTCGCACTTGGCCAATTTTTTTTTTATAGGATCGATTGGAGTAGGACTGGTGACATACTATAGTGTCAAATCCTCATAAATACCTACCTATTTTACGAAAAAAAAACTTCGTTCCTATCTTCATTATAGTGTTGTTTGGTTAACAAACACGCAAATTGTGAAGGGCGACTTATCATCAGTTCGCAGCTGCCCTGATAGTCATCGACATGGTATATTTAATTAATTTAATTGTCCTTCCGTGTATATCTGTAAATTAATTACATTTACAAGTTTATATATTGGAACCGCCTCTTAATGTGTAGGCATATTTTCATTGCCACTCTTTAAATAAAAATATGGGCAAAATTTATGTGTTCCACATACTTTAAAAAAATATTTTGACAGTACGGCCATCTTTGCTAAATAAATATCGGCGGGTAGGCTACGAATATGAAAGGTGACTTTCGTACGCTTTTCAAAAGATTTTGCTTGGAAGGTAGTATCTCTGGGACAAAATATTTTTATTTGTATCCAGATCGACTGTCAAGGTAAGTTTCAGTAAATTCAATACTTTTTGTAAGGGTGCAGGAGAGTGACGAAATCTGTGTAATTATTTTTCGTTCAATTTATAGGTAGAGAACTAGATGAGATACAAATATGAAATCATCTCGAGAGGTCCTCCAGTGGAGTGTGACAAATTAATGATTGTGATGTGTTTCTAATACATTGGTGCGACTGCCATCAGACCTCCGTAGGCCTTCATAGGGAACCCTGACCATGACCGGTGATTTTTCTTTGATACTAGCTTTCCGCCCGCGACTTCGTCCGCGTCCTGTCCCGTCATCCCGTCTCTTCATCTAGGTCTAGTCGTAATTTTTTCTTGTCTTGGAAACCATTCCTAGACATAAAAGAACATTTCAAAAGAAGAATTGGTAAAGTTGGTCCATGCGTTGATGAGTTATGCGCTTACGAACACTGCGATTAATTTTTTTATATAAAAAGATTATGTAGCTTGTTTTTTTCACTCAATGAACCATTTTCTTTCTTTGTTTTATTGTATTACCTAATATTAATTCATTTACAGATGCTTCTGGGCCGTGACAATGGTAGGCGCTCTATCCTTGGCCTTCTTCCTGACGTTCCGGCTATACAACCGGTTCCAGGAGAACCCGACGCGCATCACCATCGAGAACCAGTACGCGTCCGTCAAGAACCGCTCCTACCCCGCCATCACCATCTGCAGCCCCAACCAGATCACACTCTCCGCCGTCAGGCATTTTAACAAGACATTCGTGTGAGTTAAAGGAACTTTTTTTGCAAGAACAGTACATCGCCGATTATCCATCATCATCCTAGCGCTTCTCCCGGTTGCATCCTCGGCCTTTTGCCTCGGAGCCCAGGATACGCTGCAATTATGATAGGGTTTGTCTAGCCTAGTTTTATTGAGGTACTTTTTACATTTATTGTTACAGAGATGGCATGAACAACATGACAAAAAGTTTAGAGGCGATAATCCCCCAACTCCTGGGCTTCTACGAGCCGTTCACCGGCATGAAAGGAGTAGACTTGCAGCAGCTGCAGACACTGATTGACCTCAACCGATACACGGTGAGATCAGCATTGATTAATGCGTCAGCCATTGTGGTATTACTATGTATAGAGTGGACATTGAGGACAAAATCTATGCTTGGAGGTAAAACGGAGGAAAATTAAGTGCTTCTTTTTTCGTTTTATCTATGAAATGACCCGCAACTAGCTTTATTTTTCATCCCGTAATTATTTGAACATGTTTTAAAACACAAGACGTAATTTTTTCGATTACCAAAGTAGTACAACTGTTGTACATGGACATGGACAGAGCATATATCCCAACTAATATTATAAATGCGAAAGTAACTCTGTCTGTCTGTCTGTCTGTCTGTCTGTCTGTTACGCTTTCCCGCTTAAACCTCGCAACCGATTTTGATGAAATTTGGTACAGACAATCTTTAGACCCTAAGACAGAACATAGGCTACTTGGCTCATTCGAGTGGAAGTTCCACTAAGCTCCCTCCTAATCTACAGCAATCGAGTTAACTAAATGTTGGAGGTGCCTACTTCCCAGACGAACATCTCTTTGCTTAAACCAAATTAATTCAAACTATAATTCTTCAGATAACGGAAGTGATGAGCATGCTGCCGCAGACGTGCGAGGACTTCCTCAAGACGTGCCACTTCGAGCAGCAGCGGTACCCGCACTGCCGCGACCTGTTCGTGCCCGTCCTCACCACGCACGGCCTCTGCTGCGTCTTCAACAACAAGTACTACTTGTTCAACAAGAGGAAGTAACTGTCACCTTTATAATATTAGTAAGGATAAGGATTATCTCCATGTAACCGAAGTGATGAGCTTCCTCAAGACGTGCCACTTCGAGCAGCAGCGGTACCCGCACTGCCGCGACCTGTTCGTGCCTGTCCTCACCACTCACGGCCTCTGCTGCGTCTTCAACAACAAGTACTACTTGTTCAACAAGAGGAAGTAACTGACACGTTTATATCTTCAGATAACGGAAGTGATCTTTTTGTGTTATAAATAGTGCACCTGTCGAGGAAGGCTTTAAGCATTAATAAGTATAATACTATGTGTTCGGAAACCGAAATCCGAAAACTGAAAGTCCGCGCTAGGTACCTATTATGATATTTTCTGAGTTTTTGGTTTTTATTTAATTAAGTCCCTTATTGGAATATTTGGAATAAGAACAAAGAAGGAATAGGGAAGTACTACTAATATTGAGTTTGTTACTCAAGTTTATTTATAACAATGTACTTATTTGCGGGTAAGTGCAATTTCTGTAATGAATTCCACAGGAACATAGAGAAGCCGCAGTTTGTGGTGCGCCGAGTCCGCTCGTCCAGCCTCACGGACGCGCTGACCGTGGTGGCGGACTACAACCCGGCCGACGCGGTCGACGAGACCATCATCAACGCCGGTGGGATTCGGGTATCAACTGTTTTTGAGTGTGATGATGATAATATTACTTAAGTCTTCCCCTTTAGGGAAAATAAAAGTTGATGCAGAATAAGTATAACTTTTAAAAAAACTTGGAATAACACACCAATTGCCTAGCTCCAAACTAAGCTCGAAGCTTGTAATATGGATGCTAGGGAACGGATATATGTACATATTTAAACACTCATTTTTTTTATACAAACATAACTAGTTACTTAAATATTATTTCATAAAACTCCTGAACCAGGAAAAACACACATGTTCATGCCCACACATGTTTGACCTTTGCGGGGATAGAACAATAGGCAACTTCTTGACCACTACACCAAGCGGATCGGAAAGAGATACTGCTAAAACTAAGGTTCTTACTTCTCTAGCTCAGGGAACCAACGTGTGTTGTTGTGTCCCATAGATAATGTTCACGGACTGGACGGAGTTCCCGTCGGACGACATATCCAACGTGGTGCCGACGAACACGGAGTCGTTCAGCATCATCCACTCCACGCACACATACTGCTCCGACGACGTCAAAGTGCTGCCGCAGGAGAGGTAGGAATGGCATAAAAATAGGTACAATTTAAACGCTCCCCAAATAATCTTACTCTCAGCTCACAAAATATCTTTTTTTTAAACGGCTAAAATCACATTTAACGGGCTAGGTCATTTTCTGAAAAGTAGGTACCTAGTGTGGGGAAGAACCTTCACCTGGCCGAAATCACAGTCACGTAGCACTTACATAAGCTCAGAGAGCTCAGTTGGGGAGGGTTTTGGGTTTTAGAAGTCACCCATACCCAGATGATTCTAGCTCGTTTGCCTCGTTCTTACATAAAAAAAAGAAACCTATTCACGCCATTTATTTTCAATTAATTCATATATTTATAGCCTTCTTATCTTAAAACTTTTATATTAACAGCCGCAAATGCAACTTGGTAAACGAGGGTTCGCTCCGTTTCTTCAAGGAGTACCACAACTCGGACTGCGACCACCTGTGCCTGGTGGCGGCGGTGGAGGAGGCCTGCGGCTGCACCTTGTTCTACGTGCCCAACTTCAGGGGGAAGCCCTGCAATGCTACTAACATCGAGTGCATTATGAAGGTTAAACGTGAGTTCATTGTTACATTTGGTTTATTTGGTTTCCTTACTGTTTTATGCAATTGGTTTCCGGTTTTAAGTTTATTAGAAAACTTCCGTCGTGCTGCAATTTTATTAGAAGTGTGTCTTTATGTTAGATGTGGTTTCGATGTTCATATACCTACTTAATTCGGAGAAATTGAGAGCATGCCGTAGGCATTCCATCAATTCACGTTAACGCTAGTGAGTTCATCTACGTCCTGTGTACTTATATTCTTAACACGACCACATATTAGTGTATGACACTAGCGAAATGGATTTTACTTGTGGGTTAATTTGTAAATATAATAATATGACTATTTAACTGTTCAATTGAATTATTATTCTAACGCTTGCAGTGAACATGAACAAATGGGAGTCGAAAGAGTGCGAGTGCCCTGGGGACTGCGAGTCCCAGCGCTACACCGTGGACCTGACCATCGGCAACCTGAAGGCGGTGCCCTACATGGCCACCGACATATAGTAAGTGCTTGTGAGATCAGGTGGGCTAGCCTTGCCTCGCGTAATTGGTATCAAGCTGGGGCGTAGCCACCACCGTATCTGCCGTATCAATTAAACGGGGCCCCGAGGCACGGGGGCCCCCATCTCGCGAAAACAAAAATTAATAAAAACTTCCCAAATTATAATTTGATGCAATTTTTTTCTATTGAGATATATTTACCCTTCCTAAGGGCCCCAAACATTTTTTATACGGGGCCCCGCTAAGGCACGCTACGCTTCTGGACTATCAAGATACCACTTACGCGAGCTCGAGCTATCGAATCGTCGCAACCTATTTCTCCATCCTGCTCGCTTTAGAATTAACCTACAATAAATACCTACATAACTTTGTCTGCATTCACATTGTCCACCACAGAACACAAAAAAACTTGTTCTCTTTTTTGTATTCTGTGTTGTCTACCTAAAATCAGAATCAGAATCTTTTTTGCTTGTTACTGTAGGTTTACATTTGCAGATGATATTGCAGCTTAACAACTTAACGAAATATTGAGACATGGAGAAATTATTCAATAAAATTCATGTAAATGTTATTACGTACATTCCAGCCCTGGCATCCAATTCAACCACAGTTCCGCGATCATACACTTCCTCTTCCACAACTCTGTGTATGTGAAGCAGAAACAGGAGACTGTCATGTCACTCATCAGTTTAATTTGTAAGTAACCACCCACCTACCTATTCTGTTATAATTATATTAAGTTCTGTAATTGTATAATGGTTTGAAATTTGTCACGCCATCATCCACAATAATAATATAATTTTCAGTTTTTTTTAAAGAGCCCCGTCCATTTGTAACTCACATTACCTAAATATTACTTATCTATCTCATTGCATAAATACTTTATAATTTTTTTCAAGGGCGGACGACCCCTTTTACTGATGTTGCCAGTTGACCTTCACATTTATGTTCATTTGTTTACTTTACCATTTAGCATCTGACCCACTTCTGAATGTTTTAATTTTAATTCTTGTCACGCAGACAGCGACAAATTAAAGCGCCATATAATTAATAACCATACGTTTTCAAGGGCGCATGGAACCCTCTTTTAATGATGGCAATAATAATACCTTCACAATACTTAATGACACGCATTCTTTTTTTAAAAACCTTCATGCAAGTCACTTCAGTAAAAACATGCTTCTGATTACTTTTCTCACATTATACAACGAACAGTAATTTTCCCTGGGGTACAGTCAGCGTCTGATATAGTAACTAACTTTGGGTGCTCTAATAAATAGACGCAACCATATAGTCAATATTATCGGTATCAAGAAAGTTTCCATAGTTAATTGTCATCAAGTAGGTAATCGTTCTAAAAGTCGACACATTAGTATTAGTACACCGAGTGTCACTATCTATCTGTCTCTGACTGTACCACGGAAATAATTTTGCCATGCACCCTACAACCGTTTCGGATGACTACAAGTCTGACCAGGTAAATAAGCTAGCCAAGATGCCACTTTGGTGATTATTCGCTACGCTTTCATCGCGACTTTTATTGCCATCCCTTACACGAACTATCTTAGTGAGCGGAAGTTAATTTTGGCTTCTGACTAATTTATTTCGTACTTCACTCTTGCAGCGAACTTGGGTGGCGTATTCGGTTTGTGCATCGGAATAAGTGCTCTAAGCGTGGTGGAAATGCTCTTCTTCTTCTACGTATACACGAGGAACAAAATAAGAAACCACATCAGAAAGAAGAAACAACGGCGTGTCGGGAATATCAACGATCAAGTTATTAAAAGGAATTATAGATATTAAGCCACTTTTGTTATTATTATTTAAAAAAAAGTGTTAATTATTTCGTAACAATTTTATTGTTTTAGCCTGTTGTCGAAAACTTTCAATTAATTGTTCTCGGTAATTAAAAAGTTTGAAATCAGAATATATGAAAGGTTGAAAAAAACAACAAATCCAGGTGTATGTAACAAATTTATATTTTCTGATTTACATATATATTTCACTAATATCTGACGATAATTCTTTCCAATAATTTTATTTATCAAATAGGTATATTGTATTGCTTTGCTAACTTCCATGAAAAAATACAAAAGTATTCTACAATTGCGTTATGAAAAAACTTTCTAGAAAAAATTACATCTCTCTTACCTACCTAGATGTTCATATTATGCGTAATAATAACGTTCGTTTGCGTCTATATAAAATGTCGTTTGTATATGAAATATACCGCGCACTATTGCACTAAGGTTAAATGTCGATAAATAGAATGTACACTAAATAAATATTCATTGATTTCTGTCGTTTCAATAATACTTGAAAGTAAATGACGGCTACACTAAACCTATAATAACGACATAAAATCAATATTTGGCTTAGATTTTAAAATAAATCTACAATAAAGCAAATAAAGTAATAATTTGGTCTAAGTTACGAATATTATCATTAATTTTTAAGTGCTCTTAATCTAATTATTGCCTTAAAATTAATATATTTTTAATTCCAGTGGTCTTAGCATTAAGAACCTTACAACTCATGCCTAAGCATTACAATTACAATAGACTGCTCGGTACTTCATATTGATGGCAACATTATTTTTTACGGCGTCAATGTTAAAATGCGTTATAATCTTTATCGTATCTGTGGCATTTTTATCTGTTTAATAACATATTATGACGATTAGAAATACTAGCTTGAAAGGATACCTACTAGTGGTAACAAGATAAGTGTGTTATCCATCAACATGCAGTGGTGAGCGTGAGCAAGGCACGAGTGCAGCGTTCCTCGAGCGCCTGCACTGGACGTATCACAAAGTAGCTTACAATAACGTTACACTACCGGTATCTAAACGAATGGAACGGCACAACGTACATCAACATTGAGCTAACTTACATCAATATATTAATTATTCTTTAAGTAATCTGTTAGTTTACTGTTAACTAAATATTTTGACATTATTGTTTTCCTGAGAGTAGACGTAGAAAATGGCACAAAGTTTATTATGACAAGATTACATGCGAAGATCCGAAGCGTGTGCCTGAACTTGTCTCGGAACAGTGTAAAGAGATCTTTCACATAATTCACTACAAAACGCACCATTTAGTCTAGCCTCGCTAGATATTAAGCACAATTCGAAATAAAAATCCCTGAAATGCTTTCAAATAAAACTCTGTTTTATTTTTTATCATAATCACAATTATTATTTCTGCATCGATACAAACTCCCCTTTATAAAAAATACTTTTAAAATCTTTAAAAAAGCTCTTAAATTGACTCTGTAGGTTGGCAACGCTAGGCCAATATAGACTTTAGACTACGATATAAATACAAAGCGAGTGAGCAACAGGTTACCTAACGTATAGCTCAATAAATAAGAGACAGCCGATCGCCTCAAGGCAGGCCGAGTAAAGGAAAGGGATAGAGAAAGAGAAGGGGGATCGGCCCGAACGAGAGAGTACATCGAATAAATAAGCGTTCCGGAGCGGACTCGACGCGCGAACTAGGTTCAGCCCGGGCGCGTCTCACGGCCCGGACGCGGCGAGCACTCGCCGCCGACTGACACGTCACTGGCAACACTCAAAACTAACAGGCTCAAAAGACTGATGTCTAGAGCCATTATAAAAAAAAAACACTTCCAAAGAAGTAATGCTGATTATTTCCAGTACATGAAATGAAAGTATATTTCACTAATCATTCTAATTATTCAATAATATTAACTTTATTTTACGCGGCTAAAAAAGAAGAGTATAAAGCGAATGCCAGGGACGCCACAACCTCATTAACTTTGAATACGATCTAAAGTAAGTTTCAGTTACTACTAAAGTATGATTATCAATATTCGATCCACCGATTTCGTTCTAGTCCGGCCGGAGCGAAGGCGCCACCGTCGCACCGAAAGGTAATTTGACAGGTTGTGTATGAAAAGTTGCGTCAATCATCTATGATCAAGTAAGCTATGGTTTAGACTCAATTTTCTTCGGTATCTTTTGTCCTTGAGAACAGGCAAAGGGTTCACATACAGCCCTTATTATTATAAGGACAGGCAAAGGGTTCAGAGCACATACAGCCCATATTCTTCTGAACGGAGTACGGAGCGGGTTGGCGGTATTCCTACGAACGGCACCAAGGTTTCCGACGCTCGATTTCGGGGTGGTAGCGGCAAATGAGCCTCTCTTTCAGGGCTTCTCAGAGCGGGAAGGCGGTTTCATCGACGCGACGTTCCGGACGGCGAGCGGTGGCGAGTTAAAGCGCGGGAAGTACCAACGCCGCGTCCTCCCCGAGGCAGTCGAAGAGCGGGAAGGCGGCATCGAGGTGGTGTCGGCAAATGAGCCTCTCTTTCAGGCGGTTACATCGAGGCGACGTTCCGGACGGCGAGCGGTGGCGAGTTAAAGCGCGGGAAGTACCAACGCCGCGTCCTCCCCGAGGCAGTCGAAGAGCGGGAAGGCGGCATCGAGGTGGTATCGGCAAATGAACCTCTCTTTCATGGTTTGATTGAGGTTCCGACGTTCCGGACGGCGAGCGGTGGCGAGTTAAAGCGCGGGAAGTACCAACGCCGCGTCCTCCCCGAGGCAGTCGAAGAGCGGGAAGGCGGCATCGAGGTGGTATCGGCAAATGAACCTCTCTTTCATGGTTTGATTGAGGTTCCGACGTTCCGGACGGCGAGCGGTGGCGAGTTAAAGCGCGGGAAGTACCAACGCCGCGTCCTCCCCGAGGCAGTCGAAGAGCGGGAAGGCGGCGTCGAGGTGGTCTCAGAGGCTGACGAGGCTGGCGTCGGGCGAGGCCTCGGGCGCGTGGCGCGTCTGCTGCGCGCAGTGCGGCAGCGGGTGCGGGTGCACCGGCGTGAGCCCTGTGCCGCCCTCCATCAGGCTGTCGAAGTTGAACGGGATGCCGTTGGACGGAGTGCTTATCTCGACGCCGGGAGCATTGCCGTTCGCGCCGAGAGCTTTTATTTTGTGGTTCTGGAATTAAAATAATTCAAATTTAATTGAGATATTCAGTTTTCATCAGGATTTTGCTGTAAGTGAATTTGCAATACATTTGTATTATTTTTATGCGTATAACAAAAATAAACATATTGGCCTGAAATTTAAACATATAGTGTAATAGTAAATTTTTATGGAATTTTAAGCATTTTTAACCAACGAAAGCTTAGAAATAAGCCTTTTAAAATTCACCAGCGCGAATGAACACCGGGGCTTGAACCCAGAACAGTTTTAAATGCACGAGGATGTTTTTTCTGCCATGTGTAACTATTTGGTGAATTTCATAATACAAACATTTCGTAATTGATAATAACAATAGAGGCATTTCGTAAATTGTACAATAAAATATACATGTGGGTCGAACGTTACCTGTGCGGGGTTAGCGGGTATCGGCACGTGCAGGAAGGTGGGGCGGTTGGGCCGCGCCGTGGCGGGCGGCGTGTCCAGCGACACGCAGCCGCCGCCGCTCGACACCACCGACGGGTTCGCCGCCGATAACATTATCCTGGAACAATAGAAGCACTGGTTAATAACGCCTTGGTTTCGAGATCGTTTTTTATTTGGAAATATTAATATAATTAAAAAGATTGTATGTAATTAAAAAGATTAAAAGCATACTATGATGGTCCTTCAAGCCGGACACCGCGAAATTGTCGAAGAACCACGTACAGGCTTTTACGTAGGTACTATCCAAAACAAGGGAGTGCAATTTCACCCATGGTGTTGATATCAAATCACTTCATCTATCAATGTATAATGGATCAGTTTGACCGTGTTCTTACGAGTATTTTAACAATCTGAAGGTTACTGATACGTTTCATGGTAAATCGATACTCCCATTGGGATGGAACAAATAAAGATAAAATACTAATATCCGATTTCCTTATCATAAATCGACGTTGGACATAAAAATGTCGATAAGTCGATATTGCTTACATAAACGGCATTGACATTAAAATTTTATTCAATGTAGAATTCAGTAATGAAAAAATGCATATCTTTTTAGATAAGATTGCATAAAAATCAGTGCATTTTCGTTGATGTTTTAGTTGTCGATTCAGTATTAACAAAGTTGTCTATCGTTATGTGGTATTATTAACTACAATTTGTGACCAAAGACATCAACGAAGGTCGGTTATTCTACGATTAAGATAAAAAACCAAACTCACTTTTTATCTGGTATCGGCGATGTGAAGATTTCATTATCTAACGCGAGAACCGGGTCGACGGCCGGCTCCACCGCCTCGACCTTGACGCGCACGCCGTCCTCCGGCAGCTCGGGGTAGTCGTACGGGCCGCTGAAGGGCTTGACGTCGGGCGGGCTCGCCGGCCGCTTGCCCAGGCGGCACGTCAGCAGGTGGCTGTGCAGCACCGACGTCAGCTGGTCCTTCTCGGCGCCCAGCCGGCGCAGCTGGTCCTCCAGCGCGCGCTTCTTCTCCTCCAGCTTGTCGGTCTCGTCCTGCAGCTCGTTGGTGTGGTCGAGGCGGCGCTTGCGGCAGCGCGCGGCGGCCATCTTGTTCCGCTCGCGGCGCAGCTTGCGGCGCTCCTCCTCCTCGGGCGAGAGGTCGGCGGGCGTCTTGGTGGGCCGGCGCCCGCCCATGTTGCGGCGCTTGGGCGCCGGCAGGCCCGGGCTGCTGCTGCTGTCGCCGCTGGCGGAGAGCGGGCCCGGCGACACGTGCAGCGCCGTCGTCGGGCCCGAATCGCAGTACCCCACCTGATTCAGGATGCCTGCAATAAGCAATAAACAACTTCTTAATACATTGATAAATTCAAGTGTCCGACGTCGATAAAAGAAAAATAATTAACTCTAATCTACATCTACCTTCTACATTACTCGTATACTTTACCTTACGATAGGGACTCAAAATAAGTTTAATCTAGGCACGCCTTTAACCTTTGCCCAACGAGATAATCATGATGCAATATCCAAATGCAATGCAAATGTGTACGGTTGGGGCATTTGTTTCGACCGCGACGGACGGATTTCTCTCTAGCATATCTTAATTGTTGTTTGTGCTCAAGTTATAAATGGACATTGTTGATTATACAAATCTATTCAAGTGTGGATGCTCAGACCCGCCCGCCGGGGAAGCCCACGCACGCTGCGAGTGCAACATTGTACGTGCAATTGTACACGTACAGCACTTAGATCAATTGAATATTCATGGCTTAAGGTGCTTATTAAGAAACGCGCTAAATAGAACTGTTGTTAGCAACAAGTAGATAACATCAAGGAAAGTCCCATTATCGCATAAACAATTATTACAAGTAATGAATGCATAAATCGGTAATCAATACACATTTGAACGATATGGCTGCACCGGTTAAACTTACACTTGCGCCGGAATCTCCGAATTCCGAAAAGTATTGTTATCTTCGACGAAACAAACCATCCTCTCATCAGCTAGAGAGATTAGAGAGAGAGATGATCACGTGTTTACTCCAGCTACATACCGTAATGGTTGTTGGCGTGCGTGACTGCGGGGGGCACGAAGCCGGCGTGGCTGGCCTGCTCGCCGCGGCAGTTGCTCAGCTCGATGTACGTCTGCTCGAAGTTGCGCAGCTGCGTGATGGTCGCGTGGTGCGGGTTGCACACGCGCGAAGCCGGTCGCTAGCCCATATACTCGTGCTACATACCGTAATGGTTGTTGGCGTGCGTGACTGCGGGGGGCACGAAGCCGGCGTGGCTGGCCTGCACGCCGCGGCAGTTGCTCAGCTCGATGTACGTCTGCTCGAAGTTGCGCAGCTGCGTGATGGTCGCGTGGTACGGGTTGCACACGCGCGAAGCCGGTCGCTAGCCCATATACTCGTGCTACATACCGTAATGGTTGTTGGCGTGCGTGACTGCGGGGGGCACGAAGCCGGCGTGGCTGGCCTGCTCGCCGCGGCAGTTGCTCAGCTCGATGTACGTCTGCTCGAAGTTGCGCAGCTGCGTGGGCGTGATGGTCGCGTGGGGCGGGTTGCACACGTGCGAAGCCGGGCGCTAGTCTATGTACTCGTGCTACATACCGTAATGGTTGTTGGCGTGCGTGACTGCGGGGGGCACGAAGCCGGCGTGGCTGGCCTGCTCGCCGCGGCAGTTGCTCAGCTCGATGTACGTCTGCTCGAAGTTGCGCAGCTGCGTGGGCGTGATGGTCGCGTGGGGCGGGTTGCACACGTGCGAAGCCGGGCGCTAGTCTATGTACTCGTGCTACATACCGTAATGGTTGTTGGCGTGCGTGACTGCGGGGGGCACGAAGCCGGCGTGGCTGGCCTGCTCGCCGCGGCAGTTGCTCAGCTCGATGTACGTCTGCTCGAAGTTGCGCAGCTGCGTGGGCGTGATGGTCGCGTGGGGCGGGTTGCACACGTGCGAAGCCGGGCGCTAGTCTATGTACTCGTGCTACATACCGTAATGGTTGTTGGCGTGCGTGACTGCGGGGGGCACGAAGCCGGCGTGGCTGGCCTGCTCGCCGCGGCAGTTGCTCAGCTCGATGTACGTCTGCTCGAAGTTGCGCAGCTGCGTGGGCGTGATGGTCGCCGTGGTGCGGGTTGGGACCCCCGACTGGAGGCCCTCGAGGTTTGCCAACTGGAAAGAACAGAAATAGTGACGTTAGAGACGACAGATTTCTTCTAGGTCGACGACAATGGTCAAAATTCAAAATATTCTTTATTAACATAGGATTAATAGAAGCGTCAGGAAACTATAAAATAATGACTCTACCTCCGATTCGGTGGAAGAGTCATTCATTATCATCGTAGTGTATCTTACAGTAGTAGGGTGCCTACTGTGAGATACGTACGGGTAGGGTGATTCTTCTATGGGCGTTTTAAGAAATTGTGTTAGAGTTTTGTGTCTGCAAGTGCGCAAAGCGTTTTAATAGATTCGCCGCTCGATGAATACGGTTCAAATAACCCTATATCAGGCGTTGATATGTTTTTGTGCAGACACAGGTTTGCAACAGTAATGGCAAAATAAACATTGTTTTCTTTGTTAAATACGAAATGGTATAATGTTAGAACAACACAACAATAACATCAGTAATAATTTCTATTGTTAAAACTGTGTTTTTAATTTAGTCTTATAGATGTGAACAAATCTCATAATTTAATGAGGACTTATTCAAAGATTTAACCATAAACAAGTACTTATCATTGCCATGATGTTAACAAATGTTATTGTACAACAAAACACATTTAGGATAAGTTAAAACAAAATGGAAGCAAAATCTTTAATAATACATAATTTGCGATAGTAAGCAAACTCCTCGACCACAAACGTTTTAATTGTGAAAACATTATGCAATGTTTATTTATCTTCTGCTCGACAGCTATTGCTTCCACATGCCAATCAATATTTATCAACACAATATTTGCATAACAAGTAAAACAATGAAAACATCGTACGGGTCGCGTTACCATTAATTGGTAAAGTAAGGAATATTAATAACGAATGGAAAGCACCAAATGTATGTTAACAACAAATTCCCGAGTTCAAATAAATAGCACCTACGATAGGATTATCTAACATTAAACTTGTTTCTTTCTTTTTTAAATAAGTATACAGTATGTCCTATTAATGAAATTCAATTAATAAAGGCAGCGTTTCACATGCACATCTTCATGCAGATGTAGCACATCAGACCCACCGCGAACAACAACATTGCACAACTACGTGAGAGCACATATTTGCGATGACCCTAATACAAACGCTAGCGAATTCTTCTGGTAATGCCTACTAGGTATTTTATAGCACCTGCTGTGTATACGATAAACACGGGTTTAAATTACAATAATGCGGCTAAGTAGGTATATAAGCGCGGCCACGGGGAGCCGCGCCTGAAACTCGGGTTGAAAGCTACGCCGTAAATCAGTCTCAGCAGTTGATCTCGATAATAAACAAAACAACGCTCACATTTCGTTACTCATACAACTAATTAGTTTGGAAAAGGATAAAATTAGAAACGTGGTCACTGGGATTGTGTAGGATTATATTATTCATAACATTATGACGGAACATTTGAAAGATGTTTATTTGGTCCTTAAAACCACGTTTCAGTTTCGCCTAGTAGATCCGAGTACCTACTATTTCTTTAATGTGCAATGATTGTAATGCACGTTTATGGATTTTACGTTGGCGATGTTAATGACATCAAAATTAGTGTGAAGACGTAAAGTGTGAGGCATTGAGCCAGCTTGATAGATCTAGGACAGGCCTCGCAATAAATAGGATGATAGAGATAGAAGGCAATCAATTGATAGAACAGCACACAGCAAGCTCAAACACAGCGAGGCGCGATGCAGCGACCGGCCTCGTCCGTATACCTGGTGGCACCATAGCTCCGTGGCCAGGATGTTGGCGATCTCCAGCGGATCGATGTTCTGCATCTTAGCGGTCCTAACTCAACCACGTTTATAATTAGACGCTTACTCTATTGTGTTGCGCTTTTTGCGAGGCGACACCTTCGTGCGATTCGAGTTTGTTAGTCGATTTGTTCGTTATAATCCGCCCTCGCAAGCGAGTTAAATGAGGTCTATCCGTCGGTCACCGGTGAGGGTGGTGGTCGCGGGTTCGTAGGGGATGTGGGGCGGATCGGTGTTCGGGCCGCGATGTTCGCGGAGCGGTCGTGTGCGCGGACGCGGTCGCGGGTCGTTCGTTCGTTGCGCGCGCGGCGGCCGGCCGCGGCGGATCGCGCGCTACTGGTGCGCCGCGCCCGCGCGAGCCCGAAATCTTCGCCCACGAGCGACTTCGAATCATTTATTAATAGAATACTCCTCTAACTCCGGAAATATTTCGCGTCATTTCGCATCGCACGCGGCGGTCGCTAGTTATCTGAGGTAATGGGCGAACCGCATCAAACAAAGCATCTATGATCTATGCGCAACAAGAGTCGACAAGCAGGAAGGATGCGGTTGAAGTTTTCTAAAATCGAATGCGGAGCTTTATTGATGGTTCACCAACCAAAAATTATACCACTTTTTATTATACTTAAATATTTACCAATCAATGTCAAAAATATCTTCTCTACAAAGCAACTGATAATTTACACGATTGTTGTCAATCAAAACACTCTGTTGTCCTGTTTGATTTTCACCTTCAAGCTATCCCTCTCCACTTTTCTAAGCCGTTATAAGTCATCAATGCAAGTAATGATGATGATCAGCGGCAATGGCCGTTGCTGCTCCGTGGCTGACGTGGGCGGGAGGCTCGTCGGACCTTGCGGCAAGGACGCACGGCCCGTGGGCGAAGCCCCGTCTCAATACTGCCTTATTTGGAATTGTTCAATAAACGCGAACTACTTATCATATACAATGTTTTAACTCCAATTCTGGCGTTGAAGAAAGTGTGTTGTCTGCCGCCTGCGTCGTGGTCATCATTTGTTGCCCTTAAACAGGTTCGGAACAATATGCTTGATATTACATTGAGGTCCAATCGAAAGCGAAAGTTTTAAGTGATTGGTATCTAATTCAAGGACATAATGTCAAATATGTCCATGAATTAGATTTAAACAGGTAATTTTGCTACAAAACTGTAACAATTTAGTGTCTGACTGATCAGCAGCTGCTCAATTACATGGCATAAATCGCATGGCGAAATAAGCCACAAATAGCTCCCTGAGATTAAGCGGATGGACAGAGAGGATACAAACTGCTGAGAGTACGAGCGAAGATTGCCAACACTCAATACAAAGAAACTAAACTATGTAATCCACACCAAAAATGTGCACTTTGCAAAATCGCAAATGAGACCGCTAACTAATTAAACTTCAAAGGAAAATGCGAGAGCGTTAAAATCACAAAATCAACACCGAGATGTCCCAAGAGCAACATATCAGCGCGGTTTTCCGTGAAGTGTTAAATTACGATGATCCAAACAATTCCTTGGCGAAACGCGAGCACAAAGGGGACAATGCCGGCTGCTGCCTCTGGTCCGGAAGGCGCTCGGCCAATTACCAGTATTACCACAATTGCTTAAATGAAATTCGTCTCGATGCGCCCGCGCTCTGCTGCCGAGTTCATTAATTGGTCACGGTGCTTACCTAGCAATTAGCTCATGCTTTATGTGTTTGTCTTGCATTCTTTGATATCGCCTTTGAGGAATTTTCGGTCGCACTCTTGTTAGATGAAATTTAGGTTAACGTCTAGTCAGAACGACCACTATTCAGTTGTTTTGGATGACTCTATTTCTATTAATACAAAATATTATTAACGTTCATTTAATAATATTTGATTGAAACTGTTCATAATGGACTGGTGTAAACGGCTCGATTAAATTAATATCCTGCAATTTTCTAGAGTTGCTTTGCAGGCAACGGATAGCTCGTAAACATAGCGCTGTATTTGCTGTAACGAATCGAATGTTAATACAACTGCGTCTTAGGACTGTTATAATGGGCAGTAATTAGTGGTAATGTGCCACAGATTAGGATATAACAGCGGTGTTGTCGGCCGCGATACCGCGTGGTGGGACGCCCATGAGATCACCACTATATCTAGTTGTGACGTACACATTATGTACTTGAGGTACGCGCCACTCGATCTGGTAATGGTTATGCTTTTTGTTCACGTTTGAACGTTATTATTGTTGTTTTTTCCATCGGCTACTCCTCACTCGACTAGACGGACCGTTACTGCTAAATCTGCGTACGATGTTGCCCGCGTTTATTTATAAAAGTTGGTACATATCATAACATGTTGACTTTGTAGAAAAAAGTAGACCTGCGCAATACCGAATAGATCAATTATTATACTTATTGGGTAAAATATAAACAGCAATCATCACTTTCGAAATCACATAACATTTGGAACGAGATCAACTCTTAAATTCAAGATTTGGAAACAAACAAGTAAAGCATTGTATCATCCAATAAACTTTTCGTTCTACTTTAAATCCGTATTGTTGAGTGTTTATTTTCCTGATACCATGGAATGTCATGTTTTCCGGTGGGCACATCTGGATTCCTATTTGTAATTATATCCGAGCACCACATTCCGGCATAGAGATAGACAGAAGTGTCTATTCTCTTTCAACTACATATCAAGTTTATTGTTGATTCGAAAGCGTAGCCCTCCCACCCATAAATAAGTAAATTATTAAATGTTAACTATACCTCGTAGGGAAGGTAGATGCTAGTTCTGTGCCCGGCCGGTACTACATGATTAATCGTTACGTGTGAAATGAAAATGTATAAAGTAGGTACATGTGCGAATAACAGTTATTAATTAGTTCTTATTATATTGTACTGTCTGTGTCCTAATATAAATGTATAGGAGGTAGTAGAAACACTATACATTTGGATGTAGCATGACACTCGATACTACCATTAACTCTTGAGTGTTTAATTATGTTATTCGTTACGGGGAAACTCGCAGTTATTTATTTTCCTGAAAACCACTCGAAATTGTCACGATTATTTATAGCGGTATCTGTCACTTTCCGGGAACGATGCCCGATAGCACCGCGCATCTGCTCGCATTTAATTATTCAACTGATTAATTAATAATAACCATACTATGGTTCTATCGGCCACCAATAGCACATTATGGTTCAAATTTGTTATATCTATAGTTATTATTTTCATCCGCAACAATAGCCGACATTAATTACATCGCATTCGTTTACACAAAAGACAAAATCGAAATACTGACAACAATTAAATATTACAGAGATATAAAATAACAATATTTGTTGACGAATTAATGATGATGAATATTGTAAATTCCTCAACTTATTGCCTCGGAAGTAATATAGCATAAAAGCTAGTGATGAGTCTACACTAGAGGTCGATGATGAAGAAACAATTTTTAAAAAAACCTACTCCATTTCTTCTCTCTTAGGCGACATTAGTTATTTAGAAGGCCTCATTAAAATCAATCACTGAGGCCTACATAAATAAAGTATAGTTTGATTTTGATTTTTGACGTCATCGAAATCCTCAATCAGAACAGAAGACAGGTCTGAAGCCCAAAACCCTGTGGATTGAGTTCGTGATGCGACCCGCGTCCGCGGCTGCGGCCGGGCACGTGGCCGCCGCGTGACCGCGCGACAGGTGAGCGCCCACCCATGCACCGCACGTAGAATTCGGACGAACACGTACATAAACAATGATAAAACATATCGTGGAAATGTGCCTTCTAAGTAAAAAGTTGCAATGTGTACTGGTTTTTCTAGGGGTAACCCTGGTTGTCGCAAAAACGTTAAGTGTCAAAGTAGTATAAAGATAAATTGTCTAAGGGCTTAATAATACCAAATATTTAAACCTTAAAAAATTCAAAAGTGTTTTTCGGAATCGTGTACCCATGCTACAAATCGACAAGATAATAATACTCCATTAAAAGAAGACAGACAACTATAACATGAAGTCTACACATTTATGATTAAAACGAACAGGAATTACAACAGCAGTATTAGAGATTCCATTAATAATTTTATGGCAAATTGAAATACTGAAAATGGTATTATCAACAGGAAAGACAAGGATATTGCGCTCATGTTCTGTTTAATGCTAATTTATATTGCTCTTTAAAAGATATGCGTTAAATGAAACATTTTATCATTCTATAATCAACCGCTGGTTGTCGATAATTATTACTTTATACCAAATTTAAATAATAAAAAATGCTTTTTAACGCAAAATAATCCTAAGCACATAGTAAAATGTAGTAATATTTGAACACCAAAGGCCTCTGAGCATTACTGTTTAATAGTTACTCAGAACCCAGCACTACTGTAAAGGAGTAGCGTAAAATTCCTCCCATGCCATTACCACGGGTTAAGGCGAGTTACTCGAAAAGTGACCTCAATTCTATGGAAATACGGAACTTATTCACACCAACAACGCACGCAGTGAACCACTAGCCCGTTCCAACGCTATCAAGTTTTAGAGTGGTCATGCAGATGAGACGCGGAGCCCGCAGACGTCGCTCCGTATCTGGCCGGGTATATGGGAGCTCATTAACGCACCGCTAATTGCTCGCACTAATAGCTCTCGGGTTGTCGAGTTAGAAAATTCCTTGAACAGATTCTAAATGGAATAAAGATGTGTTTGTGTTGAAACATCTCATACTACTCACGAGTATCAAAAACAAGTTACAAAGGTAAACCAGCTGTTGTAGTAGAAATATCTTCGAGTTACAAACGTGGAAATACAAATGTTATACGTCAAGGCTTCATACGTTTGTCACCGTGAGAAATTAAAGGGCATCATTATTTTTACGACTTTCGTGCCCATTTCACAGGTACTTGACGTTGCAATGAAGTAAAAATTTCTCCTCATAAAGTTAAATATTTACGAGTATAGCGCATATAACGAGTCGTCAACGCTCTCTGTACTCGGTGTAATTCTTGGAACAATTGAGGACAATGTTATTTATGAAGTGCTAATTAAATACCCGCATTAGACTATTCATCCGTTGAAAGATACGTCGAAGTAGGTATAAAAGCAACATATGCCATCGTTGTACGGCGCCGGCGGACCGTCGCGACATTGACCGCAACTGAGCGAATAATAAAAGTAATCGACGGCTGGCCCAGCGCCAGCCGCCCTTCACTTCGCCTTATTCCGCGAACACAAACTGCTAATCTGCAACCATTGCTGCGTCCGGCGCAGCCGACGAAAGTGAAACCCGACCCAGCCAGCGATGAACTCCCGGCAGAAGCGCTGCGACGCGATCGATGCACTATCGCTTTCGCATTGCACCCCAGTTTCACCCCCATGAAGTTTAAGGTCGTGAACCTCGTTCGTTATTAACCTTAAATTCGTTGAAGTTTTCCAAGTACATTTACATTTAAAAAGGGAATTGTTCCCTGAATGGTACAAAGGAGACGGCCATAAAGGCGGAGCGGAGCCAACCTTCATTTTCATGAAAACTGTACCACTCTGAGTTTCTCGGAAAACCCGCGTGAGTCACAGCGCGCTCTCTATCGCAGGTCACTACGATCGCGTATTTACATTCGTCGTCGGCTCGATTCAAAAACTCGATTACGTTGAATGATTCATACTTGACTATGAATCAGCACGCGACATTATAGTTTTCACTTATAAATATTTGGCGGCTTAGTGAGTTCTCAGAAATTAGATATTTGGATTAGTCTTTTTTCCATCCAAATTGTCCTTGTCTTACTTAACTCCCCAATTCTTTTTTTAAATAATAAAAAATATCTGTAATATCTTTTGTAATAATTAATGTTCTGGATAAAATAAAACCGTTAGGAATAGAAATATTAATACTATTGAAGAACCTAACATAAAATACACGTTTGAAGGTTAGTGTTATAAACGAGGAAGTAATGAGAAAACAAGAAAAACTGGTAAAGAAGACGGAAAACTCGAACATATGCACAACGTGCTGACGTCACACAGCATTTCTTATCTTCTTACAAATTGATCGGAAGGCTTGAATACTACAAGATGTGTTTTAGTACATATTTTATCGTGTAACCCACAAATAAGATAGACTAATCTGCAAACGCGACGAGCGGGGCGCCGCGCTGAGGACCGGATATCGTCCGGAAATGGCGGGCATTCCGCGCGGCGCCGCTGGCAACCGCAGACTCGCCGAAAAAAACACCAATCATACGCTTTTTGTAAATGGAACACTCGATTAAACGGAACAAAAGACTCCATAAGCTCACCGAGGCCTATAAGGGATACCAATTAGCGACCAATTCTGTACGATTTCTCTTGTAACCTTGCGGTTTTCCCAGCAACCTTGGGGTGGGTATTTTTCCTTTCATTAAATTAAAATATTAACGAGTAAAGTCCATATAAACAACGATTTTATTAAATAAATCGTATTAGGTTATCTGTACCGAGGAATTGTTTTAAACTGTTTACTGGTGCGCCGCGATAAGAAGGAACGCAGCTGCACGAATATGGCAGAACAAAGAGTCAGTACTAATGCGTCAAATGGCAGTGCAAATGATATTACTGCACTGTATGCAGTTCTCATTCTTGGCATGGTCTTCATGTTGGAATTTATTTACTTTACAGTTCTGACAGTTTATATAACGACATAGGCGTAAATCATATAAATGCGATTTTATTTATGTAAGTACATACAAAGATATTTATTTCATATTGTATATTTAAAAGACAATAGTTTAGCGTCAGATTCAATTTCTGTTGAAAGTTTATACAATTCGAATTTTGGCAAAATATCAAATGAAACAGATACCTTTCAACGAAAACCTTTTTTCTTAATGATGGTAGCAGAGTTATTTTATGGCGGTAACAATAAGAAAATTTTAGATTCAGTAGGTACTCAATAAGAATTTAACAAGCGCTAAACAAATGTTAACAGAATAAGAAGAAATGCAAGCTTTCAAGACGTCTTGCTTATTTATGAAGAGACAGCCAATGCAGCTGAGATTGAATCCCTTCCACTGCAAGAAACCTAAAACTATAAACGCACAGACATCAAGCGTCGAGTTTACGCCACTCTCGGCATTTTGAGCAACGTTTTAAGCCATAGTGCGCGCTTTCAGAATCGCAAAGCACGTATCATATATGAGCAGTCGAAGAAACATGGCGCCTTTGTCGGCATCGCGAAATTACGCTGTAAAATGTATACGAAACAGTTATAGCCGTCGACGTGCGGATGGATAGACGGACAAGCAGACAAAGCCATTGTCTCGTCGGACGCTGTTAGGCGGCCACTTATGCTAATTTCTTTTGAGGAACGCAGCCTTCTTTAGCTTGGAACATACAATACCTACATACTTTATTATTGCCTGCGATATTCCGACAAAAGACAAATACGGAGGCAATGAACCGATGCCTACTTAGCAAATGACTTGCGCACCGGGCTTCCTGAAGTAAACATACCAAGCGCCTAACGTCATAGGATTTTTTCTCATTACTAAACCGTGTTATAAACTGTGAGTATAATATTTAAATACAACAGTAATGACACTACAAGTAACGAAGTTCAAATTGAGATGTATCTCACATGCGAAATTATGGTACGATTTCCCGGCTATTACGTATTTAAACCTTTGTAGAATAAATATTTATCATATTATATCTTTCGTCGTCGTACTGCGGTAAACGAGGGCGAGCATGTTTAAACTATAAATCCACGGTGAAATCAAATCGTTAATCTAGAATGGGTGCGCGGGCGCAGGACCTAAGTGTAGAAACACACTTAACCGAAAAAACGCGACCGATGTTCTGCGTCACTACACCACCAGTAGTGCATTTTAAATCTTAGGCGACACCCTGCCGAAATTTCGCCTCGTTGTATGGTATAGAAAATGCATTGCAGGCGTTGTCACGCCAAACTTTGATTGCGTATTTTCGGCTTAGTGTGTATCTACACTAAGTGCTTCGGTTTATCAGCTGGGCGCGGAAGGCCTCGGCCCTGGCACCGCCTAGCACCAGCGCGGGCGCAGATAAAACAACGCCCATCGTGCTCAAACTCCAAACGAACCGGAATACGTACACTTGAGGAAAAACACAGACGTTACAAAACACAAAATTATACCTCTGCATTATCGCCAGATAAATGGGCATGTTGTAAAAAAAGGTTAACGTCAAGTCAATATTGCGACAGGACCGATTCGTCGCCTTACTCGTGTTGTTTTCATTTCCAAATCAAGTTAAAATAACTTATTTTTGTATGTTTTCTTTCAAACACTATTTCATATTTGCTTTGGTTTAATTTTATCTTTTGTTTACACTTAGGCGTTCATATAGGCGTGTGTAAGTAAATCCATTTTTCACGTGACTGATAATGTTAAAATAGAAAATTACTTTAAACTTGCGGTTATTAACATGGATGAATTATGTCCAATGGCGATTTGAGCGACACATGGTTTGCAGGCCATGGGCGTGTTAGCTTATCAGAGATAGATAATGGCATCCGAATTGTCTGCCTACACCGGCTCCACGTTATCGCATTACCGAGAAATCGTACACAAACACTTGCACTTATCGCAAAATACCTATTTCACAATGGCTCTTCTAGAGAAATTCCAACATGCCTGCAATAAATAGATATATTGTGCAAATACGGATAGGATTTATCGATACTTCCTTTCTAGTAAAGTTATGTCTAGATCTGCATTGTAATTCTCAGCCGCAATTATTGTTCGCGGTAGCACTGGTTTATTCCATTTTGTATCTTCCAAACTACTACCGATAATGGTTATAAATAATTATACGGATGAAAGACAGCCATTATGTGTCTCTAAACATAATTTTATTATTCCGGATATTTTGATTACCAACTCAAATCTAGATTATTTGCTCACGTTAACCCTTTTTCAGGATCAATTCCAATAGAGCGACCTTTACAACATCCCTACATGATTTCCTTTATCTCTCGTGCCGATAAAATATTATGTCCATATTATAAACTTTGAATCATAATATTCATAATACATCATTTATGGTATGGCAGACCATTAAGTATTATGATATTTATTGTTTTTTAGAGTGGTTGACAAAGTACATACATACAATATTTATAAGAGCTCCATATAAAAAACTCTACCTTGATAAAAACAGAAATGTTTGTAAATGCTAAAATGCCGTTTACTTAGGTATAATGATACAGCTGTTAATTGAGTCATAAAAAAGTAAAATAATGATTTAACTGAATTCGAATAAAAATTAGTTAAAATAATCAGTCAGGAAGCGAAGATATATATATGTACATGCAATAATATGAGGCGTAGTACCCTATTGTAACATTATACAGCACCGTTGTGTTGACGTTCATTTTGGCACAGGCCCAAGGCTCTTTGTCCACATGTAAGAACTTGTAGAAGTCTTATTAATTCAATTACCAGTGACAGATAGTGTTTTAATTTTTATTTTATGTTTCAATCTGTTAAAGATTTTTATTTTCATACCCATTTAGCATAACCATGCTCCATCATAGAATACATCTCAAGTGTTCCTAATTTTATAACCATTCATTTCGACTTAGCTGCTTCAATTTGATTTTATGGCAAGACCGTAAATTATACATTTATTTATTAAGTTTAATACCAAGAAAATGGTAAACTGTTAGTACTCGAGGACAGCAAAGTATTTTTAAAAACATATAAAATTATACAATGTCTACAGGAGACGGTAAGATAACCCGCTTTTTATGATTCTCATCGAGGGACGAAGCGCTTTTAACGACACACAAAGAATAATAAGCCCGCATAAAATAGAATTATTCACTTTTACACATCAAATTGACTGAGTAATAAAGACTCAGCTTGCGCCGGAGTTTGAATAAAACAACGCCGTTTCTGCAGAGTTGTATTAATGTCTGGAGTACTTTGCTATGGTGTATCTAAGAGGCAATAAATAAGCGGCAATCAACAGACTAATCAGATCATAAATCGTTGGGAAATATTTATTGAATAACATTTGCACCGCTGCTGTAGCCGTGACTTAACATTTTGTTTTCTATTAATTGAAGCATTGTGTTGTGTTACATGATGATTTTAAATCATGTCTGGACCGAGAAATATCATATCAATCTTTTTGGATGGAACACGACTTAAGAACCCAATTTATTAGTTCCTCCCGCATTATTATGTAGTAGTTTAACAAATGGATCAAAAAATTAAGTACCATAAAATGTTATGATACTGTGACATCAAAGGTTAATTATCAGTTACTGACAGCTATCAGTAGTTTATTAATTTAAATTCCTCCTAACTTATCTTAACCGAGGGATTTTTATTTACCTAAATATATTGTATCGTTGCTAAACATATTGTTGAAAATTTGGGTTCATCATTTCGTTTATTTTGCACAATGTAGCGTGGACGTTTTAAACAATACTTATATTACTTCCTTTAATTTTATCATTCGTTTGAAGTAACCGTTAGGACCTAAGTACCGCGTAAATATTAAACTCTAGTCCATTGTTTATGGCGGTAAGTACTACATCTATCTTATCAACAAGGACATCAATCTTTAACAAGAATACGTTATTGAGCGTTGAAACTAGCTTTATCCGCTGATACCGTACACTATCGTGTTATAGTTATAAAACTAACAACATGGTTCATTTTTTAACATTTAAAACATTATAGTTATCAACTTCCCTTTTGACATAGAATGTCCTAATGTTAGTATTGAAATTACTTCTCCAATACTAAGCCTATGAAGAAATAAGCTTGTTTTGCTTATGGAAACGTACTCCCATAACCAATTCATAAGCAAGCACAAGTTTGTGGTTTGTTTCAAATTGCCAAGAATGATAGATATAACCAAACAGTTACCATATACCTAAGCTAGGTTAAGAACATAATTGTCCCAAAGGGGTGTTTTTACATAACTTATGGACGCAATTACTCGTACCTGGACAAAGAATAAAAAAAAAAATTATGCAAATCAAAATTAAATGTAACGAATAGAACTTAAGAGTTCCAAGACGTCAAACTCAAGTATCAAGGGCAAGTGAATTAAGTACCTAGTAACTTTTGTCAATGTTAAACAAAATCTGAGTCCCGAGCCCAACGGCGTAGTCGGTGAGACAATTAGAGGTACGTTTACGGCCCACAGTGGGTACAATGGCGATGCAAATAATCGCGATAATGGCAAGGTTGACGTCGGGCGGCAGAGGGTTCGTTCAACTGACCGCGAGCGATGACACGGCGCGGCGTCGCGGCGTCACATGCGCCCGCGCCGCCGACCGCCTTCGGGTGGGCGACACACACACAACCACTTCTACTCACATCTCTAATCTAACTTTCTTAAAAACCTTATAAACGACCCCACATCAATTACCAATTAATCAAAATATCACAGGTCATCCTTTGTACACAATGTATCTGATGCAATTGTTTACAAAATGCTGCAATACCCAATCATCTTTATGTAATAAATAACAACAATAAATCATACATCGAAAAGAGAAACAACACAACAAAGTGACGATTTTTTAAATAAAACCAGAAAAGCAATGATAACACTTACCAAAATCCTTTAACTGCAATCCAAAATTGGCACTGCACAATGCAACAAACAAGACTTTCAATCAAAAACTTCAACTCGTCGTAACTTGATAAAACAAGCGCGAAACACGCGTGCGCGCAACGAAAACAATCGGCTGACAGATGTCGGTCGGCGTCGGAAAACCCCCTCAGAAACTACGCGGCTGAGGACGCAGTGTGTAAATATTATTGCTACGGCTGGACAAAGGTTTTTGTTATCTAAACCGGTGTCAGCGTGCACGAAACGAGCCGCGCGGGCAGCGTGCGAGCGTGGAGTGAGGCTCGCGCGCCGGCCCCGCCACCGTCTGATAAGCCTGGCGCGACGCCCCCCGGCGACGCCTACGCCCCACTCGGCGCCGCCGCACCGGTGCATCGTAATCGTAAACACCACCGGCCGCCCCTCGGCACCCGGCTCCGCCACCGTCGCCACCACCGCCGCCGCCGCCGCCGCCGACCAGACGGGCCCCCGCGCATTATGCACTGCACCTACGCGAAATTTCACAACTGCACTTCCCCGTGTTGCAGAAAATCAACAACTTTCGACTCCTTAAAAAGACGAGGAAACAGCGACGGTTGCGAAACTATGGCGGCAGCCCAGATACAGACGAGAACAATGCGGCGCAAACAAACGCCTGAACCTTTTTAGTGTCCTCCTAATTGGGCTGGAGGTGCGTCGGGCAGCAGAAATTCAATATGCAACGCGATCGCTCGCTACATAAACGGAATAATTGAATTAGTGCAGGCATGTCGAGCACGAGTGGCCGACAACGCTGCCCACCTATGAAGCCTGGTGTCGAAATAGTCGACGTCACGGGCCAAAACCTTAACTTCGCACCGCAAACCGCAAACTGCGTAATTGGAACTTTTCAAGACCATGTTTGAAAATTATGACTCGTAAAACTCTTTTACTGTACTAACTCACGCGTACCGCGTCAACCACAAAGAGCGCATCCCATCCCAAAAAGTATCTTTGACAGCGCGTTATGATGATCCTAGCAGAGAAGTTCGAACCAAATAAACTGAATGAAGTAGGAAATTGAATGCACAACATAACACGCACTCGAATGGAGAAGAATAGACAAAGACAGACTGAGGAAAACGCATTTGCCTTTTAGTCTGCTAGTGCGTGAAGAAAATATATAAACATGTTTACAAGTTTTACAACAACCTAAAATGGATTAAATATTTCATGGCGATCAATCAAGGAGGCAATGACAGTGCTCCGCAGAGTTTGATCACCTATAGGCATCTACTTATGGGGTTCAATGTTCGACGAGTACCTACGCGCACGGCGTGATGTCGTATACCTTACGAAATAATGATGAAAATTGTGCAAAAAGAACAGCTATGTAAAGTTATTACTGAATATTCTATAAATATTTTACAAAATTTAATGATTTCGGAGAAAATAAGCAAGTAAAAACTGACTACATGACATGTGACCTTTTGCAGATGTATCAGTATTACGAACTGCGTAGGTGTAGCTAAATACAAAATTGTTTTCGAAGAATTGCGGCCGGCCACCAGTCGTTCGAAACCCATTAATTCAGTTGTTTACCGAGACCATACCAAGGCTTATCTTGATAATTGGTGGTGGAATAACGAAATTGGGTATTTATAAATATGCAGATTTTGAATCTGTGCCCCCATATGTTGAAATAACCGTTACCCATAAATAAAAATGGCTCAACAAACGGAATGGAACGAAAGAAACCCCATTCCAGCATCGATGCAACATTTCATGTGTAAAAGTAAAATATTATCCGTCAATATAAATTCACGATTTTAAAAGTCGCACCAATGTATCGAGGGGGATATCAAAAAATGATTTAAATAACATTGACGATGGAAGCACAGCCGCGGCCATAAACATTTACGAGTGCATTACTCTCAGTTAACTGGCATACCCGTGCAAATTATCCCTTCTCGGGCAATTTATATCGTCCGAGATTTTAAGCAACAAAATCTTTTACAACAAACTCAATGTTAACCCAAAATACCGTGAAATCGTCGTCCAATCATAAACGGAATACACATCAAATAGATCAAAATATTTCAAAACACAATGCACTAAACTATTCCAAACGAAACGAGGTGGTTTGATGCCAAGAAAAAATGATCTCACATTTCTTTTGTGTTACATAAAATCAATGTCATATAACTCACTCTGTCAGCCGAGAAATCTGGCGAGACGCGTTAGGCCCACATAAATTACGAGATTAATCTTTTCAAATAATTTGACCTTTTCATCTGACGAGGGTTCATTAAATAATGGCGTCGGTATTGGAAGTGCAGTTATTGTGCCGTCTATCACGGATTCCGTTGTGGGCGGGAGCGGACAACAATCGGCTATCGTGTTATTATTTCAAACAGGAATTCCCAAATAGATGGGAGCATTGATAAACTCTATTCTACTAAACCACGTGGTAGCAGAGTTCCATAAACGCCAATTGTTTAAAACGATAACACAGAAACAAAGCCGTGGTGCGTAATTAATTTGATATCAAAGTACACATTTACTTTCCCCAATCATAATAATGTCTTTGTGAAGTTCGCTGTGTGGATAACGATATTTATTAAAATAATTAAGACCTGCTCGTGCGGTATTATGTAAATCAAACATAAATACAAGTCCCAATACTTAATGCTAACAATAATACAATGCACGTGTGCTTACTGCAACTAGAAGCATGACATCTTTTAATAAGGCAGTCAAGGCGGAAACGTGGAAAATGTCTGTAATCTACTGAGCCTTAAGCACGATTCTTGCCCATAATCGGAACAAGGACTTCGCAGCTGTTGTAAATATCAGAACCATGCTTATTATTGTGTGACGTAATTATTATTGCACCGTGGAACAAAGAAAATGAACTTTGCAAACGCTGAGAATCCTTTGTTTAGAACGCGAAAATAAAACAGCTTCATTTATGCAAATTGTAAATGAGGTGCACAGGTAAGGGAACATACCCAAACTACGTGACCGATTTAGGGGGGGGAGGGGGGTCTTCAAAGTACCACTCATGGTCACCGGGGGGAGGGGGGGGGGGTTTGGTTTCTTGTCACGTAGTCAATAATTTTTTTTTAAGAACGCCACGTTTTTATTACCCCATCAATAAAACTTGTCCGTCGATGATGAGGCAGTTGATATCAACATGGATATCACCCCGGTATTAACCATCGCCCCCATTATCCATAACGTTTCCCAGTGGATTGATAGTGGTAACGTCTTCATTGAAGATATTTGATTTAATAAATAGTTTCTTGTTTTTGCTGTATTCTGATTTTATTTCTTTCCCCGCAAATGTGATGAAAATCATTATGAAGAGAAACGGGATGGCAGACTCGAGCCAATGAACTTAACAAAATTACATTTGTAAGTACTCGATCGTAATTCTTTTTTAACGGCCCGTACATATACATTGTGCAATGTACTATTTTTTCTTGATATATTTTTTACTAAACACAATACAACCGTATGCAATTATAGGTACGCATTCTCAAAGTACGCACTTTTAGGGGCCGTATAAGAAAATACAAACAAAAGCCATTATTTTGTAACTTGACGCAAAAAATATTGATAAAATATACTACGTGAAAACTAGGGGGGGGGGGGGAGGGGGTCTGGGCATATACTACGCTTGGTCACCGAGGGGGGGGAGGGGGTCAAAAAACACGAAAAAAAGGGTCACGTAGTTTGGGTATGTTCCCTAACCTTTATTACCATTCCCATAATCAAGCGATCGGGCTAAATAAATAGAACGTCCGGTGGGATGCCGAGCGAGCCGATCTTATGAGTCATTCCGAACTCGAGGTCTGCCCGATCGGGATTTTTATACGTCTTTCACGGAACAGAATTCCCGGACTTCAAGATATGCAACAGTTACCACCGGCACCGCAGTGAAACCTCCCGTCCGTTACGTCAAATAAAAGATTTTTTGCAGATTGCGGCATCTTTGGTGTCAGTGGCGACAACTTGAGTCTTTATGACTTCATATTGTGATCCCGTTGTTCTTTTGTGCTTTTGTCTGCATTCAAATAATAGCTCACTTTCGAGAACCAACATTTACCGTAAACAAAAGATTAGCAAATTTAAAAGTGTAAAGTGAAGGTGAGTGCCTCCATAAATAGTCCTTTTTTTTTTACTTTAGTAGGACTTTTCTTATGTCGCAGAAACAAAATGTGTTATTCTTGTCACGGTTTCTATTAGAAGGTTTCGGTAAGAACCACTACACAGTATTTGATAGAATTTATTAACCAAAGACAAAATATCCGATCCATATTTTATTCTCAATTATTTTTCTATAAAGAATTATTAATCCTTACACTGGAGTGGTTTCATTTCAATTTTAAATTAAACTTCTTGGTAAACAAAAAGTAATGTAATATTATTAATTAATTTTATCTATAATTTAATAAACACAGGGATTTCTGAGTATAATAAAGATAAATAATTTTAAAAACTTTATCGATAAATCGAGGACTTTTACTATTTTTAAGACCGAAGTAGGGAATTTGATAATCCACTGAACTTTTAAAAGTCCAAAAGATTTAGCAACTTTAAGGGAAGAATTTGAAGCACCTCAAGGCTTTTAAGCACTTAAATCTTAATCTCTTAAGTCCAAATGTCCGCTTTCCACTAGTCTTTTCTTATCAGTATTTAAAGGACAATAAAGACTTCGAAAGCGAACCCGTCAGACGGGAGACAAAACAAAACATTTATGTAATGGGTCAAAATGGATAACAAGTGAAATTATCTTCAGAGGAGGTAATAAAGAAGTCACTTTTGCTCTTTGTTGTACTCACTTTGTAAACTGCATAACCCTAAAGTTTACGGCTCCCTGCGGTAGTGGTTACTTCTAGACCATTATCTTCGAGTTAACGTTTTTGTTTAACAGATTGGTAGCTGGTACCACACAATTTTATCTTGAAGGTTAATTTTCTGGCTTTTATACAAAAGTTGTTTGAACAAAGAAATGCTTTGTATAAATTTGAAAGCATTCCAGCGTACACGTATGTATCATTGGTGGCTAAGTATCTTGAAATATCAAACTGATACCGTGCATTAGCAAATGTCACGTAGCATCGTCCGGTCAACAATGCTCTGATTAGCGTTCATCTAACACTGTATGTAAAGTTAAGCTAAGTATATCATATTATATATGGAGTAATAGCGTTTCTCAGCCGACGCATGCTTAACGTATGACGTCAGTTCTCTACTTGCCACAGGTGTGCGGGTAACATTTTTTACATACATTACTGTATTGTAAAATATCTCTTGGTAAAAGTTGGCAGACAAAATTTGTCCCTGTAATTGGACATACTATGGAAGGACCCTATTTTCTTATTTGAAAATAAATTACCCCAAATGCTCCCCTATAAGTCCGAGAACAAGTTTTGGCATATGTACAAAATCTTCGAGTAAATACAATAAATAACCGATGAATCAGAACCAGCATATGAGCATAAAACAAGACGAGACAATGTTATACCAAGAAGTTATCAATGGGCGTTATGGCATAGCACTTCATTAGCTTCAGGCGTGTCGCATGTTAGTACACTATTTGCTTCCGATGTTGTGTCGGATGACTCACGCAATTCTTAGAACTCTACATCGTGATTACCTAATCCTCATTATGAACACTTCGCGTCATCATTACCAGTTTCTACGGCTTCTATATTCTCGTCAATGAAATCAAGGCTTAAATTGATATCGACAGATTTAAATATGAAATTGTATTTAGGATGTATATTATCTTGATTTTTTGTTTAACAATTTTGGACGAGTAACACATAGTTACTTGAAAATGATTTGTTCTAGAACTATTTTTTAAGTTTGCCAAAGATTTTTGGTTAACCCGATTTAAACCATTTTGTTTTTCTCAATGATAGTCTAATGCTAATAGGTCCGAGGATATTCTATACCTAATTCATTAATTAATCGATCTACGTAGACTATTGGTCTAAATTGTCGACATCCGGCGAGGATGACCGAGTCGGTTACATCCATTAGGTGTCGCCCAATCAAACACATCTGTTGAGCGCGAGGTCAATTATTACTTAACAGTTTAACGTAGTAGTCGTTGATGTTGCAGCTGCTCTACTATGAGGAGACTTGTAGAACAACATTTATGTAATAAAGATATGCATTAGTCATTGTCATTGACGATTGATATGGTTGGAATATACTTTAGGATGTCAGATCTTCGTAAATTGTTATCTTAAACTTTTGGTTGTTCTTTTTTCTAATTATCTATCGACAATATCGTGTCTGAAAATCATAGATAAGAAAGAATTTTCTCATTAGTCATCTGATTGTCATTCGATTTTTTTCTTGCGCATTTTATTATTTTATAATTTAATTTAGGCAGTTTTAAAAACAAAGTCGCTGCTTTTCCTCCTTTTGAAAAAGGCTTAACAAATCTAACGCAAGCATAGAGGTAAAATAAAATAAAAAACGGCCGTGGCGTGTGGGGATTCCCCGACGGCAATGCGTTCTTGGAAGCGCAAGCGCAAGCGCACGGTCGCGGGAGAAATTTCACAAGCGCGATGTAGGTCAAGACAGCCGGAATTGACGCGCGGCCCGCAAAGGTTGCACAGTTGCTGTTAAAATGTTAATTTAGACATTATTTATCCTGTATTGAACACGTATCTAATTGTGTATTGAAAATTACTAAATTATAATGCAACAAATATTAATTTTTTTTTCTTCTATAAATAAATAAATAAATATTTCACAACATCACATACATTGATCTGACCCCGTATTAAGTGTTGTTCTATATAATCTGAAGATTGCTTCTCACTCAACTGATTCGTTAAGTTTTGAACTCAATTCATCGTCTTATTATTTTTTTGCTCCAAGGGACAATGCTTATCTTATAATCCCTGTTAATTCCTTGTGATAATAAGGAAACAACGTAATTTCGTCATAGATTGGCGGTTCTTGGAAGTGCACGGTCGCAGGAGAAATTTCACAAGCGCCAAAGTGGGTCAAGTCAGCCGGAATTGACGTTCAGCGTGTAAAGGTTGCGTGTCGCTGTCAGATTGTTAAATCAGACATTTTTAGACAGCTCGTTTTATGATAGTTAGATGATAAAACATTGTACTTATTATTCATTGCAGCCAAAAACTAAAAGAAACGAAGGTAATTGTGGTGGGTGATTGGTTTTTGTTTGAGTTTAACAATGGGCTTCACAGAATATGCGGTTTAAAAACAGACTGCGACACAGCCGCGCGCCGGGTCCGGTTGCGTTTGCGCAACTGATAGCCTCGTTTATCAGATCCTAAAAGATCAGTTGTTCTAGAACGCGTTGCAATAGTTAGCCTTTATTGCATAGGCTTGATTGACGTCAAAATCGATCCCTAGAACATAATTGACTAACCCCCTTTCAATTAGGAGACTAGATTATCTTTAAAGACTTCAGGTCGAAGCCGGCTTAATAATGTGATGTAACAATAACAACAATTGCATGTCTGTTTCCAGATTTAAGACTTAACGTTTCCGTACTGTTGAGAAGACCGAGAATGTTGTAATTCGTTAGATATGGTCTTGTAGAGTTTGAAAATTTAGTTAGTGTTAAGGGAATGATCCCTTTTTTTTATTGAACACCGTTGGTGTTAAATCAAATATTAATCAAAGGATTAATATTTTTTTATGTTTGAGTGTTGTAAGCTCATTTTTAACAATTAGGTTAATAAATAAATAAAAACCACGTTTTAAACAGTGAACGAGGCTGGGGGGAAAACCCAAGGATTTCATTCATGCATAGCATTAGTAACGAGTTTTGAAAGTAAACAAGTCTGCGGTTTTGTCAGTGACGTAGGTATTTTGCAGTTGTTTTTTATTATGAAATGTACAACAAGAGTTAGATGGCATTCCTATGAAAACGGGTCGCGAGCGATCGCGTAGCATCCTACCCCGAGGTCATCCTCATCTGTATACAACTATTACGAGGATCTCCAAAATTAATAGTCAATAAACTAATTTTTTTCTAATCTCAGTATTTTTGTGCGTATTACCGCATGGCAGGAATAAAATGTGTCTAAATCTACTATGCCAATGTAAGATACTTGCGTATTAAGTATTTCATTGTTTAAATTAAAATTGGTCATTGTCTTTACGATTACTACTACGATTGAACTTAAATTAGCTGTTTCAGTAATACATTTTCAATAGACAGTAATTTGCGTAAACGGAACTTACAATTACAGTGTGGTATACCCAGTTATTCGCAGCATTAATACGAATATGTAACTGCAATTAACGCGTAATAAGGTATTTAATTGCAAGTGGGTCAATAATGATTTCCTTAATGAAAACCTTTAGCTTGAGGGTAAACTTTGTGTTGGACCATTCCCGAGTGTAAGCACGTAGTTAGTACCTATGCGATGTGAGTGTGACTCCTCCACTATTGGTAGATATAGTAGGTACATGTATAGGTACGTAAATTGACGAATAAAGTTTTTATTCAACATACATACGTGACTCGCGTCACATAAACAACTGCAATATTTTACCTAGAATGCCTACAACGGTCGAAAGTTACGAAGACTAATTATTTTTTTCGAGGAAATCAAACTTCATGAGAAGCGATTATTACACGCGTGTAAAATTAGGTATATAATAATATTATAAAATACCTAATATCACAAGTTTTGAGAATATAAAAGGCGTAACAAATGATACAAAGTAATGGCATTATAATAATGGTACAGCTGCTCGAGTTCGTGGAACTTTGCCGGCGAGGTCTGAGATGACGTCATGCGGTGACGTCACCGCATCGGCCGATCTGTGACGTAGGTAGCGTGTTTTGCCCGTTTCCAAAAGTAACGATGAATTTTAAAAGAAATGTTTAAATGTTTTTTTTTATGTACAAGAGACAGCGATCTAGCAAGGAAATCACTTGACGGTAGACCTACGTGATGAGATTATTCATGAGTAAATCGTACTAAAGGGGCTGATATATTAGACCTTTAAATTAATTTCGGCTTTTTCATATCTGTGTTCTCCTCGCTCGCGGATCGCCGAGGTGTTCGGTTGTGTTCCAAAACAAAACGACATTTTAAAATTCCTTATTTGCATATATCAACTTATACTGGACGGAAACGCTATTTGTACGAGAGGCTCGATAGCGGCCACAGTAAGCTGACCCTGGCTAAATTTATATTGGACGGAAAGCGAATTTGTACCGAATCCTCGATATCCGCAAAAGTAAGCTGACCTCCCGGCTCAAGTTTGACTGTTCGTCATCTGTGTTAGTAATTTATTTACCTCTTACCTGCCCAGTGCAACAAAATGTCTGTGAAACACTCGCCCGCAAAAGAAACAAGTACATCGGCACCGGACCTGACTAAAATCACGGACTTTTACGGCGTTAAAACAGGTACTACTGTGAGTACGGACAATATTCCTGTTAGACAGGACAAACGAAAACGAGGAGACGTCATTGAGGACGAAATGCAATCATTTATGAACGAAATAAAAAAAATGATTTCATCTAATTTAGAGCATCAGGATCGCAAATTCGAAGCCCTGTACGTGGCTATGAACGAAATAAAGCAACAAAACTCGGATATAATCAGGTCAATAGACTTCATGTCAGAAAAATATGAAGAAATGTCCTCAAAATTGAAAAAAATTGAAGAGGAGCGAAAGAAAGACTTGGACTATATTCAAGAACTAGAAACCAGAGTGTCTAACTTGGAGCGTTCCAGTCGTTATAATAGTATTGAAATACGCAATCTCCCTCAAAAACCAAATGAGACAAAGGAGGACCTTATTAATTTAGTGAAATCGATAGGCACCTCCATTAATACTGACATCCAGACCAACGAGATAAAAGACTTATTTCGTTTTAATACAAAATCTTCATCCAGGAAACCTGTTATTGTTGAATTTACAACTGTAATAAAGAAGGAATATATACTAGAAAGGATCAAAAACCTAAAAAAAAATAGAAACATTAACTTGAATACGACCCTCATCAACTTGCCAGGCCCTTCTGAACCTATCTACATATCGGAAAGTCTGACAACAAGTACCAAGAAACTTTACGCGCAAGCTAGAAAGTTCGCCTCTGATAACGAGTATCAATATTGCTGGACCAAACATGGACAAGTTTTCATCCGGAAAAACGGTGATGAAAAAGTGAAAAAAATAACTAAAATAGAAGACCTCCATAATTCTCTTACGGATGCCACTTCATGACTAGATTGCTTGTACGTATGTGCCATAAACACCATTCTAAACTTATATACATTTTATTATTACTCAACACAATTTACCAAAAACTTATCCAATACACTAATACCTTTTTACATATACTATCACACACACTTTCACATCACTATTATTTGCATACAACATATTACATCACTTAACACATTAACTAACAAAATACACCTCTATACAATACATGATCATTTAAAACTTGATACATGTTATTTCAATATACAGAATAGTAATATCTCTCTCCTTATGTCACCTGACCCTATAAATATTCTATTAAACCGTCCAACTTACAGAGCTTGATATGGATAACATTAGCAATGAACTTGACAATCTTGCTATATCAAGTTCCCATTCAGTTTTGCCTCAGGAGTGCGTAACTCACCTCAAGTCTCCAAATAACAGTCTGAAAATCCTGACCTTAAATATCAGAAGTATTTATCGTAATTTGGATGAATTTTTGATTTTTCTTAATATATTAAAACTTAAATGTGATATTCTTATCCTCACCGAATGCTGGCTATCTGAGCTTAGACCACCACCTCAGATTGATAATTATAAGGTACATCACTCTTCAGTTACTCATAATCAAAATGATGGAGTGGTGTTTTACGTCCATTGTGATATTTCTTGTGAGATTGAACAGGTAGACATAGCGGAAGCGACCTGTCTTCTATTAAAAATAAATAAAGAAACAGCAATACTAGGCATATATAGATCCCCATCCTACAAAAACATCGATACCTTTTTGACCTCACTTGATGACAAACTAAAGTTATTTGCTGATTTTGTAACTGTAATTGTAGCGGGTGATTTAAATATTGACATAAAACCTGACACCCTCGACAGGAGAAGTGATGATTACCAAAATCTATTAGCGGAAAATGGCCTTCTACCAGCTCATTTATTACCTACAAGGGAAAACAACTGTTTAGACCACATAATAATAAGGACCCCTCTTGCCTCACAAACCTGCGTAATTAATACACATATAACAGATCACCTTCCAGTTTTAATAAATTTAAATAATAAGTCTTGTAATCCGAAACCTTCAAAAGAAATAAAAAATATTGATTATATTAAGGCCGCCAAGGATATCAACGACACTGACTTGTCCGACTTACTCGAAATAGAAAATCCTAATGATGCCGCTGAGATCTTGATCACAAGATTAATGCAGGCGATACAAAAACACACTACTATAAAAAAGATCGCAAATAGAAAACGTATAATTAAACCCTGGATTACCCCAGGCCTTCTGAGGTGTATCTCTCATCGTGATGCCCTTCACCGTAAAGCGAAAATGTCACCAAACGATGAAATACTAAGCGTTTCTTACAAAAGATACAGAAATTATTGTAATGATATCTTACATCGACTTAAGGATAACCATGAGAGATCCCTTTTGAAGGACTGCAGGAATCCCAAAGAAACTTGGAAAGCTATTCGAAACATAACCAATACGTCTAAAAATAAAAATCCTGCCGAAAGGTTGTTGCAATATCATCCAAACGGTCCCCAGAAATCCATAAATCTAGTTAACGAACATTTTACGAATGTGGGGAGGTTATTGGCTGATAAAATAGATAAACATGCTGCTAATAAACCTTGTGAAATAACTAGTATAACCACCTCAAATCATTAGTACTTCTTCCGACTGACAGCAAAGAGATAGGTAGCCTCATTCTAGGTCTAAAGAACGATGCTGCCACGGGGTGGGACGGTATCTCAGCCGTTTTTCTTAAATTAACTTTAGATAGAGTAGTTCCAATCATCACACACATATTTAACCGATGCTTGAGCGACGGTGTTTTCCCCGACTGCTTAAAGAGATCAATCATACATCCTATTCATAAGGGAGGTGATACTGAGTGTCTGGACAACTACCGCCCAATATCCGTTTTGACGTCGCTGTCGAAAATCTTGGAAAAAGTAATAAACTCACGCCTCATGAACTATTTGAAACAGGAGGATATCATCGCACCAGCCCAATTCGGCTTTCAATCAAATAAATCCACTGAGGGGGCAGTTTCACAACTTGTTAGTAGTATAGCTAAAAGTCTGGACCACAAAGAGAAGTGTGTTGGCATCTTCCTGGACTTGGCGAAGGCCTTCGATACCGTCTCTACGCCTATCTTGCTAAAGAAACTGGAAACCGCTGGTATCCGAGGCATCTCACTAAAACTTTTTCACAGTTTCTTGACGGGTAGGAGACAGCGAGTCAAGATAGGTGAGCACAGTAGCTCTGAACTTCCCATTGTGTGTGGCGTACCACAAGGCAGTGTGCTTGGCCCGAGTCTTTTTCTCTTATATATAAACGAGCTTTGCAACTATCATCCAAGCAATGGCACTATCTTCTCCTATGCAGATGATACAGCGATCATATTCAGGGGTAAGACTTGGGCTGAGGCGGGGGGTTGCGCTGAGAGAGGCCTACAACATATGGTTGTCTGGCTGGGAAGGAATTACCTAACACTGAATGTCTCGAAGTCCAAATGTGTAACCTTCTCAATCAGAAAGTCAGCGCAGCCTTCTAATTATTCAATCAAGGCGCACACATGTGGCTTGACAAGAACAAACAGTTCTTCCGAATGTAACTGCCTGGAGCTGCAGAGAGTTGATCAAGTGAAGTACCTGGGTATACTGCTGGATGATAACCTGTCATGGAAAAAACAAATCACCCTTCTAACAGATCGCTCTAGAAAGCTCATATGGGTCTTCAAAAGGTTGAGAAACATTCTTGAGTCGCAGTTACTCAAATCCGTCTACTTTGCATTAGGTCAATCAGTTTTGAGCTATTGCATAAGTGCGTGGGGTGGAATATGTAAAACAAACATCTTAAAACTAGAAAGAGCTCAGAGATCTATTCTAAAGGTAATGATGAAGAAACCATTTCGCTACCCAACCGATGATCTCTACCAGGAATGTCAAGTTCTCTCTGTCAGAAGGTTGTTCATCCTTCACGCCACGCCACATATGTGGCGAGCCCATCCGAATCCAAACGTAGATCCTACAAGGTTTGCGACACCATTGCCTGCCGCACAACATTCATCAGAAGGCAATGGTACTTTCTTGCCCCGTTCCTCTATAACAAAATAAATTCGGTATTGGGTATTTACTCCAAACCACGAATTGAGTGCAAACATGCTATAAAAAATTGGCTTCTCCAACTAGACTATCACAAAGTTGAATCCCTGCTTTTGCCGGCCCTCTAACTTTAAATATATCTATTGTTATTACTATTATTCTGTATGTCTTCATTAACAAATGTAGTATATATCAAATTCATATCACGTGCTATATATAACACACACACACACACACACACACACACACACACACACACACACACTCGCACACACACACACACACACACACTCGCGCACACACACATACACTCACACATACACACACGCGCACACAAACACTCACACACATATGTACACACGATGGCACATGCCCCGAATTTCCTCGTCGATGCGCGAGTGGGTCCTGGAGTCCTGAAATACAGGGTCACCCTAGCTTAGGCTCCAGTTCCACACACGCTTATTAGCCCTGTAATTAACTCATCTTTGGAACTATGTACCTGTACAATATGTTGTGTGGAAAATAAATTGATTTTTATTTTATTTATTTATTATAAAAATAAGTAATATTATACTTAACAAATATTTGCGTCGTGTTCAAGGCTACTGATAAGAAAAATTCAAGCGCACGCGTTAAGATGAAAGTAGCGACATCTATGCGATATAAAGCAAAGCTTTACGTTGCATTGTTATTGTGATAAATATTTTTCGGACAAAAAGGCACACAGGAAAAATTGTTATCTATTACCTAACTTAAGTAATATGTAACTTATAAATACATAATTAACAAAAAAACGATAAACAGCTACTTATGATAAATTACGCATTAATGATTGCAGGTGTTACAATTTCATTCTAGAATATACACTGAACAAACAAATAAAGTTAAACTTTTAGAGAAGCTGTTGAAAATCGTCAATGCAAATTACAGACAACAGAACTAGATACCTATATCTGCGTCCTTCTCGCACACTAGTCAGTCAAATAGTTGAAAGCTAAAGTGACAGGAATTTTAACAAGGATACAAGCAAGTATAGAATTAATTATAGAATCCAAATCCAAAAAGAGAAGAAAAAAATGTGGATGTTGAAACAAAGTTAATCTATACAAATATTATAAAGAGGAAAGGTTTGATTTTTTGTTTGTTTGTTTGTTTGTATGAATTGAATAGGCTCCGAAACTACTTGGCAGATTTGAAAAATTCTTTCACTGTTGGAAAGCTACATTCACCCAGAGTAACATAGGCTATATTTTATCCCGGTACGGGAAGTAGTTCCCCCGGGACGCGAGTGAAACCGCGTGACGGGCCGCTATGTAAACTAAAACTTTAAATTGTGTTCAATCGGTTACCGCAGGGAAAACAAAATCAAGGTTTGAAGATTTGTCTGATAGAAATAGACAACAAAATCTCCAAAAAGTCTCCAACTTCTGCCACTCAAAATAAGTTAGAAAAAATATGAAATCATTGCGACACTAGACAGCGAAGTTTGGGAAAGTTGTTTACAAAGTTTCGGAAACTTCTGCAAACAATATTAAATTCTGGGATCCTATGCGGTGTAATAATCATGTTAACAACTCACCACTGGCTTATTGTATTCATCTGTCTGGTATTCGAACATGGTAGCGAACATCAGACTGTCGTCTTGCTCGCTGCTGAGGAGGTGGTATGGCACCAGCTGAGACATGAAGATTGGCTTTCACAACAAACTGTCCCAAAAACTAATGCACTCGGTACTCGGTAAGATGTTCACAAAACAAAAGTTCGCGTAACTCGGCGTGTCACTGTTTGATAAGAGTATGACTCATATGCGCGGACTTGATCAACTAGGAACGTACGCTAGAATGCTTTATATCAGACTGAGTCAGTTAGCGCGCTCGTGGCCGGTTTTGTACGATGGCAGACAACCACACCGCGCACGCGCAAACAACGACTTCAGAACCAAACGGACGCATGTCCAAGTAGCAAGTATTCGAACAATTCGCAGATTGAGCCAAATTCATTTTTTACGGCGCCACGATGGAAGTAATTCAGTGATTCAAGGAATAGTTTTTCAATGACAATTCGGTGATGTTATTTTGTTAGACTCTGCTGCCAAAAAAGTTAAGTCATCAAAGAAAAAGAACATCAGTTTAGAAGAAAATTAAAAAATAAACTCTGTTCAAAATAAATGACGCATCCAGTAATGTTAGTACGTTGCGTTTTAAAGAAATAAAGCATATTATACAAATGTATTTTACTGTTTATTGCTCGCTATTGTCCGCTATAGGTACCGCGAAAACAAAAGTTGACACAATTAATCCAATATGGTAAAGTGGGTCATTAGATTCATAACAAAGAACGTGATATTTTATGTAAAGCAAAATACAACAAGCAATTAAAACGAAGGTTTCAGTGTCAACGATAATGTTTAGGTACTTGTGACTTTAGGGTGAATCATTATGTAGACTAAACAGTACAACAACAATAAGGTTAGACTTGAAAACTCATTTCATTATTGACCACAATTTCTATGCTGAACTGCGGCCTCAAATAAAAGCACTACAAGTTTTACATTGTGCTAATGTTGGTCCTTCAAGCGGGATAACAATCACCAAAAACAAAAACATAGTCTGCCTTAGAAATTTATTAGGATCTGTTAACAATAGGGCGATACAAATAATGACCAAGCACTTGACGAAAAGAGTTCAATGCCCAGCTACGCTATAAACAATGAATATTTGCATTGGTCAATTTATACAGGCACGAGACACCCGATATTACTTTATTCAGCACAATTCAGAATGTCAATATGGAAAGGACGTGTATGTATTTACGTGTCAACCTACATGTTTTTATGGATTGTTGTTCTTTTTAATATACCTACACATTTAGAGATTTTACCTATTCGTCAATGCGTCTGCAGATGCGTCTTTTACTACTCGTTCTAAATTAACTTGAGGCTGCTAAAAGTGAAATTTCCCGCCATGATAGCATTGGCTGCGTTCCGGAATTTGATAGCCATTGATCAAAGCCTCAGTGCCTAAAAGAGGTTTAAGCCTCCTCAAAGCATTTTGGTGGTCTTTAATCCTTGCTTCGTTACGTGTGGTAAATGAAGAACCAATCGACTGATTTTATGCAAACTTAATAGGCCAAACAAACCCTCAAAAGTTTGGATAGGTGAGGGCTCACCTATCCAAACCAAATTTTCAGGGTTCTTGAGTTTTAAAGTGACAACGAAAAACACCACTTATTTTTATATATTAAGATTGTTATGTGACTTCAAAAATTTACAATAACATGATCAGAATAGGTTAATAATGATATAAGGAGTACTTTTATAAAATACATTTAATAAATTTTTGCGACGATGGGTGTGGTTCTAAAGCCGTGCTGTCTGATGAGGACAAATAATGTAAAGATTACTTATCTTTCCCAACACGTCATTTAACTGTAAAGGACTTACAAGTGGCTGCCTTTTAAGGAAATAACAAATTATCAAAAAGCCTAAGGACAATTTTGATAATAAGTGGGTCCATCCGTTTTCCTTGATTTATCAGACATTGCTTAGAAATACAATTACAGTTAAAATGTATTAATAAACTTGTTGGAATTATTATTATATTTGTTATTGTAGACAAGTAATTTAAAGACAAAATGAAGGTACATAAAGTAATTAATTACTGGTTTTAGTTTTAAAGGACACATGATCAGATTTATTTATAATGCCTTTAATAATATTGGCTAAAGTAGCGAAGGTGAGCGAACAAAATCCAAAGCACTTCACCCCTTATTAACTTGTACACCTTCATGGATGGGTGGTTCTGGCTTCGATTCTTAGTAAACGCTTAAGCATACAATCTACCATCTAACGAGGTCCAGAGAGTTACGGTTTCGGCGAATTTCCCATGAAAAGTCAATGACTAAGCAACAAAACCAAATGCCAACATGAAGTGCCTCCTTTTCATTGATTTCCATAAAATTAATGGACCACCGTTCGGCATGCTTTTGTTATCGCCTATCGGCGGGGAGTTTGAATCACCTGACAAGGGCGTCAGTTCAAGGGCGACGGGTCACGCGAGTGGCTTCACTTCCAGGAGTTCAGGGGCTGTTTCTACGAACCACGATGCGGTCATGGTCGGAAAATATTACATGCTCTCATTCCGCGATAAGCGGTTAGGCGTGCGTGTAAACACATAGGTTCACCACTATGGATGTTTACGAGACCAAAAGATTTTGATAGGTATGCTCGATTCGATTTCAAGAAGTAACGTCGTAAGAAATGTATTGTCGAGCTTATGGTCAATAGGTATTTCCTTTTTTTTATTTATTTTATTGCAACATGTAGCAGGTACAAGGACCCTGAAAGGGTATGGCAATACAATGAGAATGAAAACTAACTTAACTATGCTTCATAGCTACACACGTATCACTACATAGTATAAAACAAAGTCGCTTTTTCTGTCATGTTGTATGTTGTATGTCCCTATGAACGCTTAAATCTTTAAAACTACGCAACGGATTTTGATGCGGTTTTTTTTAATAGATAGAGTAACTCATGTCTTTTATGTATAATATCATCCATTCACGTCATCAGGTTTTTATGTATAATATCATCCATTAAATAGTGGACAAGTACCACGGGCGAAGCCGGGGCGGGCCGCTAGTTACTAATAAAATTACTTAAGCGCACAAATTAAAACACTACTAATGTATAGGTAGGTACACGGGGGAGGAAATATCATGTTTATTAGGTAAAATAGAAGTTTGTACCTACTCACATTCTGCCGAAGTTAACAGCTGACAAACAAAAATGTATGTCGACGGTTGCAGAACATCTCTTCAAACCAAGCTTAAATGATCCAAAAATCTTTTCCACGAGTCATCATTATCACTTAAAAACTTAACAACATGAACTCAAGAGTTTAGAATATGAAAAAAGTAAGAGATGAAGGATAAAGGTAAATAATATGAAGCATGTAAAAATGCTTAAAAAAAAGAAAGTTAAAAATGAAAGCCGCGAACTAAACCGTCAGCAATACTCTCTGACAGACAATAATCGTGGGTCACACTGGTGACAATTCAATAAGTGACCAAACTTGAGGGTAAACGAAGAAATGCAAGCTCGACCGAGAAAAGCGCCAACCAAAAATTCGAGGTAGTCTAATTTTTAAATAAATTATTATTTCATTTTAATTACCTACATTTAAAAAAATATGCGAGATGCGATATTTAATCAGCAATGGAAAAAACAAATAATTCGTAAGAGATATTTCTATGATTAAATATCAATTTGATAATGAAGAATAGAATTAACTGATATTGAAATGATTCACCACCAGTTCTTATCATGTTTATCCGATTCTCCGAATAAGTAAATAGGGAAGTGGCGTAGCTTATGTGCAATTTTTGTTACAATAAATTGTCGTTTGGGCAATTACGATTAACAATTGAACAATTAATTAAACCAAATCTCTCATACCTTTGTGTGTTTGTTCTTAGGAAACAGGCATTAATGGTTTTGGAACCTACTCCTTTTACCAAAATATATATTTTTATGGCATTTTAAAGTACAAGGATCTAATTATATTCAAAACAAAGCATTTAAGGTAAACATTCTGTTCCAGTAAGCAAAGGTTCTTGCCCAACCAGGCACTGTTAATTGAATTGCTTTTTAATTTTTAATTTATGCGAATACAACAGATTCTAGGCGCGACAATTGGTCTTACGTGAACCGTTGGTTTTCATACAAAAAATCTCATTTTCCATGTGGCACATAATGAAATTGTACTTTGTAAACAAGTGGCTATGCCCGCATAATTTACGCCAAATCAGAAGTTCAACCTAAACTAATCGGTAAAAGTATTAATTTATTCCGATAAATGCCTAGTTATAAAAAACCTATAGATAGGTAAGTAAGATGGGCAATATTTCACGGAATCATCATCTTAATATAAATGTGACATGAAAACATGTTTTCTTTTATTTAAAGATTGTAAAGAGAACTGCTTAATCATCACAAGATATAAGATATACATAATAATGTAGGTCAACTAATGGTACCTATGCAATGCCGATGATCAAGACTGGACAGTGGACATGCGTTAATATCAAGGTTGTCGCAAACGTACAGACAACAGACGTCAGAGTGTAATATCAATTGAAACCACTAAAGACATTATGGGACTTTACATTCAGACAGAGCTGGCTATCGTCTTCCTATCGTCGTCGTAAGGCGGGAACAATACCTACTGGCCGTACGTACTAGCATAAGTATGTATGTCTCACTCAAAGATTGTGCTTTTTCAAAGTTCTTAAGAAAGGTAAATTATGTTTTGGTAATTCTTTTGAAATAATAGGGACCTTCTTATGTTATGTTATGTCTGTCCTAAAAACAACTTGTAAATTGCGTGGTTGTTTTTTCTCTCCAAGGAGAAGAACAATAAGAAAAATAAGCTTACCTAGGTACCTACCTATATCAATGCAAAAAAACGTTTGAAGACATCAATTCAGATAAAAAGTTAGTATTGCATTTTGAAAACTTTAACGCGCGTTTCAAGGTTCTTTATAGCATACTTCTTTCTTCATTAAAAAAATTACCTAATTCTCTTCAGTTTTCCAACAATAGGAGTCAAAGTTGAAACGATCGTTCGAGTAAGCAGCGCGTTGTTATTGGCAAGCGCGTGGGCACCGCGAGTTTTCCTCGAAGCGATGACGTCAGCCCCGCGGTCGACGGCTCACCGTTTTCCTGCTACACGATCCAACTAGCACTTCACATGAGACGTCTACACAATAAATTTGACTATTTGCTAAACTATTGTTTAACCCGCTTTATTTATTTTACTTACATGATCACATTTTTATTTTTTAAGCAACGAGGATGAAACAAAGGTACCTACTAGCAACCTTCGTCTTTCATCTTAAATGATATGGGTGTCTATTTAATTGCAGTCTTTGGTGTTTTTTTCTTGTAAAGAGTTTTCATAGTTTTTTTAAAATAGCAATCCATGGCTTTGCTGTTAATCCTTTCCTAGGATACAAAACTTGATTTATAATCACAATTATATTACTTACTGGCCTAAAAAATTAACTGGTGTTGGTACTACCCATAAATTTAAAATAAGGGACACTGAGGAAATGCTGCTCTTATTTCAAAGATCAAAACTAGTCACTATCGGTCTTGGAAGAAGTAAGGGCAGTGACACTTTAAATAATAGATCAGAAAACGAATAAAAGGTTTCCAATGATTTGTGTTTAATTGTGGCTCCTTCAATGCACGAAATCCATAAACAGAAGCAAGAATTTGTGCAAAAATGAATTTTTCTTAAAAAGGTTCTGAAGAAAATAAATGTAATGAAATCTTAATTCCCTGTTCAAACAACTCACATAAAGGAGATTGATAAGAAATGCTTACTGTTACCATATTAAATAACACTATTCAATGTTTTATGTGCTAATAGGTCTTAGGAAATCCCATGATTCAATCAAAGCTAATTTAAACATCAATATTATTATTCAGGTCTTGGCTGGCACACGTGTTTCCTTGAACAAAAACATGCCAGCAAAGGTGCTGTAATAATAAGCACCAAACTATGGTTAAAATATAGTATAACTAGCGGCCCGCCTCGGCTTCGCCCGTGGTACTTGTCCACTATTTAATGGATGATATTATACATAAAAACCTTCCTCATGAGTTACTCTATCTATTTAAAAAAAAAGATTTAAGCGTTCATAGGGACATACAACAGACAACATGACAGAAAAAGTGACTTTGTTTTATACTATGTAGTGATGCACTCCGATACTGTAAAATGTGACATTAAAATTATTCAATTTTGATATGTTTGAACAAATTGTGGTTATGAAAGAAAATAAATATTTCTTATTATTGTGTTTTCACAAAGAACATGAAAATATAGGAAAGCATTACCGTCACCATACAAAAAAATAAAAAGTAGGTATAAAAAACATATTATGTCAATGACATGACTAAATTCATATGTTATATCATGCTCAATGTATGACTAATTCAACTAAAGCCAGTTATCAACGCTTATCAGTATTACAAGAAAGATATCACCTGTTTTCTGCGCAAGCCTTTATTAAACAGTTTTGTAAGTTTAGATATATATAAGAAAGACTTAATGTCAATAGTTAGTGTCCCATTATCATTTTAGGTAGCTAAATATTTATTTTAAGTAGCGCAACCCGGAGCATTATAAAAGGAGGAACATATTGTTCAAAATAAAACATTTCAATCAATATTAGTTATCATTTGTACTCAATTAATTTACCACTTCAGCTAAACTACTGAAAACTCTTCTTAAAACAAGAATGTTAGGTTTTTAAGAATACATTGCATTTGATGTATAAAAATGTCATATCAAGAGGTAACTAGGTACTATGTGTAATAAGACCTTAAAGTAACATGCAATTACACCAAACAAGCTAGACAAAGGACCTGCTTATTGTAGCAAGTATATCCTAGATTAAACAGGAAGAATATACATATTATGTTATTTACAACATTATTTTAATAGTACACATATTCCTTATTTGTTTATTCAATTGAGCACAAGTTCCACCGAGAAAAACATTATGGTGAGTTTCCTCAAAAATATTGAAACCAGGAATTGTTAATCAGATCTTACTCAATAACATTTCAGTATAATATTCAAGTAATAAGATCTCAACAATAAGTAATTGCAATTTAAATTATATTAATATAATTTTGTTCCTAGAACTAGATTCCACTGACATTGCATGAGCAAAAACCTTTGAAAGCTTCAGCTTCAGTTACTACTTTTAATATGTAGGTGCTATTATTTCCAATCCTGAATGGAAACATCTCAAAACAATCAAAACATGTCCAAAACTTTGCTAAAAGTTCAAGACTTGAGGTTATGATAAAGTTTTTGAAAGTTTCTTTCATTTGGGAACAATGCGACTGCACTTACCGATAATAAAGGCCTGGAAGTCGGCACTGATGATACAAAGTCATTTGTGGAGGAGCCCTGCGAGGACTGGCTGTCCGAACAGGAGTAGTCAGAGTCCCTCGAGTGGTTGTCACTAACTTCCAGCTTCATCGTCATCAGTTCTACTCAACTTCACCAACAAAAGTACAACTTTTAGCACACAAAGTTATATTTACGCAATGCGAATGCCTCAGCAATCAGGTTCAAAACAATTTAGTTCCGCGTTATCTATTTACGATCAAACGAAACACTGCGAATCACGCAATAGTTCACTCTTTGGTTTAATGTGACAGTTCACAGATGACAGAGAAGAAAGAAATCAAAATATCAAAACGCAGTCTGTTATCCACGAAAGAGAACACAACAATGATGACTCATCACTTCAAATTGCACAGGCGATGACGTCGTCCTCGCTTTGGGGATGCCCTTCTCAAAGAATTTCTTGCTAACCGCTACAAAAAGGCATAACTGCCAGCTGTTATCGCGAACTTTACGACGTCCTACTTCGGCTTCGACAAAATTTGGAGGGTGATATCACCGTGTAAAATAAGACTATGGCGTGATATTCCACCAATGGTGAACGAGTATTGTAATGACGTCACGCCATCGTAACTCCGCAGTAAAAACTTGTTTCTCTTGTAAGCATTCGCTGTACATTGCGTGGTTTTCTACGATTTGGAAATGTTTTAATCCTTGTCAACAAGCCATATATGGCGAAGTGTTTATTCGAGATTAAACGTCGATAGAAAAAGTTTTTGATTGCGGATGTAAAGTTTACATTGTAAACAAATCAGTATGACTTTCAACTTCTCTCTCATAAACCTACTTTAATGCTTATTTTATCTGTCGACGCAAGAAGAATTAAATTAATAATTTAATTAGTATTAATTAGTTCACGTAATTTATAGTAAGATTATTCAATTCAATTACCTTAAATTCGAAATTGTTTAATTATTTGAAGTAATGAGTTTAGTTTATGAATTTCCGTTTTGTAAAACAAAATTAAACATGCTGTTTACCAGTCGCAACATCCGGCGCCACTATTTAGTGCATTACCGGATGTTTCGAATGGAAACTTGTTAAAAATGTAAGAATTGCTAAAAATCACTTCTAAAAATAATTAATGAATTTACAGTGTGATTTGGTTATTGTAGAAAATCGTATTTCTCATTTACAAATCTAAATTAAAAATGGTGTTTACCAGTCGCAACATCCGGCGCCATTATTGAGAACGTTACCGGATGTTTCGAATGGGAACGTTATAAAAATAAAATGAAGGCTAAAAATAACTTCTAAAAATGTTTGATGAATTTAGAATAATATTTGGTTATTGTCAAAAATCTATTACAAAAGCATTTCCAATTAAAATTAATGTTTGTAACCAGCGACAGTGCTGCCGCTAGCTTCCTTGTGGAATTGTGTTTTTGAGTTAGTGATTTTGGCGGGGCGCGGAGGCATTATTGCTGGAGCTGTGCTAGAGGCAAGTCTTAAAAAGTGTGCAAGTGTGGAATATAAGCCCTGTGAGTAATTATTTTGTTATTTTTGATTTAGATTTAGATTTTGATTGTTAATAATAATTATTTAATTATTAAGTAATTAAATAACGTGTGTTCCAATAGTTGTTATCGTTATTTACCATGAGCGAGCCTAGTGAGAGAGGTAGTGACGTCAGCGACGCTGGCGTCACTCTTTCTAAAAACCCTGCTGGGCCAGACCCCCCGTTATCAGAAGTGGGATCACCACCCACTTCAGCTCATGTGCCAGATTCAAACAATGAAAGGAGTAATACTTCTGTTAGCGGGGTTCCAGCGGAGTTTTTCTCGCAAATGTTAGTAATGATGCAGCACGTATCCGATCGTTTAATAACTTCATCCGAATCGAAAGTGAAAATAAATGATGTGTTTTTGCCTTCATACGATCCGGATGCGAATGTTGGAGTACGCGAGTGGTGTCAGCATGTTACCACTGCCATGGAAACCTATAACCTGTGCGACTACGATGTGAGAATGAAAGTAGGTAGTTTACTTAAGGGTCGCGCAAGGTTGTGGGTTGACAACTGGCTTGTTTCAACCAGCTCGTGGGAGGAATTGCGCGACGTTTTAATCACGACATTTGAACCAGAAAATCGGTACTCTCGCGATGTAGCCCGTTTTAGAGAACATAACTACGACACTTCAAAGGACATTGCGCAGTTCTTGTCACAAGCTTGGGTATTATGGCGGCGTATCACTAAAGATAAATTATCTAATGATGACGCAGTTGAGGCTGTTATTGGTTGTATTAGTGATGAACGACTAAGAATCGAGTTATTAAATGTCAGGGCCACTTCCGTACCTGAATTAATTTCAGTAGCTTCATCTATACGACGCATTAAGCGTTCTTGTCCGAGTACATCAAACACACAACATGGCCCTGTCAAACGGCAGCGATTCTTGGACAAATCATCTTTGTTTTGTCATCATTGTAAAAAGCCCGGTCATGATATGCAACAATGTCGCTATCGCAACAAAAGCGAAAATCCTCAATTGCGTCATTCGGATGATAAAACTGGACAACAAAAGGGTAACCCACCAACATGCACGTTCTGTTCACGGGTAGGTCATACCTATGAGACTTGTTACAAACGTGAACGCGCGGTAGTTTCAAACGTTAATTGTGTGGGTAAACCGAAATTAAATTCTATGCCAATAATTATTGGGGATTTAAAATTGTTCGCGGTTTTCGATAGCGGGGCGGAATGTTCTCTAATCCGCGAATCATTAGCATCAAAATTGCCAGGGAAAAGAATTGATGTCGTTAATTATTTAAAAGGAATCGGTCAATTTACAGTAGTATCGCTTTCCACGTTGATAACTGTGTGCATTATTGATGATTTACGAATAGAGCTTCAGTTTCACGTAGTCCCGGACTATGAAGTGTGTTCGGATATTTTGATAGGGATGAATCTTATTGAAAATACGAACCTAAGTGTGGTGGTGAATTCTCATGGTGCAAAGTTGGTTCACCAACCTGTGGTATACCACATGCGATCTCATAGCGAAAAGTTTGACAGTTTAGATTGTGACTTGGTAAATAATGATCAAATTAGCGAACTCAAAATATTGCTGAACAAGTTTGAACATATTTTTATTCGCGGCTACCCTCGCACACGGGTCAATACAGGTAAACTAGAAATACGACTGAAAGATCCAAATAAGTTTGTAGAGCGCAGACCGTATAGGCTGAGTCCTGTTGAAAGAGAAAAAGTGCGTGATATCATTAATGAGTTGCTTGAGCACAATATCATTCGTGAGAGCAAGTCACCTTTCTCAAGTCCCATCATACTCGTTAAAAAGAAAAATGGCAAGGATCGCATGTGTGTAGACTACCGAGAACTCAACAAAAACACTTTGAGGGATCATTACCCACTCCCGATAATTTCAGATCAAATAGACCAGTTAGCTGGAGGTTTTTACTTCTCCACTTTTGATATGGCAGCCGGTTTTCACCAAATTCCGATTTCGGAGAGCTCTGTTGAAAAGACTGCTTTTGTGACTCCAGATGGAATGTACGAATATTTAGCCATGCCGTTTGGGCTCAGTAATGCATGCTCCGTGTATCAAAGATGTATAAATAGAGCTCTAGCGACTCTACTTAGTTCACCAGAACAAGTTTGTCAAGTTTATGTTGATGACGTTCTTTCAAAATGTAAGGAATTCACTGAGGGTCTCGCCCATATTGAACGGATATTACTCGTTTTGCAAGAAACTGGTTTCTCAATTAATATAGAAAAAACTGCTTTCTTTAAACGCTCTATTGAGTACTTGGGCAATATAGTTACAAATGGGCAAGTCAGCCCAAGCCCAAGGAAAGTGGAGGCTTTAACGAAGGCACCGCTACCGCAGACGGCAAAGCAAGTTAGACAATTTAACGGCCTCGCCGGGTACTTCAGGCGATTCATTCCCAATTTCTCGCGTGTCATGGTACCACTTTACGAACTAACAAAGAAAGACGCGAAGTGGGAATGGAACGACAGACACGATGAGGCTCGTAATAAAATTATACAATACCTGTCTACTGCGCCTACCCTTGCACTATTTCAGGAAAATGCACCAATCGAACTCTTCACGGACGCAAGCAGTCTCGGCTATGGAGCTGTGCTGGTCCAGAAGATTGGGGACCGTCAGCATCCAGTCGCGTACATGAGCCAGCGCACCACTGACGCCGAGAGCCGCTACCACTCCTACGAGCTTGAAACATTGGCGGTAGTGCGAGCCATTAAGCATTTTCGACACTACTTATATGGGCGAAAGTTCAAGGTAATAACAGACTGTAACGCTTTAAAGGCATCCAAGCACAAAAAGGATTTGCTCCCACGAATACATCGTTGGTGGGCCTTTCTGCAGAACTACGATTTTGAGGTGGAGTATAGAAAAGGTGAGCGATTGCAGCACGCAGATTTCTTTAGCAGAAACCCCAATGCTGAAAGATCGGTGAACATTACGACCAGAGATACTGAATGGCTTCAAATTGAGCAACGACGTGATGCTACCCTTCGTCCTCTTATTGACAGTATGTCAACTGACACCCCAGCTGAAGGATTCGTCCTAGAAGAGGGCGTGCTCAAGAAAAAGCTGACAGACCCTATACTTGGTACGTACAAACGTATAGTAGCACCGAAGGCATTCCAATGGAGTTTGATAAACTCTTTTCACACATCACTACAACATCCAGGATGGGATAAAACTTTGCAAACGTTGAGAGAAACGTACTGGTTTGCTAACATGAGCAGTGTGGTCAGAAGATTTGTTGACAATTGCGTAATATGCAGAACTTCAAAAGGTCCTTCAGGTGCAATTCAAGCGCAACTTCACCCGATTCAAAAACCCACCGCAGCTTTTCAAGTAGTCCATATGGACATCACCGGTAAGCTTGGCACGAGGAATGCTGAAGGTCAGGACGAATATGTAATAGTCGCCATTGATGCATTCACTAAGTACATATTTCTGAGTTACTCCAACGACAAAAGCCCAAGCAGCAGCCTCGCAGCGCTGAAAAGAATCGTCCATTTGTTTGGTACACCAGTACAAGTCGTAGTTGATGGTGGTCGGGAATTCCTCGGTGAGTTCAAAGTCTATTGTACTAATTTTGGTATCAATCTACATGCTATCGCGCCAGGAATAAGCCGAGCAAACGGACAAATCGAAAGGGTAATGAGTACTTTGAAAAATGCGCTTACAATGATTAAAAACTACGATACTGAAAACTGGCAAACTGCTTTAGAAGCCCTTCAACTTGCCTTCAACTGTACCCCACACAGAGTAACAGGGGTGGCACCACTTACTCTCTTGACTCGCCGTCAACATTGTGTACCACCGGAGCTGCTAAGACTTGTAAACTTGGAAGGCGAAATGATCGACTTTGATACGCTCGACCAGCACGTTCAACAGAAAATGGCGGATGCGGCTCAATATGAGAAACAGCGTTTTGATAGAAACAAAGCAAGATTGCGCCCATTTCAAATTGGTGACTATGTACTGATCAAGAACAACCCCCGAAATCAAACGTCTCTAGATTTAAAATACAGCGACCCATACGAGATCTACAGAATATTGGACAATGACCGCTATATGGTAAAACGAGTGACTGGTAGGGGACGGCCGCGTAAAGTTGCTCACGATCAACTACGCCGAGCTCCTCAACCGGGTGAGCAGGTAACCGTGTCGACGGAAGTCAATGATAGCACTCAACAACAAACTACATCTCAGCTCGACGATGAACAGATTGAACCACTGCCGTCCACATCCGAAACTGCCCAGACGTCGGATGCCTAAACAATCAAGTATGTACTATTCTTATTATCTAGTTCCTTAATTTGACAGATAATCATATTTCAGCGAGATCATTAACAAATAAATTCTTTATGCATTTACGAAATGCTAGCAAATATCTGACAATGAAAGTGAATTACAATTTTAATCATTATCTCCAGATTTCCCTTCCTTTTTCTAAGTCGTTTTCAGAACCCCTGGGGACCACGGTCATAATAGTAAGGCCCAGGCCCCAGCATCGTCCTTCCCATATCCTTTAGGACCCCTGTGGACCACGGCGTACTAGACCGCTCAGCGCCACAGCATCATTTTTCCGTGAGCTACAAACAAAGTACGTACATATTTACAGAGCCCCTGGGGACCACGGTCATAAGATAAGACCTAGGCCCCAGCATCGACCTTCCCATATCCATTAGAGCCCCTGTGGACCACGGCGTACATGACCGCTCAGCGCCACAGCAACATCCTTGTCTTCGAGTAAATCATGCAAGTAGGCGTGGAGCCTTTGCATTGACATATCAACAAAACAGTTATGTTAATCGGTATGGAATGAGTATTCCTGCCATGAAAATAAAACTTCGCTCACTATCCTATCAACTATCGATTATAACTATGATCTAATTTTATAATAACTAACTCTTTACGGATCCTTAATATAACACTAAGTTGACAACTTGGTTTTTATAATAGGCATCAAGTATTTTCATGCCACATTAATACAAAGCGACACTACCAAACCATAACCAAGTTATCAGCTAGTGTATCTGTCTACGGATACCTAGCTCAGAGGAAAAATTATAATTTTCAGAATCGCGACTGGTGCAGAGCACGCACCGTCCCGCAGAATGGCCGTGTCGACGCAAGAAGAATTAAATTAATAATTTAATTAGTATTAATTAGTTCACGTAATTTATAGTAAGATTATTCAATTCAATTACCTTAAATTCGAAATTGTTTAATTATTTGAAGTAATGAGTTTAGTTTATGAATTTCCGTTTTGTAAAACAAAATTAAACATGCTGTTTACCAGTCGCAACATCCGGCGCCACTATTTAGTGCATTACCGGATGTTTCGAATGGAAACTTGTTAAAAATGTAAGAATTGCTAAAAATCACTTCTAAAAATAATTAATGAATTTACAGTGTGATTTGGTTATTGTAGAAAATCGTATTTCTCATTTACAAATCTAAATTAAAAATGGTGTTTACCAGTCGCAACATCCGGCGCCATTATTGAGAACGTTACCGGATGTTTCGAATGGGAACGTTATAAAAATAAAATGAAGGCTAAAAATAACTTCTAAAAATGTTTGATGAATTTAGAATAATATTTGGTTATTGTCAAAAATCTATTACAAAAGCATTTCCAATTAAAATTAATGTTTGTAACCAGCGACAGTGCTGCCGCTAGCTTCCTTGTGGAATTGTGTTTTTGAGTTAGTGATTTTGGCGGGGCGCGGAGGCATTATTGCTGGAGCTGTGCTAGAGGCAAGTCTTAAAAAGTGTGCAAGTGTGGAATATAAGCCCTGTGAGTAATTATTTTGTTATTTTTGATTTAGATTTAGATTTTGATTGTTAATAATAATTATTTAATTATTAAGTAATTAAATAACGTGTGTTCCAATAGTTGTTATCGTTATTTACCATGAGCGAGCCTAGTGAGAGAGGTAGTGACGTCAGCGACGCTGGCGTCACTCTTTCTAAAAACCCTGCTGGGCCAGACCCCCCGTTATATCAAATTCATATTTTATTGTCATTTGAAACCTAACATTATACAATTATATTTTTTCATTGTTTTTAGTAAATCATAAATAAATCATAAATCATTTATTCACTTTATGTAGGGTTACAGAAGGTGGTACAATGTTTATTCATTCAGTTCTCTAACCTAGCAAAATAGTTCCCTAAAAGCGTTCCCTTTAATACCTAACTTGTTGTAATTATCCATCTTCCGTTCTCTAGAGTCTAGAACCTAGGTAATGAGAAGGGTAGCCAACTCTGTAGGTAATCTAGATTTACTTTCCCTGCTACTGGTTCATCATCCATGCAAAGTAAAAAAGAAGACCGAGTTGTACCTACAACTACGGAGAATGAAAAATATCATTCTATTCTAAGCTTATTAAAGTCTGATTTCTTGAAGAAGGATTACGATTTATGTTAGGTATCGTATAGATATTTTTTTGATTGATATTATTTCATGTAATAGACACTTTCTTTCTATAATTTGCATAGGTAGAGGTAGGTAATCCGTAATACGGGCTATTCTAGGAGCGCTTTGGGCGCGTCTCTCATATAATATATGCTACCCGCGATTAAATTAGGCACTCGTTTATTTTTCATAATATGTGTGTGCATATTTCGTAAAATTCAAAATAGCTTTCTGATAATAATAAATATTCAGTTTTTAAAACTATTATCGAGAAGCTTCATAATAAATCATTCAATGTTCATTATTGATTTTGCAATAAACGTATTGCTTATTGAAAGAATAAATTACATTTCATAGCCAAGGAAAAGGTAAAAAAAGCATAAAGTCAGTCTTCTTGACAATTGAAACGTCAATATGTCAGAAAGTATTGTTTTCGTGATCCATGTGATTTTATTTATATTTTTACGAATTAATAGTTAAATTACAGCTTGTATTATCTATCCCAGGTTGGTTTTCTACTTTGGATCCTTTTGTCACTCCGTTTGTTGTGATAAGGACTTAGTTATGTCTGATATGTTTATGTATTTTGAAACATTATGTTTGCTCATTCCAGCATCATGTCTGGGAAGAAATGCAAGCATTGCGGGTCTTCTGAAATTGAAGTAGACCCCGCAAGAGGTGATGCTGTATGTACGAGCTGTGGTACTGTCTTAGAAGACAATATAATCGTAGCAGAAGTTGAGTTTCAAGAGACTGCCCATGGAGGCGCTTCTGCTATCGGTCAGTTCGTTTCGGCTGAGTCGAAGGGTGGAGCTACTGGTTTCGGCAGAGGTAAGCTTATTGAGACATCCCTATATCATACATGTTACCTGGCAGAGTCCTATTTTGATTTTGTAGTAGTGCAACATGATTTTGAATCATATACATTATTCAATATTTAAGAAAACTGTGTCATTAGCTTTGTAACTATTTTGTAAATCACGTTTCTGAATTTTAAAGATAGAATGTATTAGAAGATATCTTATTCTGACTACTTACTTACTTAGATATTATTTTGTTTATTTTACAGCTTTTCAGTCAGGAATTGGTCAAGAGTCGAGAGAAATTACATTGCGAAAGGCCAGAGATGGCATCACCACTCTCTGCCAGCAGCTACGTCTGAATCAGCAGTGCATCGACATTGCCTGCAATTTCTTCAAGATGGCACTATCCAGACATCTCACCATTGGACGTCCTGCGAGTCACACACAAGCTGCATGTGTTTATATGACCTGTCGAACTGAGGGGACAGCCCGTATCCTTTTGCAAATTTTAGTTGATCTGAAAAATGTGATTGCTTGCCATTGGTGACTACTGTTTACCACTTGTGCTGGATGAATATGGAATAAGTCCATAAATGCAAAAAAAAAACTTTTGTTTTATTATTTTCTATGTTTACAGACTACAAGTACTCTCTCTAATGAAAATATTTTTATTAGCTATAACTAAGGGGCTTCAAAGTTTATTTAATTTACTTTAAAAAATTGTTTTTCAAACAGTTCACCATACTTGGTATTTCTATCTCAATCATCAATTCAATATATTTCCATAACTTTTAGCTCAGATCTCTTGATTGACATAAGTGATGCCCTGCAAATTTGCTGCTATCAACTGGGGCGCGCGTACTTCAGATTATCTCGGGCTTTGTGCATCAACATACCTCCAACAGGTAAGTTGCAGTATTAAGTGATATGCTTTTTTTTCAATTGTGGATGAATAGTAGGGGAAGTAAGTAAATCTCTAAAAAAGCTGCATTTGCAAAATGGCATTTATTAAAAGATTTACAAATAGTAGAGGGAGTAAGTAAATCTTTAAAAAAATGCTCCATTTGAAAAATGGCATTTTTACCATAAGGCCATAAATAGGTTCCATGCAGTGGATTAATCAATGCCACATATACACAAATGTCCTGAAGTATATTGTTTTTATTCTTACTAAAATCAGGGAAGTGCAGCCAGCAGCTTACTTAGAAAACATTCCTTTCTTTTCTTTAACCACCATATTTTGATTTCAATAAACTAGTAGTCAGAGATATGAAGAGTTTCTACAATATTAGTGATGAGTAGGACTTTTAGCCAAAAGTCCTATAAACCTATATTAGATTATACAAGAAACAAAAAGCTGATAAAAAAAAACATCAAAATGAATGGAGTTTTAGGTACACTAATTATTGAATATTTAATGTACATATTGAGGCAATATCTATATATATAGCAAACAATAGAGCAATCTGTTTACAATACTAATATCACAGTTCGGAGCTAGATCGAGCTTGTTTTCCATGCCTATAGGTAACTGAGACTAACAAATATAGTATAAAGTTATCAAAGATTATAATAAAAAACAAAATTGAAAGTGTTTTATACTTTATTGCAATGAATTTTTATTATGGATTGAAACTACACCTAAACAAACCTATAGAGAGCTTTTACAACACCCATATCACAATCTTAAGGTACCTTCTTAATTGCTAGACAAGTTCAACAATATACACAAGAACTTTAAATTTTCAACATAACAATTTTTATATTAGGGAATGGTTGAGAGTAATAAATATTTCCTTCAGTTTATATTGCAACTTGTATCTTATAATTTGTTTCTCTGTTTATACAGAATAATAATTGAAAGGACGAGTTCTATTCAAGTGTCAGTCCTCATTTGTACTTGTATTTGTGATTGATGTATTCACAGTAGGCCCATAGTATATCAGTTCGGGTATCTGACCGCCTTGCACTCCAGTCCCGTTGGTGCTCTCTGATGAACAATGGAACTGAAATGTCACCGTTCCCATGTACACTTCACTTAAGCCTTCTTGACCAAAATAACTCAATTCACTCCCATCTAAAATAGCAGATGCTGTATAAAAGCATTCTGGTTCAATTTGAATTGGATTCTCGAAATATACATGGAAAGTGTTGCTCGATCCATCCGAGAAGAATTTAGTATTATTTTCAGCAAGCACTCTGCCGAGGCGCTTTAACTCAATCTTCACATTATAGTCTGCCGCTCCATTTGAAGAGCCATATAATCCAAATCCGACAACAAATATTCTCTTGTCGACACAAAATTGGATTGAATCGCATCGCCCGCGATACCGCCACTGGTTACTTCTGTATGCACATGACTGGAACCTGTGGCAAATCTGAAAAATAATAAAAATTGCTTGTATTATTTCCTGGCCAGCTAAAAAAACAAACAAATAAATAATTTCAAATGACTAGCACACCTTTTGCCTAGCCCCAAACTAAGCAGGAAGCTAGTACTATTGATGCTAACACACTAAAATACTTTTATAAACATAAGAATACAAATGCTGATGTTCATAACACAAACATTTGCCCCTAGCGGGATTAGAACCCGCGACACTCGTTTTTGTAAAGGCCCATCAAATGAAATGAGCATTATCTTAAGAGTGTGTTATTAATAACAAAAGAAAAAAATATATATTCACCTGTGCCTTCAGTCCTGCTCTGGCTTTAATTGGGTATGAAAGTTGTGGCTTGCTTGCAGCAGTGAAATGGAGAAATATATCTATTGTTTCTTGTGGTGTTAAAATACCAAGTTGAGCAGCACTGTTAGCAAACTCTTCCAGAGTCATTGTTGGGAATCTGATTAGGTATATGGCACTTCCAAGCATGGCTCGTTTGTTTGTTGGGATAGGATCTATTTCTCTTCTCAAGCACTCAGCCTGCGCCCAAGCCAAAGCTGCTTCAAACAGATTTATCTCTTTACAATTTAAAGTCTCTCTTGCTAATACTGATTCCAGTGTTGAAACATCTATGTCCACAAATCCTTCAGACGTCAGTGCCATCTCAGCCTATAATGAAATAAAAAGAAATCATTAGGGATGTGAGGATATTAAAACTGCAATACAATTTGTGAACTTAATTTATTCAGATCTATATACATATAGTTACAAAATAATACAATCTGTGTCATGAGTGGTATTTTAAGTAATGTTTGATACAATGCTTGTTGCGAGCATGCACCTGCCATAAACTGTATTGCAGTTAATTTAGACATTACTAAAATCTACATACAATGACTAGATGTAAATCGGAAAATTTATGGAATGCATAGTTTTGCTTTGCACATAATACATACATAAATGAATTGCATTATGTCGAGTCTTTATATCTAAATCACAACCAAAATAAAAATAATATGTACACAACCGACATATCATTATTGTGGCACAAATACTTAGTGATAGAAATGGAATTGATAATTGTCTTTAGCTGCAAACAATTGTTCTGCTTCATAAAGTTGAGGTACATTATAAAGAAAACCGCTATTAATATAGCCTAATAGATTACTTATACTATTTACTAGCGTTTAAAGGTATTTTCTGTACTGGCTATACTTTCAGGGCTTGACAAATTCCGACTGGAGGTTTCTGATAGTTCCATTAGTAGGCTATTGTAGGAGGAGGACGGTTCAAGGCAGAGTGTCGCTAAGTTCTCAGTTGATTGACATACCTGCGCATCAATAACTTCCCAGCACCTCTGCATCAGTTCGGGCTCTTCAAACAGCCGAGACTGGCTTAGCAGTAGGCATGCATTTTTGGCAGTTAGACTAGTTTCCAGATAGCTCACACAGGCTCGTGCTAAATATGGAACTATGTATTTCTTTGCAACATAGAGTGTTGACAATACTGTGTCTGCCTCTAGCTGTATTTCATCACAGTACAAATACCTGGAAATAGAAAAGTAACATCAATTATTGTCTTGTTTAACATAAGAGAGTCCATAAAGATAATATTATATGGATATGGTTATTTACTTTAATAGGGTCAGGAAAGCTGATGGTTCTACATCAGGAACTTCAATTTCTGGCTTGCATTCAGCTAGGCCTCCATAGAACATTGCATAGAATACGGAGCTGGCAGTAGCTAGTACATATTTGTGCGCAGGTATTACTTGTGTGTGACCTGAAACGTAAATAAGACTTCATAAATGTTGTGATATTTAATTTTTTTTATTTATTTATGCACAAAATATCGGCAAAAGAATTATAAAACATAATATCATTACTAAAGTACCTCATTATTAAATATTTTTAGCCTTAAAAGCTCCAATACTTGTTTTGTTTACTATACCTTGTGAACCAACAATGAATGTGACATCAGACATCAGTTGGTTATTGAACATGGCAGCATTCCGTTCCCGGACCGTAGGCTTTGTGGCTTGCCAGTTGGGGTCCAGGGTGGCTGTGCCCGGAGGTGGCACGGGAGACACAGTCGGTGTCGGGGCGGAATTAGTCGACCCACAAGGGGACGGCGGCCCGCTGTAGCATTGAGACACTTGAGTGCCCGTTTCCCGCTGCGATATCGTGTGAGGCGGCGACAGAGACAGTCCCCCACCATTATTAATGTTTTCCGCTGCAATGACACACCATTATATAAACATCTCTAAGTGCAAGTACCTATGCATATAGCTAAACTTACAAACTGGTCGATATAGGTCAGCCGTCTAATAATATCAAAGGTCATGAAATAAAACTGTTTCCTTAAAACAGACATTTGGCTTAACTCGGCGGAAAAATCATCTTCGACGCAAAATAACAGGTTTTAGGACCATTAAAATTAATCAATATTTGCTTGGACTGCTCACCATTCATCCAAGTATTCGTCTGTGCAACTGACATGCTGTCCCTACTTTCTGGTAGTCTCTTCGGAGGTTTGTAAACTATTCTCGAGCACAGATTCGACATAATGAACAAAGTTTTCTAGCGAGATTTAAATTTCCAAGCCAAACATTTGGGCCGCGAATGTCTACGCATTGACGTCAGCCATCTTGTTTGTAAGGAAGGGCGACGGGCGGCGGGGCGCAGGGGGGCGAAATGTCATTAACATCGGTTTCGTTCAGAAACGTTCGATGAGCAACAAACTTAAAGTTGTTTTTTTTAATTTCATGTATGGTTCCATTAATTAATATTAGAGTATCTAGGCGATATTTCAAAGGCACACTAAAGGTTCATCTTCCTATTTTGTTAACTATGATTGTTTGTTTGTTTGTTTATACAAAAATATTTTCCTTCGTAGTTCAACTTTTAAACATTGCCTTGCCTACCCTCAGAACAGCAATGATCGGTATAGTTCGTAAAGCTATTAATCTGCCGCCTGAATTGTTATTTTTATTACCTATTCTCGCTAATGCTCGGTGTTTTCAAAAGCAAATAAACGTAAAAATACAAATTTTTTTTACCTTGAGCCGACTGCCTAGCTCTCGGACGGTATCCTCTTTGTGTCTGCTGGCAGTTGAGCTCCGCGAATCGCCCATCCTCGTCTATTAAACTCTCGAAGAAGTCGACGCTGCTGTTCATCGGTGACCGGACTTGCAAATGACGGGCATACCAAATGAAGCTGTCGAAACAATAATATACGTGTTACAATAGATCACAAGTTGCATAAATTTAAAATTAAATCGTTAGATATGCCCCCGCTATACTTCGATCCGCTCTGAAATAGGCACTAAAATTTTAAGGGATTGTCGCTTCTTATCGCATTTACAGCATGTTGAAACGTACGTTTGGTCAAACAAAGTAATGCCACAGTTTTCTGGTGTCGGGGCATATCTCTCACGATTTATCAATGACTAGCGGCCCGTCACGCGGTTTCATCCGCGTCCCGGGGGAACTACTTCCCGTACCGCTATAAAATATAGCCTATGTTCCTCTGGGGTGAATGTAGCTTTCCAACAGTGAAAGAATTTTTCAAATCTGCCAAGTAGTTTCGGAGCCTATTCAATTCATACAAACAAACAAACAAACAAAAAATCAAACCTTTCCTCTTTATAATATTTGTATAGACAAGTTGTATTCAAAGTGTGGTATGAAAACTGGACCGTTGAACTCGTGGTTCAAACGGTCTGCGTAACCATGTGGGAAATTAATGATGTTGTCTTAGTTTTTGTGCGGATTTTCCATTCCGTATTGATCGTGTGAATTGAGACATGACGAGATATTTTACGAGCAATATCGTGTGATTAGCGGGTCTGCTCGAATCGAATTATAAAATGAAGTGTGGAAGAGCAATAACTTAAAATAGTACATATAGGAAAACATCCTGACTGGTACAAGGTACAAATAAACATATTCGTACACATTCACATAAAGCTTTGTCTGTGCGGTGATCGAATTTGCGATCTCTAGGGTGAGTAATTTTCTACGTGTTAACCACCACCAACACCAAAACACACCAAAATCAGTACCTATTTAAAATAATGTTTCTTTTTCTTTTAAATATAATTTTGATAATGTTGAACATGTTTCTACCACTTATTAAGTAGATACAGTTAACATCATAGATTTAAATCGTGTTTACATCAGATTACATTCTGTGATAGGTGTACTTTTAATACGATACAATAAGCTTCTTGAGCTCTTTATATTATTTTTCATATGCTTTAGAATATTCTCGATATTCCTTTGAATCGTCAACTGTCACCGGGATCATCATAGGTGAAATATACTAAAAGATAACGTGCAGGTACCTGACATGTCATCTGTTAATTTTAAATCTTTTGTCTTATATAATAAAGTTCCAAATTGAAGAAATTTGATATTGTGTTGTTGGGGCTGCTTCGTATTCAAGAAGTTTCTTGAAGAGCAAGTATAGGTATTTTATTATTCAGCTGTTTATTTATTCAGAAATTAATTAACTTAAGTATACCTACAACCTGTCATGTTGTATGTCGTCTATCCAATCTTCCAAGTTGTTGAATAATTCCGTTATATAACCAGATATACATTTAAAAACACACACGATGTCCATATTTAAATTCACAAGAAACACATATGAACTGAGATTATAATATTTATAACTTACTTCTACCAACTACTTTATATATAATTTATATGTAACAAAAAAAGTGTTCACTGTTCGATACTGCCGAATACAATGAGAGTTACATATTTGTTCATAGTTCAGGTACAGCTGATGCCCTTCATCAAAAACAAAGGTGATCATTGCCTAAGATTCCAATTTATATGCAGTAAGTTAATTCGAATAAAAAATAAAAGAAGTTCGGCGTCGATTTTGGATTGGGTTAACGTACTCTATCGGACAAACTTGTTTTTTAAAAATAAACAATGTGCCGGCCAGTTTTGCAAAATTATTTATTTTTTAAAAATCGTTTTGTTCTTGTCGTGATGTTAATAAATGAGGTTCTACCTTTTTACATAATTTCAAACAGTAAGTATTGTATTTTTGTGCGTAAAATGTCATTTAATTCGTGTCCCGCTGCAGATTCAAGGTCCCCACCCATCATACCTAATACAAAAACAAAAATTGATCAAAAAAGCTTTCCTTGCAGCAATAAGAAAAGGAATAACCTATCAAATTAGACTTTTTGTTAATCAATTTAAACACTTAAAAAACAACGATGCAATTATTTGAAAAGTGTCTTTCGGTCTTGATGGCTTATTATGTTTTGATTCTATCAACAAAAACAGGTAGGTATACGCCAATATAGATTCTTTTATTTTGCAAATCAAATCAAATCGAATTCAACTCAATAAAAAGTGTATTGTGTGAACCTCTTACACCTGTGACCTACTTTTTGGGTAGCCAATTGTTTCACAAATCTTTGAAGGCAATGCTTAATTAATTGAATTTTCATGTGAATGACAGTTGAGGGCTCATATTTGGGCCTCCCTGAGCCCCAGAGTAAACATAAAGCCACGGATAAATAAATTATTTTGGTCTTCCTATATGTCGACTCTAGGTCAAAATAAGTGCTAAATGGGAAGTCATTAAGGCGAGAATATTTTAACATAGCGTGCTACCTTGTTGAATATCCATCCATTATTAGTTTCAAACATTTTCCCACGGATTTTCCTGTGAGTAAACAGCTAGGTCTAACAATTAAGTTGGTAAAGTATTTTCAATCATGGTGCTTTCTTCTTAAATCATAATATCAAAAAAATCCAAAGACAGTTATTGTTTTACTTCTGGCGGACTAGAAAAATAAGATAAGTATGTATATAAATAAGATAAATATGTATTTTTTGTTGTGAACCAAAATAACATAAACTTGAACCCAAACTTCTTTTATTGATTAAATATTAAAAAACCGTAAAATGTTGTTTTTACATTCGATTTGATTTAAGAAAAATAGGAAAATATCAGACAGTGACTGGTAACATTTTTACGTGTTTCTAAAGGCAGTTGTTGATTTTTATCAAGATAACCCTTGTTAATGTTAAGACTATAACTAATCGATACCGTCAATAAAATAAAGTTATATAGTCATAAACTTACTGTGCAATAATACATCCACTTTACACTGTTTTAATGCTAAGAACATAAACAAGATACGAACTAAACAACAAAAAAGTTGCTACAAATTCTTAAAGACCGGTTCGTACCCACGTCTATAAATAACTGGCTACGCTAAGTATAATGCAATAAGAGTAAAATAATATCTGTTACCTAACAACTGCGTAACCGAGATAAAACTAGGTTCACGGGAATTCTACATTTAAAAGATAACGCTTGCAACACAGCGTGGCTACTACAAAAATTACGCTACGAATGTTAAGCAGGTGTCGTTGTTTTGATATGACGATAGCAATGTATGGGGTAACTGTGTGAAACCTATCTCTTGTTATTGTTTGTAGCATCGAATGGACGTTTTTGACTTTTATTAGTGTAGGACAGTAGGAATACACTAAGCTGAAATTAGGCGACCGACCGAAGTTATGCGGCAATGCTTTTTAAGGTTCCGTAGCCAAATGGCAAAAACGGAACCCTTATAGTTTCGTCATGTCTGTCTGTCTGTCTGTCTGTCTGTCTGTATGTCTGTCTGTCCTGGCTCGTTCTCCGCCGTTTCTGAACCGATTGTCACGAAAATTGGTGGAGAGATGTATAGTGATAATTCAAGAATTGGTTTTTAAAATAATCGAAAAATAATTATTTTTACCCCCCCCCTCCCATACAGCGAAAAGTAACTTTGAAAAAAAAAATTCGACTTACCCCATCGTGTGGGGTATCGTTAAAAAGGTATTTTTAAATACAATAAAACTTGCCTTGAAACCATGTGGATCAAACACCCCAGTCTCGAGATATATTAATACAAAGTTAAAATTAGAGCGTCCCCCCCCCCCTTAACTTTTGAAATACTATTACAATAATTCTGAAAAAAATGTCCTGTATACCTCCAAGTAAGTACTTTCAACGAAAACTATAGCGAACTCTGTATCATACATAGTTATTTTTATACAACTCGACCAACTTATGATGTGCAGTTGCCCTTACTAAATGGTGTCTTAAGCGGTCGGGCCATCTTTTAGCTACGGAACCCTTTCATGGGCGTGTCCGACACGCTCTTGGCCGGTTTTTCTGTACAAAATTACGCGACGAATTATAGGCGTAATCAAGCGAACATCGGTCGTGTTTTCCCCACCTAGTGTGTTTTTATACTAAGGGCTAGGAGAAGTTGCAAAACAATAAACTAGAGTAGTCCGCTGTGCTGGCAAAGTTCGTGTTCGAAAACTCTTCAGCTTTATATATTAGTATAGATGTATTTACAATACTTATTGCCTGATATTCACCAATCTGCATTTCCATAAATAGATACTAAGATACTATCTACGATCAATCAATATTTTACTTGGTGAATGACTACTGCGATACGAATAATATAATATTGTATTTCATAGAAAATATTTCCCACTGTTGCGAACAGGCATTTTGAAATGGACATAAATATTAAATATTATAAAAGCTATTATACACATATAACTCGTTTACGGCAGGGCTAATTAAACAATACAAATACAATTATCGGATTAGTCGCGATATTGTTTATGTGGTACAAGAATACTAGATGTTTCGTAACCATACACATAAACATACGTCAAGGAATCAATTGACTGAATTTAATTATGAATCCTACTATCCTACTACTATTATAAAGGCGAAAGTTTGTAAGTATGGATGTATGGATGTTTGTTACTCTTTCACGTAAAAACTACTGAATGGATTTGAATGAAACTTAACCACAATATAGCTTATACATCAGAATAGCACATAGGCTATAGCTTGTAAGGCTTTAGGCTATATATAGTACATACCTATGTATGTGGAAACCGAAAACCACGCGGACGGAGTCGCGGGCGGCCGCTAGTCATTAATAAAATGAAGAGGTTTGCTTACCAGCTGATCTGTGTTTCTGTATGACGACTGAAGATAAAAATATGGACTATCTATTGCATCGAGAAGTTCTTAATTACAAATATCAGTCGATTTCCTTCAAGCCCTTTACGAGTGATTCAAGCGGACTGATGCTCTAAATATAATGTTCAATGCAGTGTTTGCATTTATAAATACTCCACCTGTATCCCACGCACTAGTTGATAGTAACCAATATTATACATATGTTTGCTTCATTGAGACTATACCATAGTTATTTGAGACAATATCATAGATATTTCCTCTGCAACCCGGCCCAAAGTTTATCATATCATGTCCGACCACCGACCAACCTTAACTTTCTGTTAATAGATGCATTTAACATAACATAAACAAACAAACGAACATGTCTTGTCTATGCCTACAAAAATCTATACTAATGTAATGAATCTGAAGAGTTTGTTTGTTTTTTGAACTCGATAATATCAGGAACTACTGGTTATTATTGAAATATTATTTTTGTGTTGGATAGTCCATTTGACAAGGAAGACTTTTAGCTATGTGTGCAGATACCGAAATCAACGCTGACGGAGCGGGCCTATAGTAGTAATATGTGACTTCATAAAACCAAATCCGTAAAATAAAGGTAATGAGTCATAGTCAGTCATTCGTGTATGAAACCCTTGGCCTTTTTCATTTAGTTCCCCTGTATAATGGTTCTGGAGGTCAGACAGTGTCGGAGCGTAGCTAGGATTAGGATAGAGAAAATGTTATTTTTATTGTATTCGTTAAATTGTAATGTTTTTGCTAAAATGAGAACCTACTTTAAAAATATTACTGTACGAGTGCTATGACCATGAATGAAAAAGGAATGCATAAGGCATAGTGATCATTATTTAGTTTTTCTGAAGATTATTACCATTTTAGTTTGTTTTACAGACATTTAAAAAAAGCTATTGAAAAACTTATTCAACCATTATTTGGCTCACAAAAAGTCACTGGACCTCTCATCTAAACCAAGCCAAATTTAGTCCTATCCAGCCGGCAACTTTACGACTTATCTTGTAGAGTTTTTTCAGAGTTTGACTTAAGTTAGCTTAGTAGTTATTACATGTTCAAACCAACCGGTAAGTAAAGAACACAAGATCCGCTTTAGAGAAGATCCACCGGATCAGGAATTTCCCGAGTAGCACTGGCAATTTACCGGGAGTTTTGTCAACACTCCCCTTCATTTCATTCTCCAGGCCAGGTTTCTTGTAACATTATTCGTTTGTTTTCAACACTTCACATGTCACTGCAGAATAAATAGTTCACTAAAACAAAATCCACTTAAAGATATGTACTTTGTTGTTATTTTTATGTTGTTTTTATCCGCGCGAGCAATGTTCGGTGATAACGTCCGTTCGCTTCGACGGCAGATCGCAAATCGGCTGCAGAATCGACTCTTGCGCAAGGTCGCATGGGATCGCTTGCCTCTAGTGTACACGGGACTGAGAAAGTATTTGACGTCATGACTATACTGTGCAACTTGCTTTACAAATGACTGATAAGCAATATCACTCAATATCACTTGGGCGAACAGATACAAATACATATTTACCATAGGGATTTCTATAACGATCCGTTGACAACAACGCGCTCGATAAAACAAGTTTTATTTAATAGCGAGCACAACAATGTCTAAAAATAAATGAGACGGCGACGCTGACTCTTCAGCAAGATATATTTTATTGAGAATCAGGTGTTTATTGAATATATTTTGTTGATCTTGAAATGCCAATTTAATGTTTGAAAGTAGGAAGTGTCGTGAAGTAATGCATTTATTGACTTCCGTGTCAGTTCCGAATGCAATTCAAACGAGATTAATCAATATATAAAATAACACATAAGTAAGTAGGTAATCCTTCTTTTTCCTTAGCCGTGACAGGACTTTTGTTGCACAGGTTTTGATAGATACTAATGCAAAGTGGTTAAGTTTTTGTCATGTATACTCGTATTCTTTTAAATTGTACCCATTTCTTGGTATAGGTTTTGGCTTCTTTCATAGTAGTTAAGGAAAATAGGTCAAGGTATTCGACTTTGAGACATCTAAAATAAAGATTGATATTATTAAGATCATTAAATTGGTACTCACTAGATATAAATTAAAAGATGCTATTATAAACATTAAGTAATTCGGTTGGCCTTTTATAATTGCGATTGTTATGAAAGATAAATATTTTAATCTTCACGTGAAATAAAACAGTTGCTGTAATTTGTATGCTACGTTTTGTTATGAAATAAACAAGTGAATCATTCAAACTCTACAGAATCTAATTGAATCATAAATTGACTGACAAAAATTAACAAACTTTTTCAATATGGTAATCATAGTCCGTCGTGTTGGGAAATTGATATTATGGAGTAATGAATAAATGTTATAGGCTAGTGGATTAAAAAAGTTTACGTAACTGTTACTGATAATGAGGATTGTGAAAGTTAAATGATTCTAATGATTTATGTAACGCCAAATAACATAGAATTCTGTAGGGGATTCATGTTTTATTATAAGTAGAGATGGTCTTCCTTTGAGCAACAACGTTTATGAAGTCTAAACGGGTCGTATAATTGCTTTGTTTGTGCGATGCAGGTTTCCACAATCTTAGAATCTTCGAGCGCATGATGATAAGATACAAAAACACAAAGAACAAAAAACTAGAAGCCGTTAAATTGCTTAAATTGAGCAAGTAGAGATATAAATAGTTTAATTTCCTAGTTTGGTTGTATTTTTTTTAATTCAGAGCGCGTCATCTTGGCTATTAGCATGCGAGAAGCGCGCGCGGTAAACAGACCATATCCATGCATGTGTTGGACCGGCCGGCTTTGGTTTTCCAACTGTCCTCTAACAGACACTGTGTATGGTCGTGATTGGACTTAGGCGGCTGAGATGCGAATTTTATGTGTCATCATAACCAAATTCAGAGGCTACGGTGACCTGTGTCAATTTTGGCGGACGAAATTATATATTGGGAGGTGTGAGTTTGAAAACGGAAGCTCCATTCCGCGATATGCAAATAAGCGTGTGGCACCGAAGGTAGTCTTATCAAGGCTTGCTTTTGCGCTTCAGGCGTAGACGTTTATTTAACTTGAAGCTTGTTTAAAAATGATCTGGTCTTTCAAGTAACAAAATTACAAAAGTGCAGAATTCAAATCGGATTCCAAATCAATTTGAGAGCCAATGACATGAAAGAATTGAAGACTAAGTATTCGCAAGTTCTGATAAACCATTAGATCTGTACTTGGATAACGAACTATCGCACCTAAAATCCAAAGACGAGCCATTGTTTTATCTGTAATGATTGCACAATGCGTGCACTGTGTCGTGCCGCGGTACCGCATCAGGAAAATGGTCTATAAAACGATGTCTCATTGCCGCTCGGCCGGGAGGTCGCGATGAAGATGCATTACAATACCTTTTCGACGGCTACTTTCCTTGGTCGTTAAACCGTGTGATCACACAATAAAACAGATATAAATGGATAAAAACCGCTAGCCAAAATGACAATTGACAAACTTGATGAGATGTGTATGTATTGTATAGTCGCGTAAATCTAAGAAATGATTACCTGTGGGTGATCACTCCCGAAGCGACTTTAAATTGCTAGTGATAATTGGCAATTAACACAGTTTCAGTAATTATAACACTCGTACAAAGAAGACTCTGCTAAGGAGTGGAACTCTCTGCCGTGTTCTGTGTTTCCTGAACGTTATAATTTGGATGTCTTCAAGACTAGAGTGAACAGGTATCTACTAGGCAAGCGTGCTCCATCTTAGGCCTCATCTACACTTTCCATCAGGTGTGATCGAGGTCAAATGCAAGCCTATCTTAATAAAAAAAAAAAATAAAAAAAAAAAAAAAAAAAAAAAAAAACTTTCTGGTTGCAGGTATGTTATGATTTTAGCTATTGTAGGCAAAAATAATATTTAGTCGACGCTATCCCCTTATAACTTAAATTTTATTGATGTTCGATAATACAAAGCTATGTATACTGTTTATTTTCATTCAGTTCCCAATTTGTAACTTGCAAATTTCTCCCCTCCCCAGCCTGTCTTTAGTGCAAACTACAGAGTCGAGAGGCTTTGTAAATAAAGAAAACCATTTATTTTATGTCGACACAACATTCCTAAAACGGGTCTACAACACAACAGATCTTGCTTTTGTAAATAACTAGTGAAAGACAATACAAAAGCTATTGAGAGCGACTTTTCCGTGTCGAATCTAAACATACGTCCAAACCGGCACATCTGAGTTTATTCAAGTCAGGTGACATGTGACCCTGTTTACCCTTAGATACCATTGACTGGGTCATATGCCGTTAGATGTACTTTCTTAAGCACCTCAAGATAGTTTTGTAGTCTCCAGACATGGCTGAATATGGTGAGTTTAAAGAACTCTACATTAAATGTAGAGTTCTAAGTGTACTTTTAATGCGATCATTTAGTAGTTAATGTAGAGTTCTTTAAACTCACCATATTGGTACTGGATATTTGTTGAAGTAACTACTAAATGATCGCATTAAAAGTACCTAATGAAAATGAACAAAAGTAACTCCTCGTGTTTACTCTACTATGGAACTTTTACTACTTCTAGCTTTGTACTTTGGGCACATTGATCGGCTTGATCCTCTCTCAGTGAGATCCTTAGTTTCCCTCATTTTATATTCGTTGGACTAACACACCAATTGTCTTGCCCCAAACTAAGCTAGAAGCTTGTACTATGGATGCTAGGGAACGAATAAACTCTCGGTTTTGTAGCCAGGGTCTCTGACCACTAAACCAACGGGCCCGTCATTATCCATATAAGATAAGATATGTCACCACACAGTGTGTGGGCTATAATTATGTAAGTATTTGCAAAATGTGATGATTTCAATGCCAATTGCCTCCTTTAGCCAAACTTAGAAGTTGTTCTGATTAAAATAGGGCGATAGGCATATTTGGTACACTTCCTAAATATTATATAAGGTTTTTGAACCTCTGTGCAATTTTTGTTTCCTTGATAACTGATTATTCAATTTATTAACTACACAGGATCATCTCGGTACTACAAAAATCCAGTCTCCTCCTAGACTCCTAGTAATCCAGTTCTTTGGTTATATAAAGCTACATAAAATGAACATAAGACACTGCTGACAAAAAGTTAAAAATAAAAAATAAATTTGAGACGAGTTGCACCCAATATAAAGCAGGTTTAATTTTTATAGCTCCAATGCTAATACATTTTTAATTTCCATTCTCTGTATCCTGGCATTTACAAAGGTCACCTATCGTAAGGTCCTTTACATCAGGCAAAGAGGAAGTCCAAATGAAGTTGTTAATTTTTATTCTGTGTCCACTTTGAACGTTTTCGAATGTCGTTATCGTTTCGACTGTACGATGTGTTGGGGATAGCAGTATTATTCGTGTCTATAGTATCAGCCTGTTAATGTCCCACTGCAGGGCAAAAGCCTCCATCATTTGAAATCATGTTTTTGTTACAAAGATGGGATTTGCTTAAACACCACGCTTGCCAAATGCCTCGACTGTGTACAGAAAAATCGACACAAATTTTGCCCGATCCAAGAATCGAACCCAGGACCTAGACCAAATCGAGACTATAGCGACGTTCGAAAACGCTTCAAGTGTCAACTTCTCTACGTACCCTGCGTTTCGCGAGATCGCCTTACATTTCTATCGATCTAGTTCGGTGTACCGTATCGCTCGCTGGAATGTTTTTTGTCGTGTGATGCAATCAATTTCTCCGCTATTAATTCTTCCGGCGATGTATCCGTTTTCAATTTGCTTCTTTATTGCGTAAATTCCGCGTTATTAAACAAACACGAATTCGACGTGGATATATTAGAAAGGAGCAGGAAGATTAGTTATTTGCAGAAATGTTTGGTTACATATTCCGTTACGTAGGCTACTCAAAATGCCCTTTAAATATGCCTAGGCCTAATACCTACATCCTTATGATAACTAGCTATTTTAGCCTTAATTAATCTAATGATATTAATCGATTCGTTCAGCAGTTTTTTCAAGCAGTTCAGTTGCCTAGTGGTATGAGCGCCGCTTTACATGCAAGAGGACGGCGGTTCAAACCCGGTCAGGCACCTCTGGACTATATTAAAAACCTATGTGCATAATTTTATACCAGCTGCATAGTGAAGGATAACATCGTGAGGAAACCTTCACACTACGAGTTAGTGTGTGGAATGAAAAAGGCAATGGCAAAGCGCACCAGTTAAAAAAATGCTAGGAGAGTTGTGTGTTTCATTTCATACGATGATCACGACCGACCCTCATTAATGAGGAATGCGTCAAAAGGAGTGGGATAAACGTTTATGAATGTACATAATCCTAAGGAAATAATCCGTTCCGTTGAGGGATACGGACTCTACATAATATATCTCGCTTGGTCTTGCTTAATGTCTACTGATGAATCTAACATTGTGACAGGTGAACAGTACAGTCACGAGCAATAACATGTACATATGTATACATCCCGACTCTTATGTCAAAGCAGTAAAGTTGATATTTCAATGTGTTTGTATACTTGCTAGTAGTGCGTATGACTGTACAAACTGGATTGTTCTAACACCTACAAAACAATACATGAAAAAGATCTTAGACGTCAACACATTCCAATAAACATGTCAAGGTCGGTTGCGAAGTAAAGGACCATTTCTGTATACAATGGGATCTGACGTAACGTAATGTGTTGACACGTCAACCGAATAATTGGTTAATCGGATTCCCAATTAGGAAACCTCAATCGATAAACTATTGTTTTTTATTTATACATGTTTTATCACTTAATGATAAGGTAGCTTAGGGGGGTAAGTTTCAACCATTCTTATTTAATTGTGTGGAGTAACGAAAGTTTTCTAGCTCCAAACTAAGCTTATATGTAGCTTGAAAAAACTATGGGTGCTTTAAAACGAAATACTTCAGCATTAATATAAATACTATTACTAGTATTGTTTACTAGGATTCATTTGAATACGTATAATTTCGCATATTATATTCATAAATCTATGCAAATTTCTAGTAGGTAGCATTATCTACAAACAGGAATTTGCAGAATATTTTATACATTTACGTCAATACTGAGCACTTTATACTTTTCCGTCATATTGATGACACATTTCTTAGTAACCTGCTTTTTAGTCGAATTTGTGTAGTGGATGTTCTTCAAAACACAAATGAAAAGATTGTCACTGTATTTTCTAAATTACAAGAGACTTTAGGTTATGCCTTAGTTTTGTTTCATTGTGTTACTATGCTTATAACATTGAAAACAAACCGGTTTAACAATATTAACTTGACTTTACTGTTTTAAAACGCAATTATTAAAGAAAGTAATTAGCTAGGGAAAGTATCGATAAATGTTGTGAAAATAATTATCGGACGTGGCAATCAAACTCTAACTTATAAATAATATACTTGTGAAAGTTATACAAACTAGCAGCTTTAATGACACAATTTCTTACAAAGATTTATAACATTATTTATTTTTTGTGCAGGTATTCATACGTTTAAAAGAAAAACTTATCATTCGATATGATAAAATATTATTAGATTGGTTTTCTAGCTGTATTATTTATTATGTTAAAGAATTCATCAATATCAATTTCCAAATATTATTTAAGTTGTCTAGTTTGTGCTAAGTATAAATAACCTTTCTGGCTTGCGCGAAGCTAAATCTGTCTTACCTGCTTATAAACAGAGGCAAACCAGTTTTTTAAATATTCTCTATGTATATCTGTCTATCTACCTTGTATAAAACCATATTAGCTTTCGTAAAGTAAGAATAGAGAATTTTTTATTACATTTTAATCCCATCAGTATTTTTTTTAATTTAATAACGTTTATATCTTGAAACAACTCAAATTTTTATTAATTTGGTTTTTTATCAATTAATATAATTTAAATTCAGACAATAGGTACCCAATTACCTATGCAACCGGAAAGTGAGAACTTGCTTCTTCCTCATTCATACTTAATATTGTGTTCTTCATACTTAGGTACGATGTATTCTAGTTATTTATTGCCCTATAAAATAATCTAATAAGGCAATATAAATGCACAAAGATTACTTATCAAATTAACAATCATTTAACAACACACACAGGTTCATCCAGGTAAATTAGAACTTTGTTTTAACTGCTATTCAAAAATATCTATTCGAACAAGGTTTCTCTAACCCACCTTAAATGGACTAACCAAAATTCTATGCCAGTTAAACAAAGGATCCAATGTGAAAGTTGCTGTGCAAGATCATAATATAATCCCAATTATTGCGAAAGATAAATACAGCTTTACCTGCTGTAAAAATATTTAAATAGCACCTGAAACAGTGACTTAGCAACTTTTACCCACGCGACCTGAAAGAGTTGCCGCGCGGCCGCGCGTGTGGCAGACCTTGGTTTCGGGTCCGGAAGCGGAATCGCCAAGTTCGAACAAGGTAAAGGTCGAGGCGCCGCGCGATCTGAGACACGTTACGAAACGAACGCGTGGGAGGATCAAATACATTTTTTAAGCTATGCAACTGTTTGCATTGTAAATTGTGTGTAATAATTTGGCGACGATACTCTTTTATAGAAAAAAATGTTTTATGAAAAACCATTTTAACATCTCTCGTCTCTTTCTGCTTCAATCTGAATTATTCCGAATTGAGATTAATGTCTTTGACAATTAACTAAACATTCTACTTTCACCATCTGTGAAGGCGCTTTTGCTATATTATTGTGTTTGTGTTTAAAAATAATTTATATCATATTGCGCGAAGTACCTAATCTAATTAAACAATCGAAAAAAAAATGCTATGAAATATGATGTGTAAACATAACGGAGAAATTGTGTAATAAATAATAATCGTATCTCCAGGTTGTGGTGACCAAAATGGAAATGTATTAAATGAGACTTCATTCCTTTTATGTGGCTATAATTGGTTAGTTGACTTACGTTATTTTTGTAGAGGTAAGCACGATACGCACAAAGCGTGTACAAAATATTGAAATCGTGTTGTATTGCTGTTCCATCAACATCTTGCTTATATCGTCTTACGACATAAGTGGATGGCTATAAAATTAATAATGTTTTGGATGGCTTACTCTTAACAATATGCCTTTAACCTACTTTTCTAACATGGATCGTGTCTTAAAATGCGGTTTCAGAATTAATGGATGTCTTGTCTTTGTAAAAAATAGTGTTGCAATCGCAACGTGTTCCATCCAAGTATTACTTTATTTTCGATTGTACAAAAGCTGTTGACTTTTTGACGATGAGTTATGAACTTGCTGTTCAATAGCCTTGCTTATGACGTGAAAAGTGAATTAGGAAATCGTAATTAAATCAAAAAATGAAAAGAAGTATGCGGCTAAAGTAATTAAAACACAGTTTTTGGGATGTTACAAGACGTCTATGCCGGGAGCGATCACCTTGACACAAGTGTTTAATATTTTGAAATAAACCACTAGGATTTAGGAAGAAACAATTAGGTATTATCATAATGTCATGCCCTATACGGCAAACATTTGATAATTTGTAATTATTGTTTTCTATCTTTGTACACAGTTTAAGCAATAAAACATTATTTTTCTGTTAGATACCTACTAATATTTTAGAGGTGAATGTTTGTGTGATGTTTTTGACATTTGTACTCGAGTCATGGATGTTTATAAAAGTACATATTAAGTTTATCTATCTATCTAGCATCCAAGCTTCGAGCTTAATTTCGGGCTATCCTATTAACTTGTTAGTCCAAGGCATTTATCCAATATCTACATATACTTATACTTACTTACTAATGTATAAAGCTGAAGAGTTTGTTTGTTTGTATGTTTGTTTATTTGAACGCGCTAATCTCAGGAACTACTGGTCCGATTTGAAAAATTATTTTTGTGTTGGATAGTCCTTTTGACAAAGAAGGCTTTAGGCTATTGCCGCTAGTTATTTGCTATTTATTACACATGCCAACTCTTTATTCCAGATCCATGCCTGTACATCCTGCGTTTCGCATCCCAGCTGCAGTTTGAGGAGAAGCAGCACGAGGTGAGCATGACGGCGCTCCGGCTGGTGCAGCGGATGAAGCGGGACTCGATACACTCTGGACGCCGGCCGTCGGGGATATGTGGAGCTGGTAAGGTTTGTGGTAGTAGTTGGTAGATAAGCCGCTGTAGAAACTAGAGTAGGAGGGGTAGTAGCCGACGTAGCCAAGAAATCGGCTCGAAGGACCATAAAAGCCTTTTTCCTGAATACATATCATATTTAATTAGAACCTATAACTCCAAGGAATGTTGAGACACATAGCTAAGAAACCAACCTATTTCTTGTATACTGCTGCTCGTACTATTCGTATTTACATAAACCTTTACATGAACCCAGATTATAATGCCTTACAAAATAATTGAATCTATTGTAAAGGAGCATTACTATTTACACTTGCACTTTTAAATAGGACGAGACGCAATGTTAATTAAATACGGAACGTTGCTCTACGCACAATGCACCCATGCATTTTACATGCAAATATAAATAATGCATTAAGTACGATCGCCACGCGGAAGCCGCAGGCAACCTTTGAAGGACCTTCTTAAATTAAAATATAAATATTGATCTTCAGTGCACTTAAATAATGTTTGCGGAAAATAAAATGGCAGGGTAAATAATTACGATCTGAGAATATTTGCATATCAGCCAGTTGACAGGGTAGAGATAAAATAATATCGTGGTGGGTTGTACAGCATAAAATATAATAATTATGAAACCCTTATTCCTTGTCCGAGTCTGAGTTTTTGGGGACTTAAATCACTGGGTCCATAAAGAATAAATGTCCGGGCAAGCATATAAAAGTTTCGGCCGGAAACATATGCTTTGTCAAAATAATACAGCAAATGTAGAGAAAAGTAACATCTTACCTTTTGTCAATTCCACTATTCGGAAATTTAAGCATGTTGAATTTCCAATAGATGTCTTGTAATTCTTCCAATCACTTAACTTGCGTAACTGATTAGAGATTCGCGCGGACGAAATTAGTACTCGTTTAAATTGGAATTATTGCAACTATGTCGGTTACATAATATATGTAAACAAACAGTTTCGTAGGCCTTTATTTATGTAACACTGTAAGTGGTATAATTGTTTTCTAAGATGTGAATGAAAAAGCCAAGGCCAATCTCTTTTATTCAACGCGGCGTAACGACGGTTAACTTGTGAGTGACTGCAATAATTAAATGCAGTCGGCCATATAGTTTAAAAATTGGATGTTACTAAAACACCCTTATTGAGTTGGTCATAAGGTGCAATGATAGTTGAATATGTGCTGTTATTGTGCGGCTGAGTGTGCTATTATGTGTGATTAGGGTTTAGACAGATAATCAGATAACTACAGTGATAAATTTGTCATAAAGTAAATAAACGTTAAGGACGATGAACGAATTTCTTATCGACAGAAAGATGTTGGCGATGACAAAGAAGTATCTAGATTAAACTTAAAGTTAACGTTGGCGATGACAAAGAAGAAACTAGAACAATGAAAGAACGCATTGATTTACGAGTGATAAAAAGTCGAATTGCGAATTGGCATCAAACATTATCATTTACAATCAGCAAAATAGGGTAGATAGCGCCTACAGAATCGAATAAGCATGATACTGAATTGACATTTAGACTAGACATTAACAAAACACAACAATTAGAGCAATTCAGGGTGAGCTCTCAAAATGAGGCATTAAAGTGGAATCTGATTAAAACCATAAAATTGATATGAAACCACAGCTGGTTGTGAATATACCGGGTAAAATAGACCATAATGATACCACTTTAGATTAAATTATCTCGCTATAGAGGTGTGGGAATAAAAAGCAGCGGTTAGCTCACCAAGAGTGTTGCATAAAACCGCAGTTCTCTCATTAAAACTGTTGATGTTTTGGGTGATAGATAGGATGATTTCCTTAATTTCCTTAATTTATATGGTCCAATGGTCACTCCCCAAATTCCCTTGCCAGCCATGCCAGGTTGCCTTGGTATCAGGAATTTTTGAACCTTATGATATTGACTAAGTTCGTCGTATCTTTGCCCTGCAGTGGACTCTTAAGTTGATAAATTTGGCATATATATTGGAAAAAGATTTGATCCCAAAGTAAGTTGCTACCGCGCTTATGATACAAGTTTAATACCTGTAACATAACAACTTTATCAGATTCAACAAAGTTATCAGAAATAAAAATCCAGAGACACACAGGGCAAACGCGTCTTTTCATGACACCTGTCGCCTGTAGATACCATGCTCTTGACATGGTTGTAACTATTAGGATTAACATAATATACATATATTGTATTTTATTTTGTAAAAATATGTATAAATAAATAACATACCCGTCTATTCAATTCTGTTTCCAGCGCTACTCATAGCCGGCCGTCTACACAACTTTTCCCGCACACCAGCTGACGTGGTCCGCATAGTGAAGGTGCACGAGTCGACGATACGCAAGCGATTGATAGAGTTCGGAGAGACGCCGTCGAGCGCACTTACGCTTGACGAGTTCATGACGGTAGATCTGGAGGAAGAGCAGGACCCGCCGGCCTTCAGAGCGGCCAGAAAGAGGGATAAGGAGCGGCTGCAGAAGGTAAGGCATGTTCCTCATTCTAGTCCAGATCCTTCATTGTGGACCCCAGAGTACGCAGCGACTATGATTATAATTTGACCGGCACTCAACGTCCTAATCAAAAGTGTCAGTGTTCCCCGCGTGTTTGAACCCCTGACCTCCGAGGTTTTAGCGAACATCACTCTAACTACTATAGTGAAGGTGCACGAGTAGACCATACGCAAGCGACTGATCGAGTTCGGAGAGACGCCGTCAAGCGCACTCACGCTTGACGAGTTCATGACGGTGGACCTGGAGGAGGAGCAGGACCCTCCAGCCTTCAGAGCGGCTAGGAAGAGGGATAAGGAGCGGCTGCAGAAGGTACGGCGTCTTCCTCATTCTAGATCCTTCTTTGTAGACCCCAGGGCGAATATGATTCTAAGTTAGCCGGCACTCAACGACCCAATCAAAAGTGTCGAGTGTTTCCCGCGGGATTTGAATCCGTGACCTCCGAGGTTTTAGCGCAAAGCACTCTAACTACTATAGTGAAGGTGCGTGAGTCGACAATACGCAAGCGGCTGATTGATTTCGGAGGGACGCCGTCGAGTGCACTCACGCTTGACGAGTTCATGACGGTTGACCTGGAGGAGGAGCAGGACCCGCCAGCCTTCAGAGCGGCCAGGAAGAGGGATAAAGAGCGGCTGCAGAAGGTACGGCATCTTTCTCATTCTAGATCCTTTATTGTGGACCCTAGGTAAAGCGGCGTCTATGATTCTATGTTAGCCGGCACTCAACGTCCTAATCGAACTGGAAAAACTTTCCATAGTGCAAGTGTATGAGTGTATTATGATCCTGATTTGACCAGATTGGTTATTACATTGGCGCGACTGCCATTTGACCTCTGGTACCCCTACAAAAGAAACTAGTTTTTTATGGATCAAAGTCCACAAACTAGGGTCTCTCGAAGGAAGAGACGATCTCGCGTATACCAGCTAAAGAAAAATATTAAAAAATCCTTGGTTTTACATTTCAGTTGTTGGAGGAGGAAGACGGTGAAAACGAACTCACAGAGTTGCAGAAGACGATAGACGCTCAGCTAGAGAAGGACAACGCTAAGCGGAAGAAAATTGCCCAAGCTAAAGTCGCTGTTCCGGACATTGCAGGTAAGATCAGTAGAGATAATAATATCTCTCTGCTTTACTAACTACATATAAAAGTGACGGTTTAAAGCTGCAATGTTATGGAAACGAGCAAGAATAGAAAGCATACAAAGATACAATATGTGCCATAATTATTTATTGTAGGTAGACCTGTGATACTTATAGCAAGATATTATTGGCCAAAATCCACATTCCGGCCAATAATTTCTTGCTCTAAGAAAGATTTCAATGCCCCGACATCATATCAAATGGTTTCCCAAAAGTTTAACCGTAGACATTTATCAATGTCCACAAACCGAATAAAACGCAAAATACAATCTAGATAGAAATCAAATCATCAAACTCTCCTCCCTTACGATTCCAGCTAGTAAATGTGTGTTCTGTGCTAGAGTTGACAGACGACGGCACTTCTGAAGATGCGGAGGCGTCGCGCTTCGCGGCCGAAGATACGCTCAACCTGATAGGAGATATAGCCAAGGACGTCGAGGGGAAGGATAGCAAGGACGGAGCGAAGATTGATAAGGCCAAGTTTGAGAAGGGACTGGGTGAGGATTGCGCATGTTAATATAGAATCCTACTACTATTATAAAGGCGAAAGTTTGTATGTATGGATGTATGGATATTTGTTACTCTTTCACGTAAAAACTACTGAATGGATTTGAATGAAACTTTACCACAATATAGCTTATACATCAGAATAACACATAGGCTATAGCTTATAAGGCTTTAGGCTATAGTACATACCTATGTATGTGGAAACCGAAAACCACGCGGACGGAGTCGCGGGCGGCCGCTAGTTTATAATATAGGCGTTAAATTCAACGACGGCACTTCGGAAGACGCGGAGGTGTCGCGCTTCGCGCCGGAAGACATGACCGGTGTATGTCGAGTGGAAGAATGATAAGGATTAAGCAGACGGTAAGCTTCAATCAATCAATCAGGCTATTACCGTCCACTGCTAAACGTAGGGCTCCCCCAAAGTGCGCTAACATTCCGGTAAGCTTAAAATATTATAATTTGAAGGAAATTTATGATTTTAGGCGTCCATTATCGTAATTTCTGAAAAGTTCATTCGACAATAGCTTTTAAAATTTTCTGCTGTAATTTACCAACATTTTAGACTATTAAGTAGTATGAGTTCAATTGATTTATTATTAATCAATCAATTACACACTAAGAGTGTCTATAGTTCCGTTTCTTTTATAGCCACAAAGAATCAAATTGTCTATTTTAACCACTTTCCAGGTCCAGAATTAGCTGTGATCGGCATCGGCCAGCCCGAAGATAAGAGCGCGGACAAATTCCTCAAGCCCGAGCCCAAGCAGTGGAGCAAGGACCTGCACAATGCTGACGAGTTGGTCCTCAATGATCAGGTACCTACATAAATGTATATGAATTTTTAGCTGGCCCACCAAAAAAACGTTGCAAAAAGTGTCTAAAGCATGTATTGCCATTGCGAAAAACATTACTTTATTTATAACTAGCGTGGCTTATATTATCTCCTTAGGGGTGGGATTTATCAAAATCCTTTCTTAGAGCATCCCCTACGCCTACGTTAGAAAAATATTGTTATTGGAGTAAAGTCAATTAAGTCAATAATTATAATATAAGTAAAAGAATAGTCAAACAATTAAGGACTATGTTATGCTTATTCATAATTCAAAAGTTGAATTGATAAAGAAATTGCTTTTCAATTGTCTTAAAGTACAGTGTACGTACAGTCTATCAAATAAAAAAAATACACTTTAACTTACAACACAATTATAATCTCTAACTATTATTTATACCCATGTTTCAGGACGAGGAGTACATAAGCTCGCTGATCATGACCGACGAAGAAGCGCGGCACAAGACCTTGCTCTGGCACAAGGTCAACGCTGGATACTTGAAAGAACAGAAAAGTAAGAACCATGCAAATTCATTGACAGTTTGGGCTCAAGCGAGTTTCGCGAAATACATATTTCATAATTACCGATGTTACCTTAAATTTTAACATTTACTATGTTATCTTTATGAAAATGTTATACCTGTTGCTGTATTTGTATGTATTGAACGCCAAACAGCCAAACATTAAAAAAACAATTGCAATTGCCTGATGATAAAATAGATAATTGTTTGTTATTTAAAATTTCAGCAATCAAATGTAGGTCACGCAATATCGTACCTAATCTCCCAAACTATGATTTATTGTATTACTACAACACATCATTTATTTACTAATCATCGTTACACATCGTTAATAAATAAACCTTGCCATAAAGATTAAACATTAATATCCGAACAATAATTTACAACAAAAAATAATAATAATATAATCGGTCTAGTGTTTTTCTAATATTATTTATGTGAAATTCTATGTTTTCACTTGAAATGCAACTTTCATTTACACATTAAAAAATAAACTCATTTGTGTTATATTTCTCCAAGCATATCTTTCATTGATCTGTATATTCCAATACCTACAAACCAATAATCCTAAAATAAACTTAATACAACACCAAGTTCAAAACATGTTTCATATTTTGTCTGGCGCGCTTTTCCTCGCCGAAGCTCGCGTCGGTCGCTACCACGCATGCGTGACCTCCGATGACCCGCAAATAAACAGATTTGACTCCGAGCCCCGGCCGGCTAGTGCATACAGATGCCGCGTTTTTAATAACTGCATTCAATTAAATATATATCGCGGTTAATAACTTTGAAATAGTTAGGTAAATGACGTAGTTAAATGTTTATGAATAGAGGCGACTGATAAAGTTGTAAATTTTCCTGTAATTTGAACGTTTTATCCCGGCCCGGCAGATACACATTTTTATTACACCCTGTTGCTTTGTGCAACTATGGCGCGTCATGATATTTAAGTTTTTTTTCTTTAGAAGTTCAAGCAATTAGTTATGAAAATAGATTTATTACTGCGATTAGATAAAAAATAGTTAAAGCATTCTTAGTTCTGGAAAAAATATTTTATTCTTTAATAATTTATTTTTATAATTGCATGCGTGATGAAAATACAAATTTATTGGGATTTTTTCCTCAATATTAATTAACATTTTGCTAATTCCAGTAAAAGAAGAAGTCCGCGCCAAACAGCGAGAAGAAAACAAAAACCGCAAAGTGCGAGGTAGCTACAAGAAGAAGGTTGCTTGCAACGCGGCGACGGCTGGGGAGGCTATCGAGAAAATGCTAGCTGAGAAGAAAATCAGCACCAAGATCAACTATGATATACTGAAGAGCTTGGATCAGCCGGGCACGCCAGCTCCGCCTACCACGTCTAAGGAAACTGAACCGTAAGTCGTAATGCTTAAGGTCTTTATTTGTAGAAGTGGAAGTTTGAATTTGGGGGCGATTTATCTCTTTGCTGGAAGTGGAATAAGAATTAAAATTATATAGAGTTGTGAAATAAGTTTTAAAATCATATCAAAACATAGAATTTATAATAATGTTGTAGTATTTTAGAGGAAAAAAAAAATAAAAATATTTGTTTATCTTATATTTTTGACAGAAGATGATTTTTACGTAAGATGCAATTCGCGTTTTGAGTCGCCGGCACTCGGCCGGGTCCGATTCCCTAGTCGACAAAAATACGAAGTACCCGGATTTCTAAGGATTCCAACTGTGATCACAGAGAGCATAATTTTCTCGTCCTCGTTCGACTTCCCCGCTGTCAGTCGAGTATCTATAAAGCAATAAATCCTCATAGGACCGAGCCGGCGACGCCAGTAGCAGTGGCGGAGTCGCCCGTGCCGCGCAAGCGCAGGCGGAAGGGCGCCGCGCCCGCCGCCACGCCCTCCCCCGCTCCCAACTTCCCCAGCCGCAGTACTCCTCGCGGAACTCCCGCTACTCCTTCCCGGGGTACTCCCGCTACTCCCTCCCGTGGTACTCCCGCTACTCCCTCCAAGGGTACTCCGGCTACTCCGTCGCGGTCGGTGCGCGCGACGCCCGCTGTCGCGACGCCCGCGCCCGCTACACCGGCCCCGCCCACTCCGGCCGCTGCTGTTGGTAAGACTATTTTACTATTTTTTTTAATATACATACGCCTATGCTCCTGACATAAAGGCAATAAATACGTTAGTACAGTACTTCCCAACGTGTGGGTCGCGTAGATTTTGGGTGTGTCCTGAAACTATAGGACGATTGTCGTAATCGTTCAATTGTCATTTTACTCGTTCTTTCGGGTTTGGTGACGAACTTTAGAAAAGGCCTAAGCCCAGCAGTGAACGACAGTAGGCTGATGATGGTGAACTACGTAAAGAATAAACGCATAAATGCTAGGACAGTAACATACCGCTGCTTTTTTGTTTTCATGGTGGGCCGCGAACTTTAAACTTTCTTATAGAAGAGTCGCGGTCCGTCAACAAATGTCCTGATTCTTAAGTCATTTTCTTTGCAGCATAAAACCTCTTATGTCCACATAATTTCACCACTTATCATCCAGTTAGTTTGTAGTCTATAAGTGCCAATTCCATTCGATTTCAATTACTTTGAAAACTATTATGTTCCTTGAAAAACACTTTTTATATCGTTTAAAAATCATTTCTACTTCACCATTACCTCGTTTTACCTTTCGCAGATGCCAGCGAAGACTACGACGACGATGTGGACATGGATGCTGACATGGAGGTGGATGATGAGCTGTCTCTAGCCCGCATGCTGCACAACGACCGCCAGGAAGACGACTATTATGACTACGAGGACTATTAAACCTGCTAGGCTAGCCAAGATGCCACTTTGACGAATTCGCCAGACGCTTGCGTAGCGTCTTATATCTCCATCCCGCTCACATAAATAGTTCGTGTGCGGGAGGGCAATATAAGTCGCGACGAGAGCGCATGGCGAATTCGCCAAAGTGTCATCTTGGCTACGGGCCCTGTATAGAAGTTGTAAGGGAAAGTTTATGTTAAGGGCGTGAAGTTTGCTAAGGCAGCCATTCGTTTTTTCCTTTGTTGTAATAAATTTAAGATAAAAAAACGTCCGTAGGGCACTAAAGAATAACATTTATAATTCTAACGTATAGAACTAAAATAATGCTAAAAGTGGCCAATTAGGGAATATTTTAGATGAAGACTACCTGATGATGAACTATGTAATGAAAGTCACTTTTATAAAATCATAAATGTTGTTCTTTAGTGCACTACAGAGAGTTATTTCACCAGTTTGTCATAAATTCATTACAATTAAATAATCATGATTGGTGGCGGTGCGGACTGCATGCTCTTAATGTTATTAAAAGCGGGTTGTGTTTTGAGCAACTTTCATGGTTGTGCGCGTATGGTACCAATTCAGATTTAGTTGCATTTTTAGCAATTATCGCGGTTTCTTTTTTATAGAAGAAATGAATTAGTAACAAAAACTTACATAGGTACATTGAAGAAAACAGAATGCACATATTAAGTAAACACACTTGAATTATCATCTTCAGTAAGACTTCAGGTGTATGAAGTCTAAAATATTGTTGCTTTTATTATGTATGACTTTACAATGCTGTATAGTCCGAATATTCGTTTGAAGTATTCGAAAGCGTCTGACGATTTCAAAAAAACACGATCTGAAATTTGTTTATAAAAAAAATGCTGAGATTACTATAATCTACCTTAATCATGGATTATTTTTAATATAAATTAAGTAAATTAAATGACAAGCCACGGTAATAGGATAGAGTAGCGTGAAGCACTGTACTTATTCATAAATATATTAAGTCTTCTGGAATATCAATACATACATGCATTTTAGAAAGAAGTACTTGTGTTGTGGATTATAAGATAAATACACTTATATCCTGTATGTATGCTATACATTACATAAACAACTTCGGTTCGGCCAAAAACAACTACATACATATTGAATTAAACAAATGCATATAGGTATCAGTGAGTATACTGTATTAATTATACAGGTACATTTATGATAATGATCTCCCCGCGTAATGTTTAAGTATTTAATTATTTTTAGGCATAAATTATTAGTTTTTAAAATCTCGAAAATAAGGGATTTAGTTTTTTTATGGCATTAGTATTTTAACATATGCGCCGTGTCTTGTATTTCACCAACAACAGTAAAATTACATATAGGGTGTAACAAAATATACTGCAAATATTTTAAGGGCGAATTCTTTAGTGGCAATGTAATCAAAATCAGATATTAAAAAGTCAAAATTAAGACCTAAAAATTTTGCATTTTCTGCATTGGCCAATTTGCTCTTTTCGTCCTGTAAGCTTCGCCCCCTCTCCACCACTTTGCTTTTGGGGCAGGACAAGTGTAGTAACTGTATTACACTGATAAGACACGACCAGCTGTCTTGCATATGACAAATTTTGTACTTTTCCCAATTATTCACTCAATTTATTTTGTTGATTTTCTCGGAAACTAGCGTATTAACAAAAAAATTTACTAGACAAATTTATTGCATTTCCACTAAACAATTCGCCCTTAAAATATTTGTTATGTATATTTTGTTACACCTTATATAAAAATACTTAATAAGTAGGCAAATACAATATATTTAATACCCAGACCACTACAAAAGACACATTCATGCACAAAAATGTTTCTCAAGATAAACAGTCGTTTTCTACAAACAAATGAACGTATTTGGTTATTGCTATATTTAACAAAAACTACTTTTCTAGATAAGCAAAACACAGAAGGCATAAATTATCGTATTATTTATTCAAAACTTGTGGCGCTCTTTATTGTAAAATATAGGATACCTACATAATATTGTGTCCAACTTTAAGGCTTTATAATATATGTACATTATGTATGTTAACTGAGTTTTAGTAAAATAAATTAGTGTGCTAGCTTTTTACGATTAAGGTACATATACATAAAATACCTTTTTTACTTATATCTTTCAAAGTTTAGAAATTAAAATAAATTATTTTAGTGGGATGATGATCGATATTCGTTAAAAATACGATTGATTGAATGCAGGTATGTCGTATGGCGGTTGTGATGATTTTATAAGTGTGTCAAATAGCTGTATTGTTAAGGTTCAAAATAAACTTAAAAGTAGTTTTTAGTATTTGTAAATCACAAATGTACCTACCGGCCGTGTAATGAACATAGTTACATAAACATATTTATTCTAAAGCTTGTACCTATTAATGATGTATTCATGTGTATTAGAATGGTTTATTCGTAAAAAATACATACATACAAGTTTAACTTCATTAAATGTAGGTATATCAGATTTGTAATATATTTTATTTGTAAAAATAAAAATACCTAAAAAAATTGATTTCTTTTTTCTTATTCTTAAAACCAACGCGGATTATTTATACTCGTAATAATCAAAGAAAGACGAAGGTATTTATTATGTAAAAATCAAAAGAAATAGCATTGAAGAGATAATTCTTATCGGGGAAAGTTCCTAGCATAAAAAAACTTAAATGGCATAATATTACAATTTATTATTATGGCAAACTACTCAAGTTCACCTAGGGCTTTTACTGGCAACACTAGAACGAGTTCTTCCCCTCGATATAAAACTGTTGTCAACTTTATCTTAATCATTATCAAACTTCCTGACAAGCTTGGCTGATGTGAGGAAAATTAACAAAGTGTTACTAATTTTTTTTGCAACTATGTTTAACGAAATTACTATCTTACTTCAGTTAAAGGTATGTTGCCTACTTGTTTTAAAATTGGATTATTTAAAATATTTTTAATCAATTTTAAAGATAACACGCTACGATACGACACGTGTCTGTTTATAAATAGGTATCGTTCGATTACATCAGAATGATAATAAAGAAAGGCTAATGTAACGAGACGAGTCGAGACCTGCTCGCCGACTGGTTTCCATCAAGGCATTGTGTGGAGTTTGCGCAAAGATAATAACGACACAGTGCATCAAATTCAAAGGAATATGGAGCACGCGTTTAGTGTCGGATGTTTAAAGTTACATTGCAGTGTATGTAACACGGGTAGTGTTGCTCAAATGCGTTTTGCGGTTAGGAAGAGATATAGAAAAATATAATGAAATTTCATTATTTAGAATTTGTTTAGAATTATTAAAATTATTATTTAGAATTATTAAAAAAATGCATTTTAATTTAATTTTAATGTAAACGTAAGTAAGTATAAGAAATTTATACTGGTCTAATTAGATAGGTACTACTAGTATCTAATATCATACTAGGTACAAGGCCATTGCAACCATATTTCAAAACTTCCTAGATTTTTTGTTACGAATGATTACAAGTCAGACATGGATTAAGGTTTCACAATCTTATGAAAATTTTATTATACATCATCCAATGACACATCAAGAACCGTCATCATCATTGAAGTAGTCATTAATATAATAGCCCTAGGCTCTCTGGCGATAGGTTCCTGTCTGCCATAAACAGTCTGGCTAGAATAACAAGGCAAGGTACATATACTTGACGTTTGACTTTTGGTCGTACTTGGAAGGAACGGCCGCAACAGGTCCTGTGTTCGATAGGTAAACTGGATTAGAGCAAATTTTATTTAATTGAAGTTTTCGGCTTTGAAGAGACTTAAACATAAATGCTGGCCTTGTAATCGCATTTACATACCTATTTTAATAGATAAACAGCAAAGAACAGATAATAGGATTTTGCGTGTTCTGTGGATAACACCAAGTCTAATATCGGTGCCTGTGTAAATGTGCAAATTCGGTTAGTTTCAATAAGTTTTTTCGCCTAAGCTATTCGCGGAGGGGTCCGACTCCCCTTATCCCTATTCAGGGATAGGTCCTCGGTGTTTCAATACTTTCAATGATTCATGGGAACTCGCATACTCGTGAGTCACGAAACAAGAACAACACTACTCGGTCGGACTTGTCGCTACATGATTCGCGGGCTGCGTTTGGTTTTGAAGTGCAGGAGCACTCGAATCGACGAAATAGGTATAAACGCGCATCGGATGAGAATCAGAATAGTGACGTTTGTGAAACGCGCGTAAGCATTCTAGTCCAAAAAATATTTATATAATTTATTTATTATCAAAAAAAAGTAATATATTCACGTATATTTAATTTAATTCATGAATCAAATCAGCTTTATTTAAAGAGTATTACCTAATTATGGGATTTAAGTGCGCAACTCAAGAACTAAGAAGGAGGAGATGCACCCAGAGCAAACTGATCGCGAAAATCAGGACTGAACATAGAAATTTAAGAATTATTTACAAAAAGTTGTGTTTAGCTAATATAGGCTTTTTGATGGCTTCGATAAGAACGAATAGAAAACGGTGAGTGCACTTTTATGGATATCCTGCCAAGTGATTTGCGCGTGTGACTGTTGATGTGCATTTAAGTGCCGTAGTAACCGTCCTGGGTTCGATTCTTTTGTAACTTGAACGCGTGACGCGAAGCACGACTCTCTTTTAGACTACTTATTAAATATTATCCATTTGTTTGCACTAGATAAATATTTAATTATTTTAAAATATGTACCTACTGAAAGAATTTTTTTAAAGCCTGTACGAAGACGTAGGTGTACCAATGTGAAATTAACAATACTTATAATAAGGCGTACCTTGCTAAGGTAGGTAAAAGTTGAACTACTAGTAAATTCAAAAGGAACCCAATAATGTAGGTCACAACAACCATTTTTGGAATTTTTATTTTTTTATACACACAACTAACTTGGTTACAAGATGATACTTGTGCATAAAGTTCATAGTTTCCCGTTTCATACAATTTACGAAATTACGGTTCATTGGGTAGACGCCAAAGATATCTAGGTGACTTGATAACAATGATTAGGTATGTTATGAATAATCAATATCATCATTGCCGATAACATATCATTATTTTTTGTCAAAAGGTAACGTAAACCTAACCTTTATTGTGTCAATCAAATAGTTATTTATTGAAATTTGAAGAAACATTATCGCAAGAGGTTTATTTAAATCCAAAAAAAAATTGTGTAAATGTATTTAGAAAGTTGCGTTATTATTATACTTTCTACAAAATATATATGTACCTGAAGCGATTTTCGTGATGGCATTATCAGTATTATCACAGATAGTTTTGTTTTGTTTTTATTTGTAATCGCCGCCAACTTCCGCGATGTGATATGTGTTCGATTCCGAGTGTTGGTAGGCCTTAAAATTAAGTTGATATTGTAATGTTGGTAAAGGTTAAGCTAGTAACTCACTGACGATATAAAATCGATTTATAATCGAGTCAAGTAAATCGATTGAAAAAGACAAATTGTTTAAACACTGCCAACATTATAAATAAAAATGTATAAAAATAATAATATATGAAATTAATTCGTTTTTAACAATGAACTCAATAATTATGATTCTCAAGCAGTTAAGTTAGTGTTATATTGAAACTCTGTAAGCAAGTGTGGTTTTGCAAATGTCGAAAATAGCAATTTCAGAAAGTTTTGTCATAAGACATCTTAACCGTACCAAATTATCAGATTTATTATCCTTCCAATAGCTTTCAGTAGTAAATGCGTCTGTGAAAATTTTATTTTGGATGTGCCTGTGGAATTTTCTTCATTCTAAGGACACTGATTTCATAAGAGTGAAAGTTTTGCTGGATGTTTTTCCGTAGAGCACGCTGAAACTACTTATCGGATTTTGATGCAAGTTGGTGTACATGGTATGAGCTGACTGTAAGAGGATACTTTCAATCCAAGATTAAATGCTCCCACGGCCTAAAACAGGAATCCAGATAATTCCACGCAGTTGAAAAAGTGGGTAAAAGCTCGTGTTTAATAAATGCGTCATGGAGGATTATTTACGAAGGTTGAAAACTAAAGATATATTTTTTGCATCTGCTTTAATTACCAATAATTAAAAATCGTATAAGACCTAGAATATCATACAAACATTTATTTAATTGTGCCGGTAGAGGCGCGCGTGTGTGCATTCTTCACATCCAAGAAATATTAAATATATTGAGTTGTACAATATCGTTAGTGCCTGTCAACAAATAATTCACAAGCAAATCTTATTTCGAAATTAGCGCTGAATTAAAACATGTAATACATTTATGTCCCGTACTTTCTCATTTTTCAATTGGTACGACTGTGTGTACGTGCCTTAGATTAGTATCGATTCAACACTCGTTTAAATCGATTGCATCCAGCACAACAATCGTTTCGTTCGTGTGCCGATCCGATGTATGTAAAAACATCTTTAGTTATAGTTTGTGTTTATGAGATTTGAGTCTGCGTATTGTTATCCAAATTGCGCTGTATTTTCCGAATTTCGTGTAAATTGATGAAAACAAGTGAATAGTGTTTAGTTTTTGTCGGGTAAAGGAATTACCTTTTACATGTTACTAAAAGTGCAGTGCGAAATTGAGGTTGGTGGAATAATGAGGAGCAGTGCGTTTATCGCTTCGTAGCGATGTGTGAATTTCTATATTTTGAATTGACGGTGTTTTGATAAAATTCATGGTGTTTCCGATAAAATTAGTGTCGTTCGAAAAGCATAGTTCGAATCATAGGGTCCACAAACGAGCAGACGGATTCTATCATGGTCGTAAAACGGTAAGTTAGATGCACGATTGTGTTTTTTTATGAGTTGTGACCTCTACATACCTACTCGGTAAATCGTTAAAGAATGCATTTAACATGAATCAAATATAATTTTATCTGCTTCAAACATTGTCATATTTCATATTTGGTTCATTACGACTGTTTGTTTACATTTCGATAAAATGATCGTGAACACAAAGACAATAAATGTGTTCAAAATGCAAACATGTCGTGTACATTTTGATTATTTACTTTTTCCTTTAACCAAATACGGTATGTATCGATTTTGAATTTTGTGACTTTATCATTATTGTTCTGTATTGGAGTCGCAACTATTCCAAGGTTTAACCTTAAAAACATGAACAAATGACTGTTGCTTTTTACAAAGCATTTTAGTTACCTGCACGTAGCAGGTAACTAACTGAGGAATATGAGGTTAATGCTAAGATCTATATTTAAAAAAAAAACTGGTGAGCTTTGTATTAATTCAAATTTGGGGAGTTTTTTTCAAATATTCGAATGTTAAAAAAATGAGGTTCATCCAAAATGCTTAGCTCAGCTATTTTAGCAAGAAAGAAATAATAAATATTCTTATACGTACTAAAAAAACAATCACTAATGAAATAATATGATAAAGAAACAGCATTAAGACTTTAGGATGCAGTTCAGCTGATCTTGGGTTTCCGAGGAGGTGTTATCAATAAATAATAAACCTTAGGGATGTTGAGGTTATTCATTCTTTTCAGTATAACTGTCTTATGAAAATAAATAACAAAGTCTGATAAAGGTTGGTGGGAATATTATTTTTAGTCGAAGAGCAATGGTGGCCTAGTGTCGAGCCGTGGTAGTTTCTAAACCGGCCCCACACCTCTGGATTTTTCAAAATGTATGTAGGGATTTAAGCCATTAGCTTGGGAGTGAGGGAAAACACCATGAGGAACCCTGGATATTCAGGTAATATCTGACTTTAGTTAGATCAGTTAGATCTAAATGTGTAACCATGATCCTATCCGTCTGGTTCCCCTCTTAGGGTTATGAAGGTCTGATAGCAGTCACTTCTCTGAAATATCCAGATCCACCAAATCCTGGATCATGGTCAAAGTGGACTCGCAAAGAAACGGGATAAATGCTACGAAGGAGAGTAAATAAACAAGAAAGCAACAAAGAAGACAATGTTTTGTATTTTAATGAGTTCGTATTGTATTTTATATATTATTTTTTTATTTGTGGTTCGCTTTTAATATCTCATATATCAACATTATTGATCAGAATCTGTTTAAACTTGGTAGCTCAAGCACTTGTGTTACAGATATCAGAATCAAAAGTGGTAGATTACAAATGTACTTAATATTACTTAAATATATACCTACAATGTCCATATAACACCCAGACCAGAGGGTAAACAGACATTTTCATGGACACAAATGTTTGTCGTGTGCAGGGATTGAACCTGTGACCTCCTGGTGTAATAGTTGACTTCTTGAACATGTATTTTGGATGGGCATGGATTTGAAACTCAATCAATAACATGCGTTCTTCCTAGGTATATAGTTTATTTGTACATGATTTTGTAGTGTGGCATCATTGTTTTCCTGAACTTCTTGCTTATAAATACCTAATCTAAGTATATTCTGCACCATTTATCTATGAATGTTACAATTTACCTAGAGATTTTGCATTACACTAAACAGTATAATTCCATTTTTTTTTAAATTCTAAATAGCAACATTCACTCTATTTGCATTGATTGGGAAAGATTTTGATACAGAAATAATTTAAATAATGACCAAGTGTTTCTCAATATAGATCTGATGAGTTTTTGGCCAACTGAAAATGTTTGGGTACCTAGTCATTATTTGTGTTTTTAGGGTTGTGATTTTTCCAACAAAAACAATAGCCATTAAAGGGCTATTTACAATCATGATCTTAACGTTTAAACTGTGTAAACGTTACGAATTCAAAACTTAACTCTTTCGATCCGTGGATATTTCGCCAGCCTTCAAACGACATTGAGCATCAAAGTTTGCGAGCACTCATCGCTAAACGTTTTCGTGTTTTTCAACACTGCCGCGTTTTTATTTTTAGCGCAACCTTTACATTGTGCAGAGTTCACCGGCGTTTATGGAGTCCCCTTTTAACCCCCGCTCATTAAAGTTTCATCACGGCAGTCGTCAGGGCTGCGGCCTCGGCCCTTTGCCTCCGGCGTCATTCACTTAGACGTCGCGTTGTTGCGCGATGTATCATATAAATGACGCGTTTTCACGCTTCTTTTATTATGCACATAGGTATGAATTTTCACTGGCGACCCTTAGCCCAAGCAACATGATCAGTGTTCCTCTACCATTATTAGATAAAGAATAATCTGAGATATGCCCCATACTAATCGTTTCCTGAATTTAGTACTGATTTTTAATTATTTTTTATTCAAACTCCTTCCACGAAATAACATCTCTAATGGATGAACCTTCGCTTATTAATATTGTTCAATAGGGTTGATAGAGTTTATGATTGTGCTAAATCATGCAGGCCCTTTTACGCAAATACGTAGTTAACTGTTAAATTAGCGCGATGTTTGGCAATCCGAATTAGTGTTCTGTGAACGGTTTCGCGTTTAAAAACGTAATCTTAACAGTTCGGTTATTCAGGCTCAACTATGAAGTCTTGCGGTAATCGGCAAGACATTATTAGACACTAAAATTCGAATTTAAACTTGCCGACACTAACTAGGTGTTGTTTAGATATTAGTAAAACGCGTAGGAAGACCACCAACAACGTGTCAAGTCGTTAAGTCATTCATTAAGGACATAAATTATGTGAAATGTAGTGAATTAAATTCAACTTCAAATCCCTATCTTGATAGGAAATCAAATTGTCCTCTAGCACCAATTTGACAAAGCTGATTGGTATTAAGTGCTCACTAAACTATACTGAAACGATAAAGTCGTTAACCCAGGCATTCTAGTCTATTCTAGGTACCTACTTATTTAAATATCATCTGAAGAATGTATAAAATGTTTGTTTCTTGTATCTGGCACATTGTCCGCGACAACATATTTAGCCGTCTTCTAAAAATAAATCAGAAAAAATATTCTCTGCGAAACTAAATATCGGAGTACTTATGGAGACAAGCGTTGTTATTTCCGAGAAGGTTTTATGGGTACCTACTACCTGAGGTTATGGCGGGTCCACAATTCCACATAGGTATTTCCCGGATCGCATTTCGCTTCTCCTACGCTCAATGGTGCTTACTCAGCGAGAAGATGCCAGTGTTCCCGAAATGGTTGTAGCACACTTTTTTTATTCGTGTTTTCGTTTTGAGTTGGCCCCTGTTAGATGTTTATCCGTTTTATATAAAACAACTTAGTATAGTAGCAACCGTAAGGATACGGTTGCTATTATACTTAGTTGGTAACAAAACCTTAATCGGAAGCATGCTTTAAATTTATATCATTGCCTGATTCGTTTCAAAATGTATCATCACTGCAAACAGACCAAAAATAGGGTTTATTCCTAAAGTTTTCACCATTCGTTCAGAAAAGCCAATTGTTAATTTTAAACAGTCTAATATTCCTGCTTTTGGATAAGGTAACATAAATCAGACTTTTCTTCTTTCCTCAATCTTTCTTTCATAAAAACAATAGATTTTTCTGACATTTTAGCCATCTGACTGTTCTATAGAATAAGGGGCCTCTGGCAACATTGGAATTTACTGCTCAAGTGCCTATTCACTTCCTCAATTTATTTCCACAATCGAATAATGCCTATAAATGAGATCCAGCTGGATTTTTTGTCGTGAATCGTTCCCAAAACAAAAGGAAACTGTCATATTTCACAGAAGTGGTTTTAGGTAAAAAAAATACGATCAGAGCTGAAAACAAACCCATAACATTGTTTGTTTGTTTGTCTTATAGAATAACTTTATCTTAAAAGGAAATTTAATTGAAAACTCTTTTCTAATTGGTTACTTATTTCGTTAGATTGGCCAACCTGTTCTAAACTTACGCTATTTGAAGCTACATGTGCTTACATTGGTAATTATAATTAGTAGGTATGCGTGTTTAGTTTACATAGCGAATTAATGCAGTTATTTATTAATTAATGTGTCGCAACAATTGGCTCTTGTGTTATGAGTAAGACGAGACTATAACTAGCGCGATTAAAGTCACGGGGATTAACCAAATTATCACCTTGAAATTACTTGCGAGAAGATATGGCTAGCATAAAAAATGCTCATCATTTGAAATTGTTGACAGTTTCATGTGCGCGGTATTGTTATTTTGTTTTTCATAACAAACAATACAGGCAGGAAACTACAAGCTACAAGTCTACTTTATCGCCTTAAAAATAACCTGCAGAACATTTTGTTGTAGGTATAAAGTAATAATGCTGATCAGCTTAGAACTCTTGCTCATTTATAATATCTCAATGAATAACAAACCACTATTTCAGAAATGATTAAAATCCACAAAATTCAAAGTAGGTTACTTGCTCGATACCCCCTGGGGTGCAATTATGCTCCGCCACCGTAATCTCAATGCGATTGAAATACAATGTCAATCGTAAAGCGATATCGCTTGAAATTCGTATTATGCTAACCCCATTCATGTTGCATTAAGATCTAAACTGTGTCTACATTTTAGTGATACCATGCGTGAAAAATAAATTTCTCAAAAGGGCTGTTTTCGATTACAATAATAGAATTTTAAAGAAACCAATTGATATTTGCTGGTCTTTGCCACAGTAAATCAAAGAAAGAAAAAGTTCAAACGTCACGATGACAAATACGAAACATAAACATCTTAAATAATTCAAAGGTGAATAAATATGTTATTATGTGTTTAACCGTGTTTATGGGCCTAAACAGTGCTAAAAATGTGAGATGTGATGTAGTAAGTATGTACCAATGTTATTTTTTCACTAATTTTATTAAGTCAGTCAAGAACATTTTACAAATATGTGATAAGTTTCTAATCATATTAGCCACTTCAAAAAACGACCGCTAAAGCAGGATTTCGCCCGTTCTAATTACATTTATTACATCTATTTTTCTTTCGTCATGTGTACATGTAGTACCTAGTACATGATTTGAATTTAATAATAGAGGTAACCTCTCATCATTTCAAAAAGTAAATATTGTTTGAAGTGGTACTTTGTTATTTTGGAATTCTTAGGACAACTAGATCATTTCACCCTTTAATAAAGTAATTGTGTGTTACAAATAATACTTTTCAGAATCAAGTAAACAATAGCTGCTGGGTCACAAACTTCAGGAGTCAATGTTGTACCACATTGTATTTATTGAATTGCAATTAAGACCTTGCTCTAGAACACTGTCATTGAAAAGAAGGACAACAAAGTCTATGGGATGAGGAAACAAGCACATTGAATACCATTAGAGCTGATGCTGTTAAGGATGGAGTGGGATAGTCTAAGGTATCTAATCAACATAATGTTAGTTGTATCTCAAGTGACTTAGATGTTAATTACTGGGACTACTTTTTATTTATTAACTTATTCAGGATACAAGTATAAACATTATTGATACAAAAATGTTATTAAATTTCCTTATAATGTTCATAATAGAAATTAAAAAGTGAAAACATAACTTTAAAATGAAACTTATAATACTAATATCTCTGTTATTTTTCAGCTCGTCCGGGTCTTGACTCAGTACGTGAAGCAAGGGTACACCCAGAATATATTCTGCGGCTTTAATCAGCACATGTCTGTGCTGAGGCAAGTGATGCTGAACCAGAACCTGAAATAAAACCAATTCAATCAGAAGTTATTCAATTTTTTTCTTGTGCAAATCTAAACCCTTGAAAATATAGCTGTGACAGATATAATTTTTGTTCAATGTTATGCATAACATGTATAAAAATAAAGTTATTTATTTTAAAACAGATATTTTATTTCCCTGTATACTTAGGTATATACAAATCATCATCATCATCAGCGCTACTTTCAGTTGCATCCTCAGCCGTTGCCTTGGAGCCCAGAGAACACTTTTTTACTTATTTATTTATCTTTTACAAAAATCTGTGTACAACAGTGCAGTGTTCCACAAAACTGCTTTGACTATGATCCGGAATGGTCAAGCCTTTATTAGTAAGTAAGTCTGTACTGCAAGTACTTACTAATATTGGGTAATCACATTAGATATACTATTAAGGTCTTGATGCACACTGAAAGCGCTTTAAATGTTTTGAAAATGTATGATAAAGATAGGTTTTTAAAAAATTACCTCTCATACTTTGCTGGTCCTCTTGCATGGCTTTTTAGATTTAAATCCCCTGCATAAAGTGCTCAGCAAAAACCTGAAAACAAGTATGTAGATAAATTCACTATAATAAAAGATAACTAAAAAATTATTGAATTTTATTTCGGTTAGTTCTAGTTAGTTATTGGTGTGGTTTAACCTTTTGAACGCCACGGTCGGCACTGGACGACAAATGAAAAAGTGCCCAACACGCCACCGTCGTGTATGGCCGACGAGAAAACGACATTTTTAAAACACAAAATAAACATACTAAATCAACTTTTCTGTGTTTCTTTTTCCTATTATTTAAAAGTACTTTAATGATGTATTGTAAAATGGCACGAAGATATATCCATCAGTTACATTTCACTAGCAAAAATTATCACTAAATATTGCTAACCAAAATGGTGTTCTCCTCACGCCACAGTCGGCAAGACACGACAGCTAGTGATGGGTAAGTTAGGTAAATTAAATTTTGAATTTATGAAATATTTTATTGAAAGCAGCTTACTACTACATCGATAATTATTTTTTAATAGCAACTATTTGTATCTGAATATTCTTAATGCGTAATATTTATGAAATTATTGAAAAATGATTACTATTTATATCTATCGATCGATAGTTAACTGTTCACTCTCGCGCATCCCTACGGAACAGCGCATAGACAGTTACCTGTACGCCACAGTCGGGAAGACACGTCAAGCGGTGACGTCATTAGCGCTACGGGAGACTGCTAGTGATGTCCTATCCTATTATAATTTATAACGGGGAGTGTAATATGAATAAAAATGGATAGCAGTCAAATGACTACCGAAGAACTCCAAATAAAACTTTCAAGATCTGAACGCTTTTGTTTCATTGGGTTACCAAAATACCGACTTATATTAGAAATTTTATTAAGTGCGCGAAGGCACTTTTGAGCTCCTAGATTGAACTACTGTTCTAAACAAATGAAATTAAAAAAAATTGAATGTTATCTCTTAAATAGTCGAATAGTTCGTAGCGGCCTCTGATTTTTTAGATGTCATTGATTTTACTTAGAAATTATTCTAAACCAAAAAACGTCGAAAATCGCTTTTAGATCGCTGTGAATCTCACCTATACGATAATATTATTGAACAAAATTTATACCAGAATAATTGTTACTTCATAATATTTTATAATGAATTTATTATCTTATTTCGATAAAAACTATAAATACAACTGCAAAATTACTACAAAATATGTGCCGGCCGTCCGAACTCAGCTTTTTCTCGCAGAGTGAACATTTGTTATACTTAGCATGAATTTATTATCCTATTTCCATAAAAACGATAAATACAACTGGAAAATTACTATAAAATGTGAAAAGGGGCATTTTACGCAAAAATCATGATCGAGATGTAACAGGCCTCTTTAAGTAAAAACGGAGAAAATCAACTAAAGCTAAGTAATTAATTCGTACTCCTAATAGACAACCCTTTCTTTACCTTGTTGTTTATAATTTATAATAATAATTATAAGTTTACTTGAAATGTCACATCATTACCTCGCACGCAAGAAAGCTGTCAAAGGTCGTGCCAACCACGCCAGAGTCGGGTCTTCCCGACAGCGAATGCCTACACGAACGAGATTAGTGATGTATCTTATTATTACCTGATTTATTCGTTTGTAGTTCTAATGTCTACTTTTACTTTGTATAGAATTTTGTAACTGCTGTTAAATAATACGAAATCAAAAAAATATATTTTATTTCAAAAATATGTGACGAATAGCAGAGATTAAATCGGTTATTGACAACTTATCGATAACATCGTTGGCATTCCTATTTTTATTGTAGGTATTTGCTCTGAATTTATGGCTTGGCGTGGGAAGGGCGCCGATGCGTTTGACCACTGGCGTTCATAAGGTTAACGAAATTAAGCACCACAACCCGTTTTTATCTTCATATTTGGTAGTTGAAATAGTAGAATTACCAAGAAAAACTGGTGACTGAACTTTTATTTCCTAAAGTGGGAGTTAGTCATAGGAGTTAGTGCTTATTTTCACTAAAAATCTTAGTGTAAGAATATATTTATGCCAAACATTGCTGAGGTTAATACTTAAATAGGCAGCATTGTATAAATATAAATACCTTAGTCTGGGCATTAAATATATTTCTTCTGTGCGCCGATATCTATCCTCAAACGCCTTGACGGAAAGGTCCAATGCATCACATATTTCATCACATTCATATCAACATTTTGAGTGTTTTTGGCTACTGACGCATGTCCAATGCATGTGCAAGCTCTATGTAGTCCATAATTAATCCAAAACAAGCCATTTAACACTTATATGGTAAAGAAAATGCAAAAGCGATACAGCAAAATCACCTTTTTCACTTGATATGTCTGTATCGCGTTTTATGACATGTAGTCAATCTTGAAGCGATCCACGTCGATGTCAAAAGTTGATCATAATACGAACTTATTGAAGATGCTGAAGCGACATCGTTGCGATACGGGAGGATAATGCGAAACTGTTGTAAATGTCAAAGTGACAGCTCGACGCACGATGCTACAGCGACATCGTTGCGATTTGGTTGCGATACAGAGAGCATAATGCGAAACTGACGTAAATCTCAAAGCGACATCGCGGCGACATCGTTTTTTGTTAGCATAATTGCACCCCTGCTAACTCGTTCGGCTCGTGCGACTATTCAAACTTATGATTAGTCGCGTTCAGCCAGTAATGAACTTTAGTGCCGCGTCCCCTGTAGGGACCCAGCCCATTTCAAGATACCGGCACGTGCCGGGTAGTTTTTCTTCTGCGATCGATTAAATTCTCTCTTTGGCACTCTCCAGGGTGTCCATTGGCAGTTGATGTAAATGTAGGCAAGCTATTTACGGCGACAGCAAAGTCCAATTAAAGGGAATTGTAACTGCTATTGTTAATTCACATCACACACATTAACGCAAGAGTACCCAAGATATTAAATACACTCTCCTTTCTTTGTGTCGTTTGGTAGATTCTGTAAGTTGTTTGTAAAGTTGTGAGTGCATCTGCCCGCCCCTACACGAGCCGCCACCTGTTAGAAGTTAACACACCTGCGCGACAGATGCTTATTCTAACCCCTATTGAAACTGCTTTGGAAATGGCATACCGGTTTTTTTGCCCGCAAAATTACTTGGCTTGGCGTTAGCCATAAATAACTGGCTTTATATAATTTAAAAGTCTATAAAACCTTAACCCCTTTTGTATTATTCAATAAATCGATTAATTCAACGCCCTTCCCCCAATAAAGCGAATGGAATTATCAAACACTTTATTGCTTAAATATTCTGGTTAGAAAATGAGGCTTATATTGATAAAAAAAACTAATGAAAATCCAAAAATGTATAGGGTGCCATTAGATAATAAAAAGTTAGAGCGGAATCCCATAATTCAGATTGGCGTTAATCTGTTTTAGGAATTTCCTGCGAACTTAGCTTAGCCGTGCGGTTGGGTTGGGCGATTGATGAACTTGTGATCGACCGAAATTCCTTTGGATTTTCCCAAATCTCATTGAAACCTATTTAGAAAATTATTAACTTACCTAAATTTAAATTCTTTTGATTTCCACTGAAACTTTTAAAATTGATAAAAATATTTATTTTATTTTATCTTCTATAATATTGGAGTAGTAGAGTAGAGTAGTTTAGTAGGAGTTGAAGTAGAGGTTATTTGCAATCATTAAGGACATATACATATATATACATATAACACCATATCCGAAACTTTTGTATTGCATATAACTATTGATTTCCTACAATTTGCAAATATCCTAATTGAGATTCTTTCACAAAAACACTTGAGATGTTCTGTGTATGCTGGCTAGCTTCGCATCTTTTCGGAAGGTCGTTAATGCTTACGTACGCGTCCCCTGAGTCGTGTTGCGGTTCGGTGACCGCGCAGCACCTAGCCTCGTTCGGTGATACGTCATCATTATCATAACTCCGAAGTTCCGAACTTGAACCGCGTGGCCAAATATTTTATACGGCCGGTCGCGGTCGTGAGTAAGCAAATATTTTCGGTATTTCCCAACCCATAATACGCCTGACTTGAGTAGCCGCGTAAAGATCAGTCTGACGAACTAAAAATGTGGTTGTAACAGTCATATTTTTTTATATCAGATCCTTGGGTTAATTGTTGTGTCTTAATTTTTAACTTGTTCAGGGATGTTATTTACACCATATTTAGTTTATGACAACGTTGGCGATATCATTTTACTTGGCCTGCTCTGTTTTGTTTAACATTTAGTAAGGAAACACTCTTGTTAAGTGTGAATGAACTTGCTAAAACGGTTTAAAGAATAACGCCTACCAGAGAGCATTGCACGTCTTCATTCCGATAAAATCATCTGCGTATGACCTCAGAAATGACTCTACCGTTCTCGTTAAATCTCTCAGTACGGATGCAATGTTGATTCAGAGTTAATTTCCGACTGTCATAAAAAGTCGACCGTTGACTGCGTGCTGTCCGTTGCTTTTTGGGCGTTGCTGATACCAGTTTCTAAAAGATAAATGGTTTGGGAATTTGTAACGTGTTTATAAAATTGGCATGGTATAGTCCTTACGAAAAAAACTGTAAATTATATGGGTAAAAACAAGTTTGTAAGGTTATTAAAGTTACCAGTGATAGTCATTTGTTAAAATGTAACTGACGTGCATGAGTACCTACGTCATGACTCAAAAACCATTATGACATACAATATAGACTGTTCATTCTGAATCTTACACTTATTTTAATTGGTTTTTATGGTGTTCATTATTTACTTATCGATGGCAAGTTCTAAAGCTGTGTAGTATTTGTTTTAAGTGGTTTTGTAAGTCTTCTTCGAAATTCGTGCATTTTTTTACAATCGTATTCATTTTAATCGTTGACATGTGATTTGTTCTTTTAATGTGGATATTATTGTTGTTGTCTAATAAAGATAGGTCTTTAGTTGCGCCAATTGTAGCAATCATGTGTAAACAATTTAAAAAATGGTTCTAATTTAATAAGAATAAGAATAAGAATAAGAATTTATTTATTGTCTTCAAAGGTTACACAGCAAACAGTATATAAATAATAAAAAACTAAATTAAAATGAGACAAAGGGAAGAAGCTCAGCTTCTGCTGCCACGGGAGTGTCCCGGGACAGCGCTGGTTTTCAGCTTCTCCCCGCCTTCTAGGATGGCATTCGAAGGCTTACTGGCATTCGAAGGCTTAATCGTCATGCGATTATCAGAAGAATATTATTAGTCATTAATTGGGATTGCTTGAACTTAATTACCTACCTACCTACTTTATAAATAAAATTCATCTTAGTATAACATAAAAAAAAAGGAAAAATGAATATAATTTTATACAAATCTAGAAAAAAACACCGCTTATTACATAATTGTGATTAAGAGACTATTATTTTCAAGTTTTATGAAAATACTTTTGTCTATTTCTGCCCGTTTGGTCTGAATAATAAACTCGCCAAAGGTACTTTCTGACATCAGACTTATTTATGCTGCAACAAATTATCACACAATTGCTTTAACAAGGAGCAATCAGGATTAGAAAGCTCTAAGTCGTGTCGCTGTAAACGTAATTCAATATCAGTTATCTTTCGTCAACAAAAGGCTATGAAATCAGCGGGAAAGGCCAGTGGGTGATTGAGGTAGAAAGTGTCCATGAGAGCCCCGAGATCGTGACCGTGCGAATGGTGAAAGTGCAACGAGGGCTTTTAATATATTGCGTCATAATAATATCTTATTGTTTAGCAGTTCATTACGAGCGTTACTTCATTTGGAGCATACTTTACGCTCGGATTAGTTCCACACTTTTGGGAAATTGCTTGACAGTCGGATGATTCAGTGCATAACTGGAATTTCGTGCGATCTGTCTCATGTTTTGTTGATTCATAATTAATTGTGCGATTTCGAGATGTCTTTTCATGTGAACATAGTTACTCGTTCCTTTTTCTCACGTCACTTTTGTAGAATATCCTTTTATTATTTTTCATAATTACTACGAATTCACTAATTCGTCAATTTAGTAGGTAATTGAATTAGGAACCTACTCGTTCCGTACATTTCGAACGTTTCAGATTTTAGTTGCCACTCAAGTTAGTGTGGGCAAAAATCGTAAGACGATATTCTTGTCGTGCGTAGCCGCTTCTTGGTAAACTTCCGTCGTTCCCACATTCCCACATTTGGCGACTTGCGACAAGCCGGATGCATCGTAAGTTTTTTGTCGCAACGTGGTTTGCCGAACGAATACTATACGACCGAGCGATCACCCCCGCGACGCTGAATCACCTCCGTACTAATTCATGGAAACTCACGCCTACTTATAGTAAACATTAGTAGGACATTTTTCCTCAAACCATATTCCTCATTACAGGCCCGTTTGTCACGCTGGGTTCAAAACCAAGGGCCGCTGTTTAAAATTCCGCTAGGGGCAAATGTTTGTGTGATAAACGTCGACATTTGTACTTGAGTCATCATGTTTATTATGAAAATATTTAAGTAAGTACATATATATCTATCCGTTCCCTAGCATCCATAATACAAGCTTCGAGCTTAGTTTGGGGATTGGGGCTAAGCAGTCGGTGTGTTAGTCCAAGTCATTTATTTATTTATTACAACTACGCATTAATTATTCTGTAGATGTTGACCTTCTGCATAATTAAGAAAATGTTCAATCGCGTCGGATCAGTCGTAGTAATATTATCTTGGGCATAATCTAACCGCGCCATTCAAAAGCAGACAAAGGCGAGACTAACGGAAGTGTGATGCGGATAAATAACTCCCAGACATGCAAATAGAGTTAATTGCTGCTATCACGGAACAACTGAATTGATACGATTGCGTAATCGATGTTAGAGTAAAATGTTAGGTGGCAATTTGTTGGTTCTGTTAAGTATGTAGGTATTGTAATGGTACCTGTCTTTGCTGATTGTGTAATGCATTTAGTTCACACTCCCATTTGCTCTCATACATGTTTAGACATAGTAAAATTATACAATTTAAAGGAATCATTAGGTGTATTGTGTATTACATTTTGTATGTAAAACAAAGATTATAAACGCGTAAAGTTCCTTGTCATTTTTGCTTTGTTGAACCGACAACGAGTACCCTACTATCTTTCATTCATTTTAAATGAACGACAATGAGTAATAAAATACAATACTCACTTAGCATGGAGATAATTAATTTTACATAATACATAATCCATTGAATCCCACTGAGTCGTACAAAATAGAAAATTAATAACTAATTAAGCATTGTTGCTTGCTCATTAACTTTATGATATTCAATGTCACGAATTTCAAATTCGGTGAGGGTCAACAAAATCCAGTAAATTGTCGGTCCTTGGACCGGTGATGTGAGGGGGGGGGAGTGGGGCTTTGACCCCGTAATCACGCCCGCTCAGGCACCGGCGATCCCTGCTATCCCACATCGTATAAACTGTTCTTTTATTCATGCCCACGCGGACGCCTCGGGTTTTAAAACCCCTATCATTTAATGGAAATGCGGCAGAAGTAATTTTAAGTGTCCACTACTAAACCGAGGCTCAGAGGACCCGGTGGGCCTAACGTATAAACTCTAAGCCGACGTTCAGATAATGATGCTGTCTGTGGATATTATGGAGAAGGCTTTTGAAATCAGGACTGATTCTTTTTAGTTGTTACCTGCTTGATATCATTTAAAGATATTTTATTGTCAGTTTTCTATGTTTTCAAATTAACGTACAGCGAAAGGACTAGCTGTGGGCTCTATTTCGCCAAAACGGGACCAGTAGAGCAGTGGGTCTTTACTAAAAGTGAGAGTCAGTTAATCGTGTCAGACTTGTAGATAGATACAATGGCCTAGTTCGTAGACATAGGAGGGAGCGATAAGTTATCACTCTCGCGATCGATAAACCACTCGAAGTCGGGTTATGAACACGAAGTCGATTCGTTGGTTGCAAAATGTCAGGAGGTTAGGTTGCTTCATAGACGTAAATAGTATTAATAACTAATCATGGCAGATAAGGCCTTATAATACGTACCTATAAAAGGTGAAAAATAATGTTGAATAAAAAAAACACCTTTTCCGTGATGAAAAAAAATGCAGCACACAGTAATATTCAGAGTTTAAAGATTTCTTCTCTTTTAAAAATCTATTAAATTAAATTTTCTAAGGATATTGTTTCATTCATAACTCGTTCGTTTTGTTATCCCTGTAGGTACTCAATGAAAAATAGAAATACATAGCACGTATAATGCTATAATTTTCCAATTTCAGCCAGTATTTCCCAATATGCACTTTAGACTAATTACGGGAACGCCTCTTACAATATAATTTGGTAAATGGACGTAGGTTCCCGCGGGCGACAGGTTATCGAGAAGGGGGTTGACATCGACTGACATTTTAAATGATTGCCGCCGGTCAGCCCAGATACAGGTTGGCGATAGCGGTTTTATATTTCTTTTGTATTCCGAGAAACTGTCGAAACCGTTGGTTCGTTATAATTTGTAAGAGGAAGAAAAGGGTTGGCGTGGAGTTGGAACACGTGTTTAATAACTTCTTGACATTTTCGTGACATTTAATAACCTAAGGATGAAAGTTTGTGAAAAATAACTTGAATTAAGACGGATTATATGGTAAAATATTAAGTGATGCCAAATAAATATCAATGTGCATTGTGTTAAATTATTAGATTTAACTCTTATTAACCTTTAGAACGCCACGGTCGGCACTGGACGACAAATGAAAAAGTGCCCAACACGCCACCGTCGTGTATGGCCGACGAGAAAACGACATTTTTAAAACACAAAATAAACATACTAAATCAACTTTTCTGTGTTTCTTTTTCCTATTATTTAAAAGTACTTTAATGATGTATTGTAAAATGGCACGAAGATATATCCATCAGTTACATTTCACTAGCAAAAATTATCACTAAATATTGCTAACCGAAATGGTGTTCTCCTCACGCCACAGTCGGCAAGACACGACAGCTAGTGATGGGTAAGTTAGGTAAATTAAATGTTGAATTTATGAAATATTTTATTGAAAGCAGCTTACTACTACATCGATAATTATTTTTTAATAGCAACTATTTGTATCTGAATATTCTTAATGCGTAATATTTATGAAATTATTGAAAAATGATTACTATTTATATCTATCGATCGATAGTTAACTGTTCACTCTCGCGCATCCCTACGGAACAGCGCATAGACAGTTACCTGTACGCCACAGTCGGGAAGACACGTCAAGCGGTGACGTCATTAGCGCTACGGGAGACTGCTAGTGATGTCCTATCCTATTATCATTTATAACGGGGAGTATAATATGAATAAAAATGGATAGCAGTCAAATGACTACCGAAGAACTCCTTCGTGTGTTAGGAAGTGTAGAAGAGGAAGATGAATGAAGGCACTTTTGAGCTCCTAGATTGAACTACTGTTCTAAACAAATGAAATTAAAAAAAATAGAATGTTATCTCTTAAATAGTCGAATAGTTCGTAGCGGCCTCTGATTTTTTAGATGTCATTGATTTTACTTAGAAATTATTCTAAACCAAAAAACGTCGAAAATCGCTTTAAGATCGCTGTGAATCTCACCTATACGATAATATTATTGAACAAAATTTATACCAGAATAATTGTTACTTCATAATATTTTATAATGAATTTATTATCTTATTTCGATAAAAACTATAAATACAACTGCAAAATTACTACAAAATATGTGCCGGCCGTCCGAACTCAGCTTTTTCTCGCAGAGTGAAAATTTGTTATACTAAGCATGAATTTATTATCCTATTTCCATAAAAACGATAAATACAACTGGAAAATTACTATAAAATGTGAAAAGGGGCATTTTACGCAAAAATCATGATCGAGATGTAACAGGCCTCTTTAAGTAAAAACGGAGAAAATCAACTAAAGCTAAGTAATTAATTAGTAATCTAATAGACAACCCTTTCTTTACCTTGTTGTTTATAATTTATAATAATAATTATAAGTTTACTTGAAATGTCACATCATTACCTCGCACGCAAGAAAGCTGTCAAAGGTCGTGCCAACCACGCCAGAGTCGGGTCTTCCCGACAGCGAATGCCTACACGAACGAGATTAGTGATGTATCTTATTATTACCTGATTTATTCGTTTGTAGTTCTAATGTCTACTTTTACTTTGTATAGAATTTTGTAACTGCTGTTAAATAATACGAAATCAAAAAAATATATTTTATTTCAAAAATATGTGACGAATAGCAGAGATTAAATCGGTTATTGACAACTTATCGATAACATCGTTGGCATTCCTATTTTATTTGTAGGTATTTGCTCTGAATTTATGGCTTGGCGTGGGAAGGGCGCCGATGCGTTTGAGTACTGGCGTTCAAAAGGTTAAAAAAAATACATGGCTGGCTTGGATCGTCCGTCAGCGGGTTCCTAGACCTTTTTCGACGCCCTGAGAGCCATCAACTAAGACCTACTGATTCACATTTACACAATGCAACTTCTGCCTTCTTCTTTAAAAATATTTCTGTAAAATGCACGTAGATTTGTATTACTTTTAGCAGTAATAAAATAAAAAAATACACCTACCTATATTTTGATGCAACACTACATTAGTGATACAAATGGAGTTCGGTTAATACTAGTCCTGCCTCTTCCAAAGATCTTTCGGTGTGAGTGCATCGGGCATCGGCCTTACGACCGGTTCCGCCCCGGTGATAATTTACCACTAATCTTGACCCACAGCTGTCGAAGACCAGTTTTCGGAGCCCGAGATCTGTGCTATCAATAATCACGTAGCGGAAGTTGTAGGAACATTGTGGGTGGTGTTGGGTTAGGACTTTGGAGTTGTTCTATTCGGTTCAGTTGCGTTGTTATCGTTTAGTTGAGTACGTGATTTGGTTTTGATAAATAAATGTTAATGTAATAGTTACGCTATAAATAGATCAAATATATCGCTTTAGAGAAGTAAATCAATTGAACCCGAAAATATCAAATAAAATATTTTAGAAATTTCAATGCATGGATAAAATCGGTCACAAGAACTTGCATTAAATCTATAATAAAGCAAAAGAATGCTAATCTACCTATACTTTAATTAATATGGTATTTCTACAAACAAATTAAAGTGCTAGTAAGCTGTGCATCTCATATTGTAGCTTTTGTTTCATCTGCAGTGTATTTTGAAAGAGAGAATTATGAATTTCAAAGCATTGTTTATTTCTCGTTCGCAAGATATAATAGCATTGTTCGTAGCTTAAAAACCTATTATAACAGTTTTAAAGTGGGCCATTCGGTATAAATAATGATACCAATTAATGCCTATCGAACGATTGTAGCACACTTAGATTAGACCTCTTTAGAAGATTGGTTAATAATGTCGATGCTATGTACATGTTGCATATAAATAAAATTATATATTTTTAAACATCTTACAAGTAACAAAATAGAATGGGCATTAAAATTGTTTGATGCGCTTTGTTTTTGTATACAATTTCTGCTATGAACTTAATAATATCCTATTGCCTACCCATGCTGCTCAATGATATTGGATGAACAAAAAATATTTATTTTGCTCATGTTTTATTTCGTCTAGGAATTGTGGAAACAATGTTTAAAGGTGTATCCTCTAAGCTCGGAAGAACAATATTTCTTGTTAGACCATTTGAAGATATTTCTGTAACATGTTGTCAATAATATTTGTCTCGTGTAGGGTTGACACTCATATGAGACTACTAGACTAACTCTTACGATCATCATCATCGCAGTTCAGTGCTAAATGTAAGCTTCTTCCAGATTTGGGTCAATCCCAAGGTCTCGGACATAGAATCGCTGTTGCCCATACCTTCGGAATGTATCTTGGTCACTTCTCGACCACCCACGGGAAGGGATGGGGGTCGTTCTATTCTAAGCCGGCAATATAGGTATTGGCCAACTTACCTCGCCTTATTACGACGTATCTATACTTACAAGGAAAACAAATATCAAATGTATGTTTTGTTTTGTTGCAGTGCTGCGGACAGTGCGGACTCACCTATTTTGGAAGAGGCCGGCGAGAGCGGTTCGGAACAGAAACCGAAGCCACTGGTCAAATATGGAGAACTTGTCATACTAGGGTAAGCCTAAACGTTTAGACTAGTTCTAACCATAGCTATTTGGAAAGAACACGACTCCATTTTTAATTGAATTGCCATTTGGTAAATTAATGTTTAAAAAATGTGTAAATTTTTGTTCCAAGTCACGAATGTCCTGTTTATGTTAACCCATTTCCAAATAAGTCTCAAAAGTTACGCAGCTTTTTTTATTTTCTGAATCGGTTATTGCTATAATATAGTAGACGCTATCCTGCATTGCTGTGAAAAATTACAATACTCTTCAGAATGGCAATTTAGGTGACGTTTTCTCAAGACGAAAAGTCTTTTGACGAAGTACGTCCCGATTGGCATCTAAGTATAATATACCATTAAGCTACATCAACTGATGTTGAATAAAAAACTGACCATTGTACCCTGCCTTGTTATAGTCAGCTGAGTGTGTTAGTATAGTTACTATGTGGTTCGGCAGTTTGGTAATGCCAAAACGACACGATTCTGTGGTAAACTCTACCAATGTTTGTTTACTTGTACTTGAACAAACGAAATTAATGGTACGAAGAAACGGGACTGTAAGGGATATATTTTTAGCACCAACGTAATTGTTGACGCAAGGTTTTATTTGTACAGAAAAATGTTACGTGGCATGGTAGGCTTTTTTATGTTTTCACTGATGTGCAAAAGGTTAAGCTGTGAAATATTGTTGCCGGTGGAAATTGAAACTGGCAGTGAAGACGATGAATTTTTTACTACCCTATACGTAAATGACGGTTCTAAATGTGTTTCGAATGTCCAATTTATTTATTTAGGATGATTATAAAAAAAGGTTTCCGCTTTTAAAAACTCTATTACATACAATCCCATTCCTATGTTAAGTTTTAAATGCACATCGTGGAAATGTCAAAGACTGACTAATATAATGTCATCTTCGTAATTACTTTCAAAGTTCTTGTTTTAAAATATTTTTTACTTCAGATGATGCAAATTGTATTAGGTATTTATTGAATCTTATTATTTATCTTTAATATTATTACATATCAAAGTGTGTGTGAAGTAATAACTGTTTGACGTGATCAAAAACTGATGCACGTGTATGTTGTGTCGCATTTACGATACAAAAGAAGGACATAATCGTGTTAACGTATTCCGAGTGTCATTTTTAATTAGTGACCAAATGTGGCTTCTGTATTCTTATTATAATGTTTCTTAAAGGAATCAATGTCTGAACATACGTGCCATAGAGTTATACTTGATAATCATTGCTTAACCTTCACTAGTTAACTATACTACATACTATACCTATGATAATGTCGGTTAGTATAGTATAGGTTAGATAGAGCTAGACATTGTGTCATTGGTCGGGTACAAGGTTAAATGAACACAGATTAACACGTTGGCATACGCAATGCTGTTTTGCATTTCTATTGTGATTACGTCGTTTCCGCAACGCGATTATCACAAAACAGCGAATGTAGGTCCCTCGTTTTAAATGTAAACTAATTAATTAAATTTATACTAGCGATCTGCCGGGCTTCGCACGGGTGCAACTAAAATTATTATCAGTGTAATATTATGAATGTGTTATCATAGACCTGCATCTTTTAGAGATGAGAGAGATCGAATTCTCTCTGACTTTATAAAAAAACAGCAAGAATATCGTATAATACGTAGTTTCAAAGATTTAAGCATGCACAGGGACACATAGAATAAATCGGTTTTACATAAAATGTAGTGATGCGTATTAAGTGTAACGAACGTAGGTAATGTGATATGTTAATGCGATATTAGGAAGTTACTGCCGTGTCCAAACTTAAAAGAATTCGAAAATGGATTTGGAGGGTGTTTCCAAGTCTAGAATGTCAAAGCAACCGATAGCTGTCGTCGGCGAAATGGGATTTGTGCGTTTCTTGCCAACCCTAGGAGTCTGTGCTATCGGAATCCGAGTTATCCCGGCCGTTCGACGTTCAAGTATGTCATCGCCTTCCCGATATTGCATTGCGATATTTTTTGCACAACACGTAGAATTTATACTTGTATAACCTACGACTAGTGTTCGATAAAATAAAGTAAAATTACTATGATGGTATGATTCAAGAATTTATAACATCATCGTGATGAGAACTTGACTGCACATTCATGGAATAAAATTGCGATGTCTACGAACTGAGTGTGGGGAATGTTTTTGCAATATTTTTTGTATGGAACCGGATACACTACAATGGAATGGACCAATTATTTTTCCCAAATAGATCAAATGCTAACCCGATCGCTTAAGCCAAGCACCTAAAAAGATTTTCAAACAAAAACACGACCTTGAGATACGTAGCACCTAAATTAACACTCGGTGCGGAAATAATCAATTGCCAAAATCACCTCTAATTTGTGATTTCGTTACGCTATTTTTGTACACGCAATGCTAAAGTTGGATCGGGTCTGCAGAAACAATAATATCGACCTGATTATGATCCAAGTTCCAAGGGAATTGCAATAGATTAGTTTTGCAAGCCCTTACTAGTAATTGGTTAATCAGAACTTCGTCATCTCGTATCAATTATTAGCAGTACAAATAATACGTGATCGCTTATCATATTTCGATCACGTTCACATATCCTTTTGGGATGAGTTGTTTGATAAATATTTATTCTGTTGTCGGGATAAAAGATACAACGAGTGTGCAACGTGTTAAAAAGAGTAGTATATTGATTTGATGACAAGCCAAAATGCACACATGTAATTGAAAACATACCTCATGTAAGTATATTCTCATGTTAATTATAATCAAAGGAATGTGTAAGTATTAACATGCTTACGAGTAGCTTAAACATTAACAACACAACTTTAACTTTCTATCGCAGTTTAGTGTAGTAAATATACAAGTATTCTAACTATCTCTGATGATTAAGACCGATAGTGCGGCTAACAATAAAACGGTACAACATTCCGGTGCATGCGCCTAGATTGCGTACGTTTTATGGCCCGGCACTTCCTCCATAGTTAGCACTCTCCGGTGATTGTTTCCTCAGAAAATCGTAGCTTTCACTCACAAATGGGTACCGAAAAGTCCTTTACGAACTGTTTATATGTAGAATTCCTCTCGATTTCAAAGAATTTAATAAACGTCACTTTCCTGTTCAACTCCCCTTTGTTTCGTGGAACGGGATCACATTCTTAATAATTTTTGGAATTAACTGGCACGTCCCGTTATTAGCGGAGCAAACAAGGGTACGAATGTGTACGTCGAGCAAGCTTAATGTACTCTCGCTTGATGTATCCCTTTGTTTGCGAGTTTTGGGTATCTAATTAAAACAGGACATGTAAGATTGTTGAAAACAAGTATCGCTAGATACTTGAAATTAAAATTAAAAAATACATGTAAAGCTATTTGACGTATATGTTATGTAGGTATGGTAATGTTCTGAATAAGTTTATTAGTGAAATAGCTTAACCTGAATAGGATTCCAATATCCTTAATTAGTTTGGACAATTGCTTTTAAATAACAATTATTGAACGCTTTACCATGGGGTAATTATTATCATTGATAATTTCTCTCATAAGTTTGTTTCAAATGAAGCGTAAAATATGTCCTACAATAGATTCGAAAGTGGGCGGAAATTCAGGCTAAGTCGAGGTCATATTCCCAATCGATTAACATCATCAATTAGATTTGTTGAGGTCGCCGAGGTCAAGTTCGCGTGGGCCAAGTGTCTTGGCTCGACGTGCTCTGTCAATTTGAAATAGCTGCAAAAGTTTAGAATGAAATACTCGTAACATCACGAACTATAGGACAACTCTATCCATAAATCCAGAGACGCGCGTGTGCCATGTCGAAGTTGTTTCTTTATGGTTTATGCCGCCAGACATCGCGTTGTGGCGGAGATTTGCAAAACAGGATAGAGCAGTCCTCTTACATAGTTGTAAATATACAATGTGAGACTACATTACGTACATCGTACATTGATGTCCTTTCAAAGTAAAGTTAAAGACGTCTTCTGTTATTGGTATTCGGCTGTTTGAAGTGTAATATGTAATAAAATAATGTAAACAATATCACACACAATTATTTCATTACTGGAATAATGTTTGTCCTGTCTGTCCTGTCTGGGTGAGATTCGACACATATTGTGGGGGTCTATAATTGTTTAATCGGGATGAATGTCGTTTTTGTTTATACTTCGTATTGCGTTGCGTTGTGCGTTGTTAGTTTATGTATAGGCGCTCCGTCCCTAATAAAGGAACCTAACCAAGTGTTGAATTCATATATTTCCGCTAATCATTATCATCGTACTCGGGACAGTTTGTTAAACTTGTCACGAAAATATTACCATTTTTGGCTCGAGATGGTATCATATTGGTATTAGTATCATGTACCTACTCGGCTATGTTTGTACTGATTAATGGATGGGGCGGGCATGCGTCACTATGGCTTCTTTGTTATTTTAATCTATGTGCACTTGGCTTATCATTCAACTGCATACCTTAAGGGAATGCCTTGTTCGTTCCTAGTAATTTTGCGCAGTAACATAGTGTTTATAGAAAGTGGAACTGTTATGTGTGGTTATTGTTATTTAATGAATTCTATGTAATTACCAATGATGAAAATTTCGCAAAAAAGGTAGATTGTTAGTTTTAAATACAACGTGTTTATGTGTGATATTCTCATTGTTGTCGCGGCATACCCATTTTATACACAAAGGTTTAGGTTCTTCTCTACTCCAAACGGGTATCAGGTTCATTCCAGTTCAGGCTCCCGGTTATCCAATCCTTAAGTCTGAAAGCCGTAACCCACCTTTATTAAAACAGCTATTGGTGTTTTCTGGTGATGTGTGTGTAGGTAGGTAGATAGAAAAATTACTTATTTATCGTACAGAGTTTATTTAGACGTTTTAACCGTCACTCTTTCTAGCTTTTAATTTTATTGTGGGAGGGTTTTACGGTTTCGATTCAGTAAAAGCAATTTGATACAAATAAAATCGAATTACCTTCTTAACACTTTACGATCGGCTTTGGGCTTTTCGGGAAATGTTGGATTCTCCCACGCTTACTCCAACGGTGATCTCTGTACATGCTTTCGAAACTGCAAATGTATTTTATCTTTCAAATAAACATGTTGAAACCATTCCTACACAACGAAATCGAAAAAAGTTATGCCCCAATTTATCCCATAGTAGGCATAACGGGATGACTCGGCCACTTCAAAAAGAACATTAGGCGTCTCATCCCGCGGAATGCGGGATAAGTTGACGAAACACCCCATCCAACATACGAGCATAAGCTGAACAAGTCCAACCCATTCTTTACTTCTACTTCACTAAACAAACACGTGTATTGTATGTACATATTTAAATAAATCGCCATGCACGGTGCACGCATCAAATGGTAATTATTGCAGTGGTATTCAGTTCAGAATCGACGACCGCAAAACTTGTATTCCATGTTGCATTACCATCCAATGAGTAGGGGTCATGATCATGCTGCGATAATTGTTTGTTGTATCAGCGTTTTACCGTAAAGTTAGGGCTTTCTTTGATGAGACCGGTTGGTTAATTGGGTTTTATTACTTTAATTGCGTCCGAGATACGAGTAAATGCAATTTGTCATTGATAAAATTGTCAATAAAGAAAAAAACAATTCACATCGTGAATAAAGAACTTATAGATCGAACAAAAATGTTATAATAATTCAGCTTTGTTAGAAAAAGTAACCTGGTGTCACTGGGGGACTATCGATATCAAAGACATTCACCTACAACATAACGTATTAATTAATCTTACTCATATGATAAAAACCATAATATTGCGATACCTTGATCTAGGAGCAGTTTGTTCGAGTTTGGGGATTTGGATGTTTGAACGGGAAAAATCAGGGAGAAACACAAACATTTTAATCGGATAAACTGATGGTTTTTGTAAAAAAACCAAATACCTATTGTAAAATACGATGACGCATATCATTTTTCCGTTCGTAAATGAAATTACGCTGTGAGTGATCCCTACTAATATTAGGAATGCGAAAGTAACTCTGTCTGTCTGTCTGTCTGTTACGCTTTCTCGCTTCAACCTCTCAACCTATTTTGATGAAATTTGGCAAGACATAGAGCCTAGGAAAGAACAAACCTTTTATAGCGAAAAAAAGGGATCTAAAATCCACGAAGACGAAGTCGCAGGCGGCCGCTAGTTACTGATAAACCTGTTACACTTGACAACCCTGGGCAAGTGCAAGACCCTCATAGACGTCAGTCACGTTGTAGTGATTTGCATCAATCCGTTTAATGTCACGGACCACGGAGTAGGTGGTTTCTAGCCGCCGCGGAATTATACTTGACCTAGATTTTTTATCGTACTCTAATTTAGAACCTAATCTGCCCTTTGCGTAATTGGTTTGTAATTTTTATGTTCAAGGTTAGTAACTTAGGCAGTAGTACTAATAATACAGTTTACTTTGAGACTATCGATCAGAAGAACATTCACATAAGTTCTCAAGTTTGCATCGGAAATCGGACTTTAAAGTTATAATAAATTTAAGTATTACTCGCAATATAATACTCAGTCGGGTCATAAGTTCTGTCACAAACTTTTTAGGAAATTATTGATAAACCTTTGGAGATATACATAAAAATTATATATGAAATGAAAGGTTATTTAATTTGCAATATAATTTTATCAACATCATTCGAAATGTCCTCCTCCATTTTGGACAGATGCCTTTAGTCTACAAAGACGGTCAGCGATCACTGCACGCACCATATTCATTCACCTTTCTTTCGCTGATTTAACCAGAAACGCTCGGAGAGACACCAAATTCTGGTGAGGTAAAGAACAGATTTTCCCCTTCAAATATTGGTATAACTTGTAATCCCAACGGTTTAAACGTGGACTAGAAGAGAGCCGGTGCTCATGCCGGGTGAAGTCAATTCCGCGCGCCGTGAACCAGTATTTCGTGCTTCGGGCCATATGAGTCGGTGTAGAGCCTTGTTGGGATGTCCTATGTCTGTTCTTGATTATTATTTAAGATAAAGGTTGTACTATGCTTGTTAAGACAGTAATTTGATATATTACGGCCTTGATTTTCCCCCTTTTTTACCGAAAAACACCTCAGTTATGCCTGAATACGAGTGTCTAAGGGAAATCATGAATGAGTAAGGGTGATGACTGCACTGGTCCCTCAAAATACACGTGCTTGCTTCTTCACTAACGTGGGCATACATTTTATCATTTTTTTTTGTGATAACTTAAACCTATCATAAAAAAAAGACATCCAAAAAAAAGAATTTCGCAGTTTTTTTCCCGCGTGCCGTCGTAACAGAGCCCGGGATCTTTCCAGCTTAATTGTCTTTATACGATCATTTGAAAAAATCCGTTCTTTTTACGATAAGCACGTGGTTTCAGGTTTTTATTAAGCACTCTTTTTAGTTTGGTTCTGCTTAGCCACAGCTGGAGAGCTAGCGTTTTTTGTTTACGCACGGGATTTTTTTCGTTTGACGCTTTCACTGCTCTGATGACCACTAGTGTTCCTAAAAGAGCAAGGTCTGCCGCTTCTTTTAAGATTTTTAAATCTTGAGACTTCAGTGTATCGATTGATAGTACAATAAAAGAAATAGGACGCTTTTTTCAACTTTTGTACGAAATTGAAAATCACCTTCTATGCGTTACAACAGCGGTGCAACGAAAAACCCGTGACCCTATTGTCTTTAATCGTCCATTCCATTTTCAAATATGTATAAATATAATTAGTTCTTCTTTTCCCGACATGTATAAATGTTCTATTTTTTAAATTAGTCGCTGAATTTCTGGCCGATCTTCAAAAATCAAAAATATAAGATTTTGACAGAACTTATGACCCGACTGTGTATATGTACTTACTACTACTTACATCTTCATAAAACTTAGTTTCTTGAATGCGACTATTAATTTCTGTCACTGAACTAACATCGCATGGCATAAAAATTTTTTTGCAAAGTTCAACAATAAAAGTGATACAATCCTATAATTTCTGAGTAGGCTATACTGTCATGATCTTTTATTACTTCGACATCAAACGCTTAAAACCAGATGGTGCTAGATGTGACATAATAGGAAGCAAAATGAGACGAGACTTAATGCAAGGTGTTTATAAATACATTTTCATTTAGGACACGAGACAATGGCGGTAAAACGTTACGACTTATTTTTATTACAGTCGTTTCTAGCAGTTTTATAACCCACGTTACGCAAGTGATTCGATGTGCTTTATTTGTTTGAAATGTACGGTACACCGTTGATTTAAAGACACCATGCACGGCTGGGAATGTCCGGAAGCCGATAAACCGTTAATCTGTAATGACCCATTATTATTGCAACTAAGCTTCGAAATAAATGGGTTATTTCTACATTTGCACAAAGTCAACTCTTCGAATTATACAAAAGGCGTGCTTATTTTAATACAAAATACCATTGTACCAAGAAAGTAGGAAGGATAAATTCTTCCTACTTAAAGTCTTCAGTGAAGTAGAAGATTTGCAGATCAGAAGTGCCTACATTCTGTCAGTATACTAAGGGACTTATCATCGTAGCAAATAATAACTCATGTACCCTTTGCGGTCTTTTACCATAAATCTGGAGCAGAAGGAAAAATAGTAAATCTATGACGCAGTGCCCAGCAATCGATCGTTGTTTTTATTGTCTAGTTGTTCCAGCGACCGTAAATTGAATTGCAGCACATTGACATATTGAGCCTTTGCTTGCTTTATCTATCTAACCTCTGCCAATAGAGTAAGTGCATTATTTCTCATTGAATTGTAAAGTGTCTTTAACATTTAATATAAAATAATAATAATTTGTTCAAGTTACTATTTAAAACTAAGCGGTTATGGTCGATTAAGTAAAGGTCTTCCGAGATCCAACCTTGATCTGACAGAGCCTTGACTGAAATGTATTATGTATTCAAAATTCTTAAAGATACCGCTATTGTTTCTACGTACAGGTGTTGCGTGTTGCAATCAGCTGCGTGACGTTTCATTTGTTTATTAATTACGATACGAGTAGCAGTGTAACCTGCCTTCGCGGTGGCTAGATGGGCGCACTTTAAAACGGCAGCCACGCTTGTGCTCCTGGGTTCGAAGCCGGGTTGGGCCAAAAATTTGTATCTGATTTTGACTGTAAGGTTAGCTCAGTTACAATCCGAAGTTTAGAAGTTGGCGGTGTAATTAAACCCCCTGACTCTAATTATCCTTCGTACTGTAATACAAATACAAAGTAGGATTGACCGCCATCGCCATAGCGAAAAACGTCTAGTACGGTATTACATATTTATATTGCAAGCGTTTTAAACCAATGGCGGAAGTTAGTGGGTTGCGTGAGACGCAGACGGCGACGCGTGCGCATCCGAAATAGCTTTGTACTCGTATGTGAGCTGACGTTACGCATGCTACAAGTAACGTGGGTAATAATCGGAGGCATTTGTCTCGATGTGTGTTTGAAAAAAGTCAATGGGTTATTGTGACGGTGCTACACGTAACGGTTGTAAAAAACTTAACTGTTTTCAACTTATTGAAGGTATCTATGAAAACTATAGAATAAGCTGCTCTTGAGATTATCGCCGCAATTGTAAACGGTAAACAATTAATAAATCGATATTATAAAAAATAAATTACCGTCCCAAGCTTGTATTAAAGAATCGGTAACAGAAATAAAAGTTTGAATCTATTCGAAATCATAAGAAAATCATTATTCATAATTAACTGTGAATGAAAATGTTATATATATATGTTTGTACTCTTGAAATAATAAGTATTTATTATTTAGGTATTTAATAAAATATACACATAGGTTGCATAAAATCGTAGGATTTTGAATCTTTCCACCATAATAACATTATTATGGTACACATGTACTAGCTTGTTAATTATGCTGATAAGAGCCTATTATTATTTAACACCATTACTATAAAAGCTTGTTATGGAAGGTAACAACTTCATTTCCTACAGCCCGGCCCTACACAAAGCATGATTTACTGCTTTCCTCACAGTTGTAGTACTTTAAATTATATTATGCATATGTATTAGACAAAGTCGGGACGCTAGGAGGTAAAATACGGCTCTTTAGTTCCTGTTTAGTAGCAAAGTAAATGTACGTAATATATTCCATTCAAGTGTCTTTATTAACATTTTCTTTAGTACGAAAGCATATTATACCTACCTAAAATAAAGTTTTGTGACTATAATATGCTTTCTAATAATTAACACTTTTCACTAGAAAAATAAGTATCTGATTAATATTTTATGTTTTGGGTCAGTCGAGTAAATATGGAGAATAGAGTCTAGGTTATATAACGGTATATAAATAGTCTAATATTTGTATTTATTTGGGTCGCTACGCCAACCTCGCTAATTAGTTTGTTAATTTTAGATGAGGTTGAGGTTTAATCTAGGTCGTAAGGACTGGATTTTGTTGAAGCCCCTAAAAGTTGGGCTGTTGGCGGTTTAATAGTCATCACATTGTTAAAATAATATTTTATAAAGCATTGCGAATTGTGTATGCACGTATAAGTTAACCGATTTGTACGTTTTTTGTACTGATCTACAGAGACACACATCGACGCCTAAAGTGTCAGACATCGTAACTGCAATTTTTGATCAAATGACATTTTTATACTTATGTATGTCATTAACTTTTCGTATTAAAGTTTTTGTATCCTATAAAATCTCATCTGATAGAGTTACGAGGCAACGACATACAACTCTACCTACTTATATTCACATTATCTTTATGTCAACAAAATGTTGCTACTGTCTAAAAGCATAGCGTATCATCTTCAAATACAAGTTATTAATAATACTTTTAATTAAATAGACGGGAAAGCGTTTCAGTTCTGCTGCCTCGATTGAACAATAATAAAAGCGTGAAATAGGTTTCCCGCAGACACGACGACGAGCTAATTTATAAACCGCTCAACACTTTCGTTCAATTTGACCGTAGAGAAGATTTCCCAAAACCACTTGGAAATTTTCCATCAGTCATTGTTTCTCAGATAACAACGTCTGGGATTTTACAGGTGTTGTGTGCTGTCGTGTATTTTGAGCGAGGAAAGATACCGCCTGAGAAGAAATCTGATAGTTTAGTAATAATATTCGTATAGGTATTTTGATGTGAAGATTTTAGGTTTAAGCTTTCCTTTAAAATATTCGTTGATATTATTTTAGTGCCTCAGTGTTATTGAAGGTCCCCATCTTTTTCATTTAAAGGAAATTTAATCTAATAATTTTGTGTGGAGTGGAAGCAGAAGACGTGTTGCGCCGACCCCGCCTAGTGTGGGATAAGGGCAGGAGGATGATGACGAATTTTAAATACGTGTAGAAAATCAGAATCCTGTAAGTTAAATACCAGTAACCCAATAATAGTAACCCAAATGTTCTAGTATCGTATCCAATTCTTATTGATCCCTAATCTTATTTCCCCGAAAGTTTGCACAATATCTTTAGGTCCTGTTTATTTTCGGTATGGATTTCTTGAACGATACATCATCCGTAATCCGTCAAGCCTACCTTCGCTTAGATACTAATGCAGGGCATTATCCTGCTATATTATGTACAGTTCACGCTGCTTGGTACATTTAGAGCCTTACTTGCATTAAAATAGAGTCTTAAATGGTTATGGTTTAGAAAACTCTTCGTGCTTACATAATTATTATAAAAACATTTTCAGTTTCTTAACTCAACGACGTAATGTAATATTACTTGACGAAGCGTTTATTAAAATAATTGTTGAGTTTTATTTGAAGTACCTAACGTTAATCACTTGAAGTAGGTACGACTTAACGGGTACTTAAGGGTGATCGATTGGCTTATACCAATGTAATATTACTACCACTGGTATACTAATAATTCTTTAAATGCCAACAAGTAGTAAAGAATGAAGATCTTACATTCAATTGCCCTTTTTTTACTCAGAAACACAGCATAGCCTTATTATAGGTCTAGTACCTACTATAGGTATTCCGTCTAACCTACTTTCCGCTGCGTAAAAGCTAGGGATCTAAGTGATGTGCTAATTAGTATCTGAGGCAGGGTAGCGTCTGCTCTTGCCATTTGCATTGCAAACTAGGTACTATGTTAATAAATCGAATATATATAGCTATTTTTTATATTGGCTATCATCTGAAACGTTAATTAAAACGAAGCGGAGTCGAGTAAACACGAGATTTACACATGCAAAGCTTTCATGTTGTGCTAACGATGTAATTAAGTTGTTGAGTAAGTTTAACATTAATTATATGTAGTACTAACGGCCGCCCGCAACCCCGTCCGCGTGGATTTCGATTTCCAATAGCCTAAAACCTTCCTCCCCAAATGGACTATCCAACACAAAAATAATTTTTCAAATCGGTCCAGTAGTTCCTGAGATTAGCGCGTTCAAACAAACGTACAAACAAACAAACTCTTCAGCTTCTTCTATGTAGTATTTTTCGTATAAGACTAATTTTAATTAGAAATTAAAATTTATTTTATAGCAATATGTTTGATCGTGAGTTTATGACCTACTGGGAACCTAAGCTTCATTTAAATAACTCTCGTTTTCTCTACGACTTCCTCTCGCAACGTAACATTTTAAGTACTATTAGCAGTGTATTAAGGTTTAAGGTTTAAAGAAAAGTATGTTTTAGGAATACTCAACATTGTTTATATACGAGTAGTTGACCAGACACGATCAGGGCACTGACATTTACGCCCATGGGATCAATCTTGTCCCGCCCGCATTACGTCATGCTCTGTTGGATGTTTATGTTTTATTTTCAGTATAAAAATGGATTTAGATTCAGATGGTTGACCATAAACCTCTTCAGTCGTTTCAGTCGTAAAGGTTGGCCGCTAATAATTCGCTTTAGTTGGTTGTAATCTCCTAAATCCGTCGAAAGTTCAGCTTTCCTTATGTGCACTGCTAAGAACTACCTACCATGGTATAATCGACGATTGGCCTCTTGATCTGGGTACATAAAAAATATATCAAAATACTCGTATGTATAATATTATGAAAGCAATCAATTCATAATAACTTATTTGGCAAGTGCGGCCTTTTTTAGGGATTTATCTTGTGGTAATGAAACATGAACTTTAATGGTCTATCTATTAAGTTATTTAATGGAAATATCCCGCTATGAACCATAAATCACCAGTATTTTATCTAATGAATTACCAATCCATGTTGTCAAAGGATGAAAGTTTCCTTATTACACGGCATTAACCTTCGTTCGAACCAGACATTTGTTCTATTAGCATTGTTTTGAACCGTCGCCGTGACTTTGATCGGTTCGACTGGATACATTGTTTCGAATAGTTTCAATAACCTTAGTTTTAACATTGCAACGGTCTTCTTCACTAATTGCCCCCGCATTGCGTTCCGGATGTGTACATCCTTCCATATCGCGATGAGTAAGTGACTGGGGAATGTACGAATTGAGTTGTGTTGACTTTTTTATTGCTAACTTTCACTATTATTATAAGAACTTTGACGACGAATATCTCGTAATAGTGAAGTGTGGTTTTGAGTGACTGCGGATTTGGTGGGTGATCTTTCATGCACTAATATTTTATTAAAAAGGGATCGTACAAATACTTTTTTTAAATGTGATTAGGGAGCCTTTTTGAAAAAGAAACCTACATAAAACATTGGCGGTCTCTATAGCAGTTTAAGTTTTATATTTTCTTAAAATAACAGATGTTTGACTAAATACCCACTTAGAGTATAAAATGTTCCGAAGAAATTATTACACGTGCATACATTTCTCCTCTGAGATGAGTTGTCAGTAGCAATCTAGTGTGATATATATTGTACCTAGTTATTTAAAGATAAACAGTCTGTTCAAGCCTCTGTATAAATATAACGAGTTCATGGAAGATAATTTATAAACCAACAGCTCGTGTCGTACATAAGCTGCAATGAATTGTACCTTTGTGGTGTCTAACCACTAGGCACTTGCCGTTTCCTTATCCATGCCAGTCGTCATCGATCTAACGCCGTCGTCCTCAGGGCTTCCTTGCGGCGGTTACGCAAGCTTAGGGCTGACAGTTCTCATTTGGACATGATTCGATTAAGAAAGTCAGGTGAAAAAAAATATTTCAAGTATAAGTTTAGGACTCGGGATGTCATATATTTAAGCAATAAAAAAGATCACAACATTTGCCTCAAGAGGTACCTAAGCGCTTAAGGTGTAGATATCAGTCTCTCGTGGAAAGATTTAGTCAAAAAGAGTGCATGTTGTCCTACTCCGCACTGGTTACATCTGGTGACAGTGAAGATGTACTTGGTGTTTAGAGTGTAGTCTAAACTCGGAGCGGTGTCTGTCTACCTGTTAATGACTATAAAGTAAGGAGACCTGAACCTGGAGGTTTATTTTGTTGGTTGTGGGTTTCTGAGTTGAAGTTTGAGTGTTAATACAGCAAGAAGTAAACTTAGGAGGTATTCGTTACACTGCAAATTTAAATTTCTCTAATTGGACAAAGCTCTCAGAAAAAGAAATAATTTTGATGGTCCTTAATATGAAGTAGCAATTAAAACTAAGTTTACTTCCTAACCATTAATATTTCATTCCAACACCATTCACAGTTGCAACATTGTATATTATGGAATACTTTAATAAAGACTCCTTTTATTGACGAAGGCAATAAAGGCTGAATCATGAACTCGTATTGGATTCGCTGATAACGTCATCTTTACTTATTAATAAACCCTTTATCTGGAAATATCCTTTAAATGACTGGAAGTGATGTCATCGATGGTCATCATTTTACATCATTTTATCATCTTAGCGCTTCTCCCGATTACTTTATCGGGCAATCAGGTGATTCTAGTCTGCAATGTCATAAACAAACGGAGAAAACCTACACAAGGTGGTGTTCCCCGCCGGATTCGAACCCCACGACCTCCGCGGACTTTGAGCCGAGCGCTAACCAAACCAATACACCACGAAGGCAGTTCGCCAGATAGTCATCATTTTACATAACTACGCTAGATATTATTCTTCAGCTGTTGACAGCCCTATGGCTCCTTCCACAGTACCACCTAGTCGTGCTACGCTTAACTCAATTACGCTGGAAACGGTACACCTATTAAACTTCATTATGGGAAGATGGTGATGCACCCTAAGTACTGGAGTGTACGGAATTGAGACAGCGTTTTGGATTATCAAGATGATTTGTTGCGGGGGGGTTGTGATTGTCTTTCCCTAGCACTTTGTTATCATGATTTAATACACTTTGGGTTCTGCTCCCTTTGTCATGTTACGCGCTACGATGAATCGGGATAAATTTTAAGATAATTAGTACAATTATCCAAATCATGTTTAGGCTATACATACTCAAATGAGTTTTTACGCAATCTGAATGTTTTAGGTTTTGGTTATACTCGTATATGGATCTATGTAAATTCCATAAGCATTGCACACAACATTGTCAAGTAAAAATTTGCTTAAATACTTAATTATTTTAATAGGAATGGTAGCGAAGCAATCCCAACGACCATACATGACACATGGGAAAATATGAATCGAATGTAAATAGAATGTCTTTATCAATCTCCTTGTAATATTGGGGTTTTTACCCGATAAGTGAGATATGTTATCACTTACAATTTGTGCTGTAGCATTCCTTTCAATTTATCATAAATGAGTATGCATTGTGTACGGTATTGGTTGTTTACCCTCCGTATAAATAGAATATTTATTGTTTCCGTATCGCGTTTGTACCGCACCGAACAATAGTACTTTCACCTAATTTATCAGTTTTATTGCCCGGTCAAAAGCATCGGGCCTTTTGGTCTTATCTCGGATGTTTAGTGGCTCCGAACCCTACCAATAAGCAATAATAACGAAGTTATTAATTGATTTCTTGTGCATTGACCCAATTTCGTTTAATGTTTGTTGTTCACTGAGTGAGTAAATCAAGTTCCTCGAAGTAGGCGGTCACGTTGGGGAAGGAAGGAAAAAGAGGAAAAAAATAATTAGAAAGTTTTAAATTTATTTTGACGTATTTATTTGATTGAACTAACTTTAAAATAAAGTTACAAATAACTATATACATGTCACCGATACAATCGGCAATTTACATCTCCGTAATCCCATGTTATTTTATTGCAGTATTATCAAATATGAGAATACTTTATATTTCATACATTTTCTTTTTGTTTAACATCGTCCACTGTGAATTATGTATACCTACGAACTTCTACAAGTCTAAGCAAATATGAAGCAGTATTGTAAATAATATATGTTATCATAAATATTTAATGTTGTGTTAACAACACTGTCTGTACTTATTTGAAACATAGCGAACGAAAACGTCATTAAAAATAAAATAAGACCTGCAGTCATTATTATCAACTAGCCATTTATAGATGTGTAGATCTTGTTCACATAATTGACCATATAAAAACGTCGAACGAGTGAAGCATACGCGTTCAAATGCGATGCGCACGTTATGTCAGTAGTTATACGGAGTTATACAATAACAAACGTAGAACAAAGGTTGCACTTGCGAGACTTCCCATGCGACGCCGTCAACATTGTCCGATTTCTTGCCACTTTTAAATAATAATACAATTACCGCATAACGTGAACACATTATGTGAACTACTTGAACAGCTGTTGATGTTTTTTTTATATAAGAGGGAGGTAAATAAAAAAGAAGGTCACCTGATGGTAAGTTGTCACCGCTGCCTATTGACGTAAACAACCCACACAAGGTTTGCAGATTCGATGTTAAGTTGGGGTTTTAAGGATTCCTGCCTAGCCAACATAGTTCTGAAGACCTTACTTACCAGCAGGAATATAGCACAACAGTTACAATGTGCTATTCTACTGTCGTCTTCTGTAAGGTGGAGATGTGAGTGGGTTCATTTGGAGATACTTTCCTATCTGAGTTTATTCGAGAAGAAGTTCTACTAAGCTCTATGCGTAAATTGTTCCTTGTTGTGATACGTGCGCTGGCGCTGCGATGACATGATATCATTTGACGCCCGTCGCGTCGTGACGCGGCTGTGAAAGCGATGAACTCGTAACTCAAGATAAGAACTTTAATGAAAATACTCAATTAAGTCGTTGATACACTTAGTATCTTCCTAGCCTTATAATAATAATAATACCTTATAATATAATGTTACAAATGAAATTATTATTCGGATGCTTTTAGGTGACCGTTTTACCGAGAAAAATAAAACATTCGTTGACTATAAAGGATTCATCGGTATTAAGTACGACAGCAAGCAAGATAGGCCGTGTGTAGTTAGTTGGTCAGTAGGATCCAGTAATATATTATAATGATCGTCTCCATCTTTTTTCACGTATAGAAAACTCGTTCGGATACAATTCCATTTTGGTGTGGGACAAGGAGAGGTATAATGAGAGTTCAGTGTCCTCTCAGGTTCACTTGAAACCTCACAATGTCCACCGCAAGGCTCGCTTCCTCAACAAAACAATGTCGTAGAGTTCTACGCCGCAGAACAGTTCGTGAACCTAGGCTGTGTTGGATTACAGTATCAGTTAAGCTTTGTTTCGATCAGATATGCTAAGCCTGGAATCATAATATAAATCAAAACAAGATAGAAGACATTTGCGCCTTTTCAAATTTGATGGGATTAAGTGTGTTGTTTTTACCTCTTTTTCATTCGGAAGACTTTTAAATAAATACGTGATAAGATTAGCAAGAACTAAAAATAAACTGCGAAATCGCTGACGTCTGGTAAAAGTGTACTAAATCACCCTTAAGCTTTATCGGCGAGACCCATCTGTCACGTAACTCAAACTCAAGCGTTCCGCTTCCCTTGCTCACAAAACGGATCTGAATTGACTCAGACAGATATCAGTCGAAGATCTGACTCTGAAGAACTGATAACACGACATGTTCCGAACGGTGTGAATAAATAGAACGTCACTGCAAACACACGCGTCCATTGTTCTGCTTTAGTTCTCACGGAAGTTAACCTTTCCCACCGTCTATCGATTACTATTATTGCCTTCGAGACTATTTCTAACCTGTTTTAGTGTTTGCGAATGTGGTTTGGCAAAGACATTATACTAATACATCTCTCAGACAGAGTCATAAATATTTATTTTACCTTATGTTCGAGAAAAGTTGACTAATTTTCTCACTAATATATTTTACAGAATTTACAGTTATTTTAACCTCTAAAATCTTGTTAATTCAACTTGACGAGTGACATTCCAATAACAAAATAAATAAAATATGAGCTATTTCATCTACTTAATAAATATTGTATTTCTCCTATCAGTCTGTACACTGCCTGCATATGTCAAATACATAGTTATATAAAATACGAAATTATTGTTTTCATATTCAATGCTCTATGGATTACAAATTGAATTTGGTTTCGATATTCCGAAGAAAAATATTGTCTGTTCAACAAAACCCAGCGTTTGGTACGTGAGGCAATTTAGCTGTCGCGCCACCGCGGGGCATGGTTCGCATTGCATGGGATTTGAGTCTACTTAGAATACTCAAAAGACGAGAACTTATGCCGTGAACTACCGTAGTGATAGACTATGCCTATTGAATGTAATAGGGTATGTGGTTTAGTCCACATAAGGGCCTTGAAAGATACAGCCGATAGCACAAAATATTTTTTAACTGTGTTGCACGTTGTACGCAGTTTATTCTAAACATAACCTATCTATGTATTACCTACTAAATATCGGCTTGTTTAATTTCCAATGGAAATCAAATTCTTCACGTTTAAAATCCAGACGACGTTTGTCCCAACCCGAAATCCAGCCTGTAATTCACCAGACCAATGCGGCGTTCACATAGGTAGTTTGAGTAATCTCTTTAATGGAGTCCATTTGCAGGCTACCCAACACATAGCAACCTAACCTTGTTCCTTGTGTTACCTAAGCTAGAAGTAATCAGAATCATGTACATTTGCAGTCCATGCTAATTAACCTCTTTGTTACCAGATACAACGGGTACTTGCCGGCCGGCGAGCGCGGCCGTCGCCGCAGCAAGTTCGTGCTATACCGACGACCGCAGGCCAATGGCGTGCGTCGATCCAAGCACTATGTGGTCAAGACGCCGCACAGCAGCAAGGCCATACTGGACGCGAGCCAGCACTCCATCTCGTACACACTCAGCCGCAGTCAGGCTGTCATTGTCGAGTATACGGAGGATCCGGACACGGATATGTTTCAGGTTAGTTATACATACTTGTATATTTTACTGTGCATCATTATATGGGTAGATGGCCTGCATGTCCTAAAAAGGACAAATGTACCAAAAAAACATTGTGGATTTGGTAGTGCCTAAGTGAAATGAGACTTTCGTTAAAACACCTCGTAGTGACCTACGAGCAAGGTGAAAATAATTCGTAAAAATATCCAGATTTTCCAATTTTAAAAACAAATCATGACAGTTATTCTTATCTGGAAACCCTTTTTGGTTCGTCTTTTGTTTGCGTCTCAGTGCGGGTCAAATCGAAGGCCCCTGCTCCAAGGTATCGATATTTTAAATCGAATTCAAAACAAACCTTTTGTTTCAAAGGCATTTTGAAATTATTTTTGCGTAAGTATTTAATGAAAAGTCAAAACGGTAAATGAGCAACCCTATAATGGCATAACATCTTCATTGCAAAGGATTACTTCCTAGATAGCAAGAGAGCTCTTTTGAACATAAATAAGAACTTAAAACCTCCTAGATTACTATCAGTTTTTCATCCTCTGCACTTAAAGCTAGAGCGTATAACCTCGGTCCGAGACGTTGGAGTCTAGCTACAAAACAACTATTGCGTACTGAATGGGATAAACTTAGTCTGTTTTATTTTCACTTGAACAGAACAACAGCTCGCATGTTTCATGTCTTTTTGTGATATATTATTTAAGGCAGTTTACTTGGTCCTTCGTACTGGATTTAATACGTTCAAGTTGGATGTTGTTTCGGATTTCCAACTTTTAGGTTCTTCTTTACAATTTGTGAAAGTGAAAGTACCTATTACTGTTAAAGTTTTATCATTAGCCTTTGTGCAGTGGAATGGACTTTGTCTGACTATGATTGGTTGGAGTATGCAATCATGTTTATATACATGCAGTAAACTAAAATGAATCGTCTAGAGAAGTAAGATTTACATATAATCACATAGGTACAAGTTTTCAATCAAAACATTTACAACTGTTTTCCATGACACAATGCATTATGCAGTTCCAAACGCTCAGCTACTTTTGCTGGCTGTACGTGACAAAACACGCAAGTCCGCCAGGGTTTATTCTCTCAGTCATTATCCGGTACGTTGCAATATGGTTTTTCCGTATGAGACATTCAGGCGGTTTTAATGTCCATTCCAATATCAAAGTTCGTAGAAGGACTACAATCTACGAACAATATGCGTTGATAGAATAGTACTGAGTGAACACAATTTGTAAACATTAGTGTTCAGAAGTGTCTGTAAACTTCGAAGTTCAAATACTGGAATGTCAGATGAGATTCCGAACTTCTCGTTCCTAGAATAGGACTTGTCCGAATCCGACCTAGTTGTGTTTGCGAAATTGGCGAGTACGACTTGCTCCTTCGGCTAGAAATCAGCAGTACGGAAGTTCGTCTCCTGATGAAACTATTTGTGGACCGTTGCATCCGTTGTATCTAAGTTGCCGGTGTACTCGTACAAGTTTAACTTAACTTGTTTACAGCCTATATGTAGCAGTGATATGAACTTCTTAATTATATTAAGGCGTCTGCAAAACATCTCTGTATTTTACTGCCTCACACGTTGTGCTGAAATTTTGCCTTGTTATTATTACACAAACGACCACGCTTTGAAATGAATTGTTTATATTGAGTTAGGTATCTTAAACAATTTATCAAACTTGGGGACCAGAAACTTACAATTAACAAGTGGTTTGACAATTTTGACAGGGCGTAGAGAATTGAGGGTTAACTCATTGTTCTGATGTCGTACCTACATAGAACATACAAATGTGCTACACTGAGCTATTGCGACATCAGGAGATAGTGTGAGTGAATAAATCCCTCATTTCGAAACGGTAAGACAAACGCGCCCGGTTCCCTTATCTACAACGTTGCTGCAGACAGTTTCTGTTTGAACTAATGTTTCGACAATACTCCGTATGCGCAAACAATAAACAACAGGGCGATACGGGTGCACATGTTGCTTAAACGTGATACACGTATTCAGGTTAACTAGGTAAAATTGGTGAAGGATCCTTTGAAATATGTGAATTAGATAATAATTGTACCATTGCATTGTTGCTAATAAATAAGCCATAACTTGATAATGTACAAGACTTGACAGTATTGAGGCTAATGACAGTTTAACAGACAAAATTCCAAAAAAAAATCTTTGTTGTTTTAAAATGTATTGATATTTCTAGAGCGGTTCTTAAAATATAGTAGACGTGTAAAACACAAGCATCAAAATATTTTGTACAACACATTTTTAACTAAAAAGTATCTGGTATCTTGCCAAAAGATCTATATCATCACGTGTAGAAGGTCTGACAGTCTGCGCAGAAGTTTTGAAACAAAATGTGTTTTGCGTAATTTGATTTGTTGATTGAATTACCTCCGGGGTGTTTGTTCATCTGTTGAACTTTATATTGTGGCAATGTGGCGTGTTTACACGTTGTTTGATATTGAATAAGGAACAGTAGAGAAACTTCGAATAACTTTAGAAGTATAATCTATCTATCTATAATCTAATAATGAAATACGGTTTATTTTATTATTATTATTGATGGTAAAAACATGAAATAAAACATTACGTAAAATCTGAAATAAAACTTTGGCAAACTACTGAGTACGACCTAATATCTGCGTCGCGTAGATAAATCTTTATTCCTGCACGTTTGAACACCAAACAAGCTGTTACATCATACATTTGAGATCCCCGATCGTACAATTAATGCGTACATGTCGGCATGCATGTACGCCATTCGCTTACTACACCATATTTCCACTGTGGCTGATATCTTCGTCCTCCGTATCTAATCGGCGCACATGGGTTAGTGCCCCCCGGAGCGAGAACAATGCGTTGGTCCCGAGCCCTGCAGCCGCGACATTGACGACGAGACAACGACCCTGTCATCTAAACGATAAGTAAATAAACACGACGCGTCATCAAGTACCTACTAACGGACTTTCCGTCTCGTCTTGGAAAGAAGTTGTTGATTCAAACAACATCTATTGACAATGAATATTGTAGGTAATACTCGATATTCACAATGTAAGATCGTTTTGTTTACGATCTTTTAATTCAAAACATAACGACTACAAAACATCAATATCATCGACAATAATGACGCTTTAAACAGACGTTTGAAACACTTCAATGCGTATAGAATCTAAACCATCAATATATCACATAGTTCAAGTACGACACAATCTACGGATTAACGTTGAATAATGAAGGGTCTTTGTCTCGCACACCGCGCGTCAAGTTTCAGGACATTGTTCCTTAATGAATACGCGGCTTAATTCCTATGGGACGGAGTTCGTTGTCGCTCGGTCGACGCACCGCTCCACATCCTGTACGCTTCATTGTTGGCCGCGCCGGCCACTCGCCGCAAGTGCAGCTAAACGATGCCATAAACACGAATAAATATTTATTTAGTCATAACATTAACCCGCCGGAACCGACGACCCATCGTTTGCTGCGTCATACGTACGTGATTCAAGTAAACACCGACGTTTGTTCTTGTTATTGATAAGTTCATCTCGTATTTGAATCGTAGATGCTGACGAAATACGAGTTTCTGCGTTGCGATTTCCGTAATCAGTCATTTAACTTTATCTTCAATGTTTTTATGATAGCAAATGTCATCTTGTAGGTCACGGATTTGCTAAGTATTGAAATGAAGACGCTTTTTTTTGCGTTGTAATTAAAATTGTACGTAGTAGAATTAATTAAACGTTTGTTGAAAGAGTCGGTTATTTACCTTATACGAATGGGTACACTTGTGTAGGTGTCTAGATTTCCTTATCTTGTCATTCATTAGAATTCGCTCGAATTTTAAGGTAATGAAAGTCATACAAAACCTATTTACTTTGTTCGTTCTTTGAAGTGTCGATACGAATTGATTGTCAAACATTTGTGTTAAGTAGTACTTGTGATAAAAACCCATTCAGTCTTTGAACCTCGTAAACAACGGCCTAGATAATAGTAGACATGAATGGCGTCGAGTCGAGATATGTACAGAATACAAGAAGATCGTATCTGTATTTTCGAACAATGGATGAGCTAGTAAGCCGTTACACTGTATGGATTAATTCGTATGGTTGTACGGTGATGAATCCGCTCTAGTGATCAATGGCGATCCCTCCCACTCGGATGGGGACGTAGGATTCCGACCCGGTGACCTGAAATGCTTTTGCTTTGCTATTGTACAGAACTATGTAATTACATCTCTGTAAGACCGCTCTTAAAAGTTTATCAAGGACAGCTTTGCCTAGTAAATGGTTTTAAGAAGCACTAAACTCGCAAAGCTAATATTTTATAAATGGTCAGGAATAAGAACTCGCATGTTTGAGATTAAAGTTTTATATTCTCATCGGTTTTGTTGGAAGTAGCCGGAGGAGCGATAAACTGTCTGCAAAGTTTTGCTGCTGTTCGCATACTCGGCCTATTTGTAAATCTGCAATTTACACGAGTTATTATGACTTCAGTTCAGTCAGACACATACATATTATGTACATACTGAAATCGATCACTTAAATATAGACATATCCAAAAACATGTTAACTCCATTTTTAGAATGTAAAGCTTTTGTAAAATTTGATTAAACTTTTCACTCAATTATGCATCTGTAGCGTGAAACATTATAATTTGCATAAATACTTAATAGAATATTAAAATGGCTATTCTAACTCCGTTTGTTAGCGTTAGAGAAATATCGTCGAAACATTCAAAAAATCAATACCAAACCCTGTTAAAATACACCGTTAGTCTATTAAAGCTAGACTTTAAAAGACAGGCAAAACCTATTTTACAAGTCTAGACAGGTACGAGCTCTCTCCGAAAACAGACTAAACTAGCATTGGTCTTTATAACCAAGTTATTAGATATCTCGATAAAGTATTATAACTAAGTTATTATAGATCTTGTTGAAGTACCGATAACTCTGTTGAATGGAAGCAGATTGCTTCGTTGTAGACGATGCTATTAAAGTTAAAGCTTCCTATGTTTACAACTCGATTGAGACATTCATATTGCAGTGTACGTATTATCTTGAAATAATATAACTGTACGATGTGGATGATATTGTAAATGGGAAAGTAACTACTTTAATGTGGAATTGTTGATCTGTTTTTATGACTTGCGCTGTTGTGATCGTTGTGAAAACATCTCTATAATGTCTTAAATGAAACTTTGTAAGTCTAGGTATTAATAGTAGGTAAAATGATTTCAATCTACTTAATTTTGGCCATTACAAAATTAATACCATAAGCAAACAAGAAAATAAATCTTGACTGTCTAACAACCGCAAAACGACTTCTTGAAGTTTTATTAAACGAGGGCATTAAATCAGGAGCCAAATAGCGTTTATTTTTACCCGACAACCACACGACGGCTGCTGATTAATGGACATGAAACACAGAAAGTTTGATAAACGTCGCGAAAGTTGCAAAAAGTCTTGAGCTTAGCTTCATAGATGATATAACTGCACATGAGCGGTGCAGCGTTGTGACGTCACAGATGACCTGGTCCGCATGACAACGAGGGTGGGGTGTGACGTCAGACAGGGAGGCGAGTCGAGAGACGGCGTGGTCGGGCCAAGGACGTCGCCGGGCCGACCGGCGCGCAACACCCGCCGCAATCGATAGCGCCCCGACAACACGCGGCTGATCTGCAATGGCGACTATCGCCATTAAAAACACGTATCAGCATAATAACGGCCGATTGTAGGCTACTAAATTAAGGTTCCTGGTTGGAGAACGGCTAAGTAATGAGGTTAAAAGCAACGCGAATTAAATCTACATGGTTGCTGCAGACCCACATCACTGACAACGTTTGTTTTGCCAGAAATGACATTTAACGAGCCCATGATGGGCAGGTATTTAAATCCCAAAACCAAAGTTTTCATTGATACCGTCGCCGATAATCTTGATTAATCCCGTTTGCTCTTGTACAATGTAATCATCATACCTATGTATCAATTACGTGGTTAGTGTGTCGCTCTAAGGGTCTAGTGATGTTTGATGTTAGAAAGGTAAATAATACACAACTGCGGAGTTTTTTATTTTTTTTATCAATTTTGATAAATTAACTAACATCCTAACATTTTTTTCAACTACATGCTTTGTGGTAGTAGTTTGAATTTGTGATTTCAACAATGTAACTTATATGTAATATCTTAATGTGTCTTAAGGTTTGTATTACCATAGATACGGTATCTTAGATATCTGATACAAGTTTCCAAAATCTAATTTGTCGTTTTCGGTTAGATTGAACACAGCGATGCCGTATTCTCTTTCCGTATATGGCAGGAAATTAAAAAAAAAACAACAACTAACTAATCTTGATCTTGTGTCATGAACGAGAGTGCACAGTTACGAGTAGTTTGGTAGCTTTCGCTCCCTTATCATCCAGCCTTCGAGAGCACGAGTAGTAAAACTGGTTTCTAGACACCGTCTCACGTCTACGTCACAATACGTATGAATGGCAGTGGGGAATCTCCGTGCTAACCTTGAGATGTTTGAGCGTGGCGCGTGTCTTCAATCGACGTAATTTAAGGTCGAATAGTAGAGTTAACAATGGCAGGTGCAGTATTAAGTAATTTAATAACCTTGTTTTTATTTCCGTTAGCATATACCTCGAAAGTGTTTTGTTATAAACATGTGTACAAGATATAAGTCATGTTATTCCGTTCTAAGACGTAATAATTACAGGTTTTTTTTAAGTTCACTTGTTTTATGGCTCTTAAAGATTTTGGTGACGAGATAATTATCTGAATTATGGGGTAACTCGAAATACGGCAGTTTGAACGGCAGTGGAAAACTTACTCGTGCCTTACTGTCGGTGTCTACGTTATGACTTCGTTTATTATGTCACGTAAAAATCTTAGTAACAATTAAATATTAAAGCGGCCCTCTACCCTTGACTTCGTATAATATTCACACGTTTGTAATGTCTCTTTTTAAGAGCCGCAACGACGTGCAAAGGTCGAAGTTATTTAAAGTATTCCTAGCGCAATAGTTTCCATGGTGGGTGGTGAATTAAAATGCGAACTACCGAACACATACGCCATACGAAAAGAAACGTCATTTAATATAAAAACTCGACAGTACATGTAAAATTTAATGAATGTGAAAATGTTTTTAGATAACGAATGTGGTTTCCTTTTTGCGGCTTGAGGTCTTTTTGTCCGTAATTTCGAAACAATTATAAAGCCCATTCTCGTATTATGGTGTATTATATAGGTGTGTATGTTCATTATTTAGGTAAGGTTCCGCTTACAAAAATAACATAATACGTTTATTTGTTTTTCTTGATGTTCATTCTATGTACGCTCAGATGTACAATCACTACATAGTATAAAACAAAGTCGCTTTTTCTGTCATGTTGTCCCTATGAACGCTTAAATCTTTAAAACTACGCAACGGATTTTGATGCGGTTTTTTTAATAGATAGAGTAACTCATGAGGAAGGTTTTTATGTATAAATAGTGGACAAGTACCACGGGCGAAGCCGGGGCGGGCCGCTAGTAATATTATAATAGGTAATTCATTTCGTGAGTAATAACCGCTGCAAAATAAGTATCCCATGTTCCATGATTTATGTTAATGTATCTCTCCACTATTTACTTTATCTCTTCACATGACAATAATCGTAACAAACACTTTTTAATCATCACCTTAAATCTTGCAGACTACCAACAAATATGTTTTTGTTTACCAGAAATGTTTACATTGTAAGTTATGGTATAATTCACGCAACTAGGCTGCATTCCTAAAATGTCCGCACTAATAGGTCGAGAGTGCGGCCCTGGCGTGTAGCCAGGGAGGCACTGGCGAAAGTATTTCGCGCTGTGTTTGCACAGACTCGTTTGCATACTGCATTATTTGCGATAGACTATCACACAATGCTGAAATGCTAAGAATAAACGGGGTATCACTTCAGATAAAAACTGGTGCTAGTGTGAATATTTTGGCTGAGGGAAATGGGTGTTTGCGATGTACTATGTGACTTTGTTTGTATTGTTGTAGGTTATGATTCAAAATGGCCGCCCTAATAGGTCGAGAGTGCGGCTCTGGCGGGACGCCAGGGAGGTTCTGGCGTAAGTAATCCGCGCTGTTTTTGCACAGACTCGTTTGCATAGTGCAATATTTGCGATAGACTATCACTCAAATACAATACTGAAATGCTTAGAATAAACGGGGTATCACTTCAGGTAAAAACAGGTGCTAGTGTGAATATTTTGGCTGAGGGAAATATGTGTTTGCAATTTGCTAAGTGACTTTGTTTACATTGTTGTAAGTTATGATTCAAAATGGCCGCACTAATAGGTTGAGAGTGCGGCCCTGGCGGGTCGCCAGGGAGGTTCTGGCGAAAGTATTCCGTGCTGTGTTTGCACAGACTCGTTTGCATACTGCATTATTTGCGATAGACTATCACACAATGCTGAAATGCTAAGAATAAACGGGGTATCACTTCAGGTAAAAAATGGTGCTAGTGTGAATATTGGCTGAGGGTAATAGGTCTTTGCAATTTACTAAGTGACTTGTGTGGAAACGACAAAGTCACTTTTACGCCATCGGGACATATTGACTGTCAACTATAAAAATTATAGTAATGAGTAGTGATTTCGATATTACATATTTACGAGGCACGTAGTTGAGTATTTCATAAAACACTGAAAGTGGATCAATGTGACAAAACACCGCAAGACGATTGTTTTTGTAGAACATCCAACACCCACAAAAAAACACATTACACATGTCATAATTTGTGAACAAAAATGTAGGTAAGGCGCGTTACAAAAATAGTCATTTAAAACTACTTTGGCTTCAAAATGCGTGACTGTGTTACATTATAAGCGCATTGCTTTTCTACAAACATTGTTATCATCTTTGTATGTTGAATCCACTGCAGGGACGCGTTTAATGAAAATTGTTCTAGCTGCGAACTGGGTTAGTGCCAAGTAGGGTTGCCAACGTTTGTGCAACTTTAAATGTTACGACAATAGGCAGACTGTAGCTGTGGTATGCTAAAGGGCATGACCCTTTGTGTACAGTGCGATGTGAGTGTACAGAGATGAAAAAAAACTTTACCATTTCGGTTTATGTTAGTACGCCAGATAAAGCATACCTGTCATTTAAAAATAATAGTTGTTTAAGTGTATGTAGTCATGGTCATAGCTGGGCACCGTTAATAAAATAGTTAACTTCGTTAATCGTTAATCCGCTACAAAAAAAGTTAGCTTCGTTAAACGTTAAAGCGTTACATTTCGGAAGAATTAACGCAAGTTAAAGTTAATCGTTAATCCGTTAACTATGTGTAAAAATGCACTTTTATATCGTTGCGTTAGTGATCTTATAAAACCTGTTGGTTGGTTTAGGTTCTGGAAGTTAATAGGCTAGGAACCATTGAGGTACTATTACGTATTACTACTACATACGTCTAGAGATGACATCACGAACAAAAATTTTCATACCTGCATTGTGGTCCATGGACCACAAAGTTGCAGTCTTATTTTCTTTTTTTGAACATTTTTAAATCAAAAAACTGTTTTAAAAACATGTACAATCATTATAAGACGAAAAATGAAGATGTAACGAATTATAAAATAGATAAAAAGACACAAATATCACTGAATTATCCCTCCAATTTGACGCATAACTTTTGTGCGATGTCCACTCTATTCGTAGAAGCAATACCTCAATGTTAGGAACAAAACAAAATACTTGTATAATTCAAATAGTCAAATGTGTAATTTAACCGTCGGACATAAGGTGCATATTCCCATTCATAAACATTAACATGTTGAAGATCTCTTCTGAAAGCGAGGCTCGTTTTGGTGTTAAAATGTCTTTATCCGTGGAAAACAGTGCAGCGCTTGGGGGTACAGCAGTATTGTGTTTTATAAATAGACTTATAAATATCAATTCCCCGAGAAATGCAGCATCGTTGAACGAGTCTTTCGATTTCATGTCCAGCCACATTTTAACGAGACTGTGCGCTATACTCTTTAAAGAGTTGGAGCTCTTTGGTTTTTCTATAGACTGAGTGACAGAATTAAAATCTTCCACGTCATCATCGTTGTTACTCGTATTGCTCCCTTGACTCCCTTCGCCATTTAAACTGCCATGCGCCGCGACCGGCACTGTCTAAACCTGTTTTTCGCGCCTCGTCCCGCGGAGCCGTGCGGTTATTAGTAGGCATTGGATTAACGATTAACGGACTTCTGCATATTTAACGGAAGTTAACATGTCCGTTAACAGTTTTTAAAGTTAACTTAAAAGTTAATTCGTTAATCAAAATGTTAACTTCGTTAATTAACGATTAACGGATTAACGAGTTAATGCCCAGCTATGGTCATGGTACAGCATATAATGTACAGCTTTTTAAACACAGCGTATCCAATCGCTACACGGTTTTGGTTTAATTAAACCGTTACTCATAATTATCAGTTTTCAGCCATATTATACATATTGTGTCTTGTGATTGTATGTCATGTAAAATATCTCCGTAGTCGAGAGAGTCGATGGTTTATGGATTTTTAAGCAAAGTTAATCTTTTATTTTTTTTCTTCTAGTCTATAATCCTATATTCTTCGTGAAAAACATAAGCTTTAGAACATTTACAAAGGCGTGCCAAAACGCCTAACCTTGGCCGCTATCAGTAATATTTATCGCGTCAACCCTAGACCTAACCTGCGGTTTGCCATACAAAAGTGATGCGGCATTAGCGGTGAATATTAGGGAAATCAAATAATCGCCAAGTCGGTGCTTCGACGCTGGCTACAATAACCATTCGAATGCGGTTGGTGCGATTTAAACTTTTCACATTGTCCGCAAAATGGCGTTCCATTTACCTCTTTTAGCCCGCAAATACGGATTTCGTGTAACCTAGTAGATGGTGGTCTAGTAGGTTATACAATGACGGGAGTAATTGAACATTTGTTAAAATATTTGCTATTTTTAAATTCGTTTAAATAGTTTTTGCTAACATTTGTATTTGAATACAGATGTGTTCTCATCTCGTAGATTAATATAAAATTATGTTGGAAATATCATCCATCATTGTTTTAACTTGTTTTTATGGGACAATAGTTTGATTGATTTTTGTTTTTCGATTGTACAGAAGCGACAAATATTACAAAGTGAACTCGAAAGTACCCTTGATCGTATTTCCTGATGAACTGTTTATAAAATATGAATGTGAACCCATTTGGGGTCCGGGGTTTAGTCCCTTTTGTTTGGGGAATATTACTCGGTAATGTAATTGTGATTTGATATCCACCGACCATTTTATTGCTTACTCACATGATTTCAAATTAAGGAATGTTGCGAATTCAGGAGGGAAAAGATTTAATTTCATTTTGAGATAATTTTGGTCTTGGTCATTTGTTAAGAAATACATGTATGTATGTTTATTGACTTCTCTAACAGAATGTAAAGATTTGAGTACAATATTTTTCAGTGTTAAACGTTCATATCAACTTTAGCTAGAGACCCAGTGGGCATAAACAAGGCATAACAAAAGCATCTTTACTCCTAGCAACATTAAGGACAGTATTCTCATTGAAATTTAAAAGAGTTTTTAAACATTCATGGCGAGGGAGTTCTAATGATTCCAATGTAGGCGAGAGTGTATTCTTTCAGGGATAATTTCGGGAGTGATTTGGATAAGCGTCCCCGAGGTGCGAGAGGTGCAGCGGAAAGGGGGTAGAGGTAACCCCCCACCGGCTAGACGGTTCATCGGACCCTGGAGTTATGTAGGAGACGGGATTTCGTAGAGGTTATTATTTTACGTCTAGACGAATGAGATCACAGTTAATCTGAATGCTTCAACTCGACTGTTGACGGCTTTAAAAAGTTCATTCACAAACTCGGCATGTATAACGTGTCATATTCTTTTTCACCTTTATGCAAATATTTTTTTTTGTTCATTATTTTAAGTCTAATATTCGCTGTCAACATCACAGGTATTTACTACGAGTATAATATGCATGTGGAGTTTTTATAACTAAACTTTGTTGACGTTGGTTGTTTATATTAAACTTCATACTGTGCGGGAGTGGAACCCGCGGCTTCTGGTATACAAGCTGACTTCGTAGACGTTACAGCAAATTTCTAGACTAAAACTGAATTTAATTTGGTTACGTTTTTAGTACATCGCTTGCTACAGTGCCGTTAACTTTGTTCATTCTCGTACCACGCTAATAAACTAAGAATTATAAATATATGCGGTAGTTTGAGTTTGCTGATCCAGTAACGTGGGGTAATTTTACGATGTTTGGTGAATTACGTAATGAGATATTATGGCGCATACCAATCTAAATCCAAAGTTTGCATGCATTGAATGAGCATTGAATGTGCTAAATCTATTAATATTAAAATAGGTTTAGAAGCTATTTATTGTTTATGCCATTACATCTGAGAGACCGCCAAACAAGTAACGCTAGTCTGTTTCCGTTGTGGCCTCGTCCATTGATAAAAAAATCCACTAGTAGCGCAGTCATTGAAGCGAAAAATATGGTCCAACCTCCGAATTTTTTTACTGTGAACCGATTTGCATGAAATTTCGGAATTAGTTTCATTGTACCCTTAAATTCAAAAGTGAAAATGATTTGAACGCCGCAACTACCCCTGGAGTGGTTGCCACCCCATCTCGGGGGTGAGTATTTTTTTTTAAGATAACCTCGGATATCGATTGGATTACTAATTTTAAGCAAAAAATCATATATAAAGTTTTTCGATAAATCTAATACTTTTCAAGTTATTGGCAATTGAAAATTCGCAATTTTGTCACGTTTTTCATCGGTTTTTTGCAAATATCTCCAAAAATATAAGATTTATCGAAAATTTTATAAGGAACAAAATTGTAGCAGGTAAAAAATTAAATAATTTTGTTTTTCCTAAAGTTTTCTATGTGCAATATTAAGATATTAAGATATATATTAAAGATCGTAGCCGTTTTTTATTTTGTCTGCAATTTAATCGATTTGGTCAATGTCATCTAGCGGCTAGCAGATGCATTTTATGGATTCTTATAATTAAGTGTTTTGTAGTGCTTGAAATAAGCTTTCAAATGAGTACAATTAAAAGTCTTTTGCACGTAAAATAAGTAAGCTGTATTACAAATAAGAGGATCATCGAATGCTTTTTCTTGTAAATCAATGGGTTTTACAAGTGCCATTTCCAAGCTATTCATGCTATCACAATTTCTAAAACAGCATTGAAAAGGTAATTAGAAGAACTACAACATCCTTTATTGAAATATATAAGTAAAAAGGTTTTTCGAAAACGGTGAAGGGTTAAAGGGCTTAAGAGAGGCTGTGATTGCCGCTGCCACGCGCTCTTTAAACAATAATATCTCCGTCAGTTTTTGTTTAACAGAAATAACTAAATTACTAAATTTTTTGTCAGAAAAATACCAAAAAATTTTATCCCTACACTTTTATACGCATCTATCGTAATTTTTGAGATATTATGAAAAGAAGGTGGGATTTTTTAAAATATGAGATTTTATATTTTTATTTTAATCCTGTCTATTTTGAAAAATATGTGTCCTAAAGCAGCCAAACTGATAGAATTTATCAAACACTTCATAATAAAGTTAATTCTTGGCGGAATACGAATAATTTCAATTCTGGTGGAAATGGCACTTATGAAACCCATTGTTTTAAAAGAAAAAATATTGGATGCTCCTCTACTTATACCTATACAGCTTATTTATTTTACGTGCAAAAGACTTTTAATTGTACTCATTTGAAAGCTTATTTCAAGCACTACAAAACTCTTAATTATAAGAATGCATAAAATGCATCTGCTCGCCGCTAGGTGACATTGGCCACATCGATTAAAATGCAGACAAAATAAAAAACGGCTTTGATCTTTAATATCTAACTTAATATTGCACTTAGAATACGTTATAATAAACAAAATTGTTTAGTTTTTTACCTGCCACAATTTTGTTCCTCATAACATTATGGATAAAAGTTATATTTTTGGAGATATTTGCAAAAAACCGATGAAAAACGTGACAAAATTGCGAATATTCAATTGCCAATAACTTGAAAAGTATTAGATTTATTGAAAAAACTTTATAGATGATTTTTTGCTTAAAATTAGTCTTCCTATCGATATCCGAGGTTATCTTAAAAAAAGAATACTCACCCCCGAGATGGGGTGGCAACCACTCCAGGGGTAGTTGCGGCGTTCAAATCATTTTCACTTTTGAATTGAAGGGTGCAATGAAACTAATTCCAAAATATCATGCAAATCGGTTCACAGTAAAAAAATTCGGACCCAAAATGCTTCATTGCCTGCACTATAGGAAATACCGCGGAATGTATACCTAGTACCTACTGCCATGTCATAAACAGAGGCTCGTTTAGTACTCCATTAAACTCGATTTCAACCATAAGAGTATAGGCCAGAGGCCAGTTTTGAAAAACGCCTAGCAATGAAATTGAAGGTGGAAATAGTATCAACGTTCCCCTTCTATTTTAGATCTCATAGGTTTAACCTGTGTGCTACGGAGTGACTTGTAAAATGTACCCTACCCTTATTTGTATGTTTCCCAAGCCGCATATTCAGTTCCCTATTTGGTTTGTTTGTACGATTGGCAACCATTGGTTCCTTAACCGGTATGCGAAGTACTGAGGGCAATTGGAATTGAGTTTTAGGTACCCGGGTACTGACCGCAGCGAAAGTTGATTGACTTCCGATCTTTGCGAAGAATTCACGACTGCGTGCCACTGACGACCTTCTGTCGTAGTCAATTAAAATATACTTATCGTTTCGTTTTATTATTTATAAATCACGTTTTCCACTATAAATAATATCTTGATTCTCAGTCTCGGAAACCATCTCCACACTAAATGTCACCCTACGTTTATCCAACTTTCGTTTGCACTCTTTCAACACTTTATTTCCATTCATATCCATCCTGTTTTCTGTCTCAGGTGCTACTTTCATACCTCCTTTACATATTTTACTTTGTCCGTTAATAAAAAACACAGACAAATGCATTTGGGGTTCCATCTCATGAATCCGATGTGGGAGGGTCATATTTTTTGCACCCCTTTTGTGGGGAGATAGACGCTACGGAAAAGTTTATATGTCTCTTCCGTTTTGTTTGTTTATGCTTCTTAAAATAACTTTTATCCTATTCTTTCTTTTTAAGTATCATACTACAAGTATGTATTAAAAGATAAACATATCATTATTATTACATATTTATGAACATGGGCTTTTAAAAATGAGCCGACTACAAACGCTATGGAATAAGGCCTTTTATCTTTTATTATTATATTGATGCGGCTGAACCTCGACCCTACCTTATAATTTTGGATGGATGGATATGTTATTGTTATTATTATGAAATGAAATGATGAATAATGGGAAGCATAAAATTTTAGTGGACTGAGATCCAGTATTGGTTGGTAGAAATGGTTTCTACTATTACGAATTTATTATGAGTAACATGCACTCTTTTTGTGACAAGTCGAGTGGTTTGTAATCTACATAGAAAATACTATGCACTGCATTATTGATTGTTTCAAAATGTATGTGATTAAGTTGAGTTTATTGGTCAGAAAATACTAATTTGTTAACAAAACGAAAGGATTGTAATCTAGATTAAGTTAAGTTACCTATAGTCAATACACGTAGTTTGAGTTTAATCCATATTAAGAGTGCGTTACTCGCGCTATGTACTTTGTAAGTATATCATTGCCTCAAGCGACTTTTTGGTAACGACGATATAATGTTACAAATAAAGAATAGCAGCTCGACCAATAATTTATTCACGGCACGAAGACTATTATACAGGACCGTTAGGCAGATGCATTTGACCTCCTTGTGGCTCAATTAACCGCCAACACTCGCCTCCTCTGTCTTCCAGGTTGTCTTTAATTCGTTACGTCTAATTGAATTTAAACTGTTTAAAAGTAAAAGTCATTAGTTGATAATGTCAATTGTTTGTCGCTGCATTGAATATATAGCATGCAATGGCTGGGGATTCATTGCTAGAAGATGATAGGCCTATCTTATATTAAATGTCAAAATCAATCCTTATGATGTTTAAGAAGATAGTAAAAAAAATTAAGCCTTTTAAGTTGAGGTGCAGTTATAATCATAAAGTTCTCGGAGTTTTTATTTTGCATATTCTAATAATATTCTATGAAGCCTATAAAAAATTAAGTGGTCGCCCTAAACAGGTAGGTATAAAATACAAAACGGCTTTACAGACACTCGCGTGTCCAGACGGTCCATTGGAATCGCAAACGACGCAATTTGGCGCCTTGGGGACTCCAAATTGGGACGTCTCCAGAACATTCCCTCTAACGTAACGGCTACCCGTTCCTTTTTTCAAAATGTCCGCGGGTGTGCGAATTTACTCCGCCATCTTGGACTCAATCTTTTGTTCGCCGGACAATGGATGCGAGAATTGGGAATTGGCCGTCAAGAACATGTGGACAATGGTAAACAATCGGCCACTCATTACCTTAATGTATGTGGCAAAACACATATGACCTTTTTATACACAGGTAAGTAGTTATTCTTAGATTTTTTCGTGGGTGGAAAATGCCTTGAAGATAAAAATGGTTGTAAAACACATCACAATATTTTCTTAAGATCCTATAATAAGGTCTATAGGTTCAAGGTCCAATTAATGTTTGCGTTTACGTTGCATAGTTTAAAAGTTCTTTACCGCATGAACATAATCTTCAAAACTTAATGTTTCATGCCTCATATCTAATAATTTCAGTTTATCGATCTAGAATCGAATGGTCTCGCCAGAAGCTTGTATGAACTTCTAAATTTTGCATTGATCCAAAAAAAAACCTTATACAACTGGCATATTTTACCAGCCTCGTTCTTACTCCTCTTCCACATATCATTCATGACGACTGCTCTCAACAAGGGTTGCGCTTGGATAGTGTCATCCAGTGACATTGATTGATTGATTATGATGGATATCGGTCTTCGGAATGGTTTTGATTTGCTATGAAGAAGGTTTGATATCGAAGGTCTGTTAATACGCACGTTACGTACAGTGAGGCATAAGTGAAGATGTAGTTGGTTAAAGTTAGAAAAGGTTTTCATGCTGTTATTTTGAAGAGCTTTTCTGATGAGTACAAATATGTAGAGTTATTTATACGCAATAAAGACAAATTAATTTTTACATCAAATAGGTATACCTAAATCTCTGTACACTTATAAATCTCTGTACTAAGGACTAGTTAGTTACCTAATATTTGCTTAGGTACATTTGTTGAAAGGATAACATAATTTAAAACCCAGCGAGTACCATGGGTGTGTTTGCCCATGAATAGCTTTTCCGGATACTTTGTTATAAAAAGAACCTTAATGTTGAATTAGTATTTACGTAAAATAAAAATAAAAACTGCTTTTTGGGTAGAAATGGTAGTACCTCGTAAAGTTCTATTCGTATCAGATTTTACATTCGGAAGCTAGAGGAGCATAAATTATGTCGACTGCAAAGTTGTACACTGAATTATTGATCTTGCACACTTTTTGTTTGATGGGGGTTTATTATGCTGCGTTGTTGACAACAGTGTGTCAGTTATGGTGGTCTGAAGTATGTTCTGCACCAAACATTTATGCGAGATCAATTATATCTCATGTCATGTTGTACAGTAATACAGTGAATTCGTTGTGTGATAGTGTGTAAAAAGTTTTAGTGATTAAGACAATAACAACCTTAAAAAGGTACGGTTTAAGTTTTCTTGAATGAAAGTGAATTGAAACATCCTACGTAATTCGTCAAAATACCTATCTAGAAGCATTATCTCCGCAAGTTCAATATTCTAAATAGGACATTCATTGAAAGACGTCCTTGCTACATTATCATCGTGTACATTAACATAATCCTACCCTTTGAGGACCCTTGGCCCTATTACCATTCTTATTATACCACCTTTGATGTCCCATATTCGATTACTATTTGCTTCGAATGTATTCTATAGAATACAGTTTGTATAGGGATTCGGTATGTCTACGTAGATACGAACAGTCCTTACTAAGTTTATATTATAATGGCCTTCAGGTTTCCCTGTGTTAAAGAAGTCTGGTATATGCGTAAGGCATGTTTTGTTCCTTTTGTGGAACAGCCAAGCTGATGTTGTGGGCTCCATTCTTTCTTATGGTTTAGTGGGTGGCGGGATATTCTAGTTACCCTTTTTTTTTAAAACGAAAATGATCTGAGATCTCTGGGATACTTATAATTGTAATTTTAAGCGTAACACAACTTACAGACAGGTAAATCAAAACGGGCTTGTATTTAAAAAACACAGAAATATCTCGATATATTTTATTGTTTTCACCAATATTTTTTTTCGGTTTCCCAATCGCTGCGTTCCAACTGCAAAAACGACAGATAGTTTTGTCCTAAACAACGCTTTGTCTAAATAAAACAATGTGTGTGGTAGTGCTTACAAAGGGCTACATTTTTACGGACATACAGAACAAAATGTCACATTTCACAATGTGGGTTATGATGACGAAGGTTGCCACTGGAATTAATGAATAAATTATTCATTTACTCACTTCTAAAATAAGTTTGAGAGAGACTAGCTGGAATAAAAGATATGAATTATCCAACAATATTAATAAAGTATCTGAAGTAGTATACTAATTCGTAGTACAAAAAGACACCCTTGCTCTTTAGTATAATGTGTTCTGATATAAGTGAACTTACCTTCGTGTTAGAATCTTAATGCTCATGTAGAACCTAGGTCTTCAATCTAATCATCCTTAGAAGGCACAGGTTGACAGACGTAAGTCAATCAGAGGGAAGTCCTATTCGAATAAGTTTATGGCAAAGATGGTGCCTTGATGACAGGGTTGGCCATACGGAAAACAAATATGTCCATAAAACATTTGTAAAACCCACTTATAAAAACAAACACGGTGGGTGGTGTCAGTGTGATAAACGTACAGTTTAATTAATGCTAATGGCAGTTTCTTGAGGAATTCAAATTAGCGTTGACGAGTTCTTTATAATTGTGGCATTCTAGAATTAAGTGCTGCGTAGTAAAGTTCACCTTGCCCGAATAAGTCTCAAAGTGAAAGAATTCCCATCAACCCTACTCGTATTGATATTGGTTGGATTGATCCTTGTGTAAATCTTAAAAATACGAATAAAATCATGCGAAAGAAGTTCTATCAACTCTACATAATATTAATATTAGATGGATTTCTATATGGTGTTCAGTATCGATAAAAAGCGTCTGGAAAACACGATTGATTTGAAATTTGATATCCCTTAGTTTGCAATGCGGCTTAGTGTGAATACTTGAATAAATGTCATTCAAATCGTCGACTTGAGCCTAATTTGGCTAACATGGCAGCCGTTAAGTTTACATGAAAAATTGAATACCTATGATAGAAGAGAGTGGATATGTTGCGGAGGCCACACATTACCATACAATGTGCAGCCGTGGCCTCAAGAGAAGGATGAAGCGCGGGGTTTCATTGCATGGCAACACTGGTACAAAATGTCCTTATCATTATCATCTTCAGTCCATTAGCCTCGCTGCTTCGCCTCGATAAGGAGACTTTGCCTTAAACTACCAAGCAGAACCTGTACGGGTTGGTGGATATGAATGTAGCTGAAACTTCCGAAGTTAGGGAGAATTTGAGATAAAACATTTTCGGTACCCTATCCGATGACCGGCCTATGCGAAAGTTCCCCGAGCGCGATAACCACTGCGCCACCGAGTTCCTACTATTTATTCTAGTAAAAAAAGAACCGATGGTAATAAACGGCACGTGAATAGATCCAGTTCACGTCACGTCTATCGAGACGGCACCTATTCACCCGCGTTCATAACACTGCTGGAAAATGAAACGTCCTCTCGCGAGGGAAGTGATATCGACAGCCTGCTGGAGTGACACGCGCCGCCCGACAATTTCCCTACTTATATCAATTTCCATTAACCTGCTCCGAATTTGACCGGCAAAGTTGAACAGTAAGGTTTACGACTTAAAGTAGAGAATTGCTCGTACGTGATGTTCCAAAATGGTTAAATATGAGAAGATATAATTTTTCATGTGGACGCTGAATAAGCAATGTCTACTTTCCTCCGGAACGCTATTGATTTAGGCAACAGTCAAAGTTCATTGTCTATTTAATGGACCCTAATTATGTATACAGAATAATTTTCGGAGATGTTTGGCATCTATTAGATCGCCTACATCCGCCTACGGCTGTTGAATGGAACTTTGATATTCAGCTCCAACTGCTATCGAATCTCGGAGCGTTGAAGTGCTTCATGTTATTAGTCATTATTCCGAACTCGTCGATAGTAACAAGTTATTTTGCTGAAATCAGCACGAATCCACGAGTTACTTTTACGTCCTCGAACACAATTCGGATCGGTTACGACGATTATATTACTGCCGATAACATTGATTTCTTTTCATACGCACGTGGATAAATACATGCTATTTTTATGGATTGGTTTGAATATTATAATTGTACAGTAAATACATTCTCAACATAAAATTAGACACTAAAATGGTTAAAGGCACATTTATTTTCCATAAAAGCAAAAACAGAGCTCGCTGCTGTTAACAAATTACGCTTATGGTTTGTCGAACTATTAGCCTGCTTTCCACAAGCTAGCGTCCAGTTTGCCTAGACCTCCAAAACATATATTGTTGCCGCTCTATAAGTAATCTTCAAATAACACTACGCTAGTATGACGGCTCCACGGAAAGCGGTCGTTGTTTGTATGCAAAAATGTAAAACCGTTACGTGCCGACAAATTATCGTGAATTTGAATTTTCAATAATGGTTACTGTTTGTTTTGCGGACTAGTTTTTGCCGCAGTCCCAAATAGCGGGAAGCAAATGAATAGATATTGTTTGTCAGGTAAACGGGCGCCAGACGGTAAAGTATACACCAAATCTCCAAACAAACACACTCAAAGGGATATTGAATGTCGGCCCTAATACAGAGCGAACGAGTTTTTCAATTCTATTTTCTTGAAATCGCTGGTAATACTATCTTGTTATCATTATCCGTTCTATTCAACCTTGTTATGTTACCTAATAATTTGTTTTTATGGATCTCATCAGTAACTATTGTATTGAATGGAACGACCTCCTTTTCGTTGGGTAAATTAATATATAAATATATAGCCCTTATAAAAGAGCAAAATCATTTCTTACTTTCTATGGTTATCTGTAAAAAGTGTAATTAATTTTAAATTTAATGTCATTTATTTCCGATTCTTATCATTTTTATGTTCCACCGTATATGTTTTACCATTAACTTTTAAATGTTAATTTTACGAAATGTACGGGACTTCAAACCATCTTCTTTAATGTGACTATTCAAGAGCCCTTTACTGCGAAGTACTCAAGTTTTTGTCTCGTCTCAGACAATACTGTTGGAATAAGGAAAGAATGTTGTTAGTGCATCCGCTTCCTCCTTCAAATTAGATTGTCGAGAAATCCGAGCGTTATGGTGGGGTGTTGGGTGCAAGGAAATTGCCTTGGAGTGGAGGCTTCATTGCTTTTCACGCTCCGCAACTCCGACTGGCCTATTAACTTACACCTGCTGGTTGCACAACTTTACTCCGGTATTCATAAATGTTCAACGACGGAAATTAGATTGAAAAGTATCCTCCGGGGGGCTGGGTTTTTTAAGGGAAATAAGAGACGATGACAAGTAAGATTAGTGTTATGGAGATAGATTCAAGCTTTGATTTAGAGTAGTCACTAAGCCGAAAAAACCCATTTTTTCTTTTTTAACCGACTTCAAAAAAGGAGGAGGTTCTCAATTCGTCTGTATGTATAATATTTTTTTTTTTTTTTTATGTATGTTCACCGATAATTTCATCAATTATGGACGGATTTCAAAAATTTTTTTTTTGTTGGATAGAGTTCAGTTCTGAGGTGGTCCCATTTTCACCAGTCCAGGATCTGATGATGGAATCCAGGAGAAATCGAGGGCAACCACCGAAAATTGTATGCTCGTATGGTGTTTTTGTTACGTAATCATGTCTTACTCAGGTATATGCTTCAGGGTGTCAACATTTGATGCTGCTGTCCTGATGATGATGCTACAGTACTCCTTAACGGTTAGGAGTTGGAAGGCAGAACTGCAATTGGTCGATGGAAACTATTTAGTAGCATGTAGGGCTTAAATGTTGCTTGTGAGGTATGCTTGAATCAACATCTGATGCTACTGTGCTGATGATGAAGCTACAGTACTCCTTAACGGTTAGGAGTTGGAAGGCAGAACTGCAATTGGTTAATCGAATGTATGTAGGGCTAACGTGATACTTGTGTATATTACATCCAGACCCACGGCGAGAAATCTCGCCGAGAAGTCTCGCTGGGCCTTCTGGCGAGAACAAGTAATTTATCCACACTCGCATTTACTTTTAACAACAACTAAGTTCCTATTAATAATTAAGTTCACAACGCTTTAACACAACTAAAAATCATGAAATAAACTGACTTTTTAAAAAAAATAATTAAACCGACTTCAAAAAAAGCGTGAACACAAAAATAAACTAACTTTGACATAGTTTAGGAAAATGATAGTATTAGGTAATAGATATTAGGAATTATTTTTTAATTTTTAGTTTATTTTTGTGTTCACGATTTTTTTGAGGTGGCCAAGCGTATGTATTTAAAGCACAAAATACATACGTTTAATAATGTTATTAAAGCTACTTGGAATATTATAAATAAGGAAACTTGTAGGAATAGATTACATGATAGTAAGTTATCCTTAAAAATTGATGATAGATTAATTAGTACAGATGCCGAAGTGGCTAAAGCCTTTGAGCACTTTTTTTCTGAAATTCCAGTCACGACTACTAGCTTATTAAACTCCTCACCGCATCATGCTGAATGCCTCCTTAAATCAAAAGTAGAAGAGTGCAAAATTGTTTTTAATTTCACGCATATTGATGCACTAGTTATAATTAAATCATTCAAAGAACTTAAGTTAAAAAAGACTGAAGATCTATGGGGTATTTCAATAGATATTTTAAAAACTATTATTATTGCCATTGCACCATATTTAGCATTAATATTTAATAAGAGCATTGAAATGGGTCAGTTCCCAAATCTTATGAAACATAGTAAAATAACTCCTTTATTTAAATCAGGAGAAAAGACTGATTCGTCAAATTTCAGACCCATATCCATACTTCCATCTCTAAGTAAAATTTTTGAAAAAATTATTTTCAATCAGTTATTGTCACATTTTAATTCAAATTCTTTATTTAATGAAAATCAGTACGGATTTACTAAAAACAAATCCACAACTGATGCAGGAGTTTCATTAGTAAAACATATTTTTGATGCATGGGAGGCTAAGCAGGATGCGATAGGTATCTTTTGTGATTTGTCAAAAGCTTTTGACTGTGTAAGTCATGAAACCTTGCTGATGAAGATGCGGCATTATGGCCTCTCAGAGTTCGCTTTAACCCTTGTTAAATCATACCTCACTGGCAGAGTTCAAAAGGTGAACATCAATGGAACTAACTCCGATGGCGCACCATTGATAATGGGAGTGCCCCAGGGCTCAATATTGGGACCACTCCTTTTTCTTATATATATTAATGATCTTCCTGCCATTGCTAAGGGTCTATGTGAGACTGTGTTGTTTGCTGATGATACATCTTTAGTTTTTAAGGTAGATAGACGTAATATACAACTTGACGAGGTAAATAACGCGCTCTCACAAGTCCATCATTGGTTTACAACTAATAACTTACTACTAAATCCTAAAAAAACAAAATGTATAAGATTCACAATGCCAAATGTGCCACAAGTTATTACAAATGTTTTAATGAATAATGAACATATTGATGTAGTCAAATCAACTGTCTTTTTAGGAATAACCATAGATTAAAAATTACAATGGAGCCCCCATATTGTTGCTTTGGCTGGGAGACTAAGTTCTGCAGCATTTGCTGTAAGAAAAATACGGCGCCTTACTGATATTGAAACGGCGAGATTGGTTTATTTCAGCTATTTTCATAGTGTTATGTCTTACGGTTTGTTGTTGTGGGGGTCGTCTGCTGATATACAAACAATTTTTGTATTACAGAAAAGGGCGATCCGTGCAATATACGACCTTAAGCCGCGTGATTCACTCCGTGAGATATTCAAGGAGATTAACATATTAACTACAGCGTCTCAATACATCTTTGACTGCATAATTTATATACGCAAGAACCTACACAATTTTTCTAAAAAAAATGACTTTCATAGCTTTAATACACGAAATAAACATAAGCTTGCCGTTCCAAGTCACAGGCTTCATAAGACTGGGAAGTCTTTTATTGGACTAAGTGTCAAAATATTTAATAAACTACCAGAAAGTGTAATTGAATTTCCTAAACAAAAATTTAAGTTGTTCATTAAATCAACCTTAATGAAGAAAGGTTATTATAAAATAGATGATTATTTAAATGACAAATATGCATGGACATATTAATCTGCTCAGCCGCACTTATTTTGTATTTATTTTTAAGGTATATTTGACATAATTGTAAAATTGAAATTTATTTTTAAAAAAAGGCAAAACTGTCTGAGTTTCTTGCGGCGTCTCTTCTCAGCAGGCCATTCACGTCGAGGCGCTGGTAGGGTAAAAAAAGTTTTGACGTGCAAAAGAATTTACTAAGTGAATCAAATTGCTAAATAAATCATTTATTTCATTTATTTATTTCATTTATTTCAACAAAATGAGTTTCGTTTAGTTTGAAAGTTTTTGTATTGTTTTCTGATTGTTTTTAATTAATTGCGTCCTCGGTTCATTGCGAAACCGCTTAGTTGAAGAGATACCTTGGAAATGCGTATTGCTTTATCTGCGGTCAGATGATATCGGTTTCATTACTGGGTAGCTTACCACTGCCTACTGCCTACACTGCGTGCGGTACACAATCACACTTGTACATGTAAGTACATACATATGTACTCGTACATACATAAGCGTTCAAGTTATATGCCACCCACTGTCGTCAGACGGGTTATTATTGGTCCACGATGTTTAGATTTGGCTAGTACCGTTCTTAACCGTTCCTAATTAGGTTTTGGTATAAATAATACCCTTCTGGCTGTTTTTCGACCATAGCGGCCGATCGTACTATTTGCCAGGTACCCAGTATAGTTATAGTGCACAAGTGAGTGCGCAAGCACTGGTGCACTCCCTTTTCCCGCACTCTCATAGTTCGGTGGGACAGGAATCTGACGCGTCCGATGATGTGCAGGACCAACGGCTTAACGTGCCTACCGAAGCACGGCGAAGCTCGAGATGAAATTTTAAGGTCACCCATCCGATGACGTCTGCGAAAGTTGCTTAACTTATTAATCACAGGCCGAGCGCGCTTACCACTGCGCCATCGCGTAGGTGTTAGTTATACATGCTCTTGTTACACTTATGAGATAATAACGAGGGTAAAAGGATGCATGCAGCAATTGATTTTAGAATAGCAAGCTGTCATATCCCTTCAATCATGTTATATTATAGGAAACTATTTTATACATCTTGAACTTTTATTTCAGCGGTTCACATTTTGCCATACTAATGTTAAAATTTCATTGTAAACTACATAAACATTATTGGTCTTTTGCATAACGATCACACTGAATTACAAGTTTTAAGTTGTAATCTGTGTTTGTGGAATATTGTAACAATGTCGCAAAGGCCGTTTCAAATTCCTTGATTCTTATTTTTTGTTTTTACTTGAACCTAGCGTGGTCTTGATGCCATACAAGGTCTGCGTTTCGCAAAGTTCTTATCTCTTCGTTTGTTTGTTGTATGCGTTAATTAAAACCGGTTGTTTTAATGCATTTTGAGATTAGGATACGAGTAATTCTCTGTTTCCTATAAAGTCATTTTGATATTTTTAAATGATGTGCCGCAATCCGGTTTCCATTTATTTAATAAATAAACAATTTAAAAGTGATTTGTTTCGAAGTATTTTGAACTATGTTAATAAATATAATAACTCATTAGTGGTTTGGTCTCCGTTGGCCTAAACAGAGAGAACAGAACAGCTCTCGATTATCATTGTTAACATTAATGGAAATACATTTGGGTTTCCTTAAGGTTTCTCTCTTCATCGTAGTACCGAGTAACTCATACGCACAGAGAAATCGAACGTGTTGAGATTCAAATTAATTATATCATTTATACGTGCTGCATATTTGTTGTTACAGTTTTTGTGGTTTAAAACGTGATGTGACAACGTTAATTGAGTGATTAAGGAGATACTTCCTTGAATTGAATTAAATTATTTGTTATCTACCATTTCGTGTCACCTTTTTGAGTCATCGTCAAGAAGGAAATGTTGAATTTATAAAACAAAACCAGTTAGTCAATAATTACACATTAAGAAATTTGATTAAAAAGTAGTCATCCTCGACATCTTGAAGTTACCCGACAATACCTGCATGTTATTGGTTATTATACAACAATTTTTTTTAAAATTCAAATCTGGGGTTTGTTTGGTCTAAAATAGAAGTGGCTAAAAATAGTTTTGGTTATTTTAGAACTCATTGTTACCTTGTAGGCTCTCAGGAAAGTGCCATTCACAGTCGTGTGCTTCGTAATTTTAATTAGTTTAAAACTATTTTTGTTATTTCTGTTGATTTGATGAATGGCCACAAAGGAGCTTGGTCACATAACGGGATAGCAACCGGATAGCGTGTAATCTTACCATCTTTGAGGAGATAATCCACTTTGAGTGCCCAATTTCGACCACCCGCACCTGGAGTAATTGGGCTAGTCCACTTTCGGTAGGTACATATGGTTATTTTTGGTATGTCTATTTAATACTTTTGGCAAGCTAATAATATGAGAAGGTACTTAAAGTGGACTAGGACGGGTGCTCAAGCCAGGTGCTCACAAATTGGGTGTACAAAGTGGACTACATCTCTTTGAGGTTCGTCACGCTCGCTGCCCCAATTCTGTGGTTTTAGTTTTTCTCGAACAAAACAGACCCAGTCGAATGGACACCAGATGACCAGACGCAGCTGTTTGTACCAAATGGCTTTTGTTCGGGCGCGAAACTATTGGTGTACGGATTTTATGTTTAAAGTTTTACGTTTGATTTTTATTCTTGTTGTTATTTACTTATCCCATAAACTGTGGACGATGCTTTTGCGTCGGTGTAAGACTTCTAAGAAGTTGAAAACAAATGCAGGCACTTGTGTGATAAATATTAAAACATTGGTTGGTCATCCTACGTAAATATTATATTTCAACGTAAATTATATTTATTGATGTTTGAAATAGTAACACACGGATTTAACGTATGTCTACGTCATTCACACTAAACTAAAATTGTGTAAATACACGTTAAACATCATTATCATAATCAGCCTATCGCAGTCCACCGCTGGACATAGGCCTCTCCAATGCCTCTCGACACAGCCCCATCCTCGGCGACTATAGCGATTGCGTAAATACGCGTAAAAAACATTATTTATAAAAAACTATTAAAGTCACACTGCATTTAGTAAACACGTTTTATTAAGCAGAGCAGACTGTACTAACGTTACATTAATTACCACAGTTATTATATTTTTATAGGCACCTTAATTACTTGTTTATGATTACCGTGACCGTGAAGTGATATGGAAAAATGTTGCATTTCTGTTAGTAAAACGTTATGCCAGTGGTTGCTATAAGAAAAATGTTTACAAACTTGTATATATTTTATGTGTTCTAGTTCTCATGGCTAAGCGAAATATTAGGGCAGGATATCCGAAACTAGCTTAATCGCTTTTCAATTAGGTACTTACAACTTATTTAGAAAATGTTATCATTTATTGCGGATTGAAGCAATGTTGGTTAAAAATATTTGCCATTCTAGAATCTAGATAATTTCTTAGAGATCTCTACATGTTACATGATAGTAAATTATTATGATATAACGCGACACAGTTATATATAATTCTGTTAAAAAAACGTTTTCTGTTGAGAAATGAGGAAGGCAAACTCGTAATGACAAGCTTCTACTCCAATAAAGTCAAGCCGGGTCTAGTGAATTATGGCTCTAATGTGACGCTCCACTATTAAATTATTATTGAATCAATGTTGCTAGTGCAGTCAAGGAAAATCTTTTGAGTAGTGTAGTGATTCTAACGTAACTTTAATGCTTACTTTCTTCCAAATTTACTCAAAATGCTGAACTGTATTATACTAGACATGCGCACAGACATTTGCTTGAGAATTAAAGCTGTATGGAAAATACAAACAAACAGAAAACGGCTTATAATAGTCTTAAACTGAAACAGCGCAGACAGACATAACATTGTTATTATATTAGACTCCGTGTCTGACAGGAGCACGTCGGCTCCGTGAGTCATAGTTGAACAATCAAAGATTTTGGAAGTACTAGATGGAGAGTATGATTTGACAGATTTTTTGTCCTTTTTTTCCTTATTAGGAATCATGTGTGATAGAGCAAGATACCAGACACCCGTCAAAAATCGTCTAAACGTCATGGAACTAGGGATTCCAGTACATGCGTACCGATTTTCATCGATATCGACTCTCCGTTTATATGTGTAGTTTATGATCTACTGCACGTAAAATTTTGATACAGAATATTTTTTGATAATAGAGGTGGTATTATAAAATAACTTGAATGACGACATCATTTATAAAAGTGGCTATTTCAATAATGTATATGGGTAAAGCTGGTCTGGCTATTATGGCGGTAATTTTTTAACGGGAATCGAATCCAGTGTTATTCGTACTTCGAGCGCAATATTGTAAGTAGTAAAAAGTGCCGTAAATATTGTAAGAATATTGAATGACAACCTCGAACAGTTACTTTATAACATTGCATTACACTCAGATAAACGGATAATACTTTCCTTTCCTCTTTCTCGCGATATGAATCCACGCACAATGCATTGCATTGTCATTAGATATGTATCTGTTCTGTCTGTAAAGAACTTGCACTCAATCTATGAATTAATAATTTTAATCGACTTCTGTTGAGAGAAACAAACTTTGTAGAGAGATACAGGCGAAGAGATGTGTTGAGTAAATAAATAAATAAATTCATTGGACTAACACACCAATTGCCTAGCCCCAAACTAAGCTCGAAGCTTGTACTATGGATGCTAGGGAACGGATAGACATACTTAAATACATTTATAAACATCCATGACTCGAGTACAAATGCCGATGTTCATCACACAAACATTTGCCCCTACCGGGATTCGAACCCGCGACCTTTGGTTTTGTAGCCAGGGTCTCTAGCCACTCGACCAACAGGCCTGTCACGTACGCCGTACGGGTCGACTTAAAGGTAGGTAATATAAATTTAAATTACCTTTGTTAAACTGAATCGGGTAATATTGTATCTTTTCTTTACACTTTTTCGCTTAATGATGAACATTTTCAATGATTATTATTTATGTTGAGTATTTTCATATTAGTAAATAAAAAAATCTCTTAGTAGAAAAACGTCTTGTTGGCTCGAGGACTTTATCGATAGGCACGGCACTATAGGTGTAAAAATAGGTGAATTTTTGAAGTTTTGGTGGCTTCACTCAAACCTGACATATGGATTATCTATTGATTTTTCCAAAATCTTTGTGAACAATGGTTGTAATCGATTGCTAAGTGCACTTCTCGAGTGCACTTCTCGAGTGCAGTTAATGTTTTCCTAGACAAGTTTCGGAACTGGCGAAGAATTTCTACGATATATAGATTGTATATGTAGAAGAGTAATCTCTATAGCAAATGTTATAATGCATAGATTAAATTAGATGTGCGTGTTGGCTGACATATGACTGATGGATGAAAGATAAGACGCATAAAAATAAGTGCTTTCTATGCTTTCTGAGCCAAGGGAATAATCTTCCTCCAGAACCTGGACTATCGCTGAGTAGTATTACCAGCAAAACCTTGGACTACAGCTGTTTTTAACCTGGTCTACAACTTCCTGAAGTTTATACTTCACATTTGTTTTATGACTAGCAAAACTGCATCAGGTATTTTAAGTTCGTCCTTGAAGTTAACACGTGGCGCGGCTGTCTTAAGGTGCAACTAAACAACCCTGTTACCGCGGAGGTATTAAGGTTGGCTGTGCAGTTTATAATATATGCGGCGGCGGTGCAGTGCTCAAGTCATGACGCAAGCAGGCGTCACGTTACTCAACATCAGCAATGCGGTGTCGATCACGCAAATGTGCATTCTTTCAAGAATTACTTGCCGCAATATATAAAAGAAATATATCTCTAATTAGAGTTAGCGGTAACTCCTAGGATCATATTTATGGGCGCTATTAATTACCGCCCGGAACCAGCATTTATTTTATTATTGTTTATGTTTGTTCTAGTCGTATTTCTGGGTCGTTACTCTTAATGCCTATCTATCTTAAGACACGCTACTTTATCCGTGCGTGCTTATACTATATTCTAGTTTAAGAACTTGAGTTAAAAGTGCGTCATCCGTCATCATCACTTAAATAAAACCTTTCGAGCCGCTTTCGGCCAAGGCCGCCGATCCGACTATCGGCCTGGTACACAAGATATGTATATTATAGTGCACAGCATCAACACAAACAGTGTGTATTAAATTAGTAGCCTTCAATTTGCCTTCTTTGTTAACTTGGTAACCTTCTATTCTAAACGCTATTATAAAAACTATAAACAAGCAGTGCTCTTATTTCTTTATCTTTCAATTAGCAATCCAGAGCTACTACATGCCTTCGATGAAAAATAGCATGCAGTTTCAGACACGTGGAAACCGTTAGATGCTCTCATTTTAATAGATGATTTATGATAACCACTCACCGAGTAACGATATGGATTTACAACTGTAATAGTGTTCGATAAGATTGTTATTATACTTATTTATAGACAAAATAATAGTAAGTTCGTAATTGTAACTTATTTTTACGTATTCGCAAAATCAGGGCAGTAATATTTATAGCAGTGTTCTTTATATTGCTCAAGGGTGGAGAAAGACTCGATAAATGATTTTGTTCATATTAAAAAGGTAGATGTTAGTGGAACTTCCAATAGAATGAGCCGCTCGTTTGGGGACGTACCTCCACCTTACAGAAGACCTTAGTAAAGTAGTTCGGAACTGTTGTACTATGTGAGTAAAGTCGCCAGAGATCAGTTGGGCAGCGGTGATCAATTACCATCAAGTGACCCCCGCTCGTTCGCTTGCCTAAAAAAACGTATTATGAAATAATACCCAAAAAGTGCTCGGGTTTATTTTGACATGAAATATAAGTAGTGTGTACTTGCATAACAGTATTTCTGAAATTTCATCTCGAACTACAAACGGTGCCGCGTAGGATTTCTCGCAATTAGAAGGCAATCAGAACTTTGTCACCTATGTAAACCGAAGCGTGTGGTCTGATAGTAATTACAGCGGGGTTTCCGTGCTGACTGATGAAGGTTGAAATTATGATTTGATCTGTTTTTAAAACGAGATCACATGTTTATCTAATCATCTGGTTTTCTATGACAAGTAATATCAGCTTCATAGGGATTTTTAATGAGTGGATTGCTTGTTGGCTCTTTCGGTTGCAACGTGTGATCGAAGCGTAACTGAGAAGTTACTCTTCATCATCCGGCACTACATATGTACTTTAAAAAAATATCATAAGCCGTGAGTAAGGTGAGTCAGGTCGCCAGAGCTGTTGGGGATGGTATGGGGCCTTGGTGTGTCCATGGGCAGAGGTGATCACTTACCATAAGGTGACCCTCTTGTTCGTTTGCCTCCCTATAACATAAAAAAACAAAAGAATCAAAATTGATTTTCAAACTTAAAGATAAAAGAAAAGTTTAACCACAAATATAAACATTAATCTAGCTGGTGAGACTTTACACCACAGCCAATATTTAAATTCAAATTAAATGCACCGAGAACTTTTATTTATTTAATCAGCTATAAGAGTCTGGAATTTCATCTTATTTCTACTGCGATAATGGAATTTTAAGTTCCAGACTACTTTTTATAGCTTCAGGATACCAATTTGAATCCTCACAATAATGCTGGTTGATCCCTAATGAAATTGGAATTCAGAGATGATCTCCGAAATGGAATTTATATTTTAGCTGTGGATTAAAACTTATCCAGTAGGGATAAACTTGGGTGTAAGTGTTCATTGAGCCTATTTCGGACGTTCCTTGCATGTGTATCGACTAACTAAGACTTGAAATAAAAATTTGTTTAATGAGCAGTTATAAATAAATATACATATTTATAGATTTTTACCGATTTGGTGACTATGTTAAAGAGTCTCTAAAGGTCGTTTGTTAAGGTAAAAACACAATACATGACAAATTAAAGTCACTCAACGACTACACGTTACGTGCTTGCTTGGTTATTTGAAAAGCCCCCGAAATCCTACCGAGCAATCGACAATTCAATTGTATTCAACAATCACTTGAATTAAGAGGTCAGCGAAGTCCAATTGAATGCAATTTGCGAAGTGGACCTAACGGCATTGTGCCTTCAATGTGAGACCAGTTCTTGGTGTGTGCAGCGGCACCTGTTCTTTACTGGCTATTGTTTGGTTACAATGGACGATTAGCTATTGAAGATTCGACTTCTTTGCTGTTATTGATCGTTTTATATTAATTGGAAGTTTGATTACGACAAAGTTTACTGGTTACGTTACTGGTGCTGTACATTCCTTTTATATATTTTTTTAACTAAAACACCAATTGCCTAGCCCTAAACTAAGCTCGAAACTTGTACTATTTAAGCTAGGGAAAGGATAGACATACTTAAATACTTTTATATCTCTTTATTATGTGTTTAATACCCCGGATCAGACTGTGATAATTAGCTTTTCGAGTACAGCTCATGCTAGTGATCTTAATCGATCATGACACATTTGGCAGCGTCGGCGATTTAGCCGACATCTTTGATTGTGGGGTCTTTACAATCAATTATGACTGTAGATATAATAGTAAATCATTTGATCGATCTAAGGGTCTAGCCACAGCTACGGCGGCGAGCGGCGCGGCGAGCGGCGCGGCGAGGCCGGCGACGGCCGCCCTAGTCGTGGGTATAGCCGCCGCGCGTTCGCCCCGCGCATCTCGCCGCCGTAGCTGTGGCATGCTTCATACAATTTCCTTTATTTGATTTTTTCGCTCGCCACTTTCGCTGGCGCTAGACGCATCGCAAGTCGCACCGCTGTGGGCTGTGGCCAGGGTGTAAGATTATGTGTGTATGATTCTTTGTGTGTGTTCTTATGGAGGAGTGCGTGCACTCAGTGTCTAGTTTATCTATTAAATCCGTCACTTACATCAAAGTACCTATTTTCCCTAAGGTCCCTTCTTTGCCCTTCATTTCATGATGTAGAAATCTAAACTAACCGCATTGAAAGTGTTTCAATCTGATCATCATCGAAGATTCAATCGTTATTATTCTATTGTCTCTCTTGTTGCACAATTCTCATGTACCCCTGCATTTCGTGCAATTCGCGGTTCCCCGACTCTCCTGTCTCTGTCTGTCATTGGCAATTAGAGCGGCGCGGGCGCACTGCGTGACGGCTGACGTAACGCAGCCTTCACACTCGCTGGCGGCTCAATCCGCTTTCCTGACGTTGCTAAGGAATTAAGATCCTGTGTTGGTGATAATGTTTGGAAAGGATGCAATTAGAAGGGGTATATCACATTGTTTGACTTTACGTCTTTTTTCAAAGGATGCAATTAGAAGGGGTCGATCACATTGTGACTTTACGTCTTCTGTCGCCGGCAAGCACATTCTACGTACGAGAACAAAATTTATTCGTCAACATGGAGGGAAGGTCCGAATAATTTATTGTATTTTTTTCTATGTAATGACACGACACTTTTACAATTATAAAAGTCGTATAATAGACGGCTTCTGTTGTCCATGGACAACAGTGCCTATGATAGCATATTTCTTCGAGGTGTCTAATTGCCAATAACCTCACTTCCATGTATTGGCCTTTATTACTGCAAAAATACATCTCGGCGGATAACATATGGTCTACTTGATCTGGTGATCTGTTGTAGGTGTCAGCTTTCTAAGTAGCACATAACTTCGATCGTTGAATATTCAGTAATTATACCTATTTGTATACCCAGTAGGTATGTCCTTATTACCTACTAAGGAACAAAGCGTTTTGGCAATTTCAAATGCTATTTCGGTCGTTGACAACTTTGCCGTTCACGACCATGATTTATACAAGGCGAGTGAATATCAACAGTTACTAAATCCTACATACGAGTACTTTGCCACTACGAATCAGGCGGTGACGTGTTCATAAAAGCTGTGAATAGCAGTACCTCATTTAGAAAAAAACAAATAAAATATAAACAACCAAACTTGTCCGGTTTTAGTATTTTTTTTTTGTTTTTTGTTATATTTTTTTTTTGGCAAACTAACAAGAGGGCGGTTAACACTTACCATCTGATGGGAAGTGGTAACCGCTGCCCATGGACATCAAATCCGTACAAGGGTCGCAGATGCGTTGCCTGCCTTTATAACCTCCCCAACTGAGCTCAGGCGACCTTACTCACCAGCAGAAACATAGCACAATAGTTACGAAGTGCTTCTTCACTGTGCTATTTTTATCTCATGACTAGAATTCGTCGCGTAAACTTAAGAAAACAACAAGATCATTTATTAATGAACTTTTGAGAAATAATTACCAAAGCAATTAAAACGACTTTTTTGGAATAGGTATAATATAATTATAGCAATAGACACATTCCGCATCGATTATTATAGGAAATTATACATTCTGCATCGAAATAATTGCGTAACAATTTCTCTATTGTGAATACTTGTCATATGTAAATGTACTGCTGGACTTTCCGTTATAGGTGCGTTAGATGGGGTAAACCCATCTGTACTGATTGCGATTAAGTTGTTATTGCCTTTATCACATACAGTCAGCATCAAATAGATAGTGACACTCAGGGTAGTCAATAATATCGGTACAAAGTTCGCACTAATGGGAAGCATTTTAAGAGTTCTTGGATACCATTGGCGATATGTCTGTAACCAAATTTACGGCGGTTTGATTGAACCGATCTATATGACAATGTGAATTTGTCGGCTTTTTGAACTAATATAACGTTGAAAACAATATGGAAACCTAAGTTTGAACCAATATTATTGATTGTTTGATATTGTCTATTCATTACCCTAAGTTTCACATCTATCTGATGCTGACTGTACATACGCAGCGGCCACATACTCCCATTCGTTGTCTACAGGCTACTATGATTAAAAAATACATTGTTTATAGCATGCAAGCGTGCACTGTTCAGTTTTATTCTTGTGTTTGTAACATAAGCAATTTGCATCTTTTGTGTTTATTCAATTAATGGGAAGTATTCCCCATTAAACATCACCTTGGCTGTTTTATCTAGTCTAAGTTTGTACACATGAAAACTCAAGTTAATTAAACAAAGTTTTGCTAAACGGGTGTCTTGTGCCATTGGGGTTTTACCGAAATCGCATAGACGGCAATTTGTATTAAATAAATCTTGTCATCTAGTTTACAAGATGTCTCTGATGACCTTTACACCTTCTACAATAAATTTGTTTTTGTTTTATTCACCGGAAAAAACCGATGACCTAGGTTTAAGAGTCATGATATAAAAGCAATAATGTCCTACTGTCAGAATAATCATGTGACTACAGTCATAGATTTAAATTACAGTTGTTTCGGGTGAGGCAACCATTCGTCCACTCGTTTATCCATATGACATTGTCTTAAAACATAATGTTAATAATTTCTTTTAATTCTTTTCAAACTTCCTTTCTTTCAATGTAATTACTCTGTAACTAAACATCGTGAATCTCTTGTTACAGATCGGTAGATCGTCAGAGTCGCCGATCGACTTCGTGGTGATGGACACGGTGGCGGGCGACAAGACCGGCGATACCAAAGTGCTGCAGAGCACGATATCGCGGTTCGCGTGCCGCATCATCGCCGACAGAAACGACGTCAACAACTGCCGCATCTACGCGGCGGGCTTCGATTCCTCCCGGAACATATTCCTCGGCGTAAGTGTCATATGACTCCTCAGGCCCATCACTGGAGTCTCTGGGACACAGTGCTGCAGAGCTCGATATCGCGGTTCGCGTGCCGCATCATCGCCGACCATAACACTATAAAGTCTCTAGGACTCGATGGGGCTACAGAGCACGAGAACGACCTCGCCTCTCTAGGCCACTACCAGGGCTTAGTAGGTATGCCTCGAGAGGCCAGCCCCGAGAAGCCGGCTGGTGGCGTGTTAGCGCTCCTGGCCCGTCTTCGCCTTGCCCGGAGGTCTTCTTCCAGTGCTTTAATACTAATGCAGTAATTTCAACACTGCTGCCCGTAGGACCCCAAAAAAAGTCCTATCAACTTTATTTACGATTAAAGGCGAGAATTTAAATACTATAAAATACGATTGGAACTGTAAGTATATTTTGTTCAATAAGAATTCTAATTCTATCTCTGTTGTATTACAGGAGAAAGCCACGAAATGGACAGAGAACCACGAGATAGACGGGCTGACGACGAACGGCGTGCTGATCATGCACCCCCGAGGCGACTTCTGCGGCGGCAGCGCCACCTGCGGCCCGTGGCGCGAGACCTCCGTCGGGGGCGCGGTCTTCTCGCTTAGGGAGAGCCGATCCGCGCAGCAGAAGGTAGTATAGTCATATGAATATAGCTGTAAACATCACCATCACAAATATTGATTTATTCCCGAAATACGCACTAACAAATCCTCATCAGTAGGTATTGTTACTTATTTTCTCGTGTCACGCGGTACGCTCGCTCGTTTATGGATTCAAAGTGCACCGATATCGTATACGTTTAAATCCTTATGAAGGTGCCAGAAATACATCAGGAAAAAAATAATTATACTTTCAGAAATAAATAAACCATTTTAAAAATTAAAGAATAAAATATTTTTAAAAGCCAATTATAAAAGCATTCACTGTCATATAATTATTTTTAACACATGAAATTGCGGGCACTATATTTTTCCACTTAATAGATATTACGTTTTCCTTTTATATTGATAGCCATATATGCATTTCTATCTAAATTCATAAAATAATATGCGTTGCTTTTCCAGGGGTTACCGTGCCAAGCAGAAACAAACGTACTGAGAGATGGCACCATGATTGACCTATGCGGGGCCACTCTCCTCTGGAGAAGTGCTGAAGGACTTAAGAATTCACCGGTAAGTACAATTTTATACTTTCATCAGAATGTAGTGATTCCGCAGTAAACGAGTCTTTTGAATTATTAATGCTGAAGAGAAGACGCGTGCACTTTGTTTGGTTTTTGAATGTTGACAAATACCTTGCTAGTATAGAAACACACTAGGCGGAAAAAACGCGACCGAGCCGACTACTCCTGCAATGTATTTTAAATGGAAAATGTCACACTATGCCGAAATAACGTCGCGTAATTTTGTGTAGAAAATGTATTGCCGCTGAACTTCGCTCTCGTAATTTTAGCCTAGTGTGTTCCAAGTCCTACCTACACCTATGTGCCGTGTTGTGCCAGCCTAAAATAGTAGTACCACATGTGTTCCCGAGAGTGTTGCCATAAGAGATTAAGAGCCGTTCTGCGCTCTGGTCAACATCTTTCCGCTTTGTTTTATCGTTCACCATAATGCGGTCACCAACCCGCTTGTGCAATAAGCTGTATAAGCATGGTGACTATGGTCCTTCCTCCTCATAACCCGCCTCACATTCCGCCTGACTGCTGCCAACTCCTCAGAATGACCCTACACTACTTTAAAATTGATTCCATGTTCATTGTTTCGGCAGACAAAGCGCGACTTGGAGGCGCTAGTGGACGAGCTGAACGCCGGGCGGCCGCAGTGCCCCGTCGGGCTGAACACGCTGGTCATCCCGCGCAAGCTGTCCACGGCGCACCAGGACCTCAACCAGCCCTACGTCTACCTCAACTGCGGCCACGTGCAAGGTAACGGAGACAGTTATACAGACAACAGCACATAAGGGGGAACGCTCGGGCTGAACACGCTGGTCATCCCGCGCAAGCTGTCCACGGCGCACCAGGACCTCAACCAGCCCTACGTCTACCTCAACTGCGGGCACGTGCAAGGTAACAGAGACAGTTGTACAGACAACAGCACATAAGGGGGAACGCTCGGGCTGAACACGCTGGTCATCCCGCGCAAGCTGTCCACGGCGCACCAGGACCTCAACCAGCCCTACGTCTACCTCAACTGCGGCCACGTGCAAGGTAACAGAGACAGTTGTACAGACAACAGCACATAAGGGGGAACGCTCGGGCTGAACACGCTGGTCATCCCGCGCAAGCTGTCCACGGCGCACCAGGACCTCAACCAGCCCTACGTCTACCTCAACTGCGGGCACGTGCAAGGTAACAGAGACAGTTGTACAGACAACAGCACATAAGGGGGAACGCTCGGGCTGAACACGCTGGTCATCCCGCGCAAGCTGTCCACGGCGCACCAGGACCTCAACCAGCCCTACGTCTACCTCAACTGCGGCCACGTGCAAGGTAACAGAGACAGTTGTACAGACAACAGCACATAAGGGGGAACGCTCGGGCTGAACACGCTGGTCATCCCGCGCAAGCTGTCCACGGCGCACCAGGACCTCAACCAGCCCTACGTCTACCTCAACTGCGGGCACGTGCAAGGTAACAGAGACAGTTGTACAGACAACAGCACATAAGGGGGAACGCTCGGGCTGAACACGCTGGTCATCCCGCGCAAGCTGTCCACGGCGCACCAGGACCTCAACCAGCCCTACGTCTACCTCAACTGCGGGCACGTGCAAGGTAACAGAGACAGTTATACAGACAGCACATAAGGGGGAACGCTCGGGCTGAACACGCTGGTCATCCCGCGCAAGCTGTCCACGGCGCACCAGGACCTCAACCAGCCCTACGTCTACCTCAACTGCGGCCACGTGCAAGGTAACAGAGACAGTTATACAGACAACTGCACATAAGGGGGAACGCTCGGGCTGAACACGCTGGTCATCCCGCGCAAGCTGTCCACGGCGCACCAGGACCTCAACCAGCCCTACGTCTACCTCAACTGCGGCCACGTGCAAGGTAACAGAGGCAGTTATACAGACAGCACATAAGGGGGAACGCTCGGGCTGAACACGCTGGTCATCCCGCGCAAGCTGTCCACGGCGCACCAGGACCTCAACCAGCCCTACGTCTACCTCAACTGCGGCCACGTGCAAGGTAACAGAGGCAGTTATACAGACAGCACATAAGGGGGAACGCTCGGGCTGAACACGCTGGTCATCCCGCGCAAGCTGTCCACGGCGCACCAGGACCTCAACCAGCCCTACGTCTACCTCAACTGCGGCCACGTGCAAGGTAACAGAGGCAGTTATACAGACAGCACATAAGGGGGAACGCTCGGGCTGAACACGCTGGTCATCCCGCGCAAGCTGTCCACGGCGCACCAGGACCTCAACCAGCCCTACGTCTACCTCAACTGCGGCCACGTGCAAGGTAACAGAGACAGTTATACAGACAACAGCACATAAGGGGGAACGCTCGGGCTGAACACGCTGGTCATCCCGCGCAAGCTGTCCACGGCGCACCAGGACCTCAACCAGCCCTACGTCTACCTCAACTGCGGGCACGTGCAAGGTAACAGAGGCAGTTACACAGACAACAGCACATAAGGGGGAACGCTCGGGCTGAACACGCTGGTCATCCCGCGCAAGCTGTCCACGGCGCACCAGGACCTCAACCAGCCCTACGTCTACCTCAACTGCGGCCACGTGCAAGGTAACAGAGGCAGTTATACAGACAACAGCACATAAGGGGGAACGCTCGGGCTGAACACGCTGGTCATCCCGCGCAAGCTGTCCACGGCGCACCAGGACCTCAACCAGCCCTACGTCTACCTCAACTGCGGCCACGTGCAAGGTAACAGAGGCAGTTATACAGACAACAGCACATAAGGGGGAACGCTCGGGCTGAACACGCTGGTCATCCCGCGCAAGCTGTCCACGGCGCACCAGGACCTCAACCAGCCCTACGTCTACCTCAACTGCGGGCACGTGCAAGGTAACAGAGACAGTTATACAGACAACAGCACATGAGGGGGAACGCTCGGGCTGAACACGCTGGTCATCCCGCGCAAGCTGTCCACGGCGCACCAGGACCTCAACCAGCCCTACGTCTACCTCAACTGCGGCCACGTGCAAGGTAACAGAGGCAGTTATACAGACAGCACATAAGGGGGAACGCTCGGGCTGAACACGCTGGTCATCCCGCGCAAGCTGTCCACGGCGCACCAGGACCTCAACCAGCCCTACGTCTACCTCAACTGCGGGCACGTGCAAGGTAACAGAGGCAGTTATACAGACAGCACATAAGGGGGAACGCTCGGGCTGAACACGCTGGTCATCCCGCGCAAGCTGTCCACGGCGCACCAGGACCTCAACCAGCCCTACGTCTACCTCAACTGCGGCCACGTGCAAGGTAACGGAGACAGTTATACAGACAACTGCACATAAGGGGGAACGCTCGGGCTGAACACGCTGGTCATCCCGCGCAAGCTGTCCACGGCGCACCAGGACCTCAACCAGCCCTACGTCTACCTCAACTGCGGCCACGTGCAAGGTAACGGAGACAGTTATACAGACAGCACATAAGGGGGAACGCTCGGGCTGAACACGCTGGTCATCCCGCGCAAGCTGTCCACGGCGCACCAGGACCTCAACCAGCCCTACGTCTACCTCAACTGCGGGCATGTGCAAGGTAACGGAGACAAACAGGCAACGGCATGCAGATGAAACGCTTGGGTGCTTGCACCGCCCTTATGTCACGGGCGTACACGCTACTTTTAAATGAAATAAAATTTCTCAAACTTACGGAATCACGAACCCCTGTTAAAATTCCCAGAAGACAGCGTACCCGTAACAAATTAATTAGTAATATGCTATAGCTTAAAGCCTGCCGAAGATCGTGTCAAGTGGAGGAGAAAGAGCAGGAAAGCGGACCCTGGACTCCAAGGCAATGGCCGAAGGATGCGACAGGGACAAGCGCTAGGATGATGATGATGATGATGATATAGCTTAAAGCCTTCCTTGTCAAATGAACTTATCCAACACACTAAAGGTTTTTTTTAATTCGAACCAGTTGTTCTTGAGATTAGCGCGTTCAAACAAACAAATAAACTCTTCAGCTTTATTATATTTGTATAGATTAAATTAGTGTAGATATTGCACTGCTGCACCAGTCACAGAATATTTACCAAATAGCGAAAAAAAAATCTCGTTAGACTGTTAACATGCTTAGCTACTAATGGTAGATGAAGAGGTTTTAATTTTTCTGTGTCCATTCTAGGCGAGCACTCGTGGGGCGCGGACGGCAGCGAGGCGGGCGTGCGGCGCTGCCCCATGTGCATGACGGCGGGCGCCGTGGTGCGCGTCTGCATGGGCATCGAGCCCGCCTTCTACGTCGACGCCGGCCCGCCCACCTACGCGTTCAACCCCTGCGGACACATGGCGTCTGAGAGGACCGTTAAGTCAGTATAACCTTCATTACATTACATTACTTTTCAGCAAGAGAACCCCCTATATAAGCGACTAGCGGCCGCCCGCGACTCCGTCCGCGTGGATTTCGATTTCCAATAGCCTAAATCCTTCCTCGTCATATGGACTATCCAACACAAAAATAATTTTTCAAATCGGTCCAGTAGTTTCTGAGATTGGCGCGTTCAAACAAACAAAAATACAACCAAACAAACTCTTCAGCTTTATATATTAGTATAGGTGTAAGCGTGTAGTTTGGCCGTGCCTCATTAGCGGTTAACGAGTGCTTTCAAAGAGGAGCGCACTTGGTGGCTGGGCGCGAACATGCTGCGGTCGCGCAGCGTATGCGTCACGGATCCTCGTTGGAATAAATTCTGTTGCTCAGTATATCGTACGCCGTGAATCGAGATGGACACGTTGCGTTCGCGACGTACGCGGCCTTATCGCTTTAAGACATGGCCTTAAGACCTACAACTTAGACTTTTGGGATTAAGACATCATCTTACTTACACATGAAACTACAGTTTTCATGGCACCAATGTAGATAAAGAGACCAATTTCTGTGAGTACGGTTGCCAGAGCTCTGTTGGGGAGAGTATGGGGATTTTAAGGGCAGACAACGTATCTGCCATCAGATGACACTTCGTTTGGCTCCCTATCAGTTAAAAATACATAAAGAAAGATAACGATATCAATGACTCAAACTCAATAAAAATGTCCTTGATTTCTCCAGGTACTGGGCGGGCGTGGACATCCCGCACGGCACAAACGGCTTCCACGCGATCTGTCCGTTCTGCGCGTCGCCGCTGGAGGGCACGCCGGGCTACGTGCGGCTCATATTCCAGGACAACCTCGACTGAGCGGCCGGGCCGAGCACCACAGGTAACCAACCACCACTTTGTATCTGTGACATTTTCAAGTGTTGTACATTGGTCCTTCGAGCAGGATCCAAGTGTAATCCCCGACGCTCATCAACGCGGACAATGAATTAATACACTTTGACGTATCTTTATTTCGCAATCGCGTTTCGGGATTGTACAATAAACGTTGTAGGTCTTGCCTGTGAAGCAATTTCCAATCTTGTCTGAACTGACTGTATCTTAATTTTCATACACAGTTTTATACTTATTTAGTTTATTTTCTATAAAAGACATAATAGTGGCTCCCGCTTATTGCTTTCTCGGTTATTGTTTGCTACTGCCATGAGAAAACGAGGCACTTACTGTTTATGTTATAAATAAGCCAACTGTTAGGAATCATATACTAAAGACTGATTCCACTGACCATAAACAATAAGAAATCATTACTTATATCTACGATTGTATTAATTACAGGTCCACAGTAGCGCCTGACGTGTGCCGACCCGAGAGTACCAGACGCACCATCGACTCGAATCTCACTGATACACTTACGTACTTTGCCTTCACTACACACTTCTGCTACGCCAATCCGACCGTTTCCAGTAAGGCATTGATTACATTTTGCAATAGCATGAAAACATGATTATATAATAAGCTTGGGGACAATTACTCAATTATCAAAAAAAATAATGATTTTGCGTGTGATTTAAAAGTAAATCAAAAAGTTTCGATCTGAATTTAAATTCTGAAGTACCTTCTATATTTTATAGTCGGTTTCACCTAAGGTGATCCCTTTGTCAGGTTTATTTCTTATATGAAATTCAATTTTATTTCAAGGCAATAAGTTACACAAGCGATTTTCATGATTTTATATACTTATTGCATATTGCTTTATAGTGTCGATTTTCCTTTAAAGGCAAACTGTCAGCAGGATCATTTTAGGTGAAACATACTATAGTGATTTCTAAATATAATTTGTAAAATGCCTTACCGGACCTATGCGACTATATAACAGTCTATAAGCTATACAGTATGTGCAAATACAAGTTCTAGTAATGGATTGTAACTTACTTACCTACTTACTTACTTACTCCAATGGCTCAGCGACCCAAAATGGATTGTAACGGAATGTTGAAATGTATGTTCATAAAAATGTGTTGTAAATGGCCAGATGTGATGTGTTACGTCTTTATCGTAAGTTTATTGTAACGACTTCGGTTTGCGAAGAATAGATATTTATTTAAATCTAGGCCATGGATTTTGTTCATTTAGTTTCTTTGCGATAACTATTCTATAATCTGAAAAAGTGCTGAAAGATACATAAGATATACAGAAATATGCATGTTTTGAGCAATATTATTTCTATCAGTGTGGTTATTGAAAATATGACTTAAAATAATTAAATCCATGACCTGGGATATCGCTATAAATGATATGTTGACGTTGATAAACGAATGCAAATATATAATATACGCTTTGTAAATTATCCATAATATTTGAGGAAGAGATATCAAACGTGTTTAATAATGTAATAGTGAATTAACAGTTTTAAACATCAATTACTTCGTATTTTGTTAGTACTCTTTTGAATAAGTAATTTAACATTTTCCACTTTCAAACTGTGTGGGTTTTATTTCCGAAAATATGTATAGGTCGCAAATATTTTCAATTTTCCCAATATATCTGTAAACCTTCATGATTAACAAAATAATTTACAAATGAAATGTGACAAGTGAAATTGTAAATATAAATAATGATGACGAGTAATTATAAGTAATTTATGTTGGGTTTCCTTAGTGTGTGGGAATGCTTGTGAAATATAAGGGAGCCTGGTAGTTTATAATGTTACGGCTTAAATGTTTTCAACAAAATGTCGTTTCCTATAAATGACATAATTTTCGTTGGCTGTCCAGTCAATATATTATTTTCTATGGTGAGAAATGGTAAAGGAAATAAGTTACTGAAAACATTATAGGAATTTTGTTTTCGAGTGTTGACTTATTGAAGTGTAATATTTTTCGTATTTGAAATGTGTGGTTGGTTTGAACGTTGAACTGACGAATTTGAATGATTTCGCAATAATTCGTCGTTATGAATCTTTTTGATTAGAAGCTTCGTTCGATATAAGATGAGTCGCTTTTTTGTCGATGCAACAGTTTTGCTTTTATTGAATTAATTTCTTCGCTTATACATTGCTACAACATGCATTTCAATATACTGAATATAACAAAGTAGCAAAAAATCAAAATGTCCACAATTTCCTCTTGTTGCACCGATAAAAGAGAGGGTTCAAACAGTTAAACTGATCATCTCTAAACAAGTTCATTAAAACATACTTCACCGCGCGTGATATACCATGCCATGTAATTTAAGCCTACGGTTATCTCAATACATTTCGTTCTGTATCTTTAAGTGTTTAATCGACCGTTGAATTGAACTTGTGTGATCTTAACTTCTATATCATTATAAACAGCAATATTATCAGGAAATATGTGAATTCCTCTATAGTAACAATATGCACTACGTTCCGGCTTAGTAAACGACAAACTCCTAAGTAGAGATGTAAGCGTCAAATAGCGGTATGTGATAAGACTCAGTTGTCGATCTCAGAGCAGCTCTTCGTAATGACAGTCGTCTGCGACCACATTTTGAACGTAACCTTTGCTTTTTTCTACGTGATTTCCTGCCGAAAATAAAGTAATGTAAAGCAGGAAGAAGAACAAGTCAAGGCTAAATAGATGCTGACTTATTGCAAGGAACGTTCAATATGTGGCGACAGGCTCGAACGTCCCAAGTCGGTAACATCAGCAAACCTCACGGGGCATATTGTATAAATATAATGTAAGTTATTAGGCGTAGCGATCGTTAGCTTACGGAGTACGAACATTTAGTTTTTGTACAATTCGAATTCACTAGTTAGTGGAATTTTGTACAATTCTAATTCATAACACTTGCAATTTGTCATCTCTGATTTTCCGAGGCGACAAATCACAAGTGACATAACGATTTATTATTCATGTGTTGTATTAACGAGAACTATTATTGATTACTAAATGAAAATAATTGCACATAGCATTATACTTGTTTTAGACTAGATTTTGGTAAAAAAAAATTAAATGCTTATTTAAAGAGTCTATAGTAAGTGGTTATATCAATGTAGGTATTTTAACTGGCTTTTAGCATTGATTTACTTGTTTACATGGCTACATAAAGTAGACGAGGCGGAACCGCGGACTGAGGAGACATTTGTAGTAATCCTCTCTACGTTTGTGTAGCGCTGTGTGAATGAAATGTGTTGTAAAAATTACGTTGCACTAAATACATGTTTCGATATATTTAGCATTATTTTCATTAGGACGAGGCCGTTATGTTGAGGAGATGTAGTGACGCTTCTACGACGCTGGCTCTGCGCTCGTGGACAAATTGATTGAAGCATTTACTGGCCTAGCCAAGTTGCCACTTTGACTATTGTCGCTATCGCTATGGTCGGGACTTATATCTCCATCCCGCTCACACTGATACTTCGTGTGTGGGATGGCAATATTAGAAGCGAAGGCGATGGCGATAGTCGTCGAAGTGGCAACTAGGCTAGACAACCTGGTCTGGAGTAACGATACAAATAATGCTGTAAGGGTTCAGGCTATTGATACTGCTGTAGAACCATCTGATGGAATCAATTTTTGTGTATAAAAGGCTATCGAAACTGAAACTATTGACTTATTCGTATCACTTGTTCTGGCTTATTTGTATAAGTACAACATACTATTTAGTACCAAACTCCAACTTTAGATATAAAAGGACGAATATACATATTTTATGCAGATTTCAAATACTATGTACTGAGTATTCTTGGTTTCTGACATAGAATCTTAGAAGTTGCTTAAAATCTTGTACTTGTATTCCCTATGCCATTAAGCTAAGAACCCTATAAAGCAGGCGAGTATATCATTCATATAATACATAGGTTTCGTTTTGCGTAGCCGACGGGCGCAGAGCTAGTTATAACATGATTAGTGGTAATAAGAACTGAATGCTAGCCTTAATTTTATTTATGATAAGTAATAGGATAATAAATCGCTCTTTTGAGTTAGAAAATTGACATGATGTTTTATTTCCTGAAACGTAAACTGAACATAGTATTAAATAAACTTCATTTTCACCTTTATACTTAAACATCACAATTAAAATAAATAACATTGGAAATAAAAGATATATAGGGAATCATGACAAATTCTTACATTAACCTAAAAATAAAATAATGAAACATTGCACATGATATGTTAACAAATTCCAACAGTTAGTTGTTGATTTTTTAATAAGATGAACGCTATTTTTACACATAAAAGGGCTTGAATCGTGATAAGCTACCTACTATGACGTTAAAAAATTACTCTGACTATGCAAAATATTTTCCGATACATAGGGTAACCTACTAATGTAAATTGCATCTATATTAAAACAAAAATTGACCTTGATAACGCAACAACTGGCCACTATGGGAATTAAATAGCCAAGTTGCCACTTCGAGAATTATCGCCATCGCCATCGCTTCCAATATTCCCATTCCGCACACGAAATATCTGTGTGAGCGTGATGGAGATATAACTCGCGACGATAGCGGCAATCGTCAAAGTGGCAACTTGGCTAGACCACCAGGACCGCTTCACTGCAATGGGGGTGTGTGCGATTGAAAAATCCGCCAGATGGCAATACGTAGGCGTGAGGTCTAACTGCTATCAACTGTCAAATTCACCAATCACATACCAGTAAGACCCTAAGCCTTCATACTGCCATCTAGCTGATTTTTATTGCGGACACCCTCATAATTTAAACTTAACAGTACAACAGTGTTCTTGTATCGCTTCTTCACTTCGTGGTGTGAGCCAGCCGCTACTACAATAATCCGGTTAAGAGGGAGCTTTCTGCCGCCGCTATCGGCGAATCCTAAAAAAAATGGCTTCTTCACTGCAAATTGAGTTTTGTAGTGACCAGCACTCGCACGTACTGGTCATACGCGGTTGCGACTGCGAGTCCGCAGTGGTCTCGGTTCCACTCGAGCGCGTTGATGGGCTGCGAGCTGATGACCATGCGCTGCAGTCGGCGCAGGGAGCCCGCCACGCCCAGCGACGCGCCCTTGTCGTCCGTGCGGTACCGCTGCTCGGGGTACAGGCTGGAATTAAGTATGTATGTATGTTTATAAGTATTGAAATTAGTATTAGCACTAGCGATCGGTGTCTGATGGCAAACTACATGTTCCGCGAGTCACAAATTATTTTGGTGACCGCACGTTGCAAAAAGAATTCCCTATTAATAAGTTTAACTATCATTAATTGATATTTTTCTTTATATTAAAAAAAGGTTTCCCTTTTATTTAAATAGTTTACCGTCGTCCATTTGCAGTGAAACTAATTGTAAGTGTGCATTGTAAGTATTACCAACCCTGGCTGGCTGACATCAAGAAACCTACTCAAAATATACTGATATTTCGTTTGTTTATTTCTTCTTCTCTTATATTTTTTTATATACTTACTACTTCCAAAGGGAGACTTGACCATTGCCGGCGCACGTTATGAAAATATCCCGGTTCTGTGGAAGGTGACGGGCTACCCATATAGTACCACTTTTGGTTGTGTTGTCCATTACCTGAGAAAAGTCGACCAGATTATATTAATTTTAAATTTAGTTCTCTCTGTGTACCAAGACATAATACTTGTAACTATCTAAAGCTGTTTTTTGTATGTTTGTGAGATAAATTAATATTTCAAAGAAAAGTTCCGTAGAGGGAACTTCAATTTAGTGACTCCTGAAAAATAATAATATAATAATATATAAATAAGGTTTTACCTGAGCAAATCCCTTGGCTGGATTTTGTGTCCTAACGTCAAACACATGAAACTTGCCCTCGAGAGTAGTTGCAACTAATTTATTCATTGGTATATCTTTGCGGTCAAATTCTGCAGAGCACACCTGAGAATAATAAAATAAGCAAACATTAAAGTTATAGCACATCACTTTGGTACATTCTTTAAATCTATTATGGACCATACAAACTAAGCGGTCTATTGATCATACGACCTAAGATAGATAGTTAGGAGTAGTAATAATTTTTATGCCATTATCAGGAAGGCAATTGCAATCCATCCACAATAATCCAGTAGTCCATTATAATTGCCAAGAAAGCCATTGTATGTTTAAAATTTCTTAAATTAGCACAACCCTCATTAGGAAGGAATATGATTCAAGGAGGAGGAAACATACCCCATTCTTTAAATTACATTCCCATCTAAGAGACATGGTGCGAAGGTCGAACATCTTCAAATCTCCATTATCATAACCAGCTACCACAATCCTCTCGGCATCATTGAATGAATTGCCGAAGGCCACTGTCCAACAGTCTCTCTTTGACTCTCCTTTGATGGGCTGCATGTTTGCAACTGGTTTACCTCTCTGGCGGGGATCCCAAACTTTTACGGTCCCTGGGAAAGTTGATATCAACCATTTTAATAATATCAGGACTCATACAATTATCAATTAATGATAGTTAAACTTATTATACCAATTTTAAAATCCATCTGTTCACTAAGTAATAGGAAAATACAATTTCAAGTTTTAATATAATTATTTAAAAATGAAATAATACAAGTTTTATCAATTGCTTACCCATAGTATTATCAATAATTTAGTTGGTATATGGCAGTTTGATAATGCTCGACAAATTTTCTTACCATCCCTGCTCCCAGTCACAATCTCGGGTGCTCCGCAACTTACAGTACTTCCTCCCATTCCATCAATAGAATTAATTATGTCTGTATGTTCTTTTGTGATATAAACCTGGTTGCTTTTTTCTAGGTCCCTGAAATGTTAAAAGAAAAATAAGTCTTAATTGTTTTAATAATACATTATTAACCACAAAAAACAGGTAAGTATGTTGTTCACGAGTTTTCAAGAAACAAATGAAGTGTTTTAGTATTTTTCACTTTAATAAAGTATTTTTAAATTTAAATGTAAATCAAGATTTTGCTAGAAAACTGTGTAATATGTAAGAAATTGAGTCAGTGTACCATATTTCTAAAGTGCCCTTAAAATCTCCAGTTGCCAGTCTTCTTTCTACATCACTGCTAGCACCAAATGTTCCACACTTGAACGTGTTCGGCCGCTCGATCTCCTTTATTTTTTTAGTTTCTCCAGAAGTTATTTCAAACACTTCTAAAGTACCAGTGCCTTTCGGCAAACCGCCGATTACGACAAACTTTGCAGAGCACGGAATCCACTTGCAGTCGAATAATGAATGGTTGAGATTGTTTTCGATATGAGTAATTATTTGGGGAGTATCCTGATTTTCCATTTTTATAGATTAGGCGCTGCGAGTCCACAAAGTTGTTTCAATTATTTTACTATAACCTAACATCGTAAACAAATTATCATCACTATGGAAACCATTGACTTTTTACTTTTTAACAATCAGATACTAGGGATGCACCAACAAGAACAAAACCGTTTTTTACAAAATAAACCGGTAAATCAATATCAATTGAATTGTTCAATTGAACAATGTACCATAGATAAAATTATAAACACACTCAATACAAGCAACTCTCATCTCACCTGTCAATTTAATGTCAAATCGATCAATAAAAATGTTGCTCTGAGGAGTCTGAGGCTGAGGGCCAGGGGGGTGACAGTCCCTACACAGATAAAAATTAGTAAGAAGACAACGCCATCTAGATTATAAAAGGGTTAAACAAAGTAAGAGAGTTTGCTCAATATGGCCCTAGATGTCGCTACCGATGTGTAATAAGCAAATTTTTGTACTTTTTGAAAATAAAAAAAACACTTTAATTTGGTTTCTTTTAAGTAGAGACGATTTATTAATCATAAAGAATTTAATTGCTTTTATCAAAATTAAATTATTATTTTTATAGGGCAATGTAGCAATGTAATCGCCACACTGAAAACAAAAAATGGAGTCAGTCACCAAAATGATAATCTGCGTTTGCGCATGCAAAATTTTTATATTCTGTCAATTTTGTGTTTAATAATGTGTTTTATTACTATAAACGTTGACTAAAGAAAGATCGTTGAATTGAGTGTTAAACGGATTTGATTGAATACGGATTTGACTGATTGCAACGCGGACGCTAATTGATTTTGCAATGTGAAACTTGTATCAAAACATTACCCTAATTTTAATACGAGATCTGTGAGATGAGCATAAAATAAATAATGTTGTTGTTTTATTATAATTTACTTTAGTTTCACAGTTATAATATGTAAGTTTAAATAGTATCACTTACGTTTAAAAAAGGTTAATGCAAGTTCGTTTTAAAGCTAGAAATGTTTGTATTTTTAATTGTATTCTAATCTAATTAAGATTTGCTTTTTATTTTTATGTTGTTCCTAGTAATTTGTGAAGTTTTCACAACTTTTGTTCGTATGCTTTACCATTACCTTCATCATTGTAAATTGAATCATAGTTTTATTTCTAAGTGTAAAATAAATTCGACTTCGTTATAGAATATGTTGTTTTATTATGAAGATACCTTCCTGCTATTATATGTTAATTTTTCACCTACTTGTAGGCTTATGTATTGTAAAAGCTATCCCACCTTTATGTTCTAGTAGATAACTTACCGCAAACATCGTCATTTACAATAATTTTTATTGAATATTCATTAAAACTAACGATGTCACGATAAAATAATCTACTAGCTTCGTATTGTAAGAGCTATCTACCTCTAAGGTTCTACTAGTCTAGAACCTTAGAGGTAGATAGCTCTTACAATACCAAGCTTGCCTAATACATACGTGTGTGTGTAACTATAAATATACACCCACACACGCATACACGTGTATAGCTATAGCTATAGGTATATGCGTATATACAATTAGTTCCGGCGAATATAAACCAGAGGCGCTGTTTCAAATCGGTCGGCCAAAAACTACCGCGAGAGGTCACTCTATTCCCGTAGTATTATTATCCTCTATGCTGAGGGCTTCATTATTTATTTTCTATTTCTTGCTAATTTATAACATCTTGCTATTTCAAGAATTAAAATGGGAGACAAAAAATATAAGCAGAGTGTATGTATTAAAATCCAATTTTTTTGTTGAGATAACCTGCCACACCTGCGATTGTTGATTTACTGTTATTTTGTATTTTTTGCAGAAAGCAGATATTGCAAAGCAATTCGATTTGCCAGAGCGTCAATCCAAGATCACCACATTACTCAACCAAGCTGGACAAGCGTATTGCATATGCAGATCGTCTGATAGTTCGCGTTTTATGATGTACGATTTTGAAGACTATTTTTTTTCATTACTTTTATAACATAAATCTTAGGTATACCTTTGTAAGTTTAGCCAGGGTCTAGAGTAAAACAACCACACCAATTTTAATTTTTTTGTCAATCCATGTTAATAATTTCCAAGTTTGTATTAAAACAGATTACATTATCAACATTGGTGCCAAACCAATGTGTAGGTTCATTCATCAGAAACCGTTATAATTTGTAGAGTACTATACTGTTTTTGACTACAAGTGTTTTTTTTTCAAATATAACATTAATTTCTTGTTTTAGAGCATGTGATGCATGCGAGGAGTGGTACCATGGTGACTGCATAAATATATCAGAGCGGGAAGCAAAGTATATCAAGAACTACTTCTGTGACCGCTGCCGGGAAGAAGATCCTAGCCTGAAGACGAGATTTAGACCACAGAAAAGAGAGAATGATGGAGACTCAGGTATGGATTGAATTATCCAATAAAAATAACACAACTCTTTTAGGCTATGACTTGAGTGTATGATGAGTGGATAAATGAGAAACCAATTACATGGTTTAACATTTTTACATAAAACCAAAACTTTAATTTATTGTGCAAAGTAGTGCAAAGATCATACAATTTATCAACAGTGGCTTCTTTCCTGTTTGCGGCAATTTGTTTGCCACCAACGATCAAAGATATTAGATAGCTCGAATTGGTTTTGTCTAGTGGACGTGTTATTTGGTACATTGTCTTAACATGTTAGACAATATTGAGAACATTGCCCAATTCCTTAATTGGTCTTGGTGATTGTAATTTATACTAACTATTTCTAACAGGCCGTGATGACCGCAAGAAGAAACGCAAGGAAAAGGATCATTCTGAAAACAAGTCATCAAAGAGAGTCAGTACTAAAGATGGATGCGGAGATTGCCCTGGCTGCTTGCAGAATAATGATTGCGGACAGTAAGTAAATTTTTACTTCTTTTTGTGAAATGATTACTGTAAAAATATTAATAACAAAATATAAAATTGTATTTATTTATGCACTTGCATAAATTCACTTCCAAAAATTAACTTACCCAAAAGATTCAAGGGCCTCCTTTGGGTTAATAAATATAATGTCATGCACATTTCTTGGTTTATGAGAGAAATTATTATAAAATCAAAATGAAGAGACTTAAATGTAATTAGTTAACAAATATTGTTTTGTTCATAATTATTTTTTACTTTAATTTGATATGATTTAACAATAATATTTTACTTTATTCTTTTAGTTGTGAAGCCTGCGAAGAAATATACAAGTATGGAAGCGGGACCAAGATGAAACTGAAGTGCAAGATGAGAGTGTGCATCAAAAACAAGAAAATATCCAAGCAGTCAAGGTAAATTACCCTTTTCATTTGTTTTAAGACTTTCTCATTTAATTTTAGATATTAATTGTTTGAATGATAAGAATGATAAGCGCAAATAAACACAAATATTTAAACAACGGATTTGGTTTTCCTTGAAATTTATGGGATTGCAAATCTATAAACTATAAAAGGTAGACACTAGGCATTATGAAAAAAAAAACTCATGTTTACAATATTTTATTTCATTTATTTATAACCCTTTATATAATCCATAGTACATAATTACGTTTAATTTACAGTTTTGCAAAATTACAGTTTAAATCAGCTAAAAAATATTCAACATATTTTTGTTGTATATTGCTAATATTCCTATTTATTACTATTACTTTTATTTGTTATGTACATCTGGTTTACTATTTATATAAAATGTGTACACACCTTTTGAGAATGACATAAAAACGTAAATGATATAAATTACGGTTCTTCAACTTCTACGCATAAGTCGACAAGAGATTTGTCGTAGGAAGACTCCAGAATAACATCATTGCGCGCTTTCTTTTCTTTTTTTTCAAGTTTCACGTCATTTTTCCTTTTGATGCCTCTACCGGATTTGATGATCCTACTAAATGTGAAAAATAATGTGTTTATTAAGTATAATTTATTATATCCCCATGTGGTATATGGCAATAAATTATTTATTTTTTCACAATATTAAAAGTTAAATAAATGTATATGAATATCAATAAACCGAGCACTTGTCTTATGTACGTATGTTAGAAGCAGCAGTGGTACTTATAAGAAATATATTAATTAATACTTAGTTTAATTTGATTTGAACCAAAACACACATAATGTTTCAAAAACTAATCAAAATCGATTGTACAAAATTTTCTCTTACATTTTGTCCAATCTTTCAGCCTTTAGGCATAATTCAATGAGAGCTTGATAGTAGATGCTTTCTCCTATGTCCATTTTGCACTCACAAAACAAATCTTGCGCACACTTGCATCTTATTCAGGAGAGAAATAATGGACTTTCTAATTTCGCAACTTCTTTTATACCCTCATATTCAATTAAATTGTATGTAATTAATTAGTAATTGACTATTGTGATATTGTCATTCGTTGATGAAAAGCTATGGTAAGTACCAAAGCTAATTTACACTAAGTAGTGTACATTAGTAAATAACTGTCAATTAGGATCATAGTCGTAGCGTACCCTGGGCTTCAAGGCAATGACCCTGGGTGAAACCGGTCCGGGGAAGCACTAGGATGACGACGACGATGTAGATTTCGAAGGAAATGTAGGACCCATAATTAAATAAAGAAAAAAAACAACAATCAACATCAGAATTTATAGACAACATAAGCAATCACTTTAGGTGATCACTAATGGGTAGTGATTAGCTAATGATTGATGAAATGAAATTATTCAAATAAATTCATAGAAAATAATAATGCACATAAATAGTTTTGTCAGCCAAAGAAATTTTGCCCATATTTTAAAATAACAATGTTAATCTTTAGTTGAATGGCCACGATTTTTTAACTTGTCTTGAAATATTTTTTTCCCACCGACCATTTTTCTTGTATCATTGGCGCATCCTGTGTAAATATGTAGTGACTATTTTTAGCTTTTTTTAATATTATTGGGGGGCAAACGAGCATGCAACACACCTGATGGTAAGTGATCATCACCGCGCATTAGCATCCGAGGCCCTCTTGGGGTCGCAGACGCATTCCCCGCCATTAAGGGCAGATTATGCTCGCTCGTTGAACGTTCTCATTTCGTATTGGTTTTCAAACCTAATTTGGTCTCTACCATACCCATCTTCTCTTCCCAGCACTCGTATCAAGAAGAAGCATCACGAGCGCGAGTCGTACGAGCCGGAGGAGTCTATATCGCACCTGCAGACCGCGGAGCCGCGCCAGTGCTACGGGCCTCGCTGCACCCGCGCCGCGCAGTACGGCTCCAAGTACTGCTCCGCGCAGTGCGGGATGAGGCTCGCCACCGCGAGGATATACCAGGTACTGACGTCACATGTTCATTGACCTACCCGGGGATGGACAGGGCATTTGCTTGCTCCCTCCTCATGGGTGAGAAGGAAGCCTTAGGAGATTAGTGGGTAGTTTGACGGTGGCCTGAGCTCCACTCATAACGGAAATTCTGTAGCTAGCTTGCCGCTCATCTGGTAGTTATCTGGTAGTTAGAGACCCAGGCGACGAGAGCCGGAGGAGTCTATATCGCACCTGCAGACGGCTGAGCCGCGGCAGTGCTACGGGCCTCGGTGCACCCGCGCCGCGCAGTACGGCTCCAAGTACTGCTCCGCGCAGTGCGGGATGAGGCTCGCCACTGCTAGGATATACCAGGTACAGACGTCATATTGTGGTGTAAACGTCACACCTCTATATGCCAAGAACATCGGTCCATCCCACCACATGGGTGAGAAAGAAGCCTCAGGGGGTTAGTGGGTAGTTTGACGATGGCCCGAGCTCCACTCATGGCGGAAAGTCTGTAGTTAGCTAACCGCTCATCTGGTAGTTAAGAGATCCTGGCGACGAGAGCCGGTGGAGTCTATATCGCACCTGCAGACGGCTGAGCCGCGCCAGTGCTACGGGCCTCGGTGCACCCGCGCCGCGCAGTACGGCTCCAAGTACTGCTCCGCGCAGTGCGGGATGAGGCTGGCTACTGCTAGGATATACCAGGTACTGACGTCACATGTTCATTGATGTACCCGGGAATAGACAAAGCATTCGCTTGCCAAGATCACTGGATGCCTCAGGGGATTAGTGGGTAGTTTGACGGTGGCCTGAGCTCCACTCGAAGCGGATAGTCTGTAGCTCCGCTCCGACGCGTTAGAAAGCCCGGCTGGTCTGGTCATCTGGTAGTTAGAGACCCAGGTGACGAGAGCCCGAGGAGTCTATATCGCACCTGCAGACGGCTGAGCCGCGGCAGTGCTACGGGCCTCGCTGCACCCGCGCCGCGCAGTACGGCTCCAAGTACTGCTCCGCGCAGTGCGGGATGAGGCTCGCCACTGCTAGGATATACCAGGTACAGACGTCACATGTTCATTGACGTAACCGGGAATAGACAAAGCATTCGCTTGCCAAGATCACTGGATGCCTCAGGGTATTAGTGGGTAGTTTGACGGTGGCCTGAGCTCCACTCATAACGGAAAGTCTGTAGCCAGCTAGCCGCTCATCTGGTAGTTATCTGGTAGTTAGTTACCCAGGCGACGAGAGCCGGAGGAGTCTATATCGCACCTGCAGACGGCTGAGCCGCGGCAGTGCTACGGGCCTCGCTGCACCCGCGCCGCGCAGTACGGCTCCAAGTACTGCTCCGCGCAGTGCGGGATGAGGCTCGCCACTGCTAGGATATACCAGGTATGGAGTCATCTAGTAGACCAGCAAAGCGGAGATGTGCGAGCGGGTAACGGTTTTGGTTCAAATGGTAACCATCTCAGAACTGAAATCCTATTGATGCAAAGGAAAACGAAAAACGAAAGCAGAGCTTTCGGCACATCTCCTCTCAGCTCGCACATCTCCGTTTTGGTGAAGTCTCACCGTAAGGCTGCACCATCCTTTATACTGGTGAGTGAAGTAAACCGTAGGACTACGACGTGCGACGATGTTTCATGCCCCTCATACGGCTAAGGATCTAGCTGGCTTGCGGCAAAAAAAAGGCTCGTTAAGTTTAGTGGTTAAAGACCCTGGCCTCTAAACCTTGAGTTCTTATTCTGTATATTATTTGTTTATTCTACGAATTGATATCGTTTCATCTGATGAAAAGCGGCCGCGAAACGCATGAATGAGTCTAGGGATTGCTATGAAGACGTAGACTAATGACTTGCTCCCCTTTTCCTAGGTCCTCCCGCAACGCATACAAGAGTGGTCGCTATCCAGCTGCGTGGCGGAGCAGACGAACCGTAAAGCGCTTGAAGCGGTCCGCAGCGAGATCGAGCGCGCCCAGGCAGCGCTGCGGGCGCTTGACAAGCAGCATTCAGAGTTAGACGCGCTGGTCGCTCGAGCCAAGAACGCTACCATCGTGCATAGTGACGACAAGGTTTGTTCAAATTGTGATTAAACTTAACCATTGGCGATAAATAAATACTGATATGAACCGTAAAGCGCTTGAAGCGGTCCGCTGCGAATTGAGCGTGCCTACGGATTATTCAGTAAGGCGCGTTGATTTCTAGTGCTAAGAATGCTACCATCGTGCAAAGTTACTATACTTAGTTGATGGGAATAACTTGTCAAGGTCTTAGTCAGTACCGAAATCGCAATTGCAGCTGTTTGCTGCGATAGTATGTGCCTTTCTACCGTACTACAGAAAAATACTACGATAACTCATTTTTCCACTGGCTCAACCAAGTGTCAAATGTGATTTTGGGTTCCTGGATTGGATTCTTGGATTGGCTAATATTTGTGACGATTTTTCCGAATACGGCTTTGATCTTTTGACTTGGGCTTGTGATCTCGTGTTCCTGGATTCGATTCTTCGTTCGACCAATATTTGTGTTGGTTTTTCCGAATACGGCTGTGATCTCGTAACTTGGGTTTGTGATCTTCAATACGCAGGTGTAATTTAGACATGTTGTAGTAATTTTGCAAGATTGTTTTTAAAATTCATAAACAAGCCCTATTCACACAAATATTTATTTTTCAATATCATCCACAGGAAGCCGACGACGAAACGTCAATGTACTGCATCACGTGCGGCCACGAGATCCACTCGCGCACGGCCGTGAAGCACATGGAGAAGTGTTTCGTGAAGTACGAGGCGCAGGCGTCGTTCGGCAGCCGCCACCGCACGCGCATCGACGGCCAGAGCATGTTCTGCGACTACTACAACCCCGCCAACGGGACCTACTGCAAGCGGCTCCGGGTGAGTGGCGCTAGTGTCGGAGAACGGTCTTTGTACGAGGCGCAGGCGTCGTTCGGCAGCCGCCACCGCACGCGCATCGACGGCCAGAGCATGTTCTGCGACTACTACAACCCCGCCAACGGGACCTACTGCAAGCGGCTCCGGGTGAGTGGCGCTAGTGTCGGAGAACGGTCTTTGTACGAGGCGCAGGCGTCGTTCGGCAGCCGCCACCGCACGCGCATCGACGGCCAGAGCATGTTCTGCGACTACTACAACCCCGCCAACGGGACCTACTGCAAGCGGCTCCGGGTGAGTGGCGCTAGTGTCGGAGAACGGTCTTTGTACGAGGCGCAGGCGTCGTTCGGCAGCCGCCACCGCACGCGCATCGACGGCCAGAGCATGTTCTGCGACTACTACAACCCCGCCAACGGGACCTACTGCAAGCGGCTCCGGGTGAGTGGCGCTAGTGTCGGAGAACGGTCTTTGTACGAGGCGCAGGCGTCGTTCGGCAGCCGCCACCGCACGCGCATCGACGGCCAGAGCATGTTCTGCGACTACTACAACCCCGCCAACGGGACCTACTGCAAGCGGCTCCGGGTGAGTGGCGCTAGTGTCGGAGAACGGTCTTTGTACGAGGCGCAGGCGTCGTTCGGCAGCCGCCACCGCACGCGCATCGACGGCCAGAGCATGTTCTGCGACTACTACAACCCCGCCAACGGGACCTACTGCAAGCGGCTCCGGGTGAGTGGCGCTAGTGCTGGAGTATAGGCTTTATATGGGGCACGTTTGTAGGTGCACCGGGCAATCGCTAGGCAACACCACCCACCTCTTGCACTCAGGGGCTAATTGGCAGTGAAACTAACGTGCTTCGTTCGGAGCTCCATACAGATAGAAGCAAGTCTAGCTAGCTTGCAGGTCTGGCAACTTCTTGGACATTACACTAAAGCGGGTCTTCACTTTTGTTTGCGCGATGCAGAATTTTTGTCAATTTGCAGAACTGTTCGTGACGATGGAGTACTTCATTTTTACATTATTATTATTGACACAGTAGTAAGAACCCAAATTGTCCACAGGTGATGTGCCCAGAACACTTCAAAGACCCGAAAGTGAGCGATACAGACGTGTGCGGCTGCCCGCTCGTCCGCGACGTGTTCGAGCCCACCGGCGACTTCTGTAGGGCTCCGAAGAAGTCCTGCCTCAAGCACTACCAGTGGGAGAAGCTGCGGAGGGCGGAAATAGACATGGAGCGAGTCCGCCAGTGGCTGAGGCTGGACGAGCTGGTCGAACAGGAGAGGAGTATCCGGCTCGCTATGGCGTCGCGGTGGGTTGAAAAAATATAGCTCGTAGTTGTTCTTTGGTTATGGCGGACAATCTTTACTCCCGATCTTTACCATCTGACAGATGATAGACGTGGAAAGGGACCACCAGTTCCTGATGTTAGATGAGCTGGCGGAGCAGGAGAGTAGGTATGCTCCTATGTGAGGTGAGCCCAACACTTGCCCGAGTGCTCTGGGCTGGGCTAACCGACCTCAGTCAGTAAAGCATGCATAAGGGGGTCTCAAGCTGAATCCCGCTTTCGGAAGATAGCCCCTTGGGCCGGGAGTGCGGAATCCCACCAGCGGAAAAAGAGTATCCGGCTTGCTACAGCGTAACAGTGAGTTTATAGCAACAAGGTAGGTACTGCGCTTGTTTCGGCTATGGCGGCCAATCGTAGGCGCTTTCTATAGGGCTCCGAAGAAGTCCTGCCTCAAGCACTACCAGTGGGAGAAGCTGCGGAGGGCGGAGATAGACATGGAGCAAGTCCGCCAGTGGCTGAGGCTGGACGAGCTGGTCGAGCAGGAGAGGAGTATCCGGCTCGCTATGGCGTCGCGGTGAGTTGAAAATAATATACCTCGTAGTCGTTCTTCCAGCCAGGCGAACGGCGACGTCTGTAGGACGCCGGAAAAGTTCTGCCTCAAGCACTACCAGTAGGAGAAGCTGCGACAAGCCAAGCTGGCCTAATCAGGTTCATAGTCGCAGCTTCCACGCACAATGGATGATGGTGGGATAAACGCCAGTATGAAGAAGAAGAAGGCTACTGAAATGGCATAAGTATAGGAAGGTAGACAATTGATATAGTAGGTATGTGCCTTTCCTACATTGTATCACGTACCGTTATATTATGTAACGCAAGACACTTTTTTATTGTTGCACCAGCATGTACTAAGATAACCTATTTACTACAAACCTATTTTCATTATAAAATAATGAATTTTAAAAAATCATCCATACACAAAATTATGTTTAACGATTGCTTTCACCTTTACTGCATAGGGATGCGTCCCTAACAAAATCGTTTACTAAATTGTGTTTTTGTTGCAGAGCGGGCGTGTTGGGCCTCATGCTACACTCCACATACAACCACGAAGTGATGGAGCGTATCACCACCAAGTCTGAGAACGGGAAGTTGAAGGAGGGCTCCTGACGGCGTCCCAAGCCGCCCGCCCGGACTACATAGGCGCCGGGGACTAACCTACTCATAATATACATTTGTATTAGATTAATAATGTAAATAATTATAACGAACTTTTAAATGATTGTTGTTTTTTATTTTTATAATAAAAGAACAATGGGGGCGTTTGGGCGAAAAAAGCGTTTGCAAGCGTTTGTAAACAAAATGGCGATTGTTAGCGCTAACTGTACTGTTTTCGCCCAGGACGTGTTTGCTAACTGTCAGTTTACTGTGTTACCGCTAAACAATCGCCATTTTGCTCTAACAATCGCCATTTTGTTTGCAAACGCTTGCAAACGCTTTTTTCGCCCAAACGCCCCCAATGTCAAATGTTTTTTTCCCAAAGGATTTTTCTGGAGTTTAGGCAAAGGAATCTAGGATTATACAGCCATCGTATATGATCATTTACATAGTGTATTTTTGTGGTGCACGATAAAGAAAAAAAAATTACACGAATAGGTTTCCAAAAATATATATATTTATAATTCGAATTCGAAACTGACATCACTTTTGTGAGTGTCGAGGAGTAAAACCTCTGGGGACTGGCCGTATGATACGAAATTTAAAAAGAAAATTTAGAAATGTGCTACGCCCGTTCCATATTCAAATTGCGCGCGTCAATTATTTTTCACTAGCGGCCGCCCGCGACTCCGTCCGCGTGGATTTCTTTTTTCGAAATAAAAAGTAGCCTATGTTCTGTCTCAGGGTCTAATTCAGGGTCGATTGTCTGTACCAAATTTCATCAAAATCGGTTGCGAGGTTTAAGCGGGAAAGAGTAACAGACAGACAGACAGAGTTACTTTCGCATTTATAATATTAGTTGGGATTGCATATCTTCTCATGTAGTAAGTACATGGGAACTTAACATGTACCTATTTGCCTACTAACCTGAACTCATGTTTCATTGTACATTTTTGAGTATGTAGTTCATTACATAGTTTAACTGGACTGAAGATTTTTACTGAAAAGTTTACCTGCTCACGCCTAATCCCACCTGCAAGCTGTTATGTAGTGCCGGTACTGTGAGTAAAAGTATGTTTGTGGTTTAAGTGGAAAAATCTTAATTTTATCATCTTTTCAATTGAAATACTGACAGATAATAATAAGTAATTTTAATTTATGTGCACCTGATTTATAAAAATCATATTTTGGTTTAGCTAAACGCCGGGTGCAATTTCACCGTCATTAGCATTTAACTGGCTGCATTATACTTTGAAATGGCCGTCTATTAGAGCAGTTTAGACACGGCCAAACACTTGCGCTCTGATATCAAATGCAATCGGTGCATTTTTACTAGGGTGACCATGTGTCAGATTTGTAGCAGGACTTTGCATTAATGGAAACTATTTCTATGGTGTTTTGGTATATGTTTATAAAAAAACACAAAGTTAATGAAATAAAAATAATAATTATCTTACATTTTAGAACTTTGTAGAACTTGTCAGCTTTTTGTAAAACAAAATGAGTAATTCAACTTCCGTTATACTTTGCCTTAGAAAAAATGCGTCGCTGTCAACATAAGTGCGGGTAATTTGCTCTTGTCGTCAACATATTATTTGAAAAACAGTTACATTTATTTAAACATAGTTTTCTAAAAGTTCAAGTGGACTAATAATGAGGTGCATGAATTGTGGATTTGCTGTGCATAGAATTCAGAGGCATTTAGTACTATCACTTGCCGTGCATCTTCAAACAAGACTGTCAGTCTGGCTGTTAGATCAGGTATGTTCGTACGTTCGTGATTTATTTGTAGTGTATTCACAATGCAATATCATACCAGTTGATTTTATTTTTATGAGTTAACTACGTTTTTTTTTTAGCTATTTATGGATGCATACTTGTTTGTTGTGAAATCGAGAATAACATTATCTATACTAATAATAAAGCTGAAGAGTTTGTTTGTATTTTTGTTTGTTTGTATGTTTGTTTGTTTGTTTGTTTGAACGCGCTAATCTTAGGAACTACACGTCCGATTTGAAAAAATATTTTTGTGTTGGATAGTCCATTTGACGAGGAAGGCTTTAGGATATCGAAAATCGATATCCACGCGGACGGAGTCACGGGTGGCTGCTAGTTACGCTATAAGGTTAGAACAATGTTATGATTTTTGTAAATCAATAATAGGTTAATAGACTGTAATTACTACTAATTACTGATAGTATTAAGAAACAAGCAAGAATAAAGCACACCCTAATTGTTTTAAATTTTTGATTTCAATAACGTAACTATACTTATATATTGTTTTTCAATCTTTGTTTGTCTAAGTAGTTGTTAGTGTTTTTGTCTGTTCTGATAGCCAAAAGTCTAATACAATACAATATATTAAACCATGTTTGTGGGAAATTATTTTTGTATCTAGGCAAACGTTCATACAAGTATTGGCCGTGTCATTTGATTCGACGTGCTGATTGCTGAATTTACTTAGTGAATCAAATTGATGAATAAATAAAATAAATTATTTCATCTCATTTGACGAGCCGTTTGGTGTAATGGTCGAGAAGTCGGCTACTACACCAAAGGTCGCGGGTTCGATCCCCGCACGGTACAAACATTTGTGTGCATGAACATGTCTGTTTGTATCGGTCTGGGTGTTTCTATGTATAAATATGTATGTATTTACAAAAAAAAAGTATTTAAGTAATGTTTATCCGTTGTCTGGCACCCAAAGCACAAGCTAATGCTTAGTTTGGGGCTAGATGGCGCTGTGTGAATAATGTCCAGAGATATTTATTATTTATTTATTAAACTTTGTAGGTACTTAAACATGTTGGGAATTCGAGACTTTGTTCAGATTATCCCTCAAGGTCCAGGTACATTGGTGCCCCTACTGCGATGACACCCCAGTCAGCGAAGCGAGGGGTGCGTCGCATCGTCTACGGTTCCGTTTCATTAAAATTGTATTAGCGTTTTAGCGTCGGAAATGCGATTTTCCGCTCGTGCCGTCATCCAACTGATATTAAAATTAATCGGATAACAAGGCTGGAATTAAATGTGAAAGAATTGAAAATCACACATCAAAACACATCTTAATAAATTGGGATGGTAGAGAACAGATCTATTTTAAAAATTTTATAGTTATGCATCGAAAGAACTTGGTCTTCTGATGGTAGGTGATCACCGCTGTCCATGTACCTTTTATTTAAAGACCCCATATCCTCCCAAACTGAGCTCTGGCGACCAGACTTTTAGTTGTCTTGATCAGAAACGACAAATATGATATGAATATAAATTAATGGAGTAGGTAACGCGTACGTACAGAAGGTAGGTACATGTTACTTACCTACCTACAAAAATACAGTTAATTTTTCACGAAATAAATAAAATCCTCCATGTTAATGAAAACTGCTATTCACAAATAAATCCTAATCCTAAATAACTCATTTCATAACTAGCCCAGTAATCGAACTAACTATCCAAAACCAAAGTCAACTTTGGAGGGCGCGCCAAAGCAACACATTGAACAAAACATGTCAACAGAATTACACGGTACAATTACGAAGGGGTGCTAAGGGGTGCACGTGCGTAATATAGAATATGTTTTGATACAATTCATATTTAGCTAACGGGAGTATTGTCATCTGATTTGTGCAGGGTAAAGTTTCTGTTGTTCAATTGTTTTGGGAGAAATGGTTCTCTTCTGTGGTTAGAGTAATGGTTTTCTTAGTCACCGTAATTAGTAAATTATATTCGGAAATTCGTGCAAGAGTCATTAATTAAAGACTTTCTTTAAATAAGGTACTTTAGTCATGTCTACATTAAGTTTTTACCATTAGGTAATTATAATGCATACTGAACCGTGTTTTGTATTTTTGTACATGCAACATTTAATTGCATATTAATTAAACTCAATTTTACCAATAACTTAACGGAGAAAACTTCGAAGTCAAAAATAAATATTAAATATCAACATAGGGTTACCAAAATATAAAATATATAGGTACTTTAATTTTTATTGCTATAATTTAATCAATTCACAATTCATTCGTAGCAATGAATATCATTTTATTATTCCTTAGATAGAAAACTGTTGAAAAATGCAAACATATTCTGGTCTCCTTTGTCCAGGTTGGTGTTCTTGTATTCCATAGGTTTTGCCAGTTGCTGATGTTGGACGGATTCAGTAGTTTGAGGTGGCCACAACATCTCAGCCGATGGTGATCTGTAGACAGAAGAAAGTTAGAATTATTAGAAGATAAGTATTAGATGAAATATGCCATTTTTTTTAAATTTTTCTGAAGTGTGTGAAAAATAGTACTTGGTATTAGGTACTTCTTAAATGTAATAGTATATAAACAGATATCATACCCTGTTTTCGCGTAATTCGCCATCAATCCTGAAGTCCAGCTCTTCATGTTCTCATCATCAGCATTGAACGGAACTTTGTAAGAATTTACTCGAAGAATATGGTTCAAGTCTTCCATATGCCCTGCACCACTGTATGTTAAGTTTAGGCCTAGTTTAAGTACACTGTATACGGGCTCATATGAGAACCTATACATGTATACAGGAGCTCCTTTATTGGTACGGGCCATGCGATCCTTTACATATTTGATAGCAGGATAGACCACAAGAGTGTCACTGCATAGGTCTACATATTCTTCCATGGTCGGTTCGTCACCGAAATATCTCTCAGCAGTTTTCTCAGCAACAACAGCCGTTACGTTCTTCGGCATTGTGTACAGCCAATGGGAGATCACGATGCTAGAAGGATCAGTTTTGTATTGTCCAATCACATCCATTTCTTCCAGTCTGGGACGGAGTGTCGCGCACTCATTGCTTGTAAAGCCTACTACTACTGCGACATCGTCACCATATCCCTTGGAAAGAAGCACTTTTGGATCGTCTGGAATGATGGGAGTTACTCCAGGAATTCCCGAATCCTGCACAGGAGTAAATGTGCTAAGTCGTCCTTCTAAGAGTAAAGCAACACTTGCATTGTGCAGTTGCTCTATTGGCATCTCTATAAGTTGCCTATGCACAGTTTTGTGATCAGTTCTATTTAATCCCAATTTTGTGAGGAGCGCTGTGGCTATTTCTTTGGCGTAAGATGGGGATGTGGTGAAATCGTTTGGTATGGCGGTTCCGCTCATCACCCATAATCTGAAAAAAAAAGTGGCTTGAAGAGCTTTATTGAACTTTTTAAAGTTTTGAAGTGTTCATAAAGAAATAAAATCTATATCTATAAAACTCAAAGGTGACTGACTGACATAGTGATCTATCAACGCACAGCCCAAACCACTGGACGGATCAGGCTGAAATTTGGTATGCAGGTAGATGTTATGACGTAGGCATCCGCTAAGAAACGATTTTGATTAATTCAACCCCAAGGGGGTAAAACAGGGGATGAACGGTAGTATGAAACTTTGTCAATTTTAAACCTATCGGGCTGATATTTTGCATACATAAAGCTACTATGACGTAGGCATCGCCTATGCAAACATATTGATAAATTCTAATCCCCAAGGGGGTAAAATAGGGGATGAACCTTAGTTTGAAACTTTGTCGTTTTTTAACCGATTGGCTTGAGACTTTGCATTCATAAAGCTACTATGACGTAGGCATCGCCTAATTAATGAGATTGATAAATTCCAACCCCCAAGGGGGTAAGACAGGGGATGAACGGGTGTATGAAACTTTGTAAATTTTCAACCTATAGGGCTGATATTTTGCATACATAAAGCTACTATGACGTAGGCATCGCCGAAGCAATCATATTGATAAATTGCAACCCCCAAGGGGGTAAAATAGGGGATGAACAGAAGTATGCAACTTTGTCAATTTTAAACCTATCGGGCTAATATTTTGCATACATAAAGCTACTGTGACGTAGGCATCGCCTTAGCAATCATATTGATAATTTCTAACCCCCAAGGGCTCAAATAAGGGATGAACGTTAGTATGAAACTTTGTCATTTTTAAACGATAGGTCTGAGACTTTGCGTTCATAAAGATAATATGACGAAGGCATCCCTTTTTGAAGATTATTCGAAAAATCCACCCTTAACGGGAAAAATAGGTGAAAAAGAAACCGAAATCCACGCGGACGAAGTCGCGGGCGCCCGCTAGTACATACATATAACATATACGTGTAGTAGGTTAGGTAGGTGTAACTATTTAGACTAGACTCTAGTCTATATAGTTACACCTACCTACAACTAGAGCATAAAATCTAACTAGAAATAAGGTCATAGTTTTACCAAGTATCTAAATGTAAACATTTATTCAATCTTTATTGCATGCCACACACACAGGCAATGTTTAAATGTTACAAAAATACTTTTAAGTCTATCCATTTAATTTGTAACGGTTTAAATTTTAAACCGTTACAAAAACTTAGTATGGATACCTAACACTCTTCCTACCACCAAGTAATACCTACATTGTAAGTTAGTTAAATATTATCGGTGTGTATGTACATTGTAAAATTATGCACAATAAACTATTTTGTATTTGTATTTGTATTTGTACCAACCTTTTAAACAACCCCTTGCTGCTTGGCGACAAGGACAACAAATGAGCAAGGTTCGCTCCGGAGCTCTGGCCGGCGAAAGTGACCTCATCAGGGTTCCCTCCGAAGTACCTTGCGTTCCTCTGGACCCATCGGAGCAGCGTCAGGCCGTCTTTGAGGCCGTTGTTCCCGGGAATCTCGGGTGTACCGAGGGATAGAAAGCCTATGACGTTTAACCTGAAAGTATCGCTTTTGTCAATCATAGCATTTTCGATCATCTGAAAAAACTAAGCGGATTAAGTTACGTACTCAATAAAATAAATAAAAACATTGGACTAACACACCAATTGGCTAGTCCCAAACTAAGCTCGAAGCTTGTACTATGGATACTAGGGAATGGATACACATACTTAAATACTTTTTATAAACATCCATGACTCGAGTACAAATGCCGATGTTCATCACACAAATATTTGCCCCTAGCGGGATTCGAACCCGCGACCCTTAATTTTGTAGCCAGGGTCTCTGACCACTCGACCAACGGGCCTGTCAAGTAATAATTTTGGTATACCGACTACCGGCAATTTAATCTGCCAATTATAATCTTTTATATAAACATAAATATAACCTTTGATCTCAAGAAAGATTACATGTTTTGCTTGTTTTTTTTTGAGAAACGAATGTCTACGATAATTTACGACATTGCGTTCACTCATTACATGGTAGGTACATAATATAGGTACCAACTTATGCGTCGGTACGGTTTTTAAGACATCCGAATTAAAAATACATAGGCTACTAAACCTGTAGTTAAAAGTGATGACGATAACATCCTTCTCAACCAAAAACTCAGGTCCATTGAAATCAGAGTCCCCAGATCCACAAATCCAGCTCCCTCCATGAGCGAAGACCACGATTGGGAGTCCATTGGGCCATTGACCTTGTAAAAAGTGTATCAATTAGTATGTAAAAGAATAATTATAAATATTAAAATAAGCATGAAAAGGCCACGTAATAAAAAGCCCCTATACCTAGATGGCGTTATGCCGAGTTACAGCGAGTATCGTTTCGAATTCCTGTAGCCAGAAAGAACTACGGCATATATTTTTTAGAAATGAGAGTTTGGATGGATAGCCCTATTCCTTCGGCCATCATTTCCGTCATCATTTCAACTGAGCGGAGGCCCGTAATCGGGGCAAGTCACTATGGCCAAAAGGAGACCACGCTGACATAAGAGGAACTTAGTGTTTAGGTAGTAGGGCTTCGAGGCAACATGTAGGATGCAACCAGGAGAGGCGCTAAGGTAATGGCGTTCTTTACATACCTTTAGTCTCATTCACATTCCCCGGTACATGTACGTTGGCGAACATGCAGGCTTCGCTGTAACCGCTGGGCTGCATCAGGGAGCCGAAGTAGACGATGTGCTGGTAACAGATTGGACCATTCTTTCTGGCGTCGAGGATGCCTTCCCAGGGCTCCACTGGTTGTAATTCCTGTCGAGAAACAGTTTGAAGGATGTTATAGTGAATCGACTGGACTGGACGTTAATAATAATATTGCAACTAAGATTTTCCACGTAGAAATCTATACTAATACATATAATATAAGCTAAAAAGTGTTTGTTTGAACGCGCTAATTTCAGGAACTACTAATTCAAATTGAAAAATTATATTTGTGTTGGATAGACCATTTGCCGAAGAAGGCTTTGAGTCATAGTTTAACACTATTTGTGCGGTAACCGAAAACCACGCGGACGGAGTCGCGTGTGGAAACAAACTCTTCACCTATTATAATTTATAATACATAGTAATTTATATTTTGTAGTTTTAATGTTTACCTTAAATCTCAGTTCTCCTAAGGGCTGCTTGGCGTAAGGAATCCCTCTGTAGCTGACGTAGGGGGCCCCGTTTTGAGCAAGGAGCCGCGCGCCGCACACCCATCCTGACTCGATTAGTTTCGGCTCTTCACACTCGTTGAACGTTACACTTGAGACTGTTTAAAAATACAGTTTTATGTGTTAGTCTTTCATCTCAAATCCTATTAGAACAATTACGAAGTAGGTTTCTAATACTTTGCCCTTATGCAGAACTTTTCATCGCTACCTTAATTTGCAAACCCGCCAACTCCAACTTTTGTCGATAATTATTTTTTCGTGCAGTTCCTACGCAACCGTAACGTGGCGAAAAATTTTTAATGCCTCGTCAAAAACATTCCACACTTGTACATTTTATTTATTAATTTAAGTTACCTTTTAAAAACTGAAAAGGGAATGTCACTTTGTTAGGGTGGTTTATTTATTGCTCTAAAAATACAGAAAATTGAACCGACGTTACGTTTTTTTTAACACATCTCTAAACACTGAATTTCACTATCTGCCAATTTTCTTAGATCACGTTTTTATCACTTTTCACATTTCACAAGGTGCCAACTTTTTTCAACCCCACCAACACTCAACTGACACAATTTATTACATTTTTACCGAATTCTGTTGATTATACCAGTTACTCACCACATCCGAGTGTAGTTAACGACAACAAAACACATTCGTACAGGTTCATCGCTACATGAAGTGTGTGAATCTTATCGATTCATTATCATGTTAGGTACAATAAATAAATATGTAGTTAAAGTGTAAGTATAAGACACACGGCGCAGTGGTTAGCGCGCTCGGCCTGCGATTGCAAAGTTAAGCAACTTTCGCAGAGGCCAGTCAACGTATGGGGTGACCGAAAAATGGTAGGTATCTCGCGGTCCTCCATGCTTCGGAAGGCACATTAAGCCGTTGGTCCTGTGCCTGATCTCTCTACGGTCGTGTCAGATTGCTGTGCTACCGAACTATGGGATTGAGGGAATGGGCATTTTATTTTAATATATCTTGCGCGTATCGAAAACCGCCCGGAGGGTGAAAAAAGTAAGTAAGTAGGTACGTTATAATATCAGGAAAATTTGAGGAAAAAATATGTCAAAATGTTTTAAAAAACAATTTACATGTTAATTAATAACATTATTGTAATTTATCATTTCAGGTATGAAAATTAATTATTTTGTCTTATCAGGCTAAAACGTGTGTGTCAGTGGATGACTACGTTTTTAAATGCAATAAACTTCAATTTTTAATAAAATTTGGGTGAAATATGGCAGGTAAGGTAAAGTATATTGACGGAAGTGCTGTTTTATGTGAACGATAGTTATTGTCTTTTTCCAGACACAGGAAAACACTGTTAGTTATATGATTGGATGTTTTTTTTGTTTGAAATGAAAAAAAAATAGAACGTATTTAAAATATTTAATTTAGTATGTAAAAGTACAAATAGCTGTTTATTTTTGCCTGACTAGGTATTTGAGTCCGCATTTGACTACAAAACCTCTCAAGAGAACTAACATTAAAACCTTATCTATTTTGTTTTCTTAATGACTATTTGACATTTTTTCCTTTGTGTTGACTGATTTATCGAACTATCCGTGAGTCAATTGTTAATGTTAACAAATTAAAACTGTAATGTCTGGCTTAACTGTTTACAAAATATATTTTCAACAATACATAGATAATCATTACTATAAACTGAAACATTCTCTGGTAGGTAGGTACTCAAATATGTATCAAAACAAAGTAAAGTTTAATGTTAAAAAACTTTCAACTTAAACGGGAACATAGTTTATAGCGAGGAATGGACACAACCAAGTGACAGACTAAAATAGTTGTACAGTGAATCACATAAAAATAGATTATGACATATGAATATGTTTTTCTGTGTAAAATGTTGTACTATGAAATAATTTGTTAAGTAAGGCAATAAATAAGTTTATCATTGAATAATGGAGTTATTTTGAATTCTTTGGCCAAGTTATAACATAATTTGAACGAGTATCTACTTAGGTATACGAGAATCGATGTCATAACATAGGAGTTAGCATGTAAGTATGTTATAATATAACACATTTAACTTATCTAAACCTTTGAACCTGTTAACATTTCAATTCGGTTTTGCGCTACTTTTCACCATCCCTATTGTGTCAACCCCTAACTAATCGGCTTCTAATAATCTCGTCTCTTTACCCCATCGTGTCAAAATTGACAAATATCCGCAATTTGCGCAGTTTTCCGCTTCAATGGCCGACAATACAATGCGGTGACCGCCATCTGTTCTGTCACGCCTTTCAACCAGATTGATCAGATCAATAATAAAGTTAGTTATGATTTGAAACAGGTGCGGGCTTGACTGCTTTGGTGATCCTTCACAGCTTGATAGTATATGTATGTGTTCGGTTGGTTAGAATGTCATAGGTTTCTTCTTCTTTCTTTCTTCTTTCTATCCAGATTCAACATTCATGATGCATGATGTGTTGTGTATGGTTAAAGAACTTGATTATTTCTCATTAGAATGTGGCAGACATTTGTACTTATTTATTTTGCTTATCTTTAAAATGCGATTATAAATCTTTGACTTTGGATTTTTTTTTCATTAGTGGCTCAATCGCATTGAAGTTTTGGTTATTAAAATTGGTATCTTTATTTCACATCTATAGAAACAACGGTTTATTGAACATATTTTTTCAGCCAACGTTACTTCCATTGCTACCACGTTAGAGCCTTGGTCGGTCATCCTGAATTCAGAAGTCGATAAGCCACGCCCACTGCATCAGCTGTAGCCAATCAGCATCGAGCACCCTCATCTCAAATGCAGACCCTCCAATCGGGATGCAGAAATCTGGCGCTTCCATGGTTAGGGGCGCTATAACAATAAATAACAAGGGATTTTGAACTTTGTCTAAAACTTAGTATGGTGGAATTATCAGTGACATGCGAATTTAATAAAACAACCCCGTTCATATTTGGGGATGGCGTGTGATATAATTACAATTTAGTCCAAATTGATATTCCGTAGATTCCGGTCCAGTCCTAGCAGGGCTAGTGAGTGTTGGTGGTCCCCGCGGAGTGGTGGAAAGGTATCAAGATTCATTTCCCGCTGATGTCCTACGGCAGCGAGACGCCGCACGTTTGGAGCAGCTCAGCAGTAAGATAGATTTCGCATAGAAATATCATATTTATATTTGTGATTTATTTTAAAAAAGTGTGTCTTTTTTCCCAAAACTCACAAAACGTCCTTTTGATAAAATATCAAGATAATAATAACAGAATTCGCCGGAATAATTGAAAGAAATATCCCGTTAAAGTGATAACGATAGATACGAGTCGAACAAATTCATTGTTAAAAATATCGTGGAGATTAATTTACTAATAAGTTATTTAAGAATACTTAGTCAAGTGAGTAATGCATAGATTGTAAGGCATATTTTTTTTACAATTTAGCCTAATGCATATCTTAAAGATTTATCCTATCGCCATTACGTTGTAGATGGTAAACATTTTTATCTTAGTTTTGTTTGCATCAAGTAATGCATTAAATGCCTATAAATTAACATGAAAAATTAATTTCATCTATAGAAAAACTATCGGTTTCGGCGAATTGAGATTGATTGTAATTTAATTTACTTAAAACAATTTTTAGCGTTGTATTCTCATTTTATTTACTACATATAATTATTAAAATTTAAAATTATAAAGATTTTTAATTAATACAATGCTGATTAAGAAACAAAAAAATAGTTATTCTTTGTGCGAAGTTAAAGCGAAGTAAGTAAAATGTATAGGTATCCATTTGGCTTCTTGGTTATCTCCTAAGTATTTCCACGGGCGAAATGTGCGATCTTCTTGCAAAGTGCAACTTAAAGATGACATCAAAGTCTTTATTTTGTGTCTTGATTAGCATTGAAATTATTTTGTACGCCTAACATGTTGTTTAACCTACATTGCAATATTTGATACGAACTTCTTGGTAGTGATATCCTCCGATAACAGCATTTGTCTCGTGCAGGGCAGCGAGGTGTCGCCGTACGGGCCGCTGTGGGACGCGCCGCCGGCGCCGGTGCCCTACCCCGACATCCTGGCCTTCCCGCCTGCCGATCTGGGTAAGTTTAGTACCTATTAAGGGCTGTTGTTATCTTTTAACATCGTGGCGAAGATAAGTAGCATAACGTATTACGACCCACTTGGTGTAGTGGTCATAAAGTTGACTACTTATTAGACCAAGAGGTCGCAGGTTCGATCCCCGCACAGGACAATTTTGTGTGTATGTTTGTGTGTATAAACTGTCCGTTTGTCCCGGTCTGGCTGTTGTATGTATCTATTTAAGTATATTAGTAATACCACTGTTGATTCTGATAACAAAAGTGCTTACGCCACTTCACACGGAGTCTGATCAATGTATTAAATATTGTGCTGCTATTGAACGGCAAGTGTTACCATCATCAAGTAAATGTGGACTAAAACATTTAGGCCATTGGTTAGTCCAAGGAGTTTATTTATAATTAATTTATCTATCAGTATGGTCGGCGGCAGGATGCGGGCGGGCGTCGTCGCGCGGCTCCGGCGGCAAGAAGCCGCGGCGGCGCGTCGCGTCCGTGGCGCAGCGTCGCGCCGCCAACATCCGCGAGCGCCGGCGCATGTTCAACCTGAACGAGGCGTTCGACAAGCTGCGCAGGAAGGTACGCCACTATCAGCAGCACTGCGGGCGGCAACAAGCCGCGGCGGCGCGTCGCGTCCGTGGCGCAGCGCCGCGCCGCCAACATCCGCGAGCGCCGGCGCATGTTCAACCTGAACGAGGCGTTCGACAAGCTGCGAAGGAAGGTACGCCACTGTTAGCAGCACTGCGGGCGGCAACAAGCCGCGGCGGCGCGTCGCGTCCGTGGCGCAGCGCCGCGCCGCCAACATCCGCGAGCGCCGGCGCATGTTCAACCTGAACGAGGCGTTCGACAAGCTACGCAGGAAGGTACGCCACTGTCAGCAGCACTGCGGCCGGCAACAAGCCGCGGCGGCGCGTCGCGTCCGTGGCGCAGCGCCGCGCCGCCAACATCCGCGAGCGCCGGCGCATGTTCAACCTGAACGAGGCGTTCGACAAGCTGCGCAGGAAGGTACGTCACTGTCAGCAGCACTGCGGCCGGCAACAAGCCGCGGCGGCGCGTCGCGTCCGTGGCGCAGCGCCGCGCCGCCAACATCCGCGAGCGCCGGCGCATGTTCAACCTGAACGAGGCGTTCGACAAGCTGCGCAGGAAGGTACGCCACTGTCAGCAGCACTGCGGGCGGCAACAAGCCGCGGCGGCGCGTCGCGTCCGTGGCGCAGCGCCGCGCCGCCAACATCCGCGAGCGCCGGCGCATGTTCAACCTGAACGAGGCGTTCGACAAGCTGCGCAGGAAGGTACGCCACTGTTAGCAGCACTGCGGGCGGCAACAAGCCGCGGCGGCACGTCGCGTCCGTGGCGCAGCGCCGCGCCGCCAACATCTGCGAGCGCCGGCGCATGTTCAACCTGAACGAGGCGTTCGACAAGCTGCGCAGGAAGGTACGCCACTGTCAGCAGCTGTTCAAGACTATTTCCGAAGTTATTTTAAGAGGGCTCTTAGCGTTGTGGAGCTTCCATTCGAATTAGCCGCTCGTCTGGGGAAGAACCTCCACCTTACAGAATACTTCTGATGGTGAGTAAGGTAGCCAGCTAAGGAGATCAGTTGGGAAAGGCGGGCAACGCACCTGCGACCCTTGTACGGTTGTTTTTGTACTGGGACATACACACATACAGGGCGAGTGGAAAATAGGGGGAACTTCTGGGAACTTAGATGGCAATCCGTCGTACGTCCAGTCTGCCAGTCTTAGCACTATTTCAATAGAATAACAGGAAGAAATCGGAGGATAGATGTGGAATCGTAATGCAATAAAATCATAATATAAACAAACATAAATACAGTAATTTAGTGTTTAACACATCAACATAGCTGAAAAGATTTGTTAGGTACTACCTGTCAAATCCATTAACAGCTTTACGTTAGGAAATACTTATAAGCTTTTTATTAAAATGAGCTTTTCTTCCTTAGGTACCAACATTTGCCTATGAGAAGCGGCTCTCCCGCATCGAGACTCTCCGCCTGGCCATCACGTACATCAGCTTCATGTGCGAGCTGCTCCACGGCTCACCGCAGCCGCACCATGCCTCCCACCACGCGCTCCATCCACCACGACACGTGTTCGATGCCGAGGTGCCGTGGTGCGCGTAGACTAGCATCAGTTGAAGAGGTCTAAGGCTCGTATTAATAAATCGCACTCGACTCTGAGCTCAATCTTGAGAATGTCATTCTCATACAAAACAGCACCTCAAATTCACGCTCAAGATCGTGATCAGAGTTAAGTGTGATTTATTGATACGAGTCTAAGTTCTAGAGCAACAAGCAACTGCGACCGACGACTAGGATCGAGGTGCTTCGACTGAAATCTGATGTGTATATGCAAAGTTCATCAATTCTAGAACATCTTGCAATCGTACCACGTCGCCATGCTTTGCATTCACCACGACACGTGTTCGATGCCGAGGTGCCGTGGTGCGCGTAGACTAGCATCAGTTGGAGAGGTCTAAGTTCTAGAGCAACAAGCAACTGCGACCTACGACTAGGTTTCGAGGTGCTTCGACTGAAATCTGATGTGTATCTGCCAAAGAACATCTTGCAATCGTACCACGTCGCCATGCTTTGCATTCACCACGACACGTGTTCGATGCCGAGGTGCCGTGGTGCGCGTAGACTAGCATCAGTTGGAGAGGTCTAAGTTCTAGAGCAACAAGCAACTGCGACCTACGACTAGGTTTCGAGGTGCTTCGACTGAAATCTGATGTGTATCTGCCAAAGAACATCTTGCAATCGTACCACGTCGCCATGCTTTGCATTCACCACGACACGTGTTTGACGCCGAGGTTCCGTGGTGCGCGTAGACTAGCATCAGTTGAAGAGGTCTAAGTTCTAAAGCAACAACTGCGACCGACGACTAGGTTTCGAGGTGCTTTGACTGAAATCTGATGTGTATCTGCAAAGTTCATCAGTTCTAGAACATCTTGCAATCGTACCACGCCGCCATGCTTTGCATTCACCACGACACGTGTTCGACGCCGAGGTGCCGTGGTGCGCGTAGACTAGTGTCCGTTGAAGAGGTCTAAGTTCTAGAGCAACAAGCAACTGCGACCGACGACTAGGTTTCGAGGAGCTTCGACTGAAATCTGATGTGTATCTGCCAAGTTCATCAGTTCTAGAACATCTTACAATCGTAACACGTCGCCATGCTTTGCATTCACCACGACACGTGTTCGATGCCGAGGTTCCGTGGTGCGCGTAGACTAGTGTCAGTTGATTGAAGTGCGTCCACCAAGTATAAGATTTAGTGCAACATGCAGCCGAATCACGCGAATCAATACGTATTCTACGCGTCAGAGTATAGACTTAAATAGCTCGCTGGCATATCCCGGCACCGACCACGCTTTGCATCCACCACGGTATGTGTTTGATGCCGAGGTACCGTGGTACGCGTAGGTGACAGTGTTAGTTGAAATAAGTTGAAGTGTATCCACCGAGTCTAAGGCTCGTATTAATAAATCGCACTCAACTCTGAAATTGAAGTGGAGTGCGAACTTGATATGTCATTCTCATATAAAACAGCACCTCAGAGTTTAGTGCGATTTATTAATGCGAGCCTAAGTTTTAGTGCAACATCACGCGCAGCAGAATCATTATGTACCTAGTCATACCACAGACTTTGTATTCTAAATGATGTCTTCCACTAGATTAAGAATATTAGCTTATGATTAATAAATTATAATTTAGGAATTGTAAGGAAACTTAATGTGTACTCCTATTCTCAGTAACAATTTGATATTTGAATATTTAACTAATTGATTATTATGACAAATGCATCAAGCAATCTCATAGGCTAACGATTCATTTAGTAATTATTTGTATACTTTATGAATAATATGATATTGCATAAATGTTGACATATTTAAAAATAGTTCAGTTATGAAACGGTGCGTCGGACGCAAAATCACAATCAGAAGAAAATTTTGATCTCCTTTCAAGAAAACCCAATAAAATTTAGGATTCATCAGACAAGGTTAAAACTGAGGTAGAATTTTGTTTTCCTTTAATTCCGTTTGAGAGAATTTCTAAGCTGCATAGTGTGTTTTCATGTGCAATGGAACCTCCTTAGTTTTTATTTGGACTGTCAAAGAATAGGGTTGCCATCTCAAAATTTTGGAAAACAAGACAAGAGGCGAGATTGCCCCGGATTTTAAAGTCCGAAACCCGGACATCATAGCTTCAACTTCATAAAATCCTCTGTTGATCCAGAGTTGAGTGCGATTTATTAATACGAGCCTAAGATTAGTATAAGTTCTGTTGTAAGATTACGTTACTGTATAAGAATAAATGTTTTTAAAGATATTGATACTTTGTTTCTATTCCATGGTCTACTGAAAATTTAAAGCAGAAGTATTTATTTTGCAATCCACTTGCACTCCGACGTACATGGTCTGTTGAAGTAGAGCCGCAACTATTTCCTACTCTGGTAATAATCATCATAGGACTATAGCACCTTAAGAAATCTAACGATTATGTAGGGGAACCAAATATATTACCAATATCTTTCTGGGTCTGGGTCTGGGTCTGGGTGTTGTATGTATCTATTTAAGTATATTTGTAATACTACTGTTGATTCTGATGTCTGTAAGTGCTTAAGCTACTTAACACGGGGTCAGATCAATGTATGTGATGTTGTGAAAATACATACATATCTTTGAGGGATCATTATTTGAAAAGTCAAAAAAATGATTTCATAAAACTGACAATATCTCCCAAACGATGCGAAAAACCCAATAGATATTTGGGACCTATCCAATGAGGTCATCAGAAAAGGTCAAAACCGAGGTTAACTTTATAGGGCGAGAGGACACTCTGATACCGAAATCTCAAAAAGTACCTACATATATAATAATATATATAGGCGCTAAGTTTTACATTTTGAATTTATTTTAGAACGAAAGTTTAGGCGTTCTCGCTGAGAGGGGTTTTCCGACAGCCCCCCTGTGAAACTCACAACATTTTTAGATGTGGTTCTTATTAAGACATAGAGGAGGGGACGGGATTATCGAATAGGAAGCCACTACAATGGAAACAAAATTATAAATTGTCAAAAATAAATTAGGGATTAAAATGTGAATATCTCCGAAACGGTGCGTGGTACGCAAAATCGGACGAAATTTTGATCCCCTTTTAGGAAAACCCAATAGATATTTGGGACCTATCCAATGAGGTCATCAGAAAAGGTCAAAACCGAGGTCAACTTTTTAAGGCGAGAGGTCACTCTGATACCGATATCTCAAAAAGTATCCACATACATATAGGCGCCGAGTTTTACATTTTGAATTTACTTTAGAACGAAGCCACTACAATGAAAACAAAATTATAAATTGTCAAAAATAAATTAGGGATTAAAATGTGAATATCTCCGAAACGGTGCGTCGTACGCAAAATCGGACGAAATTTTGATCCCCTTTTAGGAAAACCCAATAGATATTTGGGACCTATCCAATGAGGTCATCAGAAAAGGTCAAAACCGAGGTCAACTTTTTAAGGCGAGAGGTCACTCTGATACCGATATCTCAAAAAGTACCTACATATATATAGGCGCTTAGTTTTACATTTAGAATTTATTTTAGAACGAAAGTTAAGGCGTTCTCGCTGAGGTTTTCCGAAAGCCCCCCTGTGAAACTCACGACATTTTTAGATGTGGTTCAATGGAAACAAAATTATAAAATGTCAAAAATAAATTTAGGATTAAACTGTGAATATCTCCGAAACGGTGCGTCGTACGCAAAATCTGACGAAATTTTGATCCCCTTTTAGAGGAACCCAATAGATATTTGGGACCTATCCAATGAGGTCATCAGAAAAGGTCAAAACCGAGGTTAACTTTTTAAAGCCAGAGGTCACTCTGATAGCGAAATCTCAAAAAGTATCCACATACATATAGGCGCCGAGTTTTACATTTTGAATTTACTTTAGAACGAAGCCACTACAATGAAAACAAAATTATAAATTGTCAAAAATAAATTAGGGATTAAAATGTGAATATCTCCGAAACGGTGCGTCGTACGCAAAACTTTTTAAGGCGAGAGGTCACTCTGATACCGATATCTCAAAAAGTATTCACATACATATAGGCGCCGAGTTTTACATTTTGAATTTACTTTAGAACGAAGCCACTACAATGAAAACAAAATTATAAATTGTCAAAAATAAATTAGGGATTAAAATGTGAATATCTCCGAAACGGTACGTCGTACGCAAAATCGGACGAAATTTTGATCCCCTTTTAGGAAAACCCAATAGATATTTGGGACCTATCCAATGAGGTCATCAGAAAAGGTCAAAACCGAGGTCAACTTTTTAAGGCGAGAGGTCACTCTGATACCGATATCTCAAAAAGTACCTACATATATATAGGCGCTTAGTTTTACATTTAGAATTTATTTTAGAACGAAAGTTTAGGCGTTCTCGCTGGGGTTTTCCGAAAGCCCCCCTGTGAAACTCACGACATTTTTAGATGTGGTTCAATGGAAACAGAATTATAAACTGTCAAAAATAAATTAGGGATTAAACTGTGAATATCTCCGAAACGGTGCGTCGTACGCAAAATCGGACGAAATTTTGATCCCCTTTTAGGAAAACCCAATAGATATTTGGGACCTATCCAATGAGGTCATCAGAAAAGGTCAAAACCGAGGTTAACTTTTTAAAGCCAGAGGTCACTCTGATAGCGGAATCTCAAAAAGTATCTACATACATATAGGCGCTGAGTTTTACAGTTTGAATTTAGTTTAGAACGAAGCCACTACAATGGTAACAAAATTATAAATTGTCAAAAATAAATTTGGGATTAAACTGTGAATATCTCCGAAACGGTGCGTCGTACGCAAAATCGGACGAAATTTTGATCCCCTTTTAGGAAAACCCAATAGATATTTGGGACCTATCCAATGAGGTCATCAGAAAAGGTCAAAACCGAGGTTAACTTTTTAGGCCAGAGGTCACTCTGATAGCGGAATCTCAAAAAGTATCTACATACATATAGGCGCTGAGTTTTACATTTTGAATTTACTTTAGAACGAAGCCACTACAATGGAAACAAAATTATAAATTGTCAAAAATAAATTTGGGATTAAACTGTGAATATCTCCGAAACGGTGCGTCGTACGCAAAATCGGACGAAATTTTGATCCCCTTTTAGGAAAACCCAATAGATATTTGGGACCTATCCAATGAGGTCATCAGAAAAGGTCAAAACCGAGGTTAACTTTTTAGGCCAGAGGTCACTCTGATAGCGGAATCTCAAAAAGTATCTACATACATATAGGCGCTGAGTTTTACATTTTGAATTTACTTTAGAACGAAGCCACTACAATGGAAACAAAATTATAAATTGTCAAAAATAAATTTGGGATTAAACTGTGAATATCTCCGAAACGGTGCGTCGTACGCAAAATCGGACGAAATTTTGATCCCCTTTTAGGAAAACCCAATAGATATTTGGGACCTATCCAATGAGGTCATCAGAAAAGGTCAAAACCGAGGTTAACTTTTTAAGCCAGAGGTCACTCTGATAGCGAAATCTCAAAAAGTATCCACATACATATAGGCGCCGAGTTTTACATTTTGAATTTATTTTAGAACGAAAGTTTAGGCGTTCTCGCTGGGAGGGGTTTTCCGAAAGCATCGAAAATTGGGATAAACAGACATAGACTGGTGTGGTGAATAATGAAACACGAACTGCCAAACATAGACTATGTTAACTTTATTAAGTTTAACGAATTCTACATCAGAATAACACATAGGCTATAGCTTATAAGGCTTTAGGCTATAGTACATACCTGTGTATGTGGGAACCGAAAACCACGCGGACGGTGTCGCGGGCCGCCCGTATAAATTAGAACGATATTCTTATATACCGTTGTAATTTATATCCTTTGGAAATATGTAGGTACTAAAACATACTTGTTTTTATTTATATTACGCTTAGGATTGATTCGGATAAATGAACATTCGAATAATCGGCGTTCCACTGTAGCTTTTCATCGAATCTGTAGATTGAATAAGATTATGTTCCTATATTTAGAGATATGAAGGAGACAAGAGGTATAAAATATGAGTACGAGCTGGGAACTCAGTTTGATTCCCGTATACAGCATCATAACACTAACAGTAACAACTTATAAATTTAATGTATTTTATTTAAGTAAACTTATCGGTTTGTTTTTTAATGAATAATTTTAAAAGTATGTGTTAAAACACCTTCAAGCATTTTAATTCATGGGACGAAGATCCTCGTTGGTCTGGTAGTTTATGTAGCGGGCTGTTATCTGTCTTCCTAAGTTCGATTTCCGCGTCGGGCAAGTATATATTTTCGGGCTGAGTGTAGAGCCCTAGGAGAGGCATTTGTCCAGCAGTGTACTGCGAATAGGTTGATGATGATGATGAAGTATTTACTTATAGGTACCGATCATTTCTTAACTCAGTCATTATCATCCTAGCGCCTCTCCCGGTTGCATCCTCGGCCATTGCCTTGGAGCCCAGGGTACGCTGCGACTATGATCCTGAATTGACATGCCTGGTTATTACAATGACATAAATAAATAACATTACTTAACTCAGTATTGATTCATTTTTGCCCTTGTTCCCAATCCCATGACTAATAATAATTAACCTAACTTTGTAAATGACCCATTTGCGCAAAGTAATGAGATCATTGTCTAATTGTCGAACCCTGCACTTTCTCCGCGATCCGTCGTATAAAAGATGTTCATAGTTATGTCAGACGCCAGTACACTTGTGATAGCGTGACGGACAGATGGTGGTCATACATTTGTGTTATATATAATAATAAGTGAAGCAAAGTTACAGTGAAGAAAGTGGTGTTAGTGTTGTGATAATGCGGTGGACTTTAAATGTAAGTAAATAACACTCTGAAGAAGTTCTACACAGACAAGAATCTTGAATATTTTTAACGAATAGGTTTGTAGTAAAGTAGGTATTCGCGGTAGTTTTGAGAGTTTGCGAATAATATCGGATCTGTTTTTTTTTAATCTTTCACTGAATATGGTTTGTTCCCACTTGTAGGTATCTACTTGTACTTAGTTCTTCCATAGAAATTATCAAATAAACTATAGTCGCTACTTGAATTCATTACAGCTACCTACATATTGATTTAAAATGAATATCTTCCCTAATTTTGGAATTTATTATTTTGTTATAAGCATAATTTCAGTCATTCTAGAAGTTACATTATTTTAATTTTGAACTAATTTTAATGCGTAAAACGGTTGGCAAAGTCATTGAATTATGCAATTCGTGAAATGTAATTGAGATCAATCTAGTTATGTCACAAAATAACTACACTGTTCATTGTTTTAGAATCAGAACAATTTTGGACAGCTCATCTAATTAAAACCATTCCGTAATTTATGCGCATAAATACTCGTAAATGATTTTAATTATTCAATTGCATAATCCATAACAAAAGAAACTGTATAGTTTACATAATATAAAATTATTCACAAAGTGCCATACAAATTCTTAATTTTTATGTTTGTAATGCTTCTATACTTATGAGCGAGCATGATTAAAAATTGTTAATGTTATACAGCCACTTTTCTTCTGAAATGATGTGCGATTATTATAATTGATATATGTCAGGACATTATCTAGCCATGTTTGAGTAGTTTTGAATTATCTACCTTCATACTTATATAGCAGAATGGCGCGATTTCTAGGATCCAAAAGTTGTTAATTTTAGTGTTGCCCAAAACAGTTTTTATGCAACTATTTATACCTATTAAAGTATTTTTTTCTTTTCTTGCAGTGCATTCTACTGGCCAGCATAGCCGTAATATCGGCGACTGAAGATGACAGAACAAAAAGAGATTTATCATTTTTCAAGAATTTACTATCATCAAAGTTCGAGGCTGCCGAGAGTTCTCCAGAATCAACAAAGGTGTACGTCAAACCACCGGGGGATTACAAGCTCTTCAGAATACCAGGATTTGAAAAGGTATTAGTGAAGGCTGTCCCGAAGCAATCAGGAACAGTGGACACAACTTCTTCCAATGATGCAGTAAAAGTTTCAGAGGCATCTGCTATAGTTACACAGAACCCTCAAATTTCAATTGTCAATTCTTATTTGGGTACATCACAGCTGAATGAAACTCTGCTTGCTTTACAAGGAGTAAAGAATTTACTGGAATCTGGAGTGTTAGAAGCTCAGAGGCGTGGAAACAGCATACCAACGGTATCTTACCCAACATATGTATTTGAATCTGGTAAAATAGTTGTCAATAAAGATCAACAGCCTTTAATCGTTGGGCCTCCATATCCTGAACCAGTCAGATTCAGACCTGTAGAGATTGCACGTCTCCCTGATATACCGATTCCAACCAAATTTTCTTATAAACAAACGCGTGGTGATGGAATGACGACGTACACAGCGAATGACAACAAGAATGTTTTTGTGACTGAGACTAACAGGCCGGTGCCTTTGCCTCCTTATGTAACGTACAGAATTCAAGAAGCTATGTCTCTAGGTGCAAGAGTTCCAACAGGTGTACCGGTTGCTACTGTAATTAAACCGGCTCCAATGCCAATTCCCGTCTATGATGTCCCGAACGTACACGTTGCCCCACCTTTGGTGCCCCCTTTTGTTGTTTCTAATCATCACGTTAACCATTTCCCAGCGCCTCAATCATACGTTCCTCCCGTGCCTGTAAATATGGCTGTCAACATGCCTACTAGATATTCTTATCAAAATATTAATAGCGGTGGTGACATCACGACTTACACTGGATCAGGGAATGTACTGCAGAGCAACCGTCCTGTTGTGGAAACCGAAGTTACGAAGCCAATGCCACTGCCAACGTTCTTCGCTCATCGAATTGTAAATGTGGCAACTCAAGCCGTCAACGCCAAGACTCCAACTCACAATCCACATAGGTTCTATGAAACTCCAATGGTTTATAATGAACCACCCCATATAATGATTGAGGAAAGACCTACATATGTCTACGATCATGCAAATCACCTTCCACCAGTTTCAGTGCATTATAACAGACCACTTTACAGGGAAGATGTGAACTTACATTTTGCAAAGCATAAGAATAAACAGCCAGCTGTTCCTTCAAGCGAAAGTTCGAAATATTCCTACAAGTCAGTTCACGAAGATGGTTCAGTAACTACTTACACAGATAACGGTGTGCACGAAGGAAACCACAAGGAAATTCAAAAAGCAGGAGCCGTTGTATACCATGACAAGTATCAAGAAGGTTACCATCACCAACACCCTCATTTAGTAAGAGAAGAAATATGCTTTGACCCTCCATTTTCACAATATCCCAATATAAATTCACATGTTGTGGTCCATCCCAAACCAAGCGGATATTCGTACAGTGCAGTTCACGGAGATGGATCAGTCACTTCGTACTCAGGATCAGGACATGTAGACCACCAGGATGTGCGACCTATTCCAGTGCCTTTAGAAAGTCCAATACTGCCTCCTATGGTTCCTGAATTGGTAACTCCTGAAGAATTCTTCAACGATAATTCAGATAGCCCTCAAAAAGTTATGTTTACGCAACCAGTAGTGTCGAAGTACGTGTACAAGCAAGTGAACCATAACAATCCCAATGCATTGACGATCACCGATGCAGACTTATCAATGGATGGGCAAGTGAACGTGAAAGTTGGTGAAGTTCCTGTTCCGAAACCTGTTTTGAGTCCTCCTCCAGCTCCTCCTTCTCTTGATACAACTCCTACACTAGTTTCACCACCTACTTTTGTTGCATCTAAGCTAGCGTTACCTGATGTTACACCTGAATCATTTGTTTTCATTCCACCTTCAAACATTAAGGAGCCTTTACCTAATGGGAAGCCGGCTGCCGACAGTCATTCAGAAACAGGCTTCTCATACACTCATGTCACAAACGAGGGCGTTCATACGAATACAGGGGGCTTTGCAGCTTTTGAGAGCTCAACGTTGCCTCCCGTTGTTAACAGTCAATCAGAAAATGGATTTTCCTACACTTATGTCACGAACAAGGGTGCTCAATCGAATAAAGATGGGTTTGCAGCATTAGATAGCTCAACGTTGACTCCCTTTGTGAACAGTCAATCTGAAACAGGCTTCTCGCACACTCATATCACAAACGAAGGAGTACATACAAACAAAGATGGGTTTGCAGCATTTGAGAGCACAACCTCGCCTCCAGTTGTTAAAATAGAGAAGACTTCAACAAGCACCTCTGTTACTAAGAGCAAAAGTCGGTCAAAACCTAAGTTCATTAAAAGTAGTAGAACTCGTGTTTCTACAACGACATCGACCACGACAGAATCATCAAGTAATTTAAGTTTAAGTGCCAACCCCATTGTAGTTTTACCAGAGGAGCCAACATTCTCCTTCAAACAGGATCGAATAGATGGTTCTTCAATAACAGTTGTGGGAAATAAGGACAAGGTTTCAGTAATTGAAGATAACAAACAAGATGATACGCCACATAGAGGGGATATACCTAGCTCCTCATATTAATATGTTAATTAAAACATACTATTAAGTTTTTAATATAAGTATTTATTGTTAGATTTAACGTAACTTATGTCGATAGTACATTTATTGTAATTGTAACAGTTATTAAACTATGTTCTTGTATAATAAATGTTGAATTTTAACCGCCAAGCCTCTTTAATTACAACGTAAAATAAGTGACCTAATTGTATACTGAAGTTCTACTGGTATTCCTTTGACAAAATACCTATTCGTATAGGTAAAGTAAAATTTTAAGTATTTACAACTTTCTCTCGACGCATAATAAAATAATAATATTTTTTATAACACACAATTTACAAGATTTTGCAAAACAAGTTCTTTCAGAACAAAAGTGTATTGTTAAAAATGCTTTAGCAGATAACGGCATATTTTTCATAAATAATATGTAATTATTGTTCATGAATCATACTGGTACGAAAAAAAATATATTATTGAGACTAACAGATGAGAATTTGTGTCAGTTATTGTTCCAAGCCCTTATTACAAAACATTAAAAATGGTTTAAGAATATTGTCATGATAGAACAAGTACTTAGTTCATATTTGAAAAAGTTTTAGATCGGAACAGACTTTAAATCTATTGCTCTATAGATCGTGAAGGATCGCTTCATTGATTTACTTTCTAAGAGATGAATCGTATCCTGCTGTTAATTTTATATAAAATGATGCTCATTCAATAAATTTCTAAATTATATTTTTTCTCCGTAGGTTTAACAGTAGTATAACACTTAATTTATTTACACTTTGAGTTTGGAAAATCTGCACTATTATAGCAAAAGTTGGTTTTGTTTTCATATTTCTTATTATATAATTATTGGCCGCCAATTAATAACAATTATATAATCTAATTAACATCGATTTTAACGTATACAGGACATATTTAATGATTTATTTATTTTTTTACAGTTGATAGAGATTAGAAACAATAAGATTTAGCTTTATGAAGTATTGATAGCCCCAGATAAAATAACAGTTCAAAAATATTTCCCGTGAACCATGTTCTGTAACAATTTTAATCATTGTTTTGTAAACTGTGGAACCATGAATCGCTCATAATTTTTTTAATACATCATATGGAAAGGTTAGACAAATTGCGAAACGGACATCATGACATAATACCCTTACATTTTTTTTTATCATTGGCTATTTTCTTGTAGTTTCGAAGAGCCAATGAATTAAAGCTTTATCTTTTCATTTCCTTTCAAATCTCAGATTGAAAAAATACATCTCTACCAAGTTCAAAATAAAGTGCCAACTCAAAATGACGTCATAGGGCGGTAACTACAATCCCAAAAAATAACGTTGTAGGTATGCTTTTAATTCACGCAGCCCAATTTTATGTAGGTACGTATATATTAGTTAGGCTTTAGACATTGTGTCCACTGCCTTATTAAGAGGAACCTATGAAACCACCTGCCGGAGCACGGTGGCCGCGCACCTTAGACCTGTGTCCACGGCCTTATTAAGATTTTAGGAGGAACGAAAAGTACCTATCTGCTTTTGAATTAATGTTTCAGTTACTTTGCACGACACTGCATCGTCACTTAAATCCACTAGATGGCGCTGCTCACTTTCGAGCAAGAGGTTCGCGGCAAATTCGCTAGATGGCGTTATTCTGTATTTTGGCATGTCAGTTTCACACTGCGCTCTCACGGTGTAGTGTGAGCGTGACGTCTGGTGGTGGCGCGTCCCACTGCTGCTCCCAGATGGCGGGGGGCTTCCGTCGCCGGTCGACAGGGGGCGCCTCGTCTAGAGCCGAGCCGTCGGAGTAGCCGCTGCTGCAGGACCGGAGACTGCAAGAGGCCCTGATTTTATTGTCTGAAATGATGCGGAGTTGTGTAATTAGTAACTTTGATTTAAGTCAAGAGAACTACTTTAGTGGAACATTGGATAGAGGACCACTTTAGTGGATCTATAGTTGGAGGTCCAGGCAATATCAGTTTCGCTTTGGATAGGTTGTTGGAAAGACTTGCGAGACGACCACCCCTCAGTCGGTCGGTTACTGCCATAGTTATTGTGGTTGTCTAATGTCTTCCCACAGTTTTTAGCCTTTTAGTCGTGATCCTAGTCAACTTGATGTTATAGGACAAATCTGAGTTAGTGTCCATCAACGGCCGCAATAGGTGCCGATATCTGACTATAAACCAAATAGGAAAACACACCTGTATTTTAAATGGCACTCAATGCCAACATTAGGTCGCGTAATTTATATACAAAATGCATTACCCTCGAACTTCACGTAATTTCGGCCAGGTGTGTTCCTACACTTTCATTCGACCGAATACTGGTATTAAGTAGAATGTGACTGGCAAGTATACATAGATCTTTTATGTTAGTGATGTTGTATGAGTTATAGAAAAAAAATCATTTTTTTCTTACCCTAAATAAAATACCAACTAAAGAAGTACAGAACATACTTACCAGCAATAGTATAATGCCTAGTCACATCCTCAAGCTGGACCACCTGTATAACAGGAGTTGGGGTCTTCACGCGCGGCCGCCTCGCCAGCTTCACCACCAGAGCCGTGGAGATGAGGAACACCGCCACCAGGATAACGGCGCCCATGGAAATGCCCACGTCTTTCTCCATCACGACTGTTGACAGGACAAGTCAAGACGAATAAACAGGTGGTTTAGCCAACATGACACTTTTTAGAGCGAGAGCTATCTCTATCGTTGCGACTTATATCTCCATCCCGTTCATACAGATGCTTCGTGTGCAATTGTGCATCCATCCGGGATATATAAAACGTGACGATAGCCATAGCTCGCGCTCGTGAAAGTGGCACCATGGCTAGACCACCAGGACATGTTAGGATAAAGGATTCTTTTCATAAGACTAGTAAACTGAACGGGAGCTATGGATACGCCCACGTTGTCAAGGGTCCGTGTTTTTAATTTTATGTTATAGGGAGGCAAGCAACCAAACAAGAGGGTCACCTGATGAAAAATAAGTGATCACCCTTGCTCAAGAGCCCATGGATATTGGACATCAACAACCGCACAAGGATATGCATTATTTTTTTTTACAAAATCATATGAAATATGTCTACAACTCTAATGATTTTCTAAATAAATAGAACTTCTGGTGACTAAGTGATTGCGTTTTTCCGATGCTATGCCAATTTCATGGAGTAAAAGAGGTAGAGTAGTTGTACTTACAATGCCACCATGGAGGCGAAGCAATTTGCAGTAGACCATCAGTAGGCCTCAGTAGCAACGGTTCGGAGCACCCGTATCTGTTACACGCGGCAGCTCCTGCTTCGTCCGCCTGCCTCAAAAGCCCTAGGCCTCCCCTGACCAGCCACACGCCTCCTCCCCGAGCCAGGGCTTGACCGGCGTCTATGCTCATGGAGTTCCGCCGCTCCAGGTATAGGGAAGAGTTGGAAGGAGACATGCGCCATACTGATAGCTCGTAGTACGTTGCGTTCTCGACTGTGGAAGGAGAAGCGTAATAATGGTTTAATAACTTCGGTGTATGGCACCAATATAATTAGAAAAATGTCGGTAGATTTCCTTCTAGTTATGTGTTAGAATATCAAGAAAGAAGAAACAATAAATTAAGGTACGGCATACCGTATCACCTTATTTTATTCCTTTAAACAAAACTTATTATGTCGACTATGTGTACGGCGCCAACAGCATTTAGGAACAACAAGGTTGGTCGGAAGTCGTTCTGCCAGTTATGTTAATGTTGACTGAGGTTTTTGTTAATTTAAAAGTGACATGAGTTATTCGAATCTTAAGCATTTAAACCGAAAGCCTTCAGAGTCATCCTCACTTACATGAAAAACGTAGCACAAAAGATGAACGCAGACATACCACACAGGTATAAGACACGTACACTCTGATTGTACCTTTTTGAGAAGTAATTTGTAAACTACTAATCAAATAAATTAGCTGAACCTTTTTCAGCTCCCATTAGTTGCTACATAAACTTCGATCGCAAGAAGTCTAATAGTGTCAGCAATATTATCCTTACCTGGTAAGCACCGCATTTGGAATTCTCCATGTTCATAAGCCAAGTCACACTGCTTCGGCTGTGGCGGGCGCAGACTATCCAAGCTGAAGATTTTGACACAAGGTTGGTCTTGCGACGCGATCCCGTTGAAGGCCGCACACGTCACTTTCAAGGTCCCTGAAAGTTTAAAAGTATTTGGCATTTAAATCCGGGACTGATCGAACAACAATATAAGAAGATTTTCAAAAAAATTGTGGGTTTGCTAATTTTTTTTATCCCACTTTATTTTCCCTAGTTATAAGAAATTCAATTGGAGAACCGAAGTTTGTAATTAATAAGAGGTGTGCCTTTTTACTGCGGTTCGCCCTGTGCTATGGGAGGATAAACACCATGCCCTTTTGGTATAGGTAATAGTCAACTTCTTAACCATGGCACAAAGCAGCTCGTCCGACTGTGGTGTTTTCTGTGTAATTTTCAAGCACGTTGGTTTAAAGACTCTCTAAACAGTGCCGATTTTACGGACCAAGTAAACTTGGAACTATAATGATAGGTTGGCGATGCCTTATTTTTGGTGCAGGGGAAATGCTACCTAATGCATACCCGTTGCCGGGGGGCAGACGGGTATGTGGGGCTCTCCCTAAGGCATACTCCAGACAGGCTCCATTATCGTCCATAATTGGGATGAATCACGTTAAGTAGCACGAAGCCTTATACGCGATCCAAGCTTAGGGATGCCTGTGGCGCTTCTTTTATCCGGCGCCCCGCCATCGCCCAACCGCGCCTTACCCTAACGGTTTTAGGGTAAACTACTCTCTCTGTAAACTTACCAGCTAAAGAGCCAGTGATCTGCGCCAGCGTGAGTAGATGCGAGCCAGTAGTCAGATGCTGCACATCTGAGTCTGCAGGCTGCACGTGCCAGAAGTACGTGTCTGGTGCAGGCAGGGAGCGCACGTTGCACTTTATAGTCTCCTTGGTGAGCACGATGCCGCGGTCCGTGCATTCTGGTGGGACTGGAACAAATATAACAATTATTAAATACAAATATTTTCAAAAAGAAACTTAAGCAAATTCTTACTGACAAATGCTACTACAGTATAGATGACTTTTTAAATGATAAATTTTGACGAAATCTTATTGTTGTATACCATTTAATTTTATTGACATTGTTAATGATAATCAATTATAAATTCTAAATTAAAATTCTACTAAATCCAATATATTGTACAATAATAAGAATAATTATATATGTGAATAATTAAAATAATTACTCTCAATATTGCATGCCAACTAGTTGGTAAATTGTAGCTGAACATTAACTTATTTTTAAGACCATTTTATGTACCTACAATTGCAATAAAGATATTTGTATTTGTATTTGTATTTGTATAAAAAGTAATTCCTAATAGTAATTCCCACACAGTTGTTAAAGGGACTTCAATTTTTACTGGCCCGTTGGTCCAGTTGTCAGAGACTGGCTACAAAACTGAGGTTCGTGGTTCAAATCCTGCTAAGGGCAAATGTTTGTGTGTCGAATCACTTAAATCGGCATTTGTACTCGAGTCATGGATGTTTATAAAAGTATTTAAGTATGTCTATCCGTGCCCTAGGATCCATAGTACAGTAATGAGCTCCAACATGTATACAAACACATTTAAATGTGAACTTTACTGCTGTGACATTAAGAGTCGATGTGTATGTAATATGCACACATGTTGATGCTCACGACTGTACAAGCTTCGAGCTTAGTTTGGGGCAAGGCAATTGGTATGTCTGGCAATTTCCCCTGCCAGGGTTTCTGACCACTAGACCAAAGTACTGGGCTGCAACAGGCTGGTGATAACAACTTTCTCCACTTTTAAATATTATCAGAAAAGACGCAGAATCACTTACAATGAACAGTGATATTAAGCTGGTCGGTCTTGGTCTCGCCGACGGCGTTGCCGGCCGCGCAGGAGTAGCGGCCGGCGTGCATGCGCGTCGTCTCTTCCACGTTCAGGCTGGGGGAGGAGACGCTGTCCCCCCATATCCCCCCTGCTCTTATTAGGCTATCCTGGAATTTTGGAATATGTATTTATAAAGGTGAGTTTAGTTGTAGTAAAAATGTAATACTTATTGTTTTTAATGATCAAATTCACTATGGTGTACCACACACAACCAGCCAGTGTGACAAATTTATTCTATTATGGCTTTGGCGATCAAACTATTTTAAACAAAAAATGGTTAGTGTAACATTTAAAACGGGTTTTTTATATTTTTGTATATTCATTTTTAAGATTTTTTACATGCTAAACAGTATTAACGTTTACGTATCTAAACATTTTTGAAATGATAAAAAAAATCATTTGATCTCAGGTGGGGATTGAACCCAGCATCTGTTGCGATCCGGGCAAGCACCTTGGGTCCTTTTTCTTTTTGTTTATTTTTAACTAGCGGCCCGCCCCGGCTTCGCCCGTGGTACTTGTCCACTATTTAATGGATGATATTATACATAAAAACATTCCTCATGAGTTACTCTATCTATTAAAAAAAACCGCATCAAAATCCGTTGCGTAGTTTTAAAGATTTAAGCGTTCATAGGGACATACAACACACATAGGGACAGAAAAAGCGACTTTGTTTTATACCTACTATGTAGTGATGGTTTTTTACTGACAGATGGCAAGCGCATTTAATTCAACACAGGAATTAGTATAGTATAAGATTTTTTTATATTTAATTTTCCCGGACTGCGAAAGAAGGATTCAAGGACCACCTGGTTCCCGAGATGAGATGGCTGTTAATATTTTCCATATTATGAATCACGCTTACTATATCTGTGACTTACATTAAAATACCAGTGGAACCTCTCGACAGGCGGGTTGGCCTTCACCTCGCACTCCAGGTTCAGGCTGTTCAGCTCCACCACCACACTGGAGGTGTCGTCGCCCACTCGCATAATCTCCACTATTGGACTATCTGGAATAAATAGATTTTCTTCAAATATCTAACTACATTATATATTATGTATTTTTTTAACAGTGATCATTTACTTATTGGAGAGTTGGACTAGCTGCTTGTTGTAATGATCAAGTAACCTATTACACCAAGGGGTCGCGGTCGCCGCACAAGACGGACATTTGTGTGTATGAACATGTCTCGGTGTTATGTGTATTTATTTAAGTGTAGGTACTTGTTGATCCTGATATCAATTTTCTTAGGCTTACTGATGGAATAAATTTAAAAATAAGAATATTTTAAGAGTCTTTGACGTTAAACACACGTTGTAGTTAAAACTCAAAGACCCAAATTATGATTTCTTTCTGTCTCTCACCCACACGGGAGCAATCGGAGCAATCCATGGTGAATGAGAATGCTTGAAAATCTTTTACCAAGTATGAAAAATAAAACTTCTTTGATTTACCGTTATTTATTGTTTTACACCATCATGATGTAGAGGGCTTTGTTTGACCTCTCACGCACCTCGATATATTAAACTCCGCTAGTAACACAGGCGTCGACTGAGTTTTATCACTTTTAAACGGTTTTATTAATAAGCCCGTTTAACTAATTGCTAAGGCAAGTAAGGAGTTGTTTTAAAAACCTTTTAATTACTTACATACTAGTTGAAAAGGCCTTTCGAGTTCCTACTATTTACATATTAAAAGAACGACTCGAATTTAGATTAATTCCAGATCATGTCAATATTTTGGTACCCAAAATAGGTTTTTTTTTACTAACATACTCTTTCAATGAAATTGTATTTAATGAAAAAAAGCGGACAGACAATGTTTCATCTCTAACTCCCCAGAAGGGTGTAAGTAAGCATAATACGTTTTACAACTGTCTAAATATATGAAAAAAAATTGAATACACATTTTCATGTAATGTTATTATGATTAAACGAAATCGCATAAAGCCTTGAGGCCGAAATCGTTCTACTTTCCCTACGGAAAACACCAAGCGAACTGCTATTGTTAACTTCCCTTTCATTCTGTTTGTGTTTGATCCGATCTTGTTTTCATTTTTCCGGTAAGAAAATTGGAAAACAAAAGAAATCGTTTCCGTTGCGAACTTTACGGCATCCTGCGAGGGCGCATTCAATGCTTTTATGGCATTTTTTCTTTTAACAGAAGGAGGTATTTCGATTTTTTTATTCGAAACAAATTGGACACTGTTTATGAAGAATGAGGGGAAAATATTTGAAGAGGAATGGCGCAGCGTTAATTTATTTCTGATTTATTTCCGTTTCCAATCGTTTAAGGAGATATGAAGTGTTTTTAAATTGTTCTGTTCTTTAGGGGACCTTCAGTTTCCTCTTCAATGTACTTGTGAATTGTGTCATTTAATGGAATAGAAAGCATCCAATAATACTTTTAAATACTTTACGTTACGTTAAGCCAGTTTAGAATTAAAATTTGAAAGAGACGATACGAATGATTGATTTATAGCTTGAAACCAGGAAGTGAGCCCTTTTTTATCTTCAGGAAAATGCTTTGACGCATACCAGGAAGTGAGTCCTGGGGTAAGCTGACGTCTCAAACCTTGCACCAATTCGCTTAGTAATTAAATTTTGTCATAAAATAAATACTACCCCACTATACTATACTATTACCCCATTTTATACTGCATTTAATAAAGCTATTTTATCGTGCAATTCATTCCGAATGGTGCCGCGAATAAAAAGCAAATAAAGCCATTTATTCGCAATTAATTCTGATAACCATTTCCCGCTTCTTTCGGCCTTGACTCGTGATCTAAATAAAACGCTGACCCAGTGGAGTGGGCAGTCTCGAAGTTATAACTTATAACTGCTGAGCGAAAACATTTCCCCTCGTATTTCAAATTAGGGCGTCTATACAACGTAACGTTTCGAAAGCGATGGCGAAAGTCGAAAAGTTCGTACTATATTCTTATGAAAAAGAGAGGCAAACGACTAACACCTGATGGTAAAAAATACCGTTGCCTATGGACATCAACAACCCTATAAAGGTCGCTCATGCGTTGCCTGTCTTTTAAACCCCATAAGCTCAGGAAGAACCCAATAACTCCTGAGTAGTAATGAATTTCAGGAGGCATTACTCACTAGCAGAAAGATAGGATAACAGTTATGTGGTGTTTATTTAAAATTATTATAAAAATAAAATAAATAAAATAAAATAACTTAATTACTCAAGTTCAACATTTTACATTTTGTTAAGAATTTGGCCACGTGAGTTTTCTACAGAGGCCCCTCGAGAGTTCGCTCGCATAACACTTGGGCTACAAGTGACTGGCAACTATGCGAGTATTTGCTTTTCTACTTGTTTAGGATGGGATATTTTTTTATCGGCAGGTGAAAACCTTATACTCGTATATTGAAAGTGAATTTTATTGTTGTCGAAGGGTTTTGGTATCATGAGCGATGTACCGATTATTATTTTTGATAGCTACTTCTGTTTCACAAGAGCATAACCGGGCTCACCTGATGGTAAGCGGTACTGTATACTAAGGGATACTTGACAATTTTTTTAAGGACCATAGTTTAAATATTATTTTACAAGTAAAATTTTCTAATTTTGGAGCTTCGATTTAGTCAGTTTATTTTCACATAAGCAAAAACCTAATTTAGTGTGATTTTACTTAACGGCTTTGATTGTTATAGCCCACAGAACCGTTACAAAAAATAAGACCAAGAAGTTTTCTACCTGCCAAAATACACGCTTGTACCCTTCCCGTAACGGAGCCACGTGTAAGAGCCCTAAGGAATCAAGGAGACACTTCAAATTTCGAACCCTCCAAGCAATGGTCAGCGTTTTCCATTCCGCGCGGCAAACGCTAAATTATAAATTCAAGTACGAGTATTAAAACCTCGCTTTCACAACACTGCTAGTTTTAAAACAAACAGACAAACTAATTAAAAATCCCGCGGAGATATGAAAATATTACGAGTACGTCCTCGCACGTTCTGTGAAAGAAGCTTAATATCTGTTCGCGTTTCGTCTTTAATAACGTTTGAAAACGCCACGAACTAAAGGGTACTTCGGAAGTTATTTTGCAAATGTACACTTTATATGGTTTTTTTAAATTGCGTCTCGAATACAATATCTGTCGGATGTTTGTTGTAGAATGAAATGCAGAAGGGAAAACAGGCGAGTGTTATTGTTGTCGAGGTATATGCGTGTAATTGTATATGGATGGAGCATTCTGAAGTATTGGTGTAACACGGAGGGAGTTGTTATTATAAAAAAAAATGGAAGATATATGTTGTTTCATTTATGTAATGTGTCTGGAACTAAGCTGAAAATTTGGCAGCGATTTACATTCTGCAGTACCTACAGAACATCAAATATCTTATTTCCCAAAATTGGTAGCAGAAACAAGGCATTTTTTTTACTGCAACTTTATTCATCAACACTAGTGATCAAGTGACCATTCAAATTATGTCACAGCTTATGCGTCAATGAAACGATCGATTGTATAAAAACATAATCGTCTACTTCATGACCATATCTAAAGCTCCAAGTCCCGTAGCATTAAATCTACTACTCTATACTCTAATGCTCCAAGGGTAAAATGAACCCTGGCGTCATAAGATTAGGTTCCAATTCTATACTTACAGGTCACGTTGAGTGTGATGACGTCGGCTTTGGAACCCCTGCTGGGAGCCATGGCGGGGTTGGTGGCTACGCATGCGAGGGTGGCGCCGTTGTCCACCACCGTCGGAGTCAGCTCCAGGAACGAGACAGATGTACGTGTGGAGTTGCTCCAGCTCTGGAACGACGTTAAATTGTGAAGTTCTCGACATTTTAAGAACTTCTATCTGGAATGTCGTTGCAGATTCTGGGTATGTGTAGTGTAGGCTTTTTTTGAAGAATGTATTTGATCAATTCATCTGATGTTGCAACCCGGAATAGGTTTTTTTCTAATTCATTTTGTTTCTCAGCGGTCAGGTCATGACTTGATAATTAAATAGCATCTTTCTCTTTTATATTTCTGATATGATTCAAAAGCTAAATTGACTCTGAAACTGCCTTTACACGAATTTTCGTTATTCTACGACCTCCATAGTTTGATGCCCTTTTGTTAAGCGTTTTGGGTTCTTATTCCTAAAAGGCCACCATACTTTTTAAACCTGCCCTGGTGATGTCTGGAATGGAACGGGATGTCAATGGGAATCAGGAGATCGCTTGGCAGATCAACGTATCTAATTACCCTGTGGTCTGTTTGTCTCTCTTCTTCTCTAAAACTCACCTGATTACTATGCTGAGTGAGATGCTTGTGGTCCAGCCACCAAGACAGCTCTGGTTGAGGGTACGCCCCATGAGCGGTGCACTTCACCACAGCTGGTTTGCCGGCTTGCAACACGTCTTGTACCGTGCCGGTCACCCAGTAGATTGACACGTTGTATGCAGCCACTGGAAATAATGTAGTATTTTGAGGATTTGGTCTGTCGTGGGCGGAAAACAATTATTCCTATTTATATATGTAAACACTTTTTATTTCACCTGGAGTTGGCAACAACGACTATAGGTAGGTTCTATTTATTGAAGTATGGTTCTACCGCTCAGTTCTTCTAGGAGGAATAAACGGAAAAAAAATATTTATTAAATTCTACGTGTAGGATGGAATGGTGCAATAACTATGCCCGTCGCGTCGATATTTGAATAAAAAATAAAATAAAAACATAATGTCAAATTATTGTTCGTATACAATGTTCGTATAAAAAATTAAACTGAAGATCGTAGTATTCTTAATTAATTTAGGCAGATGCCCTATGAATCATCACTCATTTTTACACACATTAATTGCAACTTTTATTATTTGAATTTGAATCTGAATCTTTCTAAACGGTTTTGAGCCCTCAATGCAAGCATAGTCTATGCCAAAATCCACAAATACTTGTAATATGTAAATTTGCTCTGCGTAAATATATTTACATTACAATGTTAATAAAGACTTTTCCAATTTAGACCGAACAAGGGATGAATTGTGCGAATCTGATATGGACATGGGACTGAAGGGTGAACATTTTATGAGAAAGAGTAAAGTAAAATAATTAATGAGTGGAAAATCAATATGTTACGCTGTAACATCACTACATAGTATAAAACAAAGTCGCTTTTTCTGTCATGTTGTCCCTATGAACGCTTAAATCTTTAAAACTACGCAACGGATTTTAATGCGATTTTTTTTAATAGATAGAGTAACTCATGAGGAAGGTTTTTATGTATAAATAGTGGACAAGTACCACGGGCGAAGCCGGGGCGGGCCGCTATAATGAATAAAACGACAAAGGATTAAATAACGATAGCTTTTTGTCGTATTTGTCGTATGACGATAATTTTAAAATATAGGGCTTTGAGTTCTGCGAATAGTTAAGACTATTGTTCTGCAGTTAATGGGTATTTAAAATGTATTATTACAATCAAGAGTTCCATGAATAATGCATGGCTTCATTACACGAAGTCTTTTTGATGGCAAACCATATTTTCAGCTTTGTTTAATAACGTTATTACGCGAAACCGATGAATAGATTGATTTTCTGATAGTTTCCATCGGCGTCAAAGTACCTTTGTTAAAATTATTTTCATTATATTCACAAATTGGCTTGACATTGTTTTTTTTCATTAGAGCATACGGTTAGCCTGAGGTAATTAAGTACCTAGCACTAATGGATTTGTTGATAAATTCTTTATATATTTGGCAAGCGTGGTGATTAAGCCAAAACCCATTTTTGTAACGAAAGTAAGATTTTTAAAGATGGAGACCTTTGCCCTGCTGTGGTCATAAATAGGCTGATAATTTTGGAAACTGCAATACAGGAATACCTACCATCAATACGATGTCAGATCGAACTGTTGAAGTTTGGTAATGTATGTCCATAAGTTTGTACGGGAGACCGATTAATTAGATACGTTATTAAGTTCCGGGTTGTGAACCTCGTCTTGATCGGAGTAGGAAGACCATTTTTGTCAAAAGACTGCGGTCCTATCTTGATGATAATCTTGGTTTTCTTTTCAAATTATTTTTGCCACTATTCAATTAAGGCTAGCACAATATGCAATAAATTCATTACTAGTTTTACTGAGTCAGTCCATTTCCTGCCAGGATATTTCATCAAATCCGTTCAGTAGTTTCTGAGTGGTTGACAGAAAAACTTCCACACAAACAAACTTTCACATTAATAATATTAGTATGATGCAAGACTAGCTATGATTTTTATAGAAAAAGCGTTAACACATAAGTTTTAAAGAGCTATAAATGGGGATATTAAATAAGTCTGCTTAACTGAATCGTTTAATGTGGGATATTAAATAACTCTGCTTTAGTGAAATTTAATGGAAGATGAAAGTGCACTTAACTTGAAGGATACGCGGAATTGTTATTAAGGGGAAAATCAACTCTTAATAACTAAAATCTGGTCTAAAGTCACATTGGTTTTAAAGCTGTAGAACACTTTCAATGTTTGGTACTTTGAATAATTTTAAAAATGTCATTGCTCCTGCAACAATAATTTATTAAAAAAATTATTCAAGTTGAGTTAATATGTTGTAATAAGCAAATAAAATTACGTAGAAGAAATCAGATTGTGCCCATGGCAATAGAAAGAAGGGGATGAGACTAAAAAGCAAAAAACAAATGACGCGCGCTATTTGAATTTCGAACGATGTTCGCACTCTTGCTTATTTTATTTTTAAAGCGGCCAGTCCGCGTAGGATTCATTAACTCTCCGAAACAATTTAGGAAAATGCAAAAAGTTTTTGATAAGAGGAAAACAAGTTAAGATAAACCCATTTCAAACCAATCAAGCTCAATAATCTCAGAGATTCCGGTTAAATTATACACACTACCCGTCAAGACATGCGATTTAGACACGATGAGTTCACAATAACGTTTGAGTTGGGTCAAAACTAACTTAATCTAATGACTTTCAGAGATGCCTAAGTTTGGCCGGGCCCGCTAAGGCAATAGTTTCGAAGCACGTGATCCGAATATCTTATTAAATGTGATAGCAATTATTGACGATATAAAGACATTGGCGACCATTACGCCGTTTCAAGATTTTTCCTAAACTATTATTTCAATTTTGTACGTTTTACGAATAAAAGCAGTCATGTTCTTAAAAAGAAATAAGGTTTAAATAATAATTGTCACGTTCATAAAAAGTTATAAGGTTTAAATTAGGATTTTAGACATTGTGGATTTGAACAAATGATTGTGGTATTAAGACTTTACTAGTTTCATTGGCTTCATAATTGATAGGTAACTTGCGACAAAATAAAAAAATATTACATGAGATGTAACACTAGATTTTGTTAGATATGCGCCGGCAAATCGGAAAACATCAACAAGATATGAAATAGATTTCTTATTTTTGTTAACAGCAATATAAAATATTCTCTATGATTTATAACACCGTATGAACCGGCGCATCCGTGGGTAAACTATCGATATCGATATCGGCATGTAATTCATCGGCGCGTTGGGAACGAACTCGTGTTTACGTAGCTGGCAGTAAATATATCGACGCTGATATTTTAATGTGATAAAATTTTAAACAATGCAAGCAAAGATTGCATTCATAAAGGTGCCGAATTTCTGGATTTATTCGCTTTGTTTGTAATGAAACTCGAGACTGATTTTCGTTATCGTCATCAGCTTTACGCAGTCCACTGCTGGCCATAGGCCTCTCCTAGGGCTACGACTTGCATCCAGCTCCTGCCAGCCACAGCCATCATCACTCCACCTGGCCTGAGGGCGTTTACGCGCTTTTTGGGTGTAGTGTTAGTCACCTCACCCACACATTAGGCTATATGTATGTAAGTATTTAACTCATTGTTTAAGCTAATTAGATCCATTATGATCTGCACATCAAACGAAAACTGTTGTTTTATTTGTCTCCCGCGCGCCACATCAATACCTACATGGGACACTTGCTGAAACGCGGTATCCACTCCAGAACGCGTTTACCCCAACGGTTGTCGGTTCTGCGGCTTGTATGTCCAGCCCACTGCCACTTCAGCTTGCTAATCCGGTGAGCTATGTCGAAGACTTTAGTTCTCTGCCCACTTAGTTTCTTCTCGACAAATTTTAAACAAATAGTAATTGTTGTTAATGATCAGCGGTGTAATCCGACCTAATATTTACTTCGTCGTTTGGGAGTAATTTAATACGAAACTTATTAATACAAATAGTAAATTATTCATGGTGGGATGCGGACTCTTGAACTTCAGCGCAATAGACAGAATTACTACCAAAAGTTCCAAGTATACGATATTACTTCCGTCTTTAATTAAAGTCTACCCGACAGCATCTTTAGTTTTTAGTATTCCAGACTCTTACAAAAATCATAAAGTTTGATAAAGCTCCAAATACCACGTAAGACCTAGAAAATAGTCTCCACTCCCAATTCATAGCCTCATAGTTTTAAGGTATCACGTTGTCCCATATTTCCTGGACGAAGATCCAGGTTCGGCCATTATGGAACCACTAAGCACCATTCAGTTTTATAGTTCCAAACTTTTTCCTCTAAGTTCTGAATTGCTTCATCTAAGTTACCTGTGTGAGCGTTTAGAATTACAATTTTAGCAACACACGCGGTCGTTAAAGTCTTGTCATTGTTTTTATTGCTTTTGTTTAGAAATTGTCGGTTAAGCTGAACTGAGACATAGATTTAATTCGTTAGATAAGCCCACGCCAAATTTGAACCCGCTCTGAAATTGGCACTCAAATTGTAAGCGAATGTCGCTTCTTTTCGCAGTGACAGTATGTTGGAACGTACGTCATCCCAACTAATATTATAAATGCGAAAGTAACTCTGTCTGTCTGTCTGTCTGTCTGTCTGTCTGTCTGTCTGTTACGCTTTCCCGCTTAAACCTCGCAACCGATTTTGATGAAATTTGGTACAGACAATCTTTAGACCCTGAGACAGAACATAGGCTACTTTTTATTTCGAAAAAAAGAAATCCACGCGGACGGAGTCGCGGGCGGCCGCTATTATAAAATAAAATAAAGCCACAGTTTTCTGGTGTCGAGGCATATTTAACGTTTTATTTCTATGTTCCTTGGCGACGCAGATTAGAATAGCTTTACTCGATTTACTCTCGCGAGTATCGTAAAGGCTGTAATGGCTGTATGTGGTAATCTATGGACCGGCAGTTATGAGTAACTGGAGGTTGATATTGTTGTATCCTATTGTTTATTATATTTTAAGCATATATACATATATTTAAAATATAAAAATAATACCTTTATATATTTTATCAAATTACTAGCGGCCGCCCTCGACTCCGCCCGCGTGGATATCGGTTTCCAGTAGCCTAAAGCCTTCCTCGTCAAATGGACTATCCAACACAAAAATAATTTTTCCAATCGGACCTGTAGTTCCTGAGATCAGCGCGTTAAAACAAGCAAACAAGCAAACAAACCCTTCCGCTTTATATATTAGTATAAAGATTTTTTTTTGTTAACCAATATTGTCCCACTACTGGGCAAAGGTCTCCCCTAAAGTAAAGATTAACAAAGAAAATTCATCTGATCTCAGGTGGCTCAGGCGGGGATCGAACCCAGAGAGCGCTTGCCCGAATTGCAAGAGGTGAAAAATATATTGTATCTTTTATCTAAGGACTTTCGGGGTTACAGTTTTGACGCAGATTGATTTTAACACAGTAGAAAAACCAATGCCATTTGAAATAGAAGTTAAGAGCAAGATGTAAAACATTTAAGACAGTCCCAGAGTTTCCTCAGTTGCAGTTTAAACTTCTTAAACCTGAGGTTGTTGGATTACAGAAATTCAGAGAAACCTGCGTTGAGAGAGAAGTAGGTACAGCCATCGCAAATCTATTTTAGTTTCTTTAGTATTTTAGTTTCATTTACAGCATCTTTAATCAGTTTAATTTGAAACAAAACACGTCTAGTTACTTAAGTTCTTCGGGGAAAAATAATCCCAGTCTTCGAACGGGAATCGCTTACGAATAATTAAAACAAGGTATCAAGTTCTCAAAGAAAAGAGTTCGGAGTAAACAACAGATAAGTATCAGCTGGTCTGAAATAATAAAAAACTTAACCAATGACGATTCTGGAGTAAAAAAAATACACTCAAATCCTTTATTTGAATTTTTAAGGCGTCCAATATAAAGAGGGGTTTCAACGCTTACAGTGATAATGTAAAACAGTTCTTTTTTCACTTTGCATTTCAATAGACTGGGGGAAATGTTTCGCTTGGGGATTTAGCTTACTTAGTCCGGCCCGATGTCTTTTATAAAGTACGAAATGCGCTTTTTCCGGCTTTTTGACGTTTCTCCCTAACGACCAGTGCTGTTTGAAGGGTGCTTTAACTGAATATAATCTCTGTATAGACCTGTGTTACTATACAACTGTGAGCTTAATCTTTTACCTTGAAGGCAGTTTATATTTTTGTTGGTGTAGCACAATAGTGAGGGAAAATTCGTTAGGTGGATCTGTACTTTACAAACTTTCCCTCACTTTTGTGCTATTGTGCAGGTAGATCTGTACTTGCACAATCACTATTGATCTGCCGACTATCCATTTTCATTAAGGGTACACTGACATACATGTATAGGTAAGTATAACTGTGCCAATATTACTTAAAGGTAGGTATAACGACAAAACTGGATTAAAAACAAAAAATTATGAAACAACAAAAGTACAATTACGGGCAATAAACTCTGCCTTATTGAAAGATAAAGTCAGAAATTAAATGCTGTCACTCTCACAATTTATTACAGACCCAATAAAGCGCGTCCAAATACAATTTGAAATGCAAATTACCTCAGTTCCAATGGTTTCATCCGTGTCAAAAGGTGTTATTGTTTGAAATGAGGACTGTTTACGTATGCCTAAAATGTTTTTTCATCTGGAAATAAAGTGTAAATAAATGAATACGTTTTTGAAAATATAAAGTGGATATTGTACAACATTATGCTTCAAACTGTACTTTGAATGGCTGCATTCGCTTGAAAAGTTACGCTAATTGAGATTGGAAAACATTTCACAATGTGTAACATGCTTTTTATGTGTTACAGATACCTAGTTTTTTGAAATCACGTGGCAATGGTAATATTATTGCATGTTTTCAAGTGGGGAATTAACAGCATGAATGTTATAACTATTATAATTACTATGGTGAATTCACAAGAATCATGACACCTGACATTGGGTTATTACCAGAATGATTATTGTGCATAATAATACTATCGTGAATTCAAACACACGATCCATGGCATCTGATAAAAGGCAAGGCTGCTCGCTTAACTTATTGAACTATATTAACTTTGTTATACATACACATACATACATACATAGGCCTTTACATCTATGACATAACTTTGTTATGAGTACATTGAATTAGTGTAACTACGTAGTTGGAGCTTTTTCTAACTAATCCAGCAATCGAACGGGTTATTGAGCATTTGCTACAAAGTTAATTCATCATACTTCAAAACGTTTCATACAATGAAAGTTCATTCGTTCTAAAACTACACGGTATTGTAAATTCGAGGCAATTCTACAATTCATGAAAAGTACTGTCAGCATCAAAAAAAAAAAAATCTAGTTTTAACTTAAATAATTTAATCCAAGTACCCGAAACCTTGATGTTATTTGAAAGAGACTATCTATAGGTACCATATACATACTTTTAACTCCAAATTACGTCCGTAAGAACCCGTCCAATATCTATTGTGTACATTCCGCCCCGCATATTCGCAATATGTAATATTACATTTCACTGGTAGACAGATTGGTTTCTCAGTTTTATAGGTTGCGGTTGGAGGGTTTCGAGTTCAATTTCCGTCCCTGAATACGTTCTATGATGACTCAGATAGTGCGGGGACAGTTTTGATACCGTAAATGGTTTGACAGAACAGTAGCTGTGGAAAATCGAAACAGCGTAGTTTTTGGAGTGAATGTGTTACTTTATTTTAAAAAGACAATCTGCTCAGCTCAAAACTGAAGTTTTTCTAACTGACCTAGCAATTGAACGGCATATAGTACAATTGCCACAAAGTCAATAATTGTACATTACTCTCAAAGTCAGTTATTGTATATTTGCCCCAAAGTCAATGCACACTTTAGAAGGTTCCAGACATTGGGGGTTAATTCTCACGGTTTTGTAAATAAGTCTTCCAACCGCAGGGTATCGGGTTCAATTTCCGTCGCTGAAAACGTTCTATGATGACTCAGATAGTGCCGGGACAGTTTTGATACTGTAAATGGTTTGACAGAACAGTGGCTGTGGAAAATCGAAACTGCGTAGTTTTTTTGACGGTACATGTGTAACTTTAATCCGTAAAGTATTGCGTAGTATCCAAAACGGGTAGGATTATTGTTTTTCTTTTGTTCAATCATCTAGTAAGTGAATAATAAATACTGATAACATAGCACATTTCCCGAAATAACACACCAGTTGTCCACCTTCAAATTAATCAACGTACGGGTGCTCTTGATACATTCACTATTGCACTATATTATAGTATCATTGATTTTCTGTAATTGGCTGGTGAAGATTGAATGCATAAAGCTTACACTATAATTCATGAATATTTTGTAGTAGTACTATGTATAATCGACAACTTGTCTTCGATATACTGTAGATTTGGATTATTATTACGTGATTCAGTCCTATGTCGATCATCATAAAATGCACATTCATCCATTCAAAATATTTTACCATCTAGTTAAGCATATTCAGATAACCGTTTTACAGCTGAAGCTGAGATTTTATGTTAGTTATGTCATCATGGGGAAGCGTACACATACCTACACTTTTATTAAGTATCGTAAAATTCACATTGTGTAATCCCGTAGCCTAATGTTATCTGGTATACGGCACTCTTGATAAATCTCTGAAGAAATTTAGCTCAGGCGTCGAGCACCCTTAACTTTATGTGGTGCTAATGTTTATGGCAGTCATAAGAATGGTAATGTGTTATATTGCGTTGACGCGTGTGCAATAATGACAGGGATTCAGGGTGACAGTGAAGAAAGAATGAAAGAAAGAAATAAGGCAGAAAGAAAGACACATATTGAGTGGGTTGGGCGTCAATCACAACCACTTGACTGGTGTGTGGTAATAACACTCGGTGCTTTTACTCGAATTCAGACAATTACAGGGTAAGAAAATAGTATCGGAAGTAAAATAATAAATAAAATAAATAAATATATGTGTTAACCTAATTGATGTTATGGCGAATACTTCAAAATGTGGTACAATTAAAATCCCAAAGTAAACACCAAAAATGCTATTATACCAACAATTGACTATCAATTATGTAATAGTTACGATATTTCGACAAACAAACATTGATTGAATAAATAATGAAGTAAGAAGTTGTAGTTGATTTCTACATAAAAATTACATTCAAACAAAATTGACAGCGTTTGACCTTAACAAAGGCTATTGTTACGAGTATTAAGACAAATGATTCGATAGTATTAGCAAACAATTTAAATGTCAAAGGAATATGATTGTAATTTATCTATTATGATGACTTAAAATACTGAAAGAAAGCAATTATTAGAAAAAGAATTAGAAATAGTAGGTACAAGAATTTTGTCACCGTATTGTCGCATCGTTTTATTTCACATGGCTGGTCAAAGCTTGATATCGCAGTCTAACTCAAAGCGACAAAGTGAAAAAAGTTCCACGTAAAGAGATGTCTTTTTCCTTCTGAGCCTAGCGAGAACTAAGATTCTTGGAAGCGGACCAAACAAGGGGCTATGCTTGGACAAGGCCATTTATTCCGATATGAAAGCAAACTTACTTATTAGAAAAGTAAAAGGAAAGGCTGTGGTGACAGATTTGGGGTAAATACTTAGTGCTTGACAACTTGGTTTTTCTTTATTAACAAGGCGATAGAAAGTCAACATTATTCGATTCAGGAAGAAAAATAACATTTAGTTAATTTTGTTATGATCAGAAAGTATTTTTCATGGTTCTAATAGACATACGAATGGACTGTCATATCATGTTATGTGAAACACGCAGACTGCAGGGCTAGTATTAGAAATCAAGGTTTCGGTGATAAGCTATTGTTCGTCAAACAGCATAATCAAATCTACACGCTAGACTATAGCGATTATTAGATTTTCTATATAGCGGCTATAGGCAATCTAAAATCTAATAATCGTGATGTTAAGTACTTGAAGCGTCATCTATTGGATTTACTTGGAACTTATTAGTAGCATGCTAGGTACCTTAGCCACACTCGCATAACAATGATATTTATTTAAATTAATTTTAAATACAAAATTTAAATAAAAAAAATTAAAATTAATTAATTTTAATTAATTTTAAATACCAAAGATATCTTATTTGAGTTGAAAAGTTTATAATTACATAAAAATGGATATAATACATCAGTGAAAGTGTTATCTCTGTACACCATTAACTATTTGAAGTGATTTAAATGATCTAAAATATAATAATAAACATCATAAAATGATAACAAAAGTGACTTTGTAAAAAGAGTGTACCACGTACAAAGGTGTAATTAAATAAACAATAATATGTGAATGTTTTAAAAATATTAAAATCAAAGTAATGCTTTCAACCATCTCAAGCTACCCGTCAGTAAAGTGATAAAAGTGAAGAAAACAGTGTTCATGACTCACACTTCAACGATCACTTTTGTTTGAATTGTACTTAAAGAATCTACTACTGACAAGTTTCACCCAATCTTTAACAGCGCGCTTGGCGCAATAGCTCGCCGCGCGGGTCACATGTCAAACTTCCGCCGCCTGACGCATGTAGTCGTGAGTTCAAATCCGACATTCAAGAAACTTTTTGTATATTTCTGAAGCTTAAAAAATAACAAACATCATGGATAATATTACCTATCGCAAGCCGAGTAAAACGAGCTCATTGAATGATCTAACTAATTCAATAGATAGCGAAGAAGAAACTCTTTTTGATACAACTATGATGAGCATACCAGATAGCCACCACGATAACAGTGCAATAATTGACTTAAGTGAACAGGTGAAATTACTGACAACACAATTACAGAATGCTCATCAAGAAATTGAGTGCTTGAGTAACGAAAATTTTCGTTTAAAATGTGACCTTCAAAAAATGGTGGAAAAGAATGAAACATACAAAAAGTCGTGTTCAACCACAGAAATAAATAGCAGCACACCAGCATCAACTTCTAAGAGAAAATTAATTCAAAATGGAAACATGGCGACTACTAATTCAAGGACCGAAGCATTTATAACAAAAAGTACAACACCCGAAGAAAAAGTCAAAATACCAACATCGAAACGAAAATCAGTGCAAAGTAAAAACATGACGACTGAAAACAATTCAAACACAGGAGCATCAGGAGAAAATGACACGGACTTTCGCGATATTGAACATAATGTACTTAATGCACAACCAATACGTCGAAAGAATAAATTATGTATCATCAGCTTTAATAGATCAAATAGCATCACATCTATAATTAGTGACACCTTCTCACAATATTTTGATTACTGTCACTTTTTATACCCAAATGGCACATTAAATGAAACTCTATTGAACATAGAACAAAAATTGAATGACTTCACACTATCGGATTACTGTATAATAGTGATAGGAGAAAATGACATTAAGTTAGAGAGGAATTACATAAACATGATAAAAACTATAAGAGAACAACTGCAGAAAGTGACTCACACAAATAAAATCATCTGTGTACCGACCTACATTACAGGAGCACCAATATATAACTATAAAATCGAGCTGTTCAATAATCTTCTTTGTCTTGACATAGAAAACAATAACTATGCATATATATTCGACAGTAACTACGACCTGACATTGGATATGTTTTCCCAGATAAGTGGAAAAATCAATAAACAAGGACTGAAGAAGATATTTAGTCGAGTTATGGGTAATATATTGATTGATCTTTCCACATTTGATCAGATTGAGAGCAATGAATATAATTTGGACAATAGCTCTAAGAAGCAAACAGCTCCTACTGATATATTTTTTCGTGCAGAATCATTATCTGTCAATGTTACATCAAAACATTAACGGCCTTATTAGCAAATCAGACATGATAACAGCAGCCTTGCATGAGTTGGCTACCAACGGCAGTATGATTGACATATTGTGCTTTACAGAGCACAATATGACTAATGATGACATACAATATATATCATTAAATAATTACAAATTAGCTTCATACTTTAACAGACATAATAGACATGGAGGATCATGCATATTATTGAAACATTATCTACCTTACAGACTAATTGATAATATTAATAACTTATCTGTTTCAAATGTAATAGAATGTTCCGCAGTTGAATTAACAGATCATCAACTGTATATTATTTGTATATACCGACCACCTAATAATAATCAATCCTCACTTGATACTTTTTTCGATCAGTTAGATAAAATATTATCAAAGTTCCGTTTAAAAAACAAAAAAATTATATTATGTGGGGATTTTAAAATTGACATCTTGAAAAGAACAAAATTGGCTGACGAGTTCTTAAATTTGCTACAAAGTCACAATCTAAAATTAGAATTCAAACAGCCTACTCGTTCAGTTAGTAGTACGTGCATAGATAATGTAGTCCACAACATAAGGGGTTGTGAAAGCAAACTGTTTGAACTTGCCCTGTCGGACCATTCTGCACAATTACTTAAATTTCCAATCAAGAAAAGCTGTCTATTAAAACATTGGTTTATTCAAAAACGCGATTACTCCTCAAATAACAGAAAAAACTTTGTTAAACATTTAGGTAACCTTACTTTTTCTGATCTTTATCAAACTAAAGACCCTAATGTAGCATATGAAAGCTTTCTCGAAGACTTTAAATTAATTTATGACTTATGCTTTCCTGTTGTAAAAATAAAAATTAAAATGAATACTAAACCAAAGTGGTTAAGTCATGGTATCCGCCTGTGTAGTAAAAGAAAAAGAGATTTGTTGTGGCAATATCGACACAACCCGACGACTAATAATAAAATAAAATTCCAAACGTACGCAAAGAGATATAAAACTATAATAAAACTAACACAAAAATCTCAAAACGACTACCATATTAAAAATTCTTTAAATAAGTGCATGGCTACATGGGAAGTAATTAATAAGGTAAAGACAAAGTATCCCAAAGAAAGCATAAAGAAAATTAAAAATAATGGCAAGGAAATCACTGATCCTTACGAGATTGTTAATGAATTTAATAATTATTTTATAAATGACATTATATTTAATAGTAATAAAACGAATAATATTAATATCGACATTAAGAATAATTTAAATACAATTTTTTTGACTCCGAGTATACCTAATGACATCGAAAATGTAATATTATCTCTGAAAAATACGAATAGTGCTGGTTATGATGACATTATAACATCGACAGTTAAAGATGCTCGCTATATTATCGCTCCAGCATTAAACTTTATTTTTAACATGTGTATTGAACAGGGTGTCTACCCCAATGCTCTGAAAATATCTATTGTCAAACCCTTATTCAAAAAAGAAGACAGGGCGAACATGAGCTTTTATAGACCGATAGCCTTAATTCCAATTTTTTCAAAGATCTTTGAAAAAATTATACACAAGAAACTGAATTCATTTCTAGAAAATAATTTCATTTTTACACCCAATCAATATGGATTTAGACAGAATAAATGCATCAATCAAGCGATCTATAATTATTTATATGGGGTTATGAAAGGCATGGACAGTCGTGTGCCTACAGTAGGTCTTTTTATGGATATGACCAAGGCCTTTGATTATGTCGATCACACTATCTTACTGAATAAGCTATATCGTTATGGAGTCAGGGGTAATATGTATAATTTAATAAAATCTTATTTAAACGATCGTGTACAAGCTACTCAAATTGAAAGAATTGATACACAAACACTAACTGAGGTTACATATCAATCAGAATTTAGATTAATACAATATGGCGTGCCACAAGGTAGCGTCCTAGGACCCTTGTTATTTTTAATTTATATTAACGATCTACCCTCGGTAACGAAACACAAAATGACATTATTTGCAGATGATAGTACTATTCTTTTGACTGATAACAATATAACATGTTTAGAAAATGACATAAATGAAACATTGACATCTGTTATCGATTGGCTTACGAATAATAATCTTAAAATTAATTAAGACAAAACTGTGCTCATGAATTTCAAACAAAGAAACACTGATGGTTATCATCTCAATGTGATCCATTGTGGAAAACGACTGAATGAAGTCGAGTCAACTAAGTTCCTAGGGCTGCATATTGACAATAATTTAAAATGGAAAAGTCACATTGCTCACATTAGGAAAAAACTTAGCCAGTTCTCATACGCATTGTGCAAACTAAGAGACATATCAAACAAATCGGCATTGCTAACAGCCTTCAATGGCTACGTCATGTCCACATTGCGATACGGTATTTTATTTTGGGGTAACTCAACCGACAAAGATCTGGTATTTAAATCTCAAAAACGGTGCATCAGAGCAATGTATAACATGAAACAGACAGAGTCCTGCAAGCCTATATTTTTAAGTCTAAAATTATTGACTCTTCCATGTCTGTATATTTACGAGGTTGCGGTTTTTGTCAAGGGAATATACATTTATTTAAGTTTCGAACAAGAGAGCGCCACATAAACAAACTGTGTATGGAAGCTAGTAAAACAGCACTACTGAATAAAAGTGTTTTTTGTAATGCTACTAGTATATTTAACAAACTGCCATTATGTATACGTGATACAGAGAACTACATGGAATTTAAAAAGAGATTGTACGAATTTCTTGTTCAAAAATGTTATTATTCCATTCAAGAGTTCCTATCTGACATTGTTTAATTTAATTCCAAATATTTGCTTAAGTATGACATAAATAAATGATATTGTAACATATTGATTAGTAATAATGATACATTGTAATATTTAATAATAATAATAGTTATTGATTGTAATGTTATTTATAAATTGACTGATTGTAGTGTATATATATATATATATTTTTTGTAATTGATTGATTGATTGTACTATAATTTATAATTTATTAACTAATATCGTAAGTACCTTTAATAAGATTGTATGCCTATTAGGCGGAACACAGAGATACTATGTATAATAATGTATTCCATCTGTAATAACCTGTGATTCACAATAAAGATTATTATGATTATGATTATGATTATGATTATGATTATGATTATTAACACTTACAATAAAGTTCAATTTCCAAGCTGGCCTCAATCGGCGGGCGGAGATGGGTGTTCGCAGCTCTGCAGGTGAGTGCGGCGGCGTTCTCCCGACTGAGAGGGAGGTATAGCTCGTTCTCCCTCACGGTGGGGATGTCGCTGGCGCCGTCGGAAGCGTCCACCAGGGTGGAGCCGGAGTACCAGCTGATCCGTGGTGGGGGACGGCCTGGGAACAGATTTTTATGTGGTAAATTTTTGCATTTAAATTAGCAGACGAACGACAGAGTTATTTGATATATTATGTGACGGCTTATTTTTAAAGAAGCACTCATTATTGGTGGTATTGCCTTTGTGGTGTGAGCCATCCGCTCCCACAATGGTCCGGTTAAGCTGTACAGGTAGACTCCTGCCGCCGTTAAGAGCGAAGGCCATATCGAAAAAAAACATGGAATTGCCCAGCCTAGTCCGCTACTCCCTAGGAGGAGGAGTCCAGGGAAAAGTTGGAGGTGCGTCACCGACAAGAGCAGCGCTCTTAAATTTTAGAAGAGAAGTCCGCTACTACAACCAGGCACATTTTCCTGATCAGTCCAAAAAAATAGATGCTTCATGCACGCACCTTTGCCCTGGTCCTACACCTGATCTTCATCGGTTGTTTCAAAAGTTGTTAGAAAAAAAGGAACAAGGCGCATCATTTATATATTTTCGCGGGCACTAAACATTAGTTCTTCACAAACAGTTGCTTATTAGGCACGCCTTATTTCTCGCTTCAACGTACATAAATGCTAACTAATTATAACGATAATGTCGCGGCGTCCAGCACGTTTTCCACCTCGGAAATACGTTTGATTACCCTCTCTTAATGCCTTTTGCCAAATCGTCCCTAGGGACGCTTAAAGGGAGTGACGGAGGGCTGGTAAATGCTCCTCGTATCTACATTTTTCGACGCCTACAAAGGTTAGCCGAAACCTATTCTTATAATTATTTCTAGTCTATTAACTCGAGGACCTGATAACAATGATTGATGGCGAATTGTTTGTTCTAAAAACACTAACAGTAAATAAAATATAGCTAATAGGTTTGTTATTTATAAAGAAACGGAATAAGCTCCAAAAGGCTTTGTCAAAATTAAATGGGAGGTTTCGGAGAATTGAAGCTTCTTCTTTAAAATACAATTCCCATTCATTACTCCTTAAAACAATTGGTCGTTAGCGATCACTGAGACCTATTTTAGGGAGAAATAAGAACGATCATTGACTATGGCAAAGGTCAGGTTACTTTGATCTGCGAGTCTTTAATTTAAAGAGAACCATCTGACATTGAAATTCAAATTGCCTTAGACCTTTTAGGTATTTAAATAATGAATAGTGTAGTGACGATTCGTGCAAGGGGACTATGGAGCTGGATCTTAGTGACTGAGGATCAAAGAAGCTACGGTTTGAAAAGGCCTGTCTATAATACGAGGACCGGCTTGGCATAGTTGACAACAAGTTGATTAGACAAAGGGTCGGAGGTTCAATTTTTATTGGATAAACATTTGTGAGTGAATGAACATGACTGTTTGTCCTCGTCTCTCAGTGTTATGTTTATTCATTTGAGTATATTTATAATACAATTGTTGATTCTGATATCTGTACCACAAGTGCTTTTTCTACTTACCTCGGAGTCAGGTCAATGTACATTATGTTTGTGGTGTTGTGAAATAATTATTAAATATTATAAAATATTTATATTAATATTTATAATCAGTAGTCAACTGCAAAAGGCTGATGATAATGTTAATTAATTTAAGAATTAAATACAAGTTCAATTACCTCCAATGACGAGACAGCTGAGAACCAGAGTGTCCCCTTCGTGGTAGGGCCCGATTCTGTCCTTCACTTTATTCCCAACCTCGTCCAAAAAAAAGGGCTGGCTGGGGAGCACTGAAACAAAGATTGAATTCTTTATTTTATAATTAAACACGTCTCCTGCTCTGTTATTAAGCGTAGGTAGTTACATAAATGTATGTATGTGTATTTGTGGGTTGCTTAGATCTTTAAAACTACGCAACTAATTCAAATGCTGTTTTTATTGATGTTAGTAGAATGAGGCAAGTGGAAAGTTTACTCGTTTTTTTAGATACTTATATGTTATAACGTTTGTCCAACATGTTGGTAGAAGATCTTATGTTAATTTGAATGTGGGAGATATTACTCTGAGTAAGACCGGCTGGCCTTGGGTCTTTGGCTATGCGACAATGTTATCGCTGTGCAGAATTTCCCACTAAAAATGGGAATCGTCAGTCAACGCTATTTGTTGTAAGCTTGTAGTTGTTAGCTAATGAAATAAGTAGGTCGTAGAACATTTATACAAAGAAGCCCTATTAAGATTATACGCGATTTATAATACAAATGTAAGTAAACGGAAAGTAGAAAGTATACTTGTACTGCTCGTAGATAAGGAATATTCCGTTTAGTTCCGCAATAAAATTTAGTGTTCTCTATTTTAAAAGTCCGAATCTTTATAGCGTGATGATTACTGTTAAGATTTCGAGTCGTCGTATAAAAAAAGCATGGTAAATAGCGTGTTAATTAAGGTTACTTTATTTCAGTTTTAACAATTACTCATTTTCATTTTATCAATGTGCTCAATCTTAATGTGTTTGAATTTAGTTTTACTGCTGTTTGATAAGTTTCTAATGACATTTAATGAGAGTGGGGGTAAAACAATCTTTTGGAATATCTGCCAGGTAGTCTTTATAAAATAATTACTTAGGGTCTTTAAAAACAGAATTGATAACCAAGAAATTATAATTTTATAATTTTTAAATTTTACTTAGCTTTTCTTATCATTTTTTAATACCTTAGCGCTGTATATACTAACGTATATAATGTACCGCTGGCATGACAGCTTCACAGCACAGAACTAAACGTATGTTGGCTAAGCAATGGCCCGTAACACGATTTCGATTTCGAATCGCCATTTTGTTTTAAATGTCATGCTATTTTTACTTTTAAAAATTCCGAGAAGATGTAAATAGTATTTCATGACAAAATTTAAAAAAACATTGAAATAAAGGACGATCCATTGCACGTAATGCGAAAGACGTGTTCCGAATTCAAATAAATAGTTTCAGCCGTTATTCATTCCAAGAAATAAAAACTTTTTCGTGCGTAAATTTTATTACTCATGCTGTATTCTACTCTTGTCTGACAATAACAATAACATCTGCCTAATTGATCAGTAAGATCCGTCTTGTTCTCAAATAAACACGTTTTACCGTTAATGCGGTACGGTGAAACACATTGAAATACTACATTCACCGCCGTGTAAACAACTGTCGTTTCAGGACCACCGTGACGATCAACAGGTGTGGCTTTGAATAGGAAAATAGTTAATAGTTAACCCCCACAGTTCTGTCCAGAACGAGGTATAATAACTACGAGTGTAGACTGTAGATACATAATATGTATACCAGTAGTGGTTAGATGAGATAGAATTGAACGCGCCAATAAAGAAACGAATCCAACATGGTGGGAAACCATTCCCTCTTTATAAAAGGAATGATTAGTTGATTTAAATGTCAAACAGCCCGGATTACAACAATTAAAAAAAAAAATATATTGGACTAACACACCAATTGCCTAGTCCCAAACTAAGCGAACTCTAAGCTTGCACTATGGATGCTAGGGTAGGGAACGGATAGACATACTTAAATACTTTTATAAACATCCATGACTTGAGTACAAATGCCGATGTTCATCACACAAACATTTAATTTTGTCCTTTGGGGGATTCGAATCCGCAACCGTCGGTTTTGCAGCCAGGGTCTCTGATCTAGCTAGCTAGACCAACGGGCCCATCATAACTTTATTCCTCTTCTCTCTCTGTCATCTGAAACCTGTGACATGAGCGTAGGGAAGTCAGGTTGGCTGGAGGAATAGATTTACGTGCTACTGACTGGAACAGGCTATGAAATTGTGTATCACACCATCAATTTCCTTTCACTAAGAACATCTTCGTAAATGGATGATAAATGCTCGCAATATTGACTTTGTGGTTACAACGCAACGTTGCATACATCATACATTGTTAAATTTTGTAATAATTAAGTACGTTATAATATTTAGTTATACAATTCTACCTATAATTAATTTTTGTGTTGAATATAATAACGTCTTGGTAATAACAGACTTAAGTGCTATGATTATGCTACATTCTTATACCGGATAACATAAAATCTGTGTGAATTTTCGAGGATACACATCTTGCAGGCCTGGTTTTGATTTTGATGATCTTCGATTTGTAGTGAGTTTAAATATTTTGTAAATAAGTGCGTACACGAATGTTGATTTAAGTCGTTGATTTTGTTGTTGATAAAAGGTTTATCATTGTAACCGCCTTTTAAGGCTGCTTTGTAAACCTCATGTAGCAGTTCAACAATTTAAAAATATGTATATTTCAATATGTTATTTTTATCTATCTATTTACTACTAGCGGTCGCCCGCGACTCCGTCCGCGTGGATTTCGATTTTCAATAGCCTAAAGCCTCCCTCGTCAAATGGATAGTCCATTTGACGAGGCAAAAATAACTTTTCAAATCGGTCCAGTAGTTCCTGAGATTAGCGCGTTCAAACAAACACACAAACAAACAAAGAAACATACAAACAAATTCTTCAGCTTTATATATTAGTATAGATTCATAACATTAGCAAAAAGTCTAAAAACAAAGATTCTTTTTTAGAAGACAGAAAAATACCGTGTAGATTGTAGCGATAATATTTTGTTTAAATTTATAAAAAATAATACATAGTTATTCGTGTTCTTTAAGAAGTTAAAGTAGACAAACAACATTAAAGATTAAATAAAGTTACTATTTGAATAATCTGAATAACTTTACATTCCTCTTTAAGACTGTTTTATGTTAATTTATTAGCGAAAATCAACAAATATTTTATAATTTTAGTTATAACTAATACTTTAGTGAGAAATTTTAGATCGTTCATTGAATTTGCATCACAGATTTCCACTTTTGACACTGTGTGAATAAAAATGGTCTACCACGATGATATAATTAAACATTGATTTTAATATGAATTGACTTTTATTAATTTGAGATGTAAGTTGTAGGTGGAATCAATCTTATATTTAAGTACGTGGATTTCGGTTTCCGCACGCATAGTTGTTTTACTGTAGTTTAAAGCCTTCCTCGACAAATGGATTCACGAAAACAGAAGACCCAAATCGAAAAAAACAAAATATTTTTTCTATTCGAATCAGTATTTCCTGAGATTAGCGCGTTCAAACAAACAAGCAAATCAACTCTTTAGCTTTATTATAGTAGTATTGATTAACCGTTACGTGATGATAAGTTACGAAAGAACATAGTACATTCTAAAATTACTTTTAATACGAAAATCATAAAAACATTTTCATTCCGTTTAGGATATTTTTTCATATGAAGGGTGTCCTTTTCCGTCTACAAAAACTTTTTAAGTAACACATTTTAAAAGCTACCATAATAAATTTCTTGCCACACAAGTTATACCTGACACAAGTATCATGTTCAGCACCAAAATTAAATAATCTTGGCTATAATCAAGCACAAAAACATTACGGAGTTTAAGACATTTTCATAAGGACCACTTTACTAAATCTCCTATAAACAAATGCCATGTTTTATTACAACTTTACTAAATCTCCTTTTAAATGACATTTGGCCATGTTTTGTTAAAAATTATATATTTTTGTGATGCCTCCGTTCATTAATTCCCCAGGTGACATAAAAACAACGGCAAAATTGATAAAATGGAAGCCATTTGCCAAAAAATCAACAGGAAATGAACGAGGCTTAATGTCAGCTTTGTGAGACACCATTAAAATATATTTTGTTGCTCATTTATTATCGAAGGCGGGAGGAACATCTCCTGACAAGAGGTAAGTGAGTGTAAATGGAAAACAAGTGGAAACATAACGGTACTTACGAATGATTTGTGTGCGTTTATGTTTTGTAATAAAATTTTATACATGTGTAAATGGCTGAAGCATGGTTCATTCTTTGGGCACTGTTCTACTGGGAATCAAATCTATTACACCTATAACATATTAACTTAGGTAGACTAAGATAAGAACAAAGACGACTGAAGGGCTTAGTTAAACTACAAAAATCTATTGTATTGACAAACATTGAGGCAATTTGTAGGGAGCAGCTATCGAGATTTATACCCAAATTTTTCATTGACACTGCTTTCTAATGCCCGTGTTGAATTATTCTGTATTTCTATAATTATTATTGATGATGGAAGCGCATCTCTGCAGCTTCATGAATAAAGAATAATTCCATTTCCAAATGTTAAATTATTTATTCGAATGTATTTGTATGTGGTACTTTACAATGTGGGACGATATGGGCTAATAATAACACATTTCAATTTAGATGAAATGGTATCAAAAAGCCTCTGCTCTGCGCTTGGGTTTGGCCCCACGCATGATTCAAAAGACCGGGTCCCTATGGAGTCGTTAATTTCCAATGTACCTTCGTAATAATAATAATAATGTGGTTCTTTTGCATGTCAGTAAATTAAAAATAAATTGAATTAAAACTATCCTTACCAATAACAGTCAAGTTGACTCCAAGATTCCTGGTCGGCGATACCAGAAAGTCCACTCTGCAGTGGTACAGGGCCTGGTCAAGCTCAGTCAGCCTTGAAATGGTGAGGCTGGTCGGCTGGCTGACCAGGTCCGTTGTGATCCTCCCGCCGGAGTCGAAGCCGGGGTTCGTCCACTTGATCTGCACTCGTACGTCGTAGCTGGAAGGAATTGAGGAATAAAAGTACTGTTATTAATGTTTCATCACTTTTATTGTTGCAGACCGCTGCTAGTAAGCCGTTTCTAATTAACGGGTGAAGTAAAAAAGTGCAGTGGAATGCTGCTTTCCAGTTGTCGCGTTTCATGGCACCTTCGGAAGAATTGGGAAAATATATTTGTGGACTTTATGTAAAATTGCATTTAAATAAAAAAGTATTTATTGTAGGTACCTATATCGTCTAAAAAAGACTCGAGGACAAGAAGAGACTCGAGATACTACCTATTGGCACTTGACTGTGTTCTTAAGTTCACTTAGGAGGGAATTAATCTGTCAGGTTCATTCTTATCCATAGAAATCCTTCTCCACCTGATCTATCCAGCGATACCACAAGCGATTGTTATCTTACCTAAATATTGGAATGTTGTTTTTGTACCAGACGAGTAGCATGAGCTCATCGCTGGTGGAGTCGGTGGCGGTGTCGCACAGCAGGGTTACGTTGCCGCCCTCGATAGCCTCCTGGTGGGACACGGGGCCTGGAAATAACGAATTAGTTAAGTAATAAAATAATTTACTGATATATAACTCACTATATCTCATACTTCTGCATTCCACAGAGAAGTAGCTCTTAATTAATGTTGTGCTATGTTTCTGCTGATGATTAGGTCTTTAAGAAAGGGAGATCTTAGTGGAACATCCACTTGAATGAGACGTTTGTCTGGGGAAGTACCTCCACCTTAGAGAAGAACACAGTGTAATAGCACTTCGTAACTGCTGTGCTATGTTTCTGCTGGTGAGTAAGGTTCCCAGAGCTTAGTTGGGGAGGGTATGGGGTTTTATAGGCAGGCAACGCATCTGCGACCCTTGTGGGCAGCGGTGAGAACTTACCATCAGGTGACGCTTTGAACATTTTCCTCCCTCTTACATAAAAGTAACAACATTAAAATTTTGAGTTGGTACTTAAGAGTTAACACTTTAATTAATCCAAAAATGCCATCAGTCACAACACAAATGGCTCGAATGATTGATGCATAAAGCCATATTAAAGATGGAATGCCATTTGAATGGTTGGGCTCGTGCCAAATCACTTTTCGATATGTGTTGCATCGACTTAGTGCCAAAATAGCAGCGCCATTATACATTCGTTTAAGTTTTGGGAATTTTTTGGTTGTTGATCTTTCAACAATTGCAGTCTCTTTCGGGACTTGCTCGGATAGGTCGGAGTTGTGATCATCAATTTGAATTTGGCAGGCATGGTAAACAGCCAAAAGCTGCTTTCTTTTCATGGATATTTTTTGACATGTTTGTGTCTATGTGTCTTTTCTGATATCTACCACTTTTGGTTCTGATAAAAATCATATAATCACCGCAGTCCGCTGCTGGATTCCTAGGGCTCTCCACTCAGCCTGATCCTCGGCGACTCGCATCCAGCTCCTGCCAGCCATCTTGCGCAGATCGTCGCTCCACCTGGCCTGAGGGCGTCCTAAACTGCGCTTTTTGGGACACTTTATTTGCTATACAATTTACTAAGCCAAAAGTACTATCACCGATTACACAGCCGCTACGATCAAGGCTTTTCTGACAATTGCGGTTAGGGAATCGCACCTCTGATAATAAAAAAAACCGTTATTTTACCTAACAAGGCTTAACTCACCATCTGCCCCCGGCACGAATGCGCACACGCCGGCGAGTATACTCAGCAGCAGTATCTGCGCGGCGGCGACGCGCATCCTATGCCCCATCCATGCCCCCGCGCATCGCGCCTGCGCACAACGCGCATAGCGGGCGGCCGTGCGCTGGCGCCGCTAGCTGCGCTGTGTGCGAGGTTCCCGTGCGCATGCGTGTAACTCACCATCTGCCCCCGGCACGAATGCGCACACGCCGGCGAGTATACTCAGCAGCAGTATCTGCGCGGCGGCGACGCGCATCCTATGCCCCATCCATGCCCCCGCGCATCGCGCCTGCGCACAACGCGCATAGCGGGCGGCCGTGCGCTGGCGCCGCTAGCTGCGCTGTGTGCGAGGTTCCATGGCGCGTGAGATGTGTATCTGGAAAAAAAAGCTGATATAGTTCTGTGTTCGGTAGTTCTTTTGGAATAAGGTCTTGAAACCAAACTGTGGAATCAACTGTCGCCTGAGGTATTTCCGGACCGATACGACCTCCTCACCTTCAAGAAAAGAGCGTACTCCCTTCTGAAATACCGGCAACGCATTTGTGACTCCTCTAGTGTTGCGAGTGTCCATGGGCGGCGTTGATTGCTTACCATCAGGCAATACGTCTGCTCGTTTGCTGCCCCATAATATATAAAAAAATATATATTTATGTACCGCGCCGGACCTCTAGAACCGAGATACTTGGTATTTTAAACTCTGTTCAAAGGAATGATATCTCATACGTGTTGTCTATGTGATATCTTGCATTATTGTAATGTTAAATGAAAAGCTTTATGCTGTGTCTCTTCACTCTCTGCTGTCTTTCTTCAGACGTTTCACGTCAAGGCGCAAAATAAATTATCATAAAAATCAACTTGCGTTAAAACTTTAAGCAAAACGTTAATTTTTTCATGATAGTTCTAAACATCAACAACTGAGGGAACCAATGCTAAATTGTAATGAAAGTTATATAAATTTACAAAGAGTTTACTGATTAATCCCCACGTTTGACATGACGTGTGGACACGGATTATGTATTATCGTGGTTTGGACCTGTGATCCCATTCGAGCAGAGTTCAAAAACCCGATACAAATATTTGCCAGTCACGGTAATTTAACTTAGGTCCCCGAAAAATATCTGACAACATCGCACGTACTGACAGAACCTTTTTGGTATATTCCAGGAAAAATACGAGGGCAGTTTGATAAGTTCGTGCAAAAATAAAAAGTATGTTACTTTTTGAGGTAAACCTTTTTTATTCTTCGACATAGACTCCTTAGAGGCTTATACACGTAATATAACGCTTTTCGAATTAGTTAATCCTTTCCAAATAATAGGATTTGTAAAGGTCCAAAAAATAGCTAAATTTTTCAGCCATCACCTCCTTGTTTGAACAAAATCTTATTCATGCAAATATTTTTTTTAAATAAAGCGACAGATTGTAGTCAAAGGGAGTCAATTCTGTAGAATAACAGGGATATAAAACAAATTGGAAGCCTATTTCTACTAATTTTGGGACCACAACTTCTGGGGTGTGGGCTGGTACATTTCCATAATGAAAAATGACTTTTTCAGACAGCTTTCTCGTCTCTGAATGTTGGTGAATAATACTATCTACTCGTTGATTCGAGATGTCCATAGCACTAGTAATCTCATGCATCTTCACTTTTCTGTCATCTATCACTATGTCATGGATTTCAACCAGCATTACTGCAGTAGTACCCTCTACAGGACGTCCAGATGGCTTAGCATCACTTGGACCCATAAGATCATTGCAATTTTTTTAAAACACTTGATAATGTAAGGTGCAGAGTCTCCATAATGTTTGTCAACCATCACTTTTGTCTCCTGAGGAGTTTTGCTTTTCAGACAGTAATGTGAAATCACCACACGAAATTCTGTTTCACAAAATGTTCTGAAAATCACTCGACTTCCTTTATGCGAATCAATGCCAAACACAAAGAAGTGGGCCGATCAAGCTGAAACTTTGCGTATGGTCCTCTAAAAGATGCTAGTAATCAAATATAAACTCAAAACGAAGCAATAGCATAAGCTCTCGGACTTTGCACGAACTTATCAAACCGCCTATGTATTTCCCGGAATATTCCGTTTAGAGCCAAAAAATATATTTTTCTTTCCACGACCATTCTGACAAATATTCGAAGCGAATGTTTTTGGAAAAGTAACAAAAGCAGCGTGGACGGCGCATTTCAAGTCCACTGACCTGTTCGAAATCGAGAAAAAAATAATAGATTCGGCAAAAACCGGTTTTCTAGTACCGGTATTTGGCGCATCCGATTCGGCAACAAGTTTCGTAATAAAAATAACACCGGATTCCACGTCTAAAGGTCAAGAATTTTATCATGCTTGTAAGACCTGCATTATCGAATGTAGTACAGGCGTTGGCAGAAAATTTTAAAACGATTTGAAAGACAGACCGTCTTGTAATTGTTTTTTATTACATAGGTATTTGTTACTATACGAGAAGCTCTAATAATGACAAAATTGTAGTTGAAAAGCATACTAAGGCAAGTCGTAAAGGCCAGTAACAACTCAGAGTCTAGGATACCATGCGGCGTGATTTTCAAACAACTATGTCCCTTTCTATGAATGATGTTCAATTGTAATTAATTTAAATGTAATAGCGGTTGCGAATGATAAAACTCATTATTTTAGGCATTGTTTGACCTCTAAAATAGTAAACATTATTCTAATCACTTTCGTAATTGTGACAGAATTTATCATGGCCTCCTGTACTATAATGATTTAACAAATCACAGGTATCATAATACTCTGATCTGTGTTATGATTAGCGTAATGCTCTCAGTAAACTCGTGTACACAATTACGGATATCGCGATGAAAGTCATAATCTTCATCTTGTAAATACAATGATTGTTATCGCAATATGAAATAACAAATTCTCCAACAGAGAGTTGTACGATAATCTTCTTGACATATCATATTTTTTATCAAATATGCCGAATAAATAATAATAATCTATTAAGTGGTAAGAAAAGCTATCAAGTTTAGTAGATAATACGTAAGTAAGGTACCACCAGTATATCACTTATCTATTACAAGTTTGACGTTGAATTGTGAAGTTGTGATTCATATTATGTCCGTGTTTTTAATTAAGTGGATTTTTGAACCAAATGGAACTATACAAACATATTTTGCGCGTTTACCATTTTAGCTTTTTACAGTCACTAATTAACTTTCACCTGAAAACTTGTATAGTCCATTTCACCTAAGATGATCCCGGTTACACTTCTCGATTCAACGGAAAATCGACACTCTTTGTACAACATTAAGAACCATGTGGAAAATTATAAAATCAGTTATATACTTGTTGCCTTGAAATAGAGATTAATTTCGTGTAAGAAGTATACCTCTCACAGAACAGAATCATCTTTGCAAAAATGGACCATAATAAGGGGATTGTAAACCGAGCCCCATTGAAACCATTAAACTTACCACACTACGAGTTCATATAAATGCGTGTAGCAGTATTAATTATAATGAGCTAACATTCTCATTTAAATAATAACTAGTTCAGATAGGTTGTTGTGTTCAGATTATGCAGGATATTAATGTAAAACAGACGCTCATTTTGTGTTATTACTAAGTATTTTGATGATAACAAGAACTCATTTGTTAGATTTATTTGGTGTAATAGTTCATTATCAATATATTTTTGTCGGAACTAACAATAATCCTAAAATAGCAATAAAAGCATTTTGATGAATAACACTGTTAGTTTTGTGTCGTGTATTACTTTATTTATTTTTATTTTTTATTTTTATTTACTTTAATTAAAACGGTACAAAATACCAATTACGTGGGTTGTACATTCGAGGAGCTCGATATGGCGCAATAGTTAGCGCTCTTGGCCTGCGATTGCTATGTTAAGCAACTTTAGCAGAGGCTAGTCATCGGATGGGTCACCGAAAAAATCATCTCGAGCTCCAACGTGCACACTAAGCCGTTGGTCCTGCGCCTGATCTCTCTACGGTTGTGTCAGATTGCTGTCCCACCGAACTATTAGAGTGAGTGAATGGGGAGTGCACCTGTGCTTGCAAACTCACATGTGCACTATAATATATCCTGCGTACCTGGCTGATCGTAAAGTTTGGCCGCCATGGTCGAAAACGGCCGGAAGGGTAATAAATACATCGTTACACACTTCATATTAGAACGTTTAGAATTGATCGCATTTCGAGGGAAAAAATTGAATTCAAGTGTACACAGGATTCTTTTTGTCAGCTCATATACGGCTTGAATGACAAGATCGTCTTTTAAAACTTGTTCAAGGACATTTTGTTTGAACCATTAAATTGCATACGAACAAATTTGTCCCACTTCTACTAAGAACTTAATAATCACACTTCTAACACGCATTACATAATGAATGGCAGTCGACAGTCGAGTGACGAAGTGCTGTCAAATCAAAAGTTGCTTTGTCAACAATGTCAACTAATAGACGAGCGACAAACAATTTTATTAATTTTAATGGCGACAGTAACATGCTGACGCAACATCGTGAGATGTGTTGAGGTCACCTCAATTGATTAGTGTTGTGACGGTTGCCACGCAACCATTTATGATGCTGCTTAAGTGTCAAATTATTAATTAACAAGCAGTCGCTCGCGACTTAGTTCGTGGATTTCGGTTTCCGCACACATATTGTTATGCTATTTTTTTTAACCAGTCGTTCCTGAGTTTAGCGTGTTCTATCAAACAAACTCGTCAGTTTTATTGAATTCGTATAGATAAACAGTTTACTTAACTCTGAGGTGGGCAGCGCATATCGGTGCCAACAGTGGAATTACATACATACATCATACATAATTATATGCACATTCATACATTATAGAAGACTAACAAGTAGTTTTATTTATTTAGTTTACAGGGCATTTGATAGATTGATTGATTTGAATATCGAAATTGTTATGTACTGGTATTGGGCTCGTATTAAATCTATTGCCTGATAATGTGCCTGTCAAGCGGCTGAAAACGATGAGACTAAGGTATTTTATTCGCTGAATTGTACATGGTACAATATTAACATAAATACTGTATGAACGGTTCAGTTCAGAACAACGAAATGGTATGAGAATTTACTGAAACTTTTTGATAGAAGTCAAGTATGAGAAAAAGAGCAGCGTTCTTTTAAATTTTGTTAAAACTTTTTTGTCTTTGAAGCGTCTAAGTCACTAACTTATTATACTGAGTTAACTATTGGTAAAGAAATTTACATAACTTGATGGAGATAAGAGATGTGTGAAAGTTTAAGGGAGCTGTACCAATGTTGGATTTAAAAATGTTTAGTTCACAAAATATTTCGCACTGCGCTGCACGGCTAGGACAATGAAGGCTTAAATCACCTGATTGTCCGGTAAGGATGATGATTCCGTGCTTCGAAACGCATGTTAAGCCGTTGGACATAATATTGAAGTATTGGCTTTTTCAATACAAATCTCACTGGAGGACAAACTGTTATGTTGGCTATGTAAAGGAGATCTATATCACCATGCTTACCAGGGAATGGAAATACAGCCTTTTTTTTTGGCAGAGGCGGCAAGCAAGCTAGCGGGTCGCCTGATGGTAAGCAATCACCGCCGCCCATGGACATCCGCGACACCAGATGTATCGTTGATGTGTTGCCGGCCTTTTATAGGGTGTGGGCCTCCGGCACACTCACAAACCAAAATAAAAATGTAAGGTACGGAATATGTAAAAATAACACGTATAAAAGTGTCTGTCTGATGCGCCATCAGTTGGAATGATAGATAGTATAGGTACTCGCAGTTTCAGTTTAGAGTGATCTGAACACAAAATGTATTCTGCATTGGACGTTTTGTTTCTATATACGTAATATTGTGTGACTTTGGTCCAATTTGTGTATCAAGATCCATATGGTAAACTATTACATTACATGTAGTAAAATTGTACCTAAAAGTTGAAAACTTTATTTTTCTGAGTGATACATTGCAGTAGTAAGCCCTAAGATTTCACGTGTGAGGACGTACTACATAAAACTAGGTACGTGAGGTCTTATGTCAAGTGTAATAAAGTTCTTTTGAATAATGGTACAATATAAGAGTACATATTGTCATTGCGCGTGACTATACTTTCATCCCTTATTGTGATTTAGGTACGCTTCGGCGGACTGTCACCATATATCACCCAGACGGCGGCTTTTCCGGGATTGTGAGAAGAATATTTATCCCGTGCTTTATTTTTCCCTTAAATATAATAAAAAATTGGCCAAGTGCGAGTCGGACTCCCGTACAAATTCTATTTTTGACGTATTAAAAAAACTACTGAATAGATTTCGTTCGAACCAATTTTCGTTGGTAGTTTTTATGGTTATGTACGTTATATATTTATTTCAGCTTTATCATCCTCTTATTTTAGAAGTTAGAGGGGGGGACACACTTTTTTCCACTTTGGAATTGTCTGTCACGCAAAGTATTCACTTTAGAAAAAAGTGATATTAGAAACCTTAATATAATTTTTAAAGACCTATCCATAGATACCCCACACGTATATGTTCAATGAAAAAAAATATTTCGAGTTTCAGTTCTGACTATGGGGACCCCCCACTTTTTTAGTTTTTTTCTATTTTCGTGTAAAAACCTTGTTGCGGTTCACAGAATACATCCACTCACTAAGTTTCAACATTATAGTACTTATAGTTTCGGAAAAAAGTGGCTGTGACAGACTGGCGGACAGACAGACAGACAGACAGACAGACAGACATGACGAATCTATAAGGGTTCCGTTTTTTTGCCATTTTGGCTACGGAACCCTAAAAATGGAAGCAAGACACCTTAGAGCGTATCACCTGAGTGAATACACGAGAAATTGCGCCTTCTCTGAAAGAGTTTGTACAGTCACGGGCACTATATGTATTAAATCATATTCAAATATGAACTTTACTGCTTTTACGTTAGAGTCGAGGCATACTTTAATGCAAGCGAGACTAAGATTGCTCTTTTTCCCTCTATCTAACCCGCTTTTACAAACGTTTAAGTGAAAATGGTGTCAACTTGTACGCCAGAGGTTGCGAGTTTGATCCTTGCAACGTCTTATAATTTCTTTCTGCAGGTCTTGGTGTACCATAGTACCATGTATCTTATAAAGCTACATTTATAAATGACCTAGTTAGAGTATGGTGCCTTCAATGAAAACTTCTGGGAGTGATAGCACTGTGTTGTTTATATACAAGCATATTAATATATTTATGTTATGTAAAATAACGGTGGTACCTAGGTACTGCTCTAGCTCATTAAGAAAACCATTAAAATATTAAGCAAAACAAAATACCTATGTAAAACGAATGCTATTAAATAAATTAAAAGCAAACATTCCGATTATAATTCAACAGATTGGGTAAACGTTTAGTATGGTAGTTCCAAACAAGAAACTACATATAATTTTATTAGTATTACGTCAAAAAACGGTGAAAATATTTACTAAATCTCTGTAAAAGTATGTCAATAGACATAATGTTTTTTTTATTGTTCTTTAGACTGAGATGACATCATAAATACCGTATTAATCCATTTGTGAACTACTGTGTTTGTGACGAAAGTGCATTTATGATACAGATAAACATATTTAAAAAAAATATAAATTCTCGCCAGGTATTGAGGAGCTTGATGGCGCAATGGTTAGCACGCTCGGCCTGCGATTGTTAAGTAAAGCAGCTTTCGTAGAAGTCAGTCATTGGACGGGTGACCGAAAATTAACCCTTCGAGCTCCTCCGCCCTTCGGAATGCATGCATGATGACAACGTACAAGTTAGCTAAGCCTACAATGTAACCCAATATTTGAAGACCACCTTTTTTCCGACAGAGGGCATTGCTTATAAAAAAACTTGATTCAAAGTTGTTACGGAACATCAAAGGTGAATACATAAAAGCGGTTTTCTTTATCGTATTACTGGTGATCCAATCATCGTCACATTAACGCTTATAAGAATTGATAAACGGGTTTTTTTATGTTAAAATTAAGCGTTATATGTTGTTATCGTTCATTCACTAATTAATCAACAAAAGCAGCTACTGATTTCTCATGATGTTTTTATGAATCAAAGTGTGATCGTGACATAAGTGAATTACGCCATAAGCTTTGTGTAGGCTTCTTGGAGGTCATAATCTGTCAAAATGATTTTGTATTTTATTCTGTAATTTTAATGTTAGACTTTTGACCAATACTGCTGACTAGTTTTTAACTGCGGCTTTGTCCGAGTTATATTTACAAGATTCCTGTTTTTTTCATGGGAGCATTTAATAAGGATACTTAAGTAACCTTTCACCTAAGTGAGCCCATAACCTGCCTGTATACCAAACTGCATCAAAATCCTATCAGTAGTCTCAGCGTGATTTCCGGACAAATATCCATAGAAACAAACTTTCACATGTCTAATATTAAGTTGATGATGGAGAATTGAATGTTATATTTTTATGACGATTTAGAAGGAGCAAAATTCGCAGGAGGCGACCATAAATCTTGTTTGATTTGTTTCGAATAAGAAAAGAAAAGTGTAGAAATACTTGAAAGTGAAGTCTATTATACTTATAAAAATGCAAAGTCGAAATGCGAAATGCAAAGTCTATTATACTTATAAAAATTAACGGTACCTAAGCGACGGACATTTCTAAGCAATGGCTTTAAATGCAAACTTTGAAGGAATATCCAATAAAGGATAAAGAGGAAGTGACACATAATTTATTAAAGAAAAATTTGAAAGAGGCAACGGCGGCCGTTTTCCCAATTGCTATTGGCCAGGTGGTCCAAAGTACAGCCGTCTTACTAGGAAGGGGACAAGATCAAATATTAATATTATCGATGCAATAAAATAAAGCTTTTTAATTTGCATACAAAAAACTTTTACTGTAGAAAAGTATTTTTATAAGATGTATATGCATCTTAATCTTTTCCATTTAATCATAAGATCAATGGGCTTTGATGCAATCTGATTGCGGAGTGGATGTTTGTAAAAATCAACAATTTTGAGAAACACTGATTTGTTTCGGAGATAAGACGACTACATTAATATTCTAGTAGACATTATATGCATACTCATTAATATTACCAAAACATTTCATTATATTTGCAAATACCAAGAGCTATTTATAAACAAATATTTGCGGTATAAAAGAGACCTCGTATATTGGAATTATAAAGTTTTAGATAATCCGCAGCATACGTTTGGATTTTTGCTCAAATGTCAATGTAAATGTGTTTTCATTATGAGAGTAATCGTCTGGTTGTGGTTTGGGGCAAACATTGGTTGGTTGTGGGAGAACATGCGTTGTGAACAATATTAATATAGGTACCTAGTGCGAATAATTATGGCATATTAAGTATATTGTCGAGCGAGTTGACGACAAAAATAATATGAAATGTGACATCTTGCTTTGTTGATTGATATTTTTTTTCAAGGTCAGTAAACCTGATTTGAGGATTGATTAAACTTCAGTATTGCAGTCTTAATTCGCAATAAATTATTATATTGCTGAGTTCACGTATTTATCACACGTTTTAAAGACCATCACAGCGGGGAGCAATAGTTTTCGTGATTTAGTGTTAATGATGCGAAGTTTGGTTTCATTATAACAGGTTGGAGGTGAACTATGAGAGGTATTCGCAGATAATACAATAAATTGCGTGGGCGATACAATCTCAGCGTTAATTGCACTTAATGATGAACCTTTGGCATGGATGCGAAGGTTTTGATTAGATTTCAATTTACGAATAAGGGTCTTGGTTACATTGAATTGACGAATACCTAAGGTTCGGTGGCCGCCAGCGGTTTTGTTTTGAAATCCCCGAAAATACTCGTATTTTGAGGGAATATTTCGACCAATACCAATCACTTATGAAAATAATGTAATATTATGATGGACCAAATAAAATTGGTCTTTATGTGTTTTTATTCCTTATCATTGTTGTCTATCGAAAGTTTAGAATTTATCTTCGTTGTTTGAACCGTAAGGTCCAAATTGTACGATAATTTCGTGCGAATCAACCACTAAGCCGAAAGTTGTTTTAGTTAATATAAATAAAGAATAATATATTAAAAAACATGAAATTAAAGAAGTAAGAAAAAAGAAAAAGTTTTCTTCTTTATTTTAGGATGTCATTATGTAAGCTCCTCAAAACCAAAAATACAAACGTTACCTTCAACTTTCATCTGATCCTCTTAGTACGCGTTACAATTATTTAAAGTGGTACTCAATTTAATAAATCAATCAACTCGCAACTGCCTTATAACTAAGACAACAGCGACATCTCACTCATTTAATTAACTCAAAACGTTACGTATTATGAGAGTAACTTTCAGTTCACTAATGGGAGCACGTAGTAATTTAATAAGTTCTCTTATTAAAGTGTATTGCACGCAAATAGGGATGCCGACTTTATCAAAGTTTTTTTTTTCAATATTTAACTCATCATCCTAGCGCTTATCCCGGTTGCATCCTTAGCCATTACCTCAGAGCCCAGGGTGCGGCATGACTATATTGATCCTGAATTGATCAGCATGTTTATTGCAATGGAGCGACTGTCGTCTGTCCTCCATAAGCCTTACAAGGGACAAGGAAAACCAGACATTTTGGATCATAGTCCAACGGCTAATGGGAGTTTTCCTTTTTTACTGTCAAATATTTTTGGATTTTCGAACGGACGACATCGCAAACTATGGTGGCACAATTTTTGGGATCAAGTGAGCAATTTTCTTCGAATGTTATGTTTAAAAATACAATTTTATGCATAAAGAAAAACTAACTAAGTTATAACAGAGACCGTGAAATAATATGAATTTATCTATACTAATATATAAAGCTGAAGAGTTTGTTTGTATGTTTGTTTGTTTGTTTGTTTGAACGCGCTAATCTCAGGAACGACTGGTCCAATTTGAAAAAATATTTTGTGTTTGATAGTCCATTTGACGAGGAAGGCTTTAGGCTAATGAAAATGGAAATCCACGCGGACGGAGTCGCGGGCGACCGCTAGTATTAAATATTCCTGTTATTGATATTGCATTAATTAACTGTTTCATGCTATTTAATTATATCATGTTCATCCCTATCCTCTTATATCACTAGACGTATTTTCACAGTCTGATTCAACGGGAAGTCTAAAATGGCGTTATTAGCATAGTTCAAAACTATGTCAAAGCTTTGACAGCGCGCAAATTAATAGTTCAGATTTTTGGGGAGTTATAGTTTTTATTTTGAGCGCAAATGAATAGCACGATGCTCGGGTTTTCAAACGTTCCAAATAGTTTTTAGCGCTTTCCCTTTACAAGTTACAAGGGGCTTACCAGTAATGTACCTTTTTAATTTGTTTCTATTCATTCGAAAATAAAACTTACGGGGTTCAGACATTTTCAATATAATAGTGAATAGTGTAGTGAATGTTACACCTTATTGATTATGTACAATCTTACATACAGATCCAAACTGAAACCAGATAATATAATTGGTACTATTATGATTGCAAAACGAAGCTATTTAATTAAGAATGTAACTATGTACATAGTTTCAAATAACTGTTTATAAAATTATTTTATGAAAATTAATACGGACGACCTTTTAACTATTATGCTTAAGGAAAAATCAAAGATTTAAATCATTTAACATGCCTCGACAACAGATAACTGTGGCAATATTTTGATTGACGAGACGTACGTTGGTGACTAAGGTTACAACGCAACGTGAGGCTACCGTCTCATTACATAACAAGAACTAAGTCAGATCAGGTCGAAGTGTGGGCAGGGCAGGGTATCTTCGTCATCGCAATGCATAGTTTGGGAACTAGCGTGAATGTTTGTGGAACGAACCGGAGTTAGTTGGATTCTGGTACCTACTGAAGTTTAATTGGAAAGCTTTCATCACTCAGCTACCTCAAGAGCAAGGTTGGGCCTTTGCTATTCCATACCTCTCACTCATCGCCGCATCAATAATATGTATATTTATTATGACATTATTATGTGAGGTAGTCCACTTAGAGCACGAAATCAACAGCACAATTCCTTGTCCGCGAACAGCACACATTCATATTTTTCACATGTGCCAGTTCCTGTATAAGTATAATGATTACAAAAAATCGTTGTAATTATCCTTTTAATTAATAGGCGTTGAGATGTGTAACATAATATAATTTGAAATATCATTATGCCATAACTTTTAAAATATGTATAATTTTGGAAAATGAATAAGCCCATTTGTGGCTCTTTTCGGATTAACATTTATTTGAACCCAGCATGTGTCTTTTTAAGTTTTGATCGTATTTATGAATGAATAAAAGATAACTGATAAAACAAAAGACCGACATATACGAAATACATGAAATACCCAGCATATATGAAATACCCATTCACAAAATTTAAATCGTAAATATAAGATATATTATCCACCATTCTCATCACAAAACAGATTTATCTGTTCTGAATCTCATCCATGGCTTTATTCATCATCGTCAATGAAAAATGTGTGCACATGGGGAGCGAAAAAATAATTGCACATTTAAAGGCAATCAATCTTTATTTGGGATTCGTACGTAATATTGTAAAAATAACGGACTCAAATGGCGGAATATCCTCTGTGTGCGTGCATAATTAATAATAACTCATCCTATTATGCTAACCACACTAATAAAGTCAGACACTTATGTTTGTCTACTTTTAACCTAGGGCAAAGAGTAAATGCATTAAGTAACGCAAAAATCCAAAAGAATTATTTAAATCATAGAATAGAAGAATAAGTTTCCCAAACAATATAATTCAATAACCTTTATAGTTCAGAGAGGGCTACGCTATTTTTCATACCCCATCTTCCTTTTAAGTACCTACGAGTAATTTTTTGCTCTATTGTGTACCTACATCTATGAGAAGAAAATATTCGGTCTTGTTCAATAACATACGGAATTTAATAATAGAGAATCTAAAATTGTTGTGTAACTAGACGGATAGTATAAATATTTGGCTTTGTACGCGAATATTAAACTTGAAAAACACGCAAAATTTTCATATTACTTATTACAATGAGGCTCGTTGCTGTTTACATATCACATAGGTATACTACATTTCTATACTTATAGGTAATGTTTTGATCTTTAATGACTGGCAAAGAATTGATAATTAAATAAATAAATGCCTTGGACTGACACACCAATTGTCTAGCCCCAAACTAAGCTCGAAGCTTGTACCACTTGTACTATGGATGATAGGGAACGGATAGACATATTTCAATACTTTTATATACAATATACATCCATGACTCGAGTACAAATGCCGATGTTCATCACACAAACATTTGCCCCTAGCGAGATTCAAACCCGTGACCCTTGGTTGCGTAGCCAGGGTTCTGATCACTCGACCAACGGGCCCGTCAAACATCTTTATTTAAGTACTTTATTATTCGATACTTAACATTTAGCGATTGCGGTAAGTACTCTTGCAATCCAAAGATTGTGATAAGAGTTTTGTACATTATTTTCCTTTCCGTACGTTGAAACTGAAATGCATTTCCGACAGGCGGAAAAATATTCAATACAATGTGTAAAAATGGATATGTGGCTTTTCCATTGTAGCTATGAAAATAGACCTTAGTAATATAGTGATGTTGATATGGTGATGTTGTTCTTTAGATATCGATAGACTATATCACGCTGTGGTTAATAGTTTTATCGATTTTTTAAACGGCACGATCTTAAATTATATACCTACCATTAATGCTTTTTCTTAGAAGATAAAATCTATTCATAAGGATATACCTGTTTATTATGTACTATTTATGGGGATAATAAACGACATAGCAGTAAACGTAAACGGATTCTACTATGCTTTAAATAATTATAAGATGTTGCAATCAGTGTCAATAAATGAATACTTAATGTCTCATTACCTTGTATTGATCATAAAATCAGTATCTTTACTATATTTAAAGTAGGTATTTTTATTCTGGCATCCGTCGTATACTTACGCTAGCGGCGACTTCGTCCCCGTGGTTTTCGGTTTCCGCACACATATTGTAATATTATTACAGCTTAAAGCCTTCCTCGACAAAAATACTATTAACCACAAAATATTTTTTCAGTTCTTACCAGTAAAACCTGAGATAAGCGCGTTTAAACTAACAAACAAATAAGGACACAAACTCTTCGACTTTATAATATGACGGGCCTGTTGGTCGAATGGCTAGAGACCCTGGCTACAAAACCAAAGGTCGCGGGTTCGAATCCCGCTAGGGGCAAATGTTAGTGTGATGAACATCGGCATTTGTACTCGAGTCATGGATGTTTATAAAAGTATTTAAGTATGTCTATCCGTTTCCTAGCATCCATAGTACAAGCTTCGAGCTTAGTTTGGGGCTAGGCAATTGGTGTGTTAGTCCAATGAATTTATTATTTATTAATATGGAGCCTACCGCCGCGGTTTCAGCGGCGCGTAATTTATTATTTCTAATATCCCCCTCCCCCTGCCCCCACATTTCCGGGATCAAAAGTACCCTAAGATGTTCACCGAGGATAGTGTAGCTAACCAGCAGTGAAAGAATTATTCAAATCGGTTCAGTAGTTTTTGAGTTTATTCGTTGTATACAAAAATACAAATCTTTCCTCTTTATAATATTAGAGTAGATGTAGATATATGTATGTATACAGTGTAGTTAAGCCGCGCATACTTAACAATATTCGTAATGTTACCGCCACCATGAAACTATATTACGGTCAAATGTAATATCAGTGGACTACGTTTTATTTGGTAAAGGGAACGTTTCAAATACATTTCGTAGATAGTCACGGAACCCACTGATGGTTATCGGTCACAACGGTATTGCGGTTTCTATCCTGATTTTCGCAATGGATTTTATTTTAGATTTTGGTTTCATCTATATGTTTCAGTATTAATAAATTAAATCTATTTGGTGCATTTAGAATGAATAGCTTTGATTTATTTAAGCAAGTGTGACTATTGACTGGCAACTGAGAAAGTTTTATTTTGAAGTTTCTATTGATATTTCCCAAGTTCATCCAATGTACAATTATTAGAATCCTATGTTTTCTTATGTCTTAAGCAGCAAAAGAGCTTGCGGGTCGCCTAATGGCAAGCAATCACCGCCGCCTATGGACATCCGCGACACCAGAGGTATCGCAGATGCGTTACCCGCCTTCAAGACTCCATGCACTCCCCAACTGTCAATTTCAAATAATTATTACTAATAATAATGCGGATGACGAATCCGTCAAGCAATTTTGATATAGCTGCCATTTAACATTGACATTCCATGCAATTATTATGCGTTTGATATGACCACACGTTATGAATGTCATTAATACCATATGAATTATGCATTTAAAGAGATGCGTATTCTACGTTATTGATTATATCGATATCCCATTGCCAACTATTGCATATCGTAACATCAGTATTAAGATGTTTTGGTACAAAAAACTAGAATTCCCAAACCCTATAAAAATGATTTACATTAACCCAACAGCCATTCGACTTTCTTACATATTTGATCGTCTTGATAAAAATCGAACTCAAAATAATCCAATGAATAGAAAAAATCTTCTGCGATAAATACTGATCATTTCGGTACTGGCAAGTTAGAGAGCCTAAAGTCCAAACCCTTAACATTTATTTTCAGTTTGAAGAAATATTCAATTCCTCGAACGGCTTAATGTTTCATCGATAAAAACCATCGACATTTCGGCGGCACTAAAGGAATCAAAGAACTCTCGTTTCCGTATCTCGACGATATTAATATAAAATAGCACAATTCATTGTAGATGAGGCTTTTAGCGAGCGAATAAAGGTATCGACCGATTGCGAAGTCGGTAAAACGAAAGTCAAGGTGGTCCGTTTTGAGCACCTAATTTGGAGCACCCGTAACTGGAGCTGTTGACCGAGTCTAATTTGAGCACCTATTAATGTAACTAGCGGCCGCCCGCGACTCAGTTCGCGTGGATTTCACTTTAGACATACATAGTGGTATACTATAGCCTAAAGCCTTCCTCGCCGAATGGGCTATCCAACACAAAAATGTTTTTTAAATCGGGCCAGTACTTCCTAAGTTTAGCGCGTTCAAATAAACAAAGAAACGAACGAAATCTTCAACTTTATCATATGAGTACAGATCGTCTTGCCAAAAACATCAAATAGGCCTGCCAACACAATCAATCGGTGCTCAAAGTGGAACAAAGCAGATGATCGAGTAGCGGGTGCCCAAAAATAGATGCTCCATGTGGAATACTTCTGAAAATCAAGAACGTAAGTGGAAAACGTTCATATGAGGTTCGGTATCGCGGACGTTATGTAAATATAACAACGGTTCCATTATGTGCGAAGAGGATTTCGCGTTCAGTGACCCGACTGGATTGTGTATTTCTGTATGAGAAAATCCAAAAATGTTGAGTTAATGTGAGTCCAAAAGTTTTATTTATTTATTTATTTATTTATTTATTTATTTATTACAATTCTTACACTATCATTACAGGCTCTTAGGCCTAATGCAATAGCGCAATTAATTAAAACAATAATAGAAATATAAAAATACAATAGAACAATAACACATACAATACAAAGACAATTAATAAATCAATGTCGCAATCAAATTCAAATAATTAATTATACATTCCCAATAAGTTCCAAACAATAAATTAAATACATCAAGCAGCTTAATAGGAAAATAACAAAAATAAATAAAATAACAATTCATAAATCGATGTCGAAATCCATTTCAAATAAATAATTTACCATTTCCAAAGAATTCTCAGCAATAAATTTAATATGTACAAAAATCAGCTTAATAAAGTAAAGTTAATGTTTTATTAAGAATACAATTTTACGACTATCTCGATTTTAAGAGGAGGAAGGTATCTCTCGATTCGACACAAATTCGTTTTTGCAAACTGATTAAAATAATTGAAGGGCCCATAAATTGCCACAACATATTTTAATTAGGCACTTAAATGTGGAATGTTGTTTTTGTTTTGAAATAAGGTATTATTATTTATGATTTTTATAAAAGGCGCATAATGTTTTTAATATCTACACATTGAAAGTTATAAGTGGCAAATACGAAGAGTACCAGGAGCTTCAAAATCACAGCTCTCGCTCGTATATTGGGAATAAACAATTAATTGCTATTTGACCTTATAAACTTAACTGTTCACCATATCCTTTGTGATTAAGTCCAGATATGTCCAGAGATATCATTTTGGAATAAACTTTACTGCATTTTAGGCCAATCAACTTGTTTTACGCGAACAGCATAATATGCTATTAATGACTCATCATGTACGTAGAAACACACTAGGCGAAAAAAACACCAACGAAGTTCGGCGTGACTACGTCTGCGATGAATTTTAAATGGAAGATGACACACTACGCAGAAATAACGTCGAGTAATTTTGTGTCGAAAATTCATTGCCTGTTGTGTTTGTGTTCCTACACTAAATCTTTTAAAAATAGCAAATTCATTAGAAAATCCTACTTGTCACACACAAAGTACACTTATGTAGGTAGAAGTCAAGAAATAACGAAAAAAGAATTGGAACAACTCGAAAAGCGCATTAAATTACTCCGCAGTTAAACCTAAAAAATACGTACGGCCATAATACGCGTATCAATAATAATGAGTTGCTCAAGTGGCTCATATATTTCTTTCTCGCATCACATCTGCGATATTAAACATCCGTGAGGATGTGACGCGACGAATAAAGCAATTCGTCAGGCGGAATTCCCGCAAAGTTGGCAGCGCCGACATCCGTCAAAATGAGCAATGCCTCCGTTTAGACGCTGGCGACGATTGCACCAGTAGCTTGTCGCCCTTTTTATTAATAACGCCATTTATTCTGACACTAGCGGCCGCCCGCCACTCCGTCTTCGTTGAAATTTTGGTTTCCGCGCACATGGTTTTGACGACCCGCTTCTTGTAATGGTCAAGATGTTGCCTATTACACAAGAGGTCGCGGGTTCGATTCCCGCACAGGACAAACATATAACGCCATTTATTCTGACACAAGCGGCCGCCTCGACTCCGTCCGTGTTGATTTTGGCTTAAAGCCTTCCTCGACAAATGACTATCCAACACAAAAATAATTAAACATTCGCGTGGGGATGTGACGCGACGAATAAAACAATGAGAGTGTTTTCGATTGAAAAATCCGCTAGATGGCAATACGTAGGCATGAAGTCCAACTGCTATGGCAGTGGCGAATTTTGTTGAATCTGTCGATGTCATGTCAAAATTCACCAATCACATACCAGACCCTACGTCTAGCTGGTGTGTGTTTGGTAAATTTTGACATACCTACCTGCTGCCATCTAGCGGATTTTTTCAACCCTTATTCGACAGGCGGAATTCCCGCAAAGTTGGCAGCGCCGACATCCGTCAAAATGAGCAATGCCGCCGTTTAGGCGCTGGCGACGATTGCACCAGTAGCTTGTCGCCTTAGATCTTTTTTTATTAATAACGCCATTTATTCTGACACTAGCGGTCGTCCGCGACTCCGTCCGTGTAGATTTTGGTTTCACACACATAGAAGTAGTGTTGTATTATAGCTTCATCCAGAAATGGACTATCCAGCACAAAAATAATCAAACATTCGCGTGGGGTTGTGACGCGACGGATAACGCAATAAGGGTGTTTGCGATTGAAAAATCTGCAAGGCAATACGTAGGCATTAGGTCTAACTGCTATGTCATTGGTGATATTTGTCATATCAGTCAATGTTATGTCAAAATTCACCAATCACATACCAGCTAGACCCTACGTCTATCTGCTGCCATCTAGCGCATTTTTCATTTGCAAAAACCCTTATTCGTCAGGCGGAATTCCCGCAAAGTTGTCAGCGCCGACATCCGTCAAAATGAGCAATGCCGCCGTTTAGGCGCTGCGACGATTGCACCAGTAGCTTGTCGCCTCAGATCTTTTTTATTAATAACGCCATTTATTCCCGTGACTCCGCCCGCGTGTATTTTGATTTCCGCACACATTATGTTATATATATTATAGCTAAAGCCTTCCTTGTTATAATTTGGATAGCCCATTTAATGCACTATCCAAAACAATAAATGTAGTTTTTCAATTCGAACCAGTTGTTCGTGAGATAAAGCTATACATAGTATAACACTATGTTTGCGGAAACCGAAATCTAGGCAGACGGAGTCGCAGGCGGCCGGTAATAAATTAATATCACCATTTTATATCTGATTACTAATAAATAACGTAAACAAGTTTCGTCTGTCTTAATTATTTATAGTCTAGCTAGATATTCTTGGAATTAATCGGATAAGAGGAGTACAACTTTCTAGATTCCCAAGAGGCGCTAAGTCTTTCTCAGACAGTAAATGGATGAGCGTTTGCTTGGCGTAAAAAGTTTAACGACTAGAAGAATCTGTAGTATAGCTGATAGCGTACCTATTTCTATTCAACGAGTTGTAAAATAAAACAAATACAAGAGAGGTAGAGCTTAGTGAAACTTCCACTTGAATGAGCCACTCGTCTGTGGAAGTACCTCTACCCTACAGAATACCACTGTGAAGTAGCTCTAGCGAAAACTTATGTGAGCTCTCCCAGCGTCCTTAGTTCTATAGATCACTAATCAAATAATTGCAATCAATAGCAACACTCCGAAAATCGACTCAATAACAGCTCAAGATGAACATTAAGTTACTTGTCTTGCTTCATCTTGATAGATTTCTCATTCCACTCGTTCCGTATGTTGATATTTGGAAATAATTTATAAGAAAAAACTATTTAAAATCAGTAAATAATGAAATAAGATAGCAAGCGTCAAGTTTGCCCATAACTGTAGCATTCTGGGTGCTCTTTATACATACTATTTAAAATAACATTTTAAACCTTTATTGAACCTCATAATCATGACAAATGCTTCTTTCCCTAACAAGGCGGATACCGATCCTTCCCTGCTTTGGGTGCGAAGGAAACCGCAGGAGTTTAGTGGGTAGTGGGACGAACGTCTCTAGTCCTGAGCCCCACACACGGCTGCAGGCCTAGCTAACCTGTATGCTACGGCGCGTTAAAGCGTTCTCCTGCGAAAAAAAAATAAAAAAAAAGGACCTACCCCCCAGGCTATCTGACAATACAACTACTGGGTCAATCCATCTTTAATAGATGTCGTCAGTTTGAATTCTTTGCTCATTTGAACGGAAGTAGCCGCCAGGCGGGAACCTCATGATGAATAGGATCATTAGCGGATTCATACTTTCCTATGGAATTATTATATTTCAAGAAAGCAATTTTAGTATTATTTTTTATATTCACTTCTGACTTGGCAGTACTAATATTATAAAGCTGTAGAGTTTCTTTGCTTGTTTAAACGCGCTAATCTTAGGAACTACTGGGTCGAATTGAAGAATATTTTGCGTTGAATATTCAGTTTGTCAAGGACGATCAACACTATGTGTTAGGAAATCGAATAACACGCGGTCGGAGTAGCGGGCGGCCGCTAGTCTCATAATATAATTTATGCAGCATAAAAAACTTTCTTTGTGCTTTTTCTGCCATAACAACTTAGAAATAAAAGGTTCTATTGTTGCCATATATGAATAGTGAATAAATTATGCTTCAATAAAATGCCTTAACAACATTGAGTTTACAATTTTACTGAGTACAGGATGTAATTTAGTTATCTAAGGAGGAAAAGTCGGTCACAAAATATGTTTTATCTAACTTGGCATTTATTTTACACCCAGAACCACGGCTAAGATGCGGTAACCGCTTTAAAGTGTAACATACTATCTAGTAGCTTTAGCACTAAATTCACATTAGAGTATGAAAGCGGCAACTAACTACGCTTTATTATGTATAGAGATTTTTTCCTGTCTCTCTTGTTGATTAAAAATTGTTTTCCAAATTCCTGAATTATGTAGTATCGACAGAATTTTAAAAGAAAACCTTTCAGTAAGTTGTTTTCCAGAAAATTCGACAAAATCAAGAAATATCTGAGTCAGGTTTTCGCCGAGCAAATACAAAATATGCAGGACGAGGAATTGACGCGAGAGACCAGTCAAGCGACCGCTCTGTCCGTGCGTGAAACACTGCGGTTTACCTACGTCACCTTTTCAGAACGTACGGAACTCAGTATGCAATGGAAATTGTACAAAAATATAAGGACATGTATAAAGTGTTGACTGATTCAGAAGGAAAATGTTAGCTCTCATATTCGCGTTGCTTTCCTTTTTTTGGTTCTTTAAGGGTCTAGCCACAGCTACGGCGGCGAGCGGCGCGGCGAGCGGCGCGGCGAGCGGCGCGGCGAGGCCGGCGACGGCCGCTAGTCGTGGGTATGGCCGCCGCGCGTTCGCCCCGCGCATCTCGCCGCCGTAGCTGTGGCATGCTTCATACAATTTCCTTTATTTGATTTTTTCGCTCGCCACTTTCGCTGGCGCAAGACGCATCGCAAGTCGCACCGCTGTGGGCTGTGGCCAGGGTGTAAGGGGTCACTTTGCGTGTTTTGTACAAACCAGTATATCTCTGCAAGCAATTTGATATTATTGTGTCGACGCTTTGATTATTCGCTTTTTTTTTATCACACCCAACCCAACAATAAAATGCTCAATATCACAAACAAAGTACATACATATTTTCTATTCATGAAAAAGCAGCAGCGTTTTTGAATCGCCAGTTATGTACGATACAGTATGAACAACCGGCTAAAAACGCTTACTAAGATGTGTTGCATATTAATTTTACCCAAAGCTAAGCTAACGTTGCAGATTTTCTGATAGTCACTACTAGGCTAAAAGCATACGAATATCATAAAGTTTGTTTGTTTGGATATTTGTCCGTCACACACGCTGAAACTACTGTACGGATTTCAATTTAATTTGGAATACAGGTAGGATAGGGGCTGACTTAGGTGATAGGATACTTTTCACTCCGATTAAATGCTCCCATGGGACAAAACAGACATCTTGATAACACGGAAAAGCCGCGGATATAAGCTAGAAATCAATAAAACTGGCACCGAATGAGTCCCGAAAGATAAAATTGGAAATTGTTGTAGATTAAATAAAGTGCATTAAGTGCATTTTGTCTCCGCCAAGCTTTTATAACCAGATGAGAAGCTCGATGGTTGGCGCGCTCAGCCTTGCATCTTTCGCAGAGGTCAGTCATCGGATGGGTAACCCAAAAATTGCATCTCGAGCTCCTCTGTGCTTCGGAAGGCTCGTGAAGCCGTTGATCCTGCTTATCTGTCTACGGTCGTGTCAGATTACTGTCTCACCTAACGAACTATGAGAGTGAGGGAATAGTGAGTTCACCTGTACTTACACACTCACTCGTGCACTCTAAATATCCTACATACCTGGCTGACCGTAAGATCGGCCGGCATAGTCGAATACGGCCGGGAGGGTGTTATCATTATTGATATACCAGATATGCCATAAGTTATTAAAAAGCAAGAGTAACTAACAGAAACCAATGTACAGACATATGGCGCCAACCATTAGCAGTATTGCTCCTTTGACGAATGTCGTTGACAAATGGGACTCAACCGTAGTCATAATGATGGATGGACTCATTCGTTTCGTCATTATCGTAAGTAAATTTATCTCTTTAGCATAATTAGAAACTTTGACGATCTTCCTACGAGTAAGTGCAATTTAACAAATTATGACTGTCATAAAATGTTAAAACCCTGTTAAGTTCGCGCATCTTTTGTATCAACACGCCTTGTATTTTTTAATGAACAGTACATTTCATTGACTTCGTCTGAGTACCAGCGATCTTAATAAATCCCGTTCAGAAGGTTTTCCGTGGAGAATTAACAAACATCCATCCATCAATCAAAAAAATCTCTCACATTCATGAATTATATTAGATGGATCATGTCTAAAAATATGAAACAAACAATTAGGTGTCAAGTCTGCTCCTTTGTGGAGATGTGTAACATATTCACAAACGTTATGATTGAATATACCGTAAGATATTAATACATTTATAATAATACATATAAATATTATATACCGCCCACGACTCCGTCCGCGTGGAATTCGTTTTCCGCGCAAATATTGTTATTATATACTATAGTTTAAAGCCTACATCGACAATTGTACTGTCCAACATAAAAATATTTTTTCAGTTCGGACCAGTAGTTCCTGAGATAACCGCGTTGAAACAAAGAAAAAAAACAAGCAAACTCTTCAGCTTTATTGTATAGTAAGTAGATGAGTATAGACTATAGCTTAAAAACAAAGGTGTTAGAGTAAGGTACAACGATAATCTTGAAAAATATCGCTAAACTTATTTCTTTAGGGCTCTAATTTCTCCGAGGCGTAACTGAAGCTAATTTTATTCCAGTAAAAGATAATAATTTTACCATCCACCTCCACTCGGGTGTAAGCGTGTAGCGTCAACAGCTGGTTGCTATTATAATATTGTATTTTCAATTTCCGTTCATGATGAACAGACATCTGAACTTGAAGATTACAGTATGTGTAATGTCAGTACGTATATTGTAATTTCAGAACTACTTAGCTGGATGTTAAGCTGCAGTATTTTTTATGTTATAGGAAGGCAAACAAACAAGAGGGTCACCTGATGGTAAGTGATCACCGCTGCCCATGGACATCAACAACCGCACAAGGGTCGCAAATGCGTTGCCTGCCTTTAAGACCCCATATCCTCCTCAACAGAAATCTGGCGACCTAACTTACCGCAACAACATAGCACAACGGTTAAGAAGTGCTACTTCACTGTGACACTTCTGAGAGACTTAATTTTTTTGTGTTGCAGTAAAGATGTTTATTTAGGGGACATTCAACGAAATATGAAAAGTCCTGACAGATATGGTATTAACTGCCAATATTGCTGTGCCCCAGAATTCATCTCATTAATTCAAAAGAACCCGACACTTTGTCTTTCATCCACTGATTCATCCATAATGGTCAAAATATAAATGGACGAAGATAAAAATACATTACAAAAAACTTAAGCTTACCTAAACGAATACATTTCGAGATACGGACGGGTATGGCACCCTTTAAAGCCGGCTTATATAAGTTTTTGCATATTTTGCACGGTGTTCGCAAGAATTCTTGCAGAGGTACTTTATTTTAGAACGACGGCCATTTATATTTGCTTCGTTACTGAAAGTTGTTCTCTTTAAGTTTGTTATTATCGGTCGGTGTTGATGATAACCGTTTTGGTCGATATCTAAGTGGAAATCCTTTTTATTCACATAATTTTTATAGTTTTTTTCTATTTTACTTTTACAGTAATATTATGTATTTATCATAAGCTCCAACGATTTGACTGACAGATAATTGATTTTTAAACAGCGGGCGCCCGTTATATTGATGTCCGGCACCTATGTCTAGCCTAATCTTCCTATAGATTTATTTACTAACTTTTTTTTGTTCTGGAGTCCTTACAATGTTTTTTTTCTTGCGTTATTTTCAGTTGTTCTTAAGTTTTTAACGCTTTGATGGCCGATTTGGGCAAATTTGTTTTGTTTTTTCAAACACAGCCACAGTTTTTGATCAGGATCACCAACCTGCTCAGCATTTACTTGACAAGCATGGTGAGGATCCTTGTAACGAAAACATGATTCAAAGGACCGAGGCCTATACCCTGCAGTGGGACAGTAAATAGGCTGATACTACATATAATTTTGCCATGGAGTCTACAATCCAAACCCAAAAATATGACTTACGTTATTTAAATTGTTTTTTTTTTATTTCCTTACCAACGTAAACTATACTGTGCCTACACAGGGGACGGCAAATATTAGCACTCCAACGCTTATACCGAGCCCGATCACTTTGTACAGGATGTTGCGGGAATAGTGTCAGCGAAATAGGGAGCGGCGGGATATCAGAGGCTCGGGTTACGTATAATAGGCTACCGACAAGTATGAGCTAACTCGTCGTCTAACATTGTGATTAGGTTTGTCGCTTGTTTTCTTTGCTTCTTTGCTTGGAAGATTGTTATTGTTGTTCAGAACAATATTGATAAAACATACCTATGTACACATGTAGGTCGCCTGGAAGGTCTAGTGGTTTAAGTACTGATCTGTGGTTTAGTAGCCCTTCGGTCGGGTAAAACTTGTTTCGATTTTCTGAACACAGTCCGGGTTCCTGGTCACCAACTTGCATTTGGCAAGCTTGGTAATTAAACAAAAGCTCATCTCTGTATCGAAAACATGATTTCACATAATGGAGGCTTTTGTCACAGTAATAGGCTGATGCTTTTTCTTTTGTCTTCGAGTCTATTCAGTGAATAATTTTACATGTTTCTTTGAGTTGTATTGACTTATAGTTAGTTTCTCACCAAGCTGCACTCCAACGCTTGTACTGAGCCCGATCACTTTGTACAGGATGTTGCGGGAATAGTGTCAGCGAAATAGGGAGCGGCGGGATATCAGAAGCTCGGGTTACGTATAATAGGCTACCGACAAGTATAAGCTAACTCGACGTCTTACATTGTGATTAGGTTTGTGACTTGTATTCTTTGCTTGGAACTTCTTGGAAGGTTGTTACTGTTGTTCAGAACCAATATTAATAAAACATACCTATGTTCACATGTAATTCGCCTGGAAAGTCTAGTAAGTTAGCTAGCTAGCTAGTTATATAGCTAGCTAGTTATCTAGATTACCGGGTCGGGCAAAACTTGTTTCGATGTTCTGAACACAGTCAGGGTTCCTGGTCACCAACTTGCATTTGGCAAGCGTGATTTTGGAGCCAAAGCCCATCTTTGTAACGAAAACTTGATTTTAAATGATAGTGGGACGTTAATATGATACTTCTTGTCCTTTTGCCAGGAAGTGTTTAAAATCAAAATCTTTGAATTAATTGCGTTCTTTTCACTCGTATTCATTTTATTTCCACACCAATCTATACCATACTGTGCCTACACAGGGGACGACAAATATTAGCACTCCAACGCTTATACTGAGCCCGATCACTTTGTACAGGATGTTGCGGGAATAGTGTCAGCGAAATAGGGAGCGGCGGGATATCAGAGGCTCGGGTTACGTATAATAGGCTACCGACAAGTATGAGCTAACTCGACGTCTTACATTGTGATTAGGTTTGTAGCTTGTTTTCTTTGCTTAGAAGATTGTTACTGTTGTTCAGAACCAATATTAATAAAATATACCTAAGTACACATGTAAGTTGCATGGAAGGTCTAGTCACTAGACTCTAGTGGTTTGAGTTTCGAGCTGCGGTATAGTGGTCCTGGGTTCGATACCCGGGTCTGGCAAAACTTGTTTCAATTTTCTGAACACAGTCCGGGTTCCTGGTCACCAACTAGCATTTGGCAAGCGTGATTATGGAGCCAAAGCCCATCTTTGTAACGAAAACTTTATTTTAAATGATAGTGGGACATTAATATCATACTTCTTGTCCTTTTGCCATGAAGTCTTTAAAATCAAAATCTTTAAATTAATGCGTTCTTTTCACTCGTATTTTTATATAAGTGCCTTTCATACTTTTCCTAGAATATATTTGACCAATATTACCAATTTCATTCCTATCTTGAAATATGGCACCTTAATATGAAGGGATTAAGTTTAGGTGTTAAATTGCCTTGGTTCGAATCCAGTCAAAACATTGACAGTGAACTTACCATGTAAAAAATCTTGCTAAGTAAATACTACGAGTATAATCACTACATAGTATAAAACAAAGTCGCTTTTTCTGTCCCTATGTGTGTTGTATGTCCCTATGAACGCTTAAATCTTTAAAACTACGCAACGGATTTTGATGCGGTTTTTTTTAATAGATAGAGTAACTCATGAGGAAGGTTTTTATGTATAATATCATCCATTAAATAGTGGACAAGTACCACGGGCGAAGCCGGGGCGGGCCGCTAGTAAAGAATAAAAACTGGTAACTGAAGGACAAGAATTCGATGAATGCGAAGCTAATTTGCCAGATTGGACATTTGGCTATCAGTTCTTTCATGTGTACACATAATTATATTGTTACTTTTAGAGATTGATGAAAAAAGTTTCCCTTACTAAAATATTCTTTACTAGCGGCCGCCCGCGACTCCGTCCGCGTGGATTTCGATTTCCTATAGCCTTAAGCCTTCCTCGTCAAATGGACTATCCAATACAAAAATATTTTTTCACATCGGACCCGTAGTTCCTGAGATTAGCGCGTTCAAACAAACAAACATACAAACAAACTCTTCAGCTATAAATGTTAGTATAGATTTACATTTATTCTCTTACAAAACATTCCATGAATTGTTTGTTGAAAATCCTTTACTGCTTATTTACAGTAAATGGGTTGACTGTGGTTCGCCTCACCCTTGGGGTAGTAGGCTATAAATTATAGATCATAAACTATGGGAGTTTGAACAGATTTATCCGGAATCCGGACATCTTAGCCTATCTATAGATAAAATAATTTACCATACCTTATATTAATGCAGAAGATACGACTGTCGTAATCCTTTGTCTAAACAATTGTTTAGAGGATTTTGCTGGTAAATAAAAATCATTTGATAGAAGTTTAAGGTTTAGTAAGAAAAAAGTGTGTGACGCAATAGGATTTCATGGATTATATTTTAACTTGAATATTTAAGCTACATATGAGGGCAGATTTATATATTTCATCGAAACGGTAACTAGCAATGAAATATTGTGAAAAAGTCCTCTTTACAACCAAACGTAAAAGCTTCGATTTTGAAGCAGTATTTTGGAATTTTTAAACCTTTCCACGGATCCAAGCATTACACGTATGTCATAACTGCATACGTTTTCCAACATGGCTCGCACAGTATTTTTAAATGGAAACTAATGCTATTATTTTTATTTTCTGTATAACTTCTGTTTGGACAGCTGGTTGCCAATTTGCTCCGTTCAGTGACCTTGTAAGAGCTCATAAACGAATGGAATAAGGTTTATAGGTTAATGTAACGAATTCGCTTTACGCCATAAGAAGCGGGGTACATTTGTTCAGTTATTGTTATGTTTATAAGAGTAATTATTATTAAAGATAATCTTTTTTATAAAAATTCTGTTCTGTTCTGGTCAGCATATGGGGCTCGGGACTATTTTCCGACTACTTACTAAACTCCTGCGTATTTCATCACTCCCTTGTAGAAAGAGAGAGCGTTTCTCTTGCCTGGCATTTTTTTTGGGTTACCTATGGACTCTGCGATCTTATACATTCCTTAATTTAATCGCATATTTAGATATTCGTTTATTATAGTTTGTATTTATCACCGATCACTTCAACATAAGCATCTTGGGATTACCTCACTTGAAATAACTTAACTGTAGTTTGGCTTAGGTCAAACTCAACTTAGGTTCCCTAAGGATCATATAACTACTTCGCGTTATTGTACGTCTTGCGTTCCTCCCGAGGGGAAGCATTATACCCCAGAATTGTGCCACGGCCGTTTGCGTTAAGCACAATAGTTTGAGATTTATAATTAATCTGTTTAGATCAGTGGTGTGTTGTTTTGGTTGGATTTGGCCTGAGATAGGTTCGAAAAGATCTCTTACTAGGTCACTGACCCCAACCCAACGGGGACATGAAGAGCTTTCAAAGGTTTCGCTGTGTGGTTCGCGGAGCAAGGATCTCTGATGACCGTGGGTCTAGGCAATTGGTGTGTTAGTGTTGACATTGACATCATTCAGTTCAACAACAAAATGCCTTAGGCAATTCACAAAGCGCTTCCCGTTTGCAAAATGTAAAAAGACTAGTCTTACAAAACATCTGCATGAAATGTAAACAACCTATGGTAACTTTAACTGATTACTCATAAATAATAGCGGATGCAGATGAGATTTCATGGATAATGATTGATCGCATAAAATCAGTCTTGGAGTTGTAAAGCGAGAAGTAGTAAAGTGAGAATCACCTTAATAGGAAACAAAATCTTGTACAGGATTTCTACGAACTGGTCTTTGATATAATAGCTGGTAATTTGCTATCCGGTTTTTGCTAATAACCGCGTTCATATATGTGTTATGTTTCAATATTAAATCGTTACTTTTGAATTCCTTTTAGTCAGTTTCTACCAAAATTGACTATGTATTAGAGATATTGTCGTGATGGCAACGGGCTGTAAGGGGCTCTCGATAGTTATGACCTTAATCTGAGCTTTAATTACTTAAAATAACCAACCAAAAATCTGTTCTATTCACAAATATTTGCGTACTCATTTCGATTTCAAAAAACATTCATCATCATCATCCAAGCGCCTATCACGGTTGCATCGGATTCAGGAACATAGTTGCAGAGCCCGGGGTACGCTGCGGCTATGATCCTGAATTGACTAGCCCGGTTATTACAAAGGAGCGACTGTCGTCTGACCTCCGCCACCCTTACAAGGGCATTTCAAAAGACATTCCGACAATGAAATTATAAACAATCACATTTGTCCTTTTACTTATCTACATATTACCTAAGTAATGTTTCCTACAATTTAGCCTTATTAAGTAGGTGCCTACAATTAAAACACATATAAGGCATTTGTCGCGCGTAATAAGTATAAATTATCTGGTAACTACGGTAAGACCGCGAAAGTTATTTCCACGTGTAACAGGGAAACACGAGGTTGTGAAGAGTAGTGAGTTCCGGATACTCGTATAGTATCCGCGTATATCCACCGGGAAAAAGAAAACTACTACTCGGTTACTTTTCGGCTGCGGATCTTTAACGGATTTATTTATTTTATTTATAAAAACTTTATTGACCACACAAGTAAGGTACAAAAGGCTGACTTAACGCTAAAAGCATTCTCTACCAGTCATCCTTAAAAAAACGAAATGTTTGAATGCGGTAGTGAGCAAACTAAAACATAATTTAAATATAATTAAATTAACAAAGCAAAAGATAATTAGATAATAAACATACACAAATACAATCTAATATAATAAATATATATACATACATACACATAACAAAAAAAAATGTTCTTCCCTTTACTAATTTACAGTTCCTGGGATGCAATGACGTATATAGGAAATGATTTTTATTTAAATCTGAGGCTACCTAGTGTCTATCTAAACTAAATACAAAAAAAAAGTAATACCCGCGCGACGCAAATCGACCCTGTCCGAGTCCTGGTGGGCTAGCCAAGATGCCACTTTCGCGAACGCGAGCTATCGCTATCGTCGCAAATTATATCTCCATCATAAAAATACACGAAGAATTTGTGTGGGATGGAGATATGTATAAGTCACGACGAACGCGATAACTTGCGCTCGCGAAAGTGTCATCTTGGCTTGCCCACCTGCGTGTTGTTGCGGCGAGCGAAGTGACAATATCGTATCAAGGCCGATTGCATAAGTAAATAAAATCCGAATCCGTATCCGCGGATCGTGACACCGGATATTCGTTTTCGGATCTGTATCGCGGATCTAAATTTTTAGCGATCCGTCACACGACTAGTTAAGATTGAGTAAAGTATCGCCTACATAAAGCGTGTTCTTGTGTCAACGTGATATGTCTGGTGTCAAGGGTACTCCTTATAAGTATCTACTAGGTACTATATATAGTATAGTTGTGTATGCTGTGGCTCAGTTCAAATGAAAAATTAAGAAACTAAACCGTAGCGCTACATTTGGAATATTGGGAATGTCACCTTTTATAAGTAGGTTCTTCTTGCCCAGTTCTTCCTTCGACTTCTAGTTATACCTACCGGATTGTATTTCTATTTTGTCCAGCATTTAAGCTTTTCATGATTGACAACCGCATATACCCATATGCGGTTCAAAAAATATTTCAAAAGATTCAGGTTAACAATTTTTACTGTTTTGACTAGCGGTTTGAAACACCCTGCAAAACTTTTGCTGTAACAGAAATAAAGCCTAAGGTTATTTATTGCAAATTAATGTTTTTATTATGTCAAGGCCAGGTGCTTTGTTCAAATATGATTTGTTTTATAAAATGAGTTCTGAGATATTCGCAGATATTGATAATGTTTCCTAAAATTGTTTTGTTGATATCAATTTGCTTTAAACTTGGCAAGACTATTATATAAATAATCGACAGCGAGTAATTGCCTTAATTAATACCTAAAATACACTTGAAATGGATCGGAGAGAACGAAGATTCCCTGATAAGTTTTCATCAATTGAATAGGGACGCCGAAAGTACATACACACTCCCAAGTGAAATAACATACCTAATTATAATATTCTTTAACGTTTACAGCCTTGGCGGCTTAGTACATATAATTATAGTTCACAAGAGCATGCGTAAGCACAGGTGCACTACCTATTCAGTCACTCTCATACCTCGGTGGGATAGCAATCTGACATGCTTCAAGAGTTAGGCAAGTTCAGCCGCGATGGAGCTTTGATCACCGCTTGTTAGAAGCTCCGACAACTTCTTGCAAGGCATTGAAAACAATCGTCTACAAGCTATACGCTCAATAGCGTTCTAGTTTTACATACCTTCATTTTTGCCCCAAGCACGGTTGCTACGATATGTGAGATAAATTATTACTTTAGAAAAAAAAATTGGGAAAATCTGACGTAGGAATTTACATATTTTATTTTATTCGGTTGGGAAGGGAGAGGAATGTCATCGGTGAAGGTGATCGTTAGTATACTATAAAGGGGCCCCTTAAACCTACACGTTGGGTCGAAAGTCCCAGGCACCGACTGACGTTCCTCTCTGTTCCACGCGATGGACCCGGCACCCGCACGGAGAATCCATGGATAGCTAAGAAGTTCGTCTCTTCAAGTGACAGACAAGGAACAGAAAAGTAAATCTTCTTATAACAAAAACCATCCAAAAGGTGTTAGGGGAACTCAGATTTTTGTCGGTTTAACTCGGGAACCGAATCTAAGACCTCCGGCGTGGCCGGAAACCCACCTTCCAGTGGAGGCAGTTATAATAAAAACCGGCCAAGAGCGTGTCGGACACGCCCATGAAAGGGTTCCGTAGCTAAAAGATGGCCCGACCGATTAAGACAACATTTAGTAAGGGCAACTGCACGTCATAAGTTGGTCGAGTTGTATAAAAATAACTATGTATGATACAGAGTTCGCTATAGTTTTCGTTGAAAGTACTTACTTGGAGGTATACAGGACATTTTTTTCAGAATTATTGTAATAGTATTTCAAAAGTTAAGGGGGGGGGGGTCGCTCTAATTTTAACTTTGTATTAAATAATATATCTCGAGACTGGGGTGTTTGATCCACATGGTTTCAAGGCGAGTTTTATTGTATTTAAAAATACCTGTTTAACGATACCCTACACGATGGGTTAAGTCTAAATTAACTTTTCGCTGTATGGGAGGGGGGGTAAAAAATGATTATTTTTCGATTATTTTAAAAACCAATTCTTGAATTATCACTATGCATCTCTCCACCAATTTTCGTGGCAATCGGTTCAGAAACGGCGGAGAACGAACCAAGACAGACAGACAGACAGACATGACGAAACTATAAGGGTTCCGTTTTTTGCCATTTTGCTACGGAACCCTAAAAAAGATAAATAGGTTACATGAAACATATCTAAAACAGATGTTTTGCGCCAGACATGAGTTATGAATGTATCATTCTAGGAAACAAAGTTGTTAAAAGAACCACACATAGTAATACATCTTTTTCGTCACACCTTTTATTTTATGATACCCCTATTGGACGTGTCCCACGCGTCCTATTTTCTTACAGTGAGTGACATTAAGGTATGTATGTACAGTACGTGACAAATATCTTGCCCAGTTTGAAGTGAGGTCTTTTGCACAAGTTGAATGTTAAGGGAACCAAATGACGATTTTTTTCTTTGTTTCTTCTTCTTATTCCTAGGAAGAAGAAGAAGAAAAACGCTAGCGTTGATCCCGTTTCTATGCGGGGTGCGCTTTGACCATGATCCAGGATTTGGCGGGTCTGGTTATTACAGTGAAGCGACTGCCATCAGACCTTCGTAACCCATAGAGGGGAACCAGACAGATTGGATCATGGTTATACATTCAGATCTAACTGAACTTAAGTCAGAAATCACTGAATGTGCAGGTTTCCTCACGGTGTTTTCCCTCACCTAGATTTTTTCTTGTATTTATTTATTTATTGAATCACCAACAAGACAGACATAGACTTGTATGAAATACAGGAACACTCAACAGAATAAATAATAAAAATGAAATCTTACTAAAGGTATCAACGTTAACTAATTGATTCCTAAATAAAATAAATGTGTTTGATACAGGCAAATGAGACTCTTGTGTCTAGCTTCAGTCTTGCCAACTTGTACGGCACTTACTGTAGATACATCCATCGTCCTTTTTTCTCAAGGGTCCAAGGCTATTTCCTCTCAAGACACAGAGATATTTATCTTAATTTGTCGGTTTTAGGTCCTCTGTAATTCTCAGTGAGGTTATTCAAAACGAAGGCGATATATCAATATGAGCTACTGTCCCACTGGTTTTTGTACGTAGGCGAAAAGTTTTGAGGATAGATTGATCGTTATTTGTTACCATTTCACGCGATAATAGTCTGACGTGTTGGTCCATCGGGATCGCGTAAACGCAACATTTATCTGTTAGTATAAATATATACAAATTAGCCTATGTTACATGTTCACAGGAAAACATAGATATTTCTCGTATATTGTATATTGACGGGCACGTTAGTCTGGTGGTCAAAGAACCTGGCTACACAACCAAGGGACGCGGTTTCGAATTCCGCTAGGGGAAAATTTTTGCGTAATGAACATCGGCATTTGCACTCGAGATATGGATGTTTGTAAAAGTATTCATGTATGTCTATGCGTTGCCTAGTATCCACAGTACAAGCTTCGAGCTAAGTTTGGGGCTAGGTAATAAGTGTGTTAGTCCAAGGAAGTAAGTAATTAATTCAAGGAATATATGTATGATAATAACGATTCCGTAATTTTATCCGTGTGTCTTACACTCAAAAGAAGACAAGTTCACAATGTAGGTGACTTTGATCGTAATGATTACGGTTTCAGGCAAGTAACTTCCAAACTTTGAGAGTTGTGAAGTTATAATAATATTGTCTTGTAAAATACAAATTGGCTTAATTAATTCAAATAAGTCAGGCCACAAGCTTAACCCCTTTAGCGTTTCCTTAATTACGGTCATCTGTGTGTAATTACCAAATAAGAAAGTTCTGGAATCCGTTAAAGTATCAGTGGCAAGTCCTCAATTTCATTTAAAGTAGGAGAAAAGGACTGTCAAAGATCTTCTTTAAAATGAAGATATCGTTATAATAACAGCTAACTTACTTAATTGTAAGCAAAGTACCATAAAGAATATTTAAACATTCTATAAATCATATTTTGCCGAGGAAACGTCCACGTACATTGAAATGAAACTTCAACAAAAGGTTGGCTAAGACGACCCGCTTGACGTTAGGGAGCGTTTCTACATAAGCTGAGCTGCGCGGAGCTAAGCAGAGACGTGTAAAAATTTACCAATCACATACACACAAAATACACATCTCCTCTCCGCTCCGATTCTGATTGGTAAATTTTTACATGTCCCTGTCAGCTTCGCGCAGCTCATGCTCAGCTTATGTGGAAACGCACACTTATGGTCTTCGTTGGGATTTAAGTTCCGGGTCTCCAACTTGAGATTCTGGGTTCGATTCCCGGACAATGTAATAAATTTTTGTCGGTTTTTCCAAACACTGCTCAGCTTCATGATCATTAATCGCATTTGGCAAGGTTAGTGACTTAGCCATTAAACATATTTTAAGATAAAATTATTAAATGATGAAGGCCTTTATCCTACAGTGGGAAATTAATAGCCTGATTTTTTCCTTTTCATTGAGCTAACCTTCTTTAGAAAAATAGAATAGAATAACGTTTATTCAGTGACACACAAATAAAACAATATCCCCAAACATAAAATAAATAAAAAGAAATGACAATATACATACAAAGACAAGCAAAAAATTTATCACCGAAAAGGTTTGCACTCAGCGTATGCCGAAGGGTCTAGGTGTCTATATACCAAGAGTTCTTTTATAAATTTCGACAGGCCCGTTGGTCGAGTGGTCAGAGACCCTGGCTACAAAACCGAGGGTCGCGGGTTCGAATCCCGCTAGGGGCAAATGTTTGTGTGATGAACATCGGCATTTGTACTCGAGTCATGGATGTTTATAAAAGTATTTAAGTATGTCTATCCGTTCCCTAGCATCCATAGTACAAGCTTCGAGCTTAGTTTGGGGCTAGGCAATTGGTGTGTTAGTCCAAGGAATTTATTTATTTATTTATTATTTAAATACCAGAAGCACAAGCAACTAAATGATTTACCGTGTTTTCTCGGGCACGAAGATGTTAACATTGCTTAACTGTGGAATACAAGTGAATGTTTACACGGGAGTAGAGGCATCGAATTTGAGAAGCATTTTAGCGACCTACATCCCTCACCCCAGTGCTGAGTATGTGGGTAGCAGATCGGGCAAATATTTCCTTTGTGGTAAGAGAACAATATTTGGAGTAATATTTGACGAGATGTGGGTTTGAGTCCCGAAAAGTAACATTTGGTGTGTTTGAATAAACTTGTTAGTAGTCTTGGTGTTTTTATTTAGATAGTATAAACCTATTCATAATATTAATATTTAAAGAAAATAATAAATCAAATGTCACCTTTTATCTCTATAAGAAGGCCTTAAAATGCTTTAGGATAAAATTATTAAGGTAGTATAAGATGTGTTATTTAGAAACAGATGCTTTGAAGTCGCAATGTAAATTGAATATATCATACTTTCAAAAAATAAGTCCATCTCTTTTTATCTATACTAATACTAATATAATAAAGCTAAAAAGTTTGTTTGTTTTAACGCGCTGAACTCAGGAGCTACTGGTTCGATTTGAAAAAATATTTTTGGGTTGGATAGTCCATTTGTCGAGGAAGGTTTCAAGCGATAGTACATACAACACTATGTGTGCAGAAACTGAAATTAACGCGGACGAAGTCGCGGATTGCCGCTAGTTGTAGATAAAAATCTCGCAATATGTCAATGGATGAAGTTCTAGAGAGTTCTACTAAACGCTTAAAAGGGTGGATATTCCCAACGATTCACATTTACGCATAGCATTTCTTCCCGACGAACTGACCTTTTCCTGACCACTCTCCGCAGGCAATTTATCTTTGTTTCCTTTGAGATGCTCCTTATCTTAACAAAAGATTATGGTGAGAAGAATCAGACGCAGACTGACAAAAATTTATCCAGTAATTTTTTACTCAGTGTGCTAGGTTTCTCTGGAAAAGTAAACGTTAAATGTCGTTGTTAATTATAGTTAGAATTATTCCACAGCGGCGACAAAGCTAGTGTAAACTGTCATAGATCATACACACACACATAATAGGCACCGTGCGTAGCGATGACTCTGCCATCTCGTGACTCATATTAAAAACTTTTACGCTAAATATCGGTAATTCTACTGTCAAACCACGGAAAAACACGGTGCCTTATTCTGCCATCTAGTGACTCATATTCGAATATTTTACGCTAAATGTCAAATCTACTGTCAACCACAGAAAAAAAATAGGATTTTAGCGCCCCCTATAGTTTCTGCACGGTGCCTATACTTACGAGTTAAAAATAACTTTGCAGTTTAAATACGCGTATATGGTTGGTCAAGCAAAATAAACATTGCAGTAGAAAGGTTCATTTTCATGTTGTTTAACTTCATTCAACCAGACAGTCCTATTGTTTCGTGTTTTGCTCGGCCAGTTAACTTTTTACAACACTCTTTTTTGTTCACATCAAAAAGTCCGATATTCAGTTCGGCGTTATATTTACTTTCCATTGAAGTTTTAGTGGGCCCTTCATGTTTTCGATAAAGTTTTCCACACTCGTTAGTTGTATTGGATTTTTTTTACATTCAAATATTGGTTATGGTGAAGTGTTCCGCAATGGAGAAGAACGTTTATTGTTAGGTCGACTTGACTGCCAGCTTTTCGTTTTTGACTGCCTCCGTGGTGTAGTGGTTAGAGCACTGTGCTCAAACCTCGGAAGTCGTGGGTTCGAATCCCTGAGCACTTTAAATTTGTGTTGGTTTTCATAGTTTAGTTAGGATGTAGCAAGCTTGAAACACCTAAAAATACCACAAGAATGATGATTCGGAAGCCACGTAAAGCCCTTGGTCCCGACTATTTTCCATGTTGTCTGGTTTCCCCTATAAGGGTTACGGAAGTTAGACGACAGTCGCTCCATTGTAATGTCGTAGGGTACCCTGGGCTCCGAGGCAATGACCAAGGATGCAACAAGGTTAAGCGCATGATGACTAGCTTTTCCTTCGTTACGCTTAGCAAATGTCGGTATAGGAAATATGCCTTTCGTATATCTACATACATTTCCACACAACTCCTAAAGTTGTCCACCTTATTTTTTATTTTATTTTATTTATTATTCCATCATTGAAATTCACCACCAATTGAAGGTTGTTGGGGGCTATTTTCTAAAAGTATAGAAAGAAATAAAAGTCGTAAAATATCAATTCGTTACCCCCACTTAGGTTTACGACAGCTGGTAAGGTCGTAAAAGCAATAATAACATTTTAATCTTTTAACATTTAGGAACATCTTGAAAATTGCCCACTTTTATAATGCGTCCATTAATTTGAACGTTTAAGTTATATTACATTAAGAAATTGGATGTTTATGAAAAATATGTATAATAAACAAAGAATAAAACATTCTGATCTCGGCCGGGGGATTGAACCTAGCACCTCTTGCTATCCAGGCAAACGCAGTTATCAATTAAGCTACTGACTAGACCACGGACCTGGTTCTATTTAGCATGAAATAATGCTTCAACATAATTATACAAAAAAAAAGATGCTGAAGTTACGCATAGCAATAAATCCTACATTAATACAGTTGATAGGTAAATATTCTTAAATATTACATAAGCATTCATTCAGAACTGGATTTAGCTTTATGATATCACCGCAATCCCTATTCACAGAGGGGCCGGCAGTAAAATACTTTCTTGGATTACGGAGACGAATGTACTAATAAAACGAACAACGCCAAGTCAGCATTCGAGATGAGCCAGTAACTGTTTAAATGACACTGACTGTACCTATAGTTAGGAGCACAATTGTTTTTTGTACTGTTTCATTTGGTTCATGCGAAAGTTTGCGAAGTTTGTAAGATGAACAAATTTTTGTTTTCGGGAAACATAATTGTAAAAAGTAAAGTCAGTCTATTAATTTGAGGCAAGCCTTTTGAAATCATGTTTTCGTTTACAAGATAGGTTTTGGCTTAATCACCACGCTCACCAAACACGGGTTGGTGATCACAACCCTGGCAGTAAGCGGGTAAACTGACACAATTTTTTCCCGACCCGGAATCGAACCCAGGACCTCAAGGCCACAGCCCTGGACTTACCTATTCCATTACTTAAACTTAAATATAAAATCATAAAAAAATGGACTGCACTAGAATCTCACAACTTAGTTCGTTACGATGAAATACCGGCCAAAATAAACTTAAGTCATCAGTTTATAGTAAAATATCACCCAAAGGCCAAATTGCAGGCATAAATTTTGCCCGACCCTGGTATTGAACTCAGGACCTCGAGATCACGACACGGTACTTAATCCACTAGACTTGACTTGACAAATGCCACTATTAATTTCATAATACTTTTCTATCAAAAGAAGGAAGCTACATAAGCCTGAATAAACGTTAACCGAATAAACGAAAACAGAACAATAATAATGTATCGTTTTTTTCGGTTGTCTTCTAAAATAATGACGTTATAGCGTGTGTTTCAATACTTTAATATTTCGGAATCGTTTTGACAGTTAACAAAAGAACGTCAAATGACTACTGGGTGGTGGGTGAAGCTCCAAAAAATATATTTTTTCATCATAATATTTCCTCATTATCTTCAACCTTATAAACTTAACCTTCCTATGAACACTTTATTTTTTGCAAAATAATACTTAACTTTTAATCAGGATGAAATAGCGAAAAGAATTGGTGTCAACATTCCCTTTCAATGACTTATTGATCGATATTACCTGTTACTTATACCTGGTTTCCCACTGGGACAATTTATTAGGATAAGCAAGGAATTGCGAGTTATTTGCGCTTGCCATTTGATTTCAAAAGAGTCTCTTACAGTCAAATGGATGGTGTCTCTGAATTCTTGATGGATGATGTTCCCTGCTGGGGAAATTGAATTTAACAGGTCACGATTGGAAGATGACGGTTCATATTGAAAATCCAAAAGTGTCTTGAATGGAAAATATGTTAAAATTAAGTGAACTCAACTAACTAAAAATGTTTTTTTTTGTGTAAATTTGTCATAATAAACATGCTATTTGAACTTCCTCTGTGGTGTAGTGGTAAGATCGCTGCTCAAGATCCTCGGAGGTCGTGGGTTCAAATCACTTGAACGCTTGCACTTTAAGTAAGATGATGATGATTAATGATGTTGATGATGAAATAACATGCTTTTAATTAGTACTCAAAGTTATATAATTAGTTATAGCTAAATTCAAAACGAATTTTTGAACTTTTGTTAACACTTACTTATTTATATTATTCACAAATTCGTTAGTACAGATGCTATTTGATAATACAAAGACACATAAAATACACATTGTTAATAAAATCAACATTCTCAAAGCAAAATGTAGACACGCTTCTATCTTGAATCTTGTCTAAAAATTCCTAGGGGCTATAATATTTTGCAGTTATTTTGTACAATTTTTCCTGCGCTTAACCTGATGCTTAGCAAACAAGCTCCATAATATAAGCACCATTATCGCTCTTAAAAAATTGTTAAAAGGAATTCTTGTTTAAGTTTCTAATTACATCTTCGACTTTATTTCAGAATCTTTCGTAACTAATTTTAAAATAATTCGTCAGAAACATTTTAAAAACAATTGACGCAACAAAAGTCTGAAATGTATCTCAATAGCATTATCTGTTTCATTTCCTCATCAGTTTGATTACATGTTATAAAAAAGGGACCAACATCAATACTAAACTCTTCTCCACGTCAGATAAAGAATATTCCGTATTCGCCTTCACCCAACTCATACAATTGTTATTGACATTTTCGAAGACGATAGTTTCGGTCGAGCTGTACTCGGTTTACAATATCAGACCCGTTTCTGAAGAATAGAATTCGAAACACGAAGACCCTTTTAACATACCGTTCCGAGGGAATGGGCGCGAATGTTCCCCAGTTCAGCGATGCGCAAAAATATTTGACTAATTTTATCCCTTATTTAATAAAATGGTGTAAATGTTTGCATAGTTGACTCTACGTAGTTTGTATTTGGTGAAATATGGGTGGCATTGCATTTGGAATTAGGAGCTCGAAAATCAACTCTATGGTCATCAATATCATTATCCTAGCGCCTCTTCTAGTTGCATTCTCGGCCATTGCGTCGGAGCCCAACGTACGCTTCGATAATAATCCAGAATTGATAAGCCTGGATATTAAAATGAAGTCTTTAGTAGAACAACTGACAGATGAATCTGGTAAAATTATTTTAAAAGGAGTGTTTATTTTACCTACCAATCTGAACACTTCACTATATTCTTAGTATAAAACAAAGTTGCTTTCTGCTGTCAATATAATACGGTGTACACAAGCAACGTCTGCGTGCCACTTACTCGTAAACTGCAACAGCATAATGGTTTTCCGAACGTGTAAGATTGGATCGTAAAAATAAATACAAGAAAATATTTATGAAACAAAAGCTTCATAATAGTAACTTTTCTGAGTGTATTAAACGATATTGGGAGAATAAATACAAATAAAATTATATGAGAGAAGATAAAGGAAAACTTTTATATAAAGGGTCCTTAACCCATTAGAGGCGGAATCATATACTGTATGGAGTCAAGTAGATGCCACTGTAAAGAAGTTAGTGAGCAAATTCCCGTCACGTCATTAATAACATCGAAATCGGACTTGCTTCTCAAGGATAGAAGGCACTTCTGAACCCCCTTCTCAAGTGTTTTCAAATTCTTACGTCACCGGCGCGGAGGTGGAATACGAAACATCGAAAACCCCTTTGGAATGGCTCAAGTGCTCTTAGTTCTGGCCAGGAGTAGCAATTGTGGTAACTGGGACAATTTTTACAGATTCCAAGAATTCTGTGTTACATTTGATGTTTGAACTGGCTTTGTTGCTTCTCGTTTGGAATTAAGGCGAATATAATTATTGTTTTGAGTATATAGAATTTTTCGAACTTAGTTTGCTCCTGTGGTCATCAAACCGACAAGCAAAGTTAAGGGTAAGACAGTTTTCTAATATTTAGTGTACGTAGAGCACTGCTTATAGGATATTTTTCTGAAAATTCATATCTATAATTTATACTGTCTGCATTATGAGTGCATGTTGTACTGTACACGTCTGGGGCTGCTAAAGTCAAAGAATTTTAACGCACATATCGAAGAAAATGTATTATTTACATGCCGTATACCAAACCAGGTCCAAATTATTTTAAAAATATTCTCACACTTTTTTATTAATATTGCATTTTCTCAGATTTTGCTGCCTGCATACTCAAAACGGCAAAAATATTTCCGCAGCGTAAATAAGTTTGCAAGTAAATGTTCACTGAAACTGGTAGCCGTTACCTGGCGGAAATTTCTTCCATGTATATTAATATAAATACTTAATACATCTTATCAAACATAGGAAAGACAGTTGACTTTCTCGTAAAATCTCATCAGATTTGGACACAACGTTCAGGTACGAACAATTCCATAACATCATTAATATTGGATTGATGGATACTCCAAAACAGATGACACTTTACCACGCCGTACTCGAATATATACGAGAATTTGAATCACGAGAACAAGAATATGAAATAGTGTATCGAAGGTGTTTGTACGTTGTTCTGCGACTCAGAAAATTGTATTTGTGTGTCATTTCACATATTTTGCAGTTGGCGCAAATTTATCCACAATACACATTCTACCGAGGTATTTTTCTCTCGGTGTAGAAACGCTTGAGCTGCCATTAGCTCTGTGAGAGGGAATTGCAATTGAGACGTCTTCAATCTTTAAAGAATTTGAAATCACCGTGTTTTGTTTTATTGAGACTCAAATTTTCACTAATGGTATCAAAGAAGTTGTTGATATAATTTCTCTATAGTTTATTAGTATTTCCTATCTTAACAAAGGTCCATTTGTAGTAATTTGTATGTACCGGGGTATGTTCATGTATTTCCCGGGGTAATAGATCTAGCTATTACCTTGGTAAATATAGCCATATTTACTAAAACTCGTAATATTTCCAGTCTATATGAATTGTATATAGATCTAACTATTACCCCAATAAATAGAGCCATATTTACTAAAACTCGTAATGTTTCCAGTCGATATGAATTGTATCCGACTTTCCGTCACTCCTGCCTTAGAGGAAATTGCGATGTGGCATTGTTTGAAACAGTTTGGAAATTTCTTCGAATTCGGCACAGACCGATAGCCAACTGTTTCCCCTACGGTTAATTGAAAATATAATAGTTTATAGAGTATACCCTTGCCCATAAATTCCCTTGGACTTTGCTCTACAGAAGCAATTCCAAGTCGCAAATTCCTCAAATAATTTTGGAAGTTTCACTGCAAGTATTTATTGTTATTTATTTCATTTAAGTACTCGTATCAATTGCTGATTTGGAAAGATCATTGGGAGCTGATTATAAGAACTATAGTGATTATCTACGTGTCTTTTAGAGTAGTAACACACTAGGCTGAAATAACGCGACCTTAGGCGGCAATGCATTTTCTATACAAAGTTAAGCGTAAGTACACTTAAAAGTATGTCAAATCAACTGAACACGACGGAACATAAATTCAGCCTCGTGAATTCGGGCGCGTTTTTCTTTCATTGTGTGTTCCACATAGACACATAGACTTAGCTCGAATTGTGGGTACTGTACGTGTATGTTTAATTAAGGTATATACATACATATATCGATGTGTGAATCGTATTCAAGGATATTTGTTATTGTTTTCTTACTGATACAGTGCAATAACTTCTGTTTTTGTTGTAAATGGTATTGAATGAAAACGGTATAGATTGCAGCTCCGGCTTCAACAAAGGATCGTAAACCATCAACAAATCGCCTCTCCACTTAATTTGTGACAGCTTGAGTGATTAAGATCATCGTATTGGAGGGATCCAGACCGTTCCCTTTGTTGAGATTTAGACGTATTTCAGTAAGACGGAAAGCTATTTCTTCGGAACCCGCTCTTGAATGGTTGTGGTAGATATTTGGTGTTTAATTTAGCTGAATGATTTTGACCTGGAAAGTTGAAGGGTATTTATTGACTTAAGAGCATAGTATGAAACCGTTAGAAATGCCTCCGTAATTGTACTGAAGAAGTTGATGTTTTCTTAAGTCTACGAGACTGTTACTCTTAAAAAAAAAACTAATTTTAAATGGACAGAACGGATAGCATATGAGTCTTTCCTTGACAATAACTGCTGAAAGGTAACTGTAACACCGGGTTTTCCTGTAAACATGTAGTTTTAACATTATACCGCTGACTTAGTTGGTTACTAAGGTTACTTCGCGATGTAGAGCAATGTCATGTATTAATTTTACTCTTTGGCAATGTCGCTTTACATTACAGGGTCTGTGCCATAGCTGGTCGAAGTATAGAGAGAGTTTATCTAACGTTTTAAATCTATATTTTAACAGTAAATTTAATGGTATATCCGCGGGAATACTATGTTGAAGTTGTGTGCTTGAAACAAATCAGTGATTTGCAATGCATGAACAAATTCTGAACTAGTTATTCTAGCTTCCACTCTAGGCTTGATGAATTTTGATTGGGTAATATTATAGGAACCAGCACACCTGTGGATAAACTATATGAGAAGTCTCAACAGTCTTAAAGTATTATATTTAGGTACACATGACTTGAGACGATGATCATAAAACTGAATTGAAGCGTTAATAATATCTTTTGTAATTTATGCTTAGGACAAAAATAATATTATTACTAAAATAATTTTAAATCATACATATATTATAAACATAGAATTTTGTTTGTTTTCTGGTGTTTTTCTGTCAATCACGCTAAACAAATGAACGACTTTTGATGAAAATTGGTATACAAGCAGGGTATGGGCTGACTTAGGTGATAGGATACTTTTTATCCCGATTAATCTCCCATGAAAAAAAAACAGGAATCTTGATAACGAGGGCAAACCTGTGGGTAAAAATGATTATGTTATAAAGTAAATTAGATTTTGGAAGTGACGAAAAGTGTTCTTTAGCTGTGGTGGATCTTTTGTTACAATATGTATTTCATTCATGGAGATAATTAGAGCTCCTGAAAAAGGGGTCAAGGCAACAAAAGACTTAACTTATAGGATACACCCTTTATTCTTATTTATAAAAGCAATTTGTATTCCACAAAAAAAACCGAGACTTTTCCGACGAAATATCGCGTTGTATTTGAATAGGAGTTGAAACAGGATTTCTAAGTTTATTAATGGAATGACGGCCATTTTTTACATTCGCAAAGTTTTCTTGTAAGATTTTTTCTTATTGTCTTTCTCTCTTTTAATTAAAGAGTCGACATAATGAATAAACTTGGTAAGGTTAGAAGTTTCTTGGGAAGATCGCTAAAACTAAGCGAAATGTTCTCAGAACATAATACTGACGATTTGAGATATCCCATTTACAAGGAAATTTACATACTTTTTGAAAGAAGAAAGTCATCGGTGAAGGTGATCGTTAGTATACTATAAAGGGGCCCCTTTAACCTACACGCTGGGTCGAAAGTCCCAGGCGCCGACTGGCGTTCCTCTCTGTTCAACGCGATGGACCCGGCACCCGCACGGAGAATCCATGGATAGCTAAGAAGTTCGTCTCCTCAATGTGTTTTCTTTTGAGGATTACCACTTTTAGTAACGCCAATGAAACGGTGACAACCTGCGTTAAAAATATCCATGACTACATTACTATGATATTAAAGTACTATCTACAAACACAGTTACCTTACCATGTCCATTTTACAGTAATAGGTATTGAAGATACGAGATATGAAATAGCAATTTGTTAATCGTATGGGATGGGCAGTCATTTGTCAATGTCGTCGTCGAACACACAAACAAATAGTTAGTGTGCCTAGTGCTCACCCACCTGCCACTGAATACGTATAGAGGCAACATCAGTAATGACCAGGTAGGCTAGCCAAGATGCCACTTTAACGAATTCGCCAGACGCTTTCGTAGCGTCTTATATCTCCATCCCGCTCATATCAATAGTACGTGTGCGGGAGGGCAGTATAAGTCGCGACGAAAACGTATGGCGAATTCGACAAAGTGGCATCTTGGCTAGGGCCCCAGGCTTGTTAATTCAGGATCATAGACGTAGCGTACACTGGGCCCCGAGGTAAAGGCCGGGGATGCAAGTGGGAAAGGCGGTAGGATGCTGATAATGGTGGCAATATCAGTTTCGATAATGCGCTCACCAACACGCATGTCCAGCGTTGGGACTATGGGAATAAGGTCCCAACTGTACTGCGCAGGTTTTACGACACGATCGCCCATTAAAGTCCTCATAGCATTGAGGAGCACGTGCCTTTCCTATGTATGGACAGGGTGATCCAGCTCAAAACATCACGTGATTGAGCGGGTTTTTAACGAATAGAAATGCAGCTTGGACCATCGGCTCATTTACGTACGTTTCTAAGCACGCAGGAGATAAATATTTAATAAATCATATAGAAGTGCTTCCCTTAGTCTGCTCAAAACACGAGCACAGATTTGGCTCAGTTTGGTCTTAAAAAAATAAGTGGTTCAATGATAGTTAGACAACAAGAAAATACGGAAAAGTAACGAGAAAATAACAAAAAACGATCAGTTAATCGTTTCGAAACTGACAGTGATACGAAGTTCAATCAAGTTCAAGTGAAATTTTGACCGCATTTTCGTATACCTACAAAAGTGGCTTAATCTCAAATATCTCAAACCGGGAGTATTGATCACTGCCTCTGAGCACATCAACTTATATCATATACATAAAAAAGACATATTTGTTACGCTATGTCTCATGTTTCAATGTATCATTGAAAACAGTCTTCTTCATGAAAAAAGATAGCGGCTACTTTATAAAAAGTGGGAATCTAATATAATCAATGCAGTTAAATATTGATAAAGCCAAATACGTTTCGTCTAAATAGAAGCAAAAGGGAAGCTTTATTGATAAATATTTTATTATCTTTCAATCCCTACTCCCGATATAAATAAGAAAAGTAAAATAAAACGTCATATTGCTCAAATCCCTGAATCAATCGCATTTTATGGGAATTATCCCTATTCCTTATTTATTTCGGGTAATATTTGTGTGATTAGGATTGAATAAAGATTTTTTGTTATATGGAGGCAAACGTACAAGAGGGTCATCTGATGGTAAGTGATCACCGCTGCCCATGGACATCAACAACCGCACAAGGGTCGCAGATGCGTTGCCTGCTAACTTTAAAGAGGCCAGTCATTGGATGTGTTACACAGTAATTTCATCTCACGCTCCTCCTTGCTATGGAAGGCATGCTAAGCCGTTGGACCTTCGCCTGATCTCTCTACTGTGGTGTCAGATTGCTGTCCCACCGAACCATGGGAGTGAGGGCAGAATATATGATTTGCACTATAATATATCCTGCGTTCCTTGGCTAATCGTAAGATCAGCCGCCACAGTAAAAACGTTGTATTATTAATTCAATTCAATTTAATTACTGTTATTAATGATCATTCGATCCGGAAATGTTACGTTCCCTCTAACAACATTTTAAATTGTTTTTCGAGACTATCTGACGCGTAAAACTAATTGCCTTTTTCTGATTAATGTCAGACGTTTACAATTTTTTAGGGAAAAATAAAGTGATCGTTACCATTTTCCTCATTAATATTAAATTTAATTTTAATAAATCTCAACTGCTTTCTCTGAAATCCGGAAATACGAAAAAGAGTAAAATGACTTTATTGGCTTAATAAATGTGTTTTTTTTAATTGTTTCTCATTTAAGTTAAATGTTTTACTATTTTGTACATATAAATGTTTGTCACGCAACCATAAACCAATATTTGTGGCCAAAAACTAACATAATGTGGTGTGTAATGAACATTATATCATACTTACTTGTAGTTTATGAAGAAGCGCGGTTTCCCTTTCCGCCTAGTCTGTAACAAAAATAAATCACTGTTAGACATTGATCTTAAAAAATACTTTATTTTAGGTACTGTGTTTGTTTGGCTAGATTTCTACGAACTTTAAACACAACTAACAAACTATATATTCTATCTACGTAGATTGCATTGCTAACTTTTAGTGTAAAAGAACTTTAGTTTTTGATTGGAGGTTTAAGTTTTACCTGCAGGAACTTTGAGTTATTTTCTTGATTCTGTGGATGATGAAGGTTGATTGGTTAAATCGCACTAAGCGCTCTTTCAAGGATAGTTAAATAAGTAAACAAACCTAATTTTTAAATAAGTTTTGGTTACTCCATAAAAAAATTAAGGAAACACTAAAAAGTATCAACATATTTTTTATATTCCTCTGTACTAGATTTAACCCTTAAACATCCACCTATATTACTTATACAAAACATATATATCAAGTCACAAAATTGATTATTTGATTTAATTTACCTGACTCAAAAACATGATCGGTTAATTTATTCCACTAATGCTCAAAACAAACAGAAAGAAACTTAACCCCGTTAATTGAATCAACCCGTATCAACAAGGGAAAGTTGCAAAATAAGCAGGGAAACTGGAAATACCGCGTTGTCCGGTTACGAAACTAGCGGCTAGTGATGTGCTTTATCCATATCGACAGATTAGTTTTTAAGAATTTTTGATATTAATGTTTCCAATTTTTGTAACTTCAGTTGGCAGGCAAGCAACTGACTTTTTTGTAAGTGATAATAAAATTTGTGTGTAAAAGTAGAATCAATTTGTGGTTGGTTATTTTGATGACTGTGACTTTCAGGTTATCCAACATAAATATTTATAAAGGACATAGTGTTTTTGAGACACAATCTATTGTATAGGCCTGTAAAGGTTACTTCTGTAGTTTGTCTTTTAGTTGAAGAAGAATTTCAGCGACGCGACGTACGTATTCAATACAAACATTTCAACAAAAGAAGCGTGAATGGATCACCAATAATTATTTTCAAACTGAGTATTCAAACCCGTCATTATTTACATAGTTTTTTTGAAACATCAATACATTCAATAGTATCAAATAGTCAAATACGTATATGTAGGATCCGGGAATAGATAAAGAAAAGCGCAAGACACTTTTCACTATTTATTATCACAATATAATCTACACAATCAACTCTCCCATTCCTAGCCCGACGCCATTGTGCCATTCTGACATTGTATTCACTCTCTCGCTCGCATGCTATCTGTCGCATTCATCCTTCATCCTACATATATATTTTTTTCTTTTAAACTTTCATTTAAAACGGAATCAAATAAGAATATTTACCCGTAAACTTTTAAGATTACATCGATATTTCGAACCCAGCTCTAATTCGCATCGGGACTCCGGTCACGTGTGACGTCAGGCCGCAGCCTGCAGGCTTTCTGCTCAACTTGACGCGGCAAAGTGCTGACGCGGCAGCGACTTAGCGAACCAGGGAAAACATTAGGCACGACATTCACTGGTTAGGGCGGCTAGGCTTTAGTGTCAGCCACAATGCCGCCTAGAAGAAAGATAGTTAGGAAAGTTTTGATATATTTTATTATAGGTCGGTGCATACAGAGGATGGAGGTGGCCGCGTAATACGCTTCCAAAAAAGTTATTAAGAAGTAAGAACTATACAAATATGCCGGTGGTGGCATTTAGTGTGACCGGTGTAATATTGATTGTACCTGTAACATAAACATTGCGAATGTATCGATATTTTCAACAGCCAGCACTAACTTGCTATCGGGACCCCGGTCACGTGTGACGTCAGGCCGCAGCCTGCAGGCTTTCTGCTCAACTTGACGCGGCAAAGTGCTGACGCGGCAGCGACTTAGCGAGCCAGGGAAAACATTAGGCGCGACACTCACTGGTTAGGGCGGCTAGGCTTTAGTGACAGCCACAAACGCCGCGCCCCGGGTTTGCACGAGTGCAATGTTTGTATTCTCTACTATGTTTTGTATATTGTAATACTAAGTATAAACCAGCTTCTTGAATTATTCCATATTGGAGATCTATGATGTTGAGACGGCCAACGGGAAGCTTGTTTTTCTTTATAAAATAGTAGAAAATGGAAGTCGCGACCGCCACCATGGATTTAAATGGTTATAAAATGCCCAGACAATAGAAAACTGTGGTGTTATTTTGTTTGACATGACATACGCTTCAACATTCTGTAACTGCAATAAGAAGCGACAGTCGCTTCAAATGTTAGTGCCAATTTCAGAGTGGATCAAAGTATGGCTACTACGGTTCAAATTTCAGAGCGGGTCATATCTAACGATTTGAATTAATGCCCGCGACGCTTTACCTTCTCCTTACCTTTTCTCATGTGAGCGACGGGCTTTAACAAACTAGGGAGACGTTAATATTCATAGAATGATGTCAAACACAATACGCCGGGCCACAGTCGGGAGCGGACACTTAAATTCAGACACGTAGTGATTGGCAGTAAACAGTTTTTGAACAGATCGTTGATACGTGATACGAAACTTTCGGAAGCCTACTGAACTATTGTATAGTGTAAGTTGGTATATTTGCAGATGGCTGTCCCACTGAACTATGAGAGTGGGGAAATAGGGAGTGCACCTGTGCTTGCGCACCCACTTGTGCACTATTCTATAATATATTTGCGGCCAGGTACATGCTTCGCTGTGTAGTAAATGTAGAACCACTCGACCGATTTTGTGCAAATTTAACATATACTATTCACTAAATAGTGCAAACAAATCCCAGGATTAGATAGGTGAGCCTGCCATGGCCGAATATTATGTCTGGACAGTTTAAAATTGACTTCAATGCACTAAAGAGACTCTAGATTTTCATTTGATATTGCATCAGGTTTACACTTAAATTTATTTTTAAGGTGCTGTATAAATGTATATTTTTAAAAGCTTTGCGTAATGGCTTTTAAACGTTTGCTTCATTTTAATATCTTGAAAAATAATTAAAATTGAAATTAAAGTATTTTTTATCTTGTAAAGCATTTCACTGGCAACAAATGAACAGCTTAATGAAATAACTTAAATTAATGTGGGATTTGTAGAATATGGGACACATGCTACGAATGAACGGGAATCGAGAATGCTGAAATATATGTTATACGACGAAATTTGGAACTGAACGCATCTATTAATAGATATTTCCGCTTTGAAAGTAAATGAGAAATCAGTATTTTTAAACAATGAAGTGGTTCAACCATAAAGTTCTTGCGTTTGTTAATTAGCATTCTACTATCCGTAGCGAATCCAACGACCGATTCATTAACTACTAAAACAGAGAATAAAAATTGCTCAATCTGCAAAAACTCGGACGACTGATAAAAAACTTATCGTCTTGTTAACGTAGCGTTGAAGGTTTTTATTAGAGTTTCATTCGCCGTTCTTTGGTTAGGAAATCATTGGAGAATACTTCAGAGTTGCAAACCCCGAACGATAAGTCATAAAAAAATTACATTTTTTCTGAAATTACATTACTATATTCTATACTAGCGGCTGCCTGAGACTTCTTTCGCGCGGATTTTGGTTTATCCCATGAAAGCATTTAATCGGGGTAAAAAGTATATCCTATCATCTAAGTCAGCCCATACCCTGCCTGTATACCAAATTTCATAAAAATCCGTCCAGTAGTTTCAGCGTTATTGACGGACAAACCTCCAAACAAACAAACGTTAACATAAATAATATTAATAAGAATTAATAAGATGGCTAATGGCCCTACATAAGACCCGCATTAGTTATTCTAACCGAGGTGCTTATATGTGGCTTTGTTGGGCGCGAATACACACTAAACACCAGTATATTATTATTACTTAATAGTCACCGCGTCGTCGATACTGGTGTAGTACGTCCTACAACTTACTATGAAGTAAAACCTACGGTGACGCCATTTTTTTAGGGTTCCGTAGCCTACTAGGAACCCTTATTAGGGTTCCGTAGTCTACTAGGAACCCTTATAGTTTCGTCATGTCTGTCTGTCTGTCTGTCTGTCCTGGCTCGTTCTCCGCCGTTTCTGCACCGATTGCCACGAAAATTGGTGGAGAGATGTGAAGTGATAATTCAAGAATGGTGTCTTAAGCGGTCGGCCCATCTTTTGGCTACGAAACCCTTTCATGGGCGTGTCCGACACGCTCTTGGCCGGTTTTTTTTTGACAGAAGCGTCCATCGCCTGGTATTAAAAAAAATAAAAATCCTTTTAAGTTACGCTGTGGGCAGACGTACGTCTCTTTACACTCCAATCATTTACATAACGAATGTTTTTAGGCATTAGGCATTAGGCGTGGCATATTTTAAATCGAAAATGTCAGTATTTTTTACGTGGGAGATGGAGTATACATAAATCCATTTTTGATTGACAAACGTAAAAGCTTCTTGCACATCACTACATAGTATCAAACAAAGTCGCTTTTTCTGTCCCTATGTGTGTTGTATGTCCCTATGAACGCTTAAATCTTTAAAACTACGCAACGGATTTTGATGCGGTTTTTTTTAATAGATAGAGTAACTCATGAGGAAGGTTTTTATGTATAATATCATCCATTAAATAGTGGACAAGTACCACGGGCGAAGCCGGGGCGGGCCGCTAGTAACAGATAATGTTAACAAGTTCAAGAATACGAGATTGCCGAAACCAACGGTTTTGTAGAGTTTTTCTTTATTATTTATCTCACTCATGATCATCAATTGACTAATATTTACTAAGAGTTATTTGACCTTTGTGGTTCGTTGAAAAATGATCAAATCAGGACCTTTGTTACAGAACACAGGTTCTCTGTTCCTTATTACTATTAAGTGTATACCGTGCTATACTAACGCGATTGTTATCAACAAAACATTACTTACATGGAAACAACATAAGAGGGAGTTGTGCAAACTGTTTACATTTATAATTGATTGAGAAACTGCCGTTGTAACAAGTTCGCAAGTTAAGTAATTACCAGCACGTATCGATCTGAAAACACGCCTTTGATGGTGAGTGGTCTTTGCAGATTAAGTTTTAAAGTTATATTGTGAGACTGTTCTTTGAACGACGCTACTTGCTTAAGTGCTTTAAGGAGAAGCTTCTCTTCACATTGGCTATTTAAGGCTTTGTCTTGGTTGCTTGGTTATAGAACACAACATTTATATGTATTTTTCCGTCTTTTTCATCGTTGCGTTTATCTTACTTACAATCATTGCAGACCCCAGGGTATGCTGCATCTTAATCCTGATCTGTCTAGACAGGTTTATATACAACGACTGCTATCCAATCATAGTTGTGGACCATAATTCATATATGTTTTTTTTTATATAATAGCGCTCTTTTGCCTTACGGTAAGCAAAAGAGGAACTCTTATAGCCATGGCATCGGATGCGGTACCAAAGTGGTATGTTATGCGTTGGCATCGCCATACCGGCCCGTAAGATACTTCACGTTTCTCTCGAAGTGAACCTTTTTTTTTGGGTAAGGCATTGCCAGAGGTCAGTACAAGAACCTTTTAATATTGGTTTCGAATGAAAACAAGTAAATTATGTCAAATTAAAACAATTGCCTCGGCTAGACGTCTATAAGGTGCTTTTATATCGATTCAATGAGGTCACCTCGAAGAAATCCTTTCTGAATAAATGTATTTTACAAGGTGCTTTAAATTGTAATATTAATGGTTGTAAATAAGGGCCGTTGACCGATGAATGAAGTTCCTCAACTATTAGTTCTTGAACATACCATTCAGTACGGTTAAATAAGCTATTATTATAAAGTTTAAGTATGGAGATTGCCCCATTATTACCGTAGTACCTTGATCTAATTTAAGTAACTTATATTTAGGCTTCACAATACGCCTGTAACTGTTAAACTTCCAAATTACAATTATTAATCTTCCAATTACGTTAATTTAATAAATTTATTTTGTTTTTTTGCAAAAATGCATGAATATGAAACTTCGACTACCTACAATGTTCAGATTTTATTATACATTTTACCAAAAAATATATTTGGTGCACAGTATACTTAATTTAGCTTTAAAGGTAAACATTTTTAATTAATTAACTCTAGCAGTATAATATAGCGCTACTTATATTATGTCTGTCACAACAAACATTATTTATTAAAGGAAACTCTGAACGCAAAATTCAATAATTTCGAGCAAAAGAGCATATTTAATACCGGTAAAGCCAGCGGTCAACGTGTTTCGTGTATTAACGAAAAGCGGCGAACAGCCGAATGAAATATCTGGATATTATAAATTAAAAGTACCTTTATGGACACTGCTACATGTTAAAAGCGCTCGAAATATTGAATTGACGAAAATATTATATATTTTATATAAAACATGGCGTCAAAAAGTATTAACTGGCGTTAAAAATATCATCACCTTTTGCAGTCCACTACTTGATCTAAACCTCTGGAAAAGAATGAAGGGTTGTTATGAAGATAGAATGGTGAACACAGTTCGTTGGACGATAAAAACACAAGAGAACGATAATATTTCCGGAATAATAAGTAAATACATATTTTACAATATCACATACAGCAATATGACTCCGTGTTGAATAGCTTAAGCACTTGTACAGACTTCAGAATCATCAGTGGTATTACAAATATACTTAAATAGATAGACATAAAACACCCGAACCAGGACAAAAAGACATATTCAAGCACACAAATATTTGTCTTGCACGGGGATCGAATCCGTGCCAACTTGGTCTAAGAGGCAACTTTTTGACCTTACAATAAGCGGATCGTCAAATCTCTTCTTGTTGCTTCATACGACGTAAAGACATGGGGTAGTACTAGTCTAGGCTCACATCTCACGGAGAAAATTATGAACATAAAAAAAACAAGGATCTAAGTCTGCAGGCAAATCTATAGGCACTGCTTAAACGAATCAATAGCCACTTGAGACGAGAACTTCATAATTGTTTGGACAACTTTGACACAAACGGGTCAATGAAGAGCCCTTGTTTTAATCAGACACAGAGTGTTATGAGTGTTATTAAAGAGTATGTAGGAAGGATAACTTATTCTTGTAAGGCATAAAAGTCAAAGATGTTCAGAAAAGTTATAAAAATCAAATTAGGTGCATTTGTATGAATACGATGTTCGAAATCGCATACTTAGGAGGCTAGATGGCGCTAGTGCCACGCAAAGTACTTGCTCCGTGTATTTATTTGAAAATAAATGAAAAAACATCGATTTACCTCGGAAAATCCTAATAAAAATGTGTAAATAGACCGAACTCATAAGTGAGAGTGTTATCTTTAAATAATATAAACAATTAATCAAGTTAATAACAGTAAACTGTGAGTGACTAAAATATATCTTGAAAACTTTTGTAAACAAATACCTAAGTGACAACATACCTAAGTGACCGAGAGTGCACAAAAGTGAAACGTAAATCAATCAAAACTATAAAAACTTAGTGACACAAACAGTGAATGCAGTGAACCAGTTAGAATACAAATACAATACAAAGAAAAATTCCAAAATGATGAATCACTTTTAACGGCTTCATTTAATTCAAAACACACGAACGTATTAACTGGTAGTAAATTTCACACACCTTATCAGTCGCTCGCTGGAAACTTGCTACGAACAGGCGCCCGTGTGACAGACAAATTGAGATCCATGGTTCGAATCTCAACAGAACCGACATAGTTTGTCTTTTTGTACATTTTAAGTCGACACGACGAACTTAGCATTATACTGAGATCCATGGTTCGAGTCTCAACAGGGCCGGCTAATTTTGTCTTTTTGTACATTTTAAGTCGACACGACGAACTTAGCAATATACTGAGAAGAGTGTAAACAAAAAAACTATAAACGAACAATGGCGGTTTGTTCCACTTGCAAGAAACCTCTACCGAAGAGGGAATTTTTATCTTGCGCTCAGTGCAAACTGCGATTTGATCTCCACTGTGCGAATGTTTCGATAGAACGATTCAACAACACCATGTCGCCAGAACGAAAGAAGACATGGATTTGCCGAAACTGCTTAAGGAAATCAAACACGCTTCCGCCGAAGAAAGGAACTACTAACGTGGTGACAAGAAAAAAGGCCAAAAATAACATGGTCTATTCGATGCCCAGTGTATCAACATCCACTCCAGTACAATGCACGACAGACAATAATAGTGATGCGATTGCGTGCGAAGGGGCTCAACTATCTCAACACAAAGAAGACTACGACGCGTGTCATGAACCTGCGTTAACTTTAAAATCATACGAATCCCTTTCGCAAGCTGACCTCTCTAATGAATCATCTAAAAACACTTGTATTATGAGCAGAAGTGTAGAATCCTTTAATGAAATAAATATAATCACAGACATGAAAGAGGAAATAAACGAATTAAAAGAACAATTGGCGATAGTTCAAAACGAACTTGAGAATACGATTTTAGATAATAACAAACTAAATAGAACTATTCATCACCTAACTACTAAAAACAACATGTTGATGGATATTTGTCGAGGGCCTAGTTCAGTGAAAAAGTCAAAAAGGAAACATAAGAATACTGCAAACTATTCGACTTGTGATTATGGTCTAAAAATTAAACAAACGGACAATTATTCGAAAACGATTCTAATAGACCAATCGCAAAGTTTTGAGGATGCTACAATATTTCAAAATGAAAATCTACGTATCAAAGAGCTCGAAAATCAAACATCGGATCTACTGAAACAAATAGAACTGGCACAAGATGAAATATCACAACTACAACGTACAGTCCAGTATTTGCAGAAAGAGCTTCTTAACTACAAATCGTTGACGTGCCCTGCCAAAACCGTGTTGACTGAAAACGTTAGGAATAAGCTTTGTATAATCTCAAGTGATAATAAAATAAATACTACTCAAATTATTGAAAACTCTGAGCTAGGATGTTCTTATGATTTTTGTCACTACATTAAAACTGGAGCAGGCATACTCAATCAAATACAAGATTTGGAATCCAAAACTAAAGATTTTGGCTTTAATGACTATTGCATAATCATATTGGGCAATCATGAATTTGGGTATCATACAGACTGCAACCTTGCCCAGAAATTAAATGCAAAAATGAAAGAATTGCAACATACCAATATTATAGTTGTCTCGCCCACATACATATGTGGAGCACCAATATTAAACTACAGAGTAGAATGTTTCAACAATTTGCTTTCACAAGAAGCTTCAGAGAACGGACTGTTCTATTGCCTTGATTCTAATGAAGACCTTTCTTTTGATATGTTTTCGCTCCGGACTGGGAAAATTAATAAATATGGCATGAAAATAATTATAAACAATGTCAGTGAATTGATTAGAGACATAAATAGATACAACAGAAATTATTTTTTTCTCCCATAGAGTGAAAAAAGTTAAGTGTGATGAATCAAACCTTGTGAGTGAAATTAAGGATCTTTCTAATTCTGAACTAGATAAATGTTATAAGAAAAATAATTCATTTGGTATTTTCCATTTAAATATTTCCGGAGTCCTGAATAAACAAGATGAATTACAATACTCAATACAAGAATTAGAAAAGAGTCGGAGCATAGACGTAGTATGTCTTTGCGAAACTAATTTACAGGCAGGAACAGAAAATAATCTAAAGATAAAAACATTTAAAACAGCAGCCTATTTTTCTAGAAAACGAAAGAAGCGCGGTGGAGTTGCCATCCTTATCAAAACAAATCTTGAATATAAACTTCTCAGTGAAATTGATTACCTGTCTCAAAATTTTGTTTTTGAATGCTGTGGCCTGGAAATAATTCCTTATGGAATTCTAATAATATGTATATATACAAACAAAACTCCGACATCCATTAATTCCTTATTTTTTCAAAAGTTAAAAGATCTTTTACATTTTATTGGAAACAAGAAACGCAAGAAAATTGTCATGTGTGGAGACTGGAACATAGATGTCATGAGAAACACCAACATATCCATGGAATTAAAACAAATACTGGAGAACTACAATTTGGAGATACAGATAAACCTACCCACAAGAATAACAAATAAAACTGAGACATGCATTGATCAAATAGCTAGCAATATAAGAGGCAGTGTTTCTTCTGTACATGACCTAGGTCTATCTGATCATACTGCCCAAATTCTTCAGGTTCCGCTACAGACCAGAAAGCCAGTGAGCCCGAAATGGTGGTACGAACTAAAACGAGATTATTCAACTGAAAATAAGAATCTCTTTTTACAATGCATGTCAAATCTTTCATTTTCAGAGGTTTATAACGCTGAGATTAATGCCAATCATTCTTTCAACGAGTTTTATTCGTTGTATAAGTTATTTTACGACCTTTGTTTTCCGGTTATTAAAGTCAGAGTTTTTCCTAAATGTAATAAATCCATATGGTTAACGAAAGGTATTGCTAAAAGTTGTCGTGTTAAAAGAAAATTGTATTTAAAATATCGCAAAAACGTTTACAACGATAATAATTATTATAGAAAATATTCATCTGTCTTAAAACAATGTATTAAAATCTCGCAAAAAAACAATAATTTAAAATATATCAATAATTTAGACAATAAATCTAAGGCAGTATGGAATATTATTAATAATTATACATCAAATTGTGATTATAATTCTATAACAAAAATATGTAATGGAAAATCTGTAATTTATGATGCTAAAACTATATCAGAAATGTTTAATGATTTCTTTATTAATGATGTAGCTAAAAACTGTTCTCTAGGTTCTGTAAATGACTCTGTAAGCGATAATATAGACTCTCTAGAGCCAACACTTTATCTCAACCCTGTAAGCAACGATGAACTAATCAAAATAATTAAATCACTTAAAAACTCAAAATCAGTTGGAGTTGACGAAATATGCACTGAAGTCATTAAAATGAGTATTGTAACTATAATTGAACCTCTTACTTGTGTTTTAAATCGATTATTGTATGAGGGTCGGTTTCCTGACATTTTGAAAAAATCGGTTGTGAAACCCTTATTTAAAAAAGGTGATAAAAATTTGGTAGATAATTACAGACCAATAACTCTTATACCGATTTTTTCGAAAATCTTGGAGAAAGTGATGTACAACAGATTGATAGACTTTTTAGAAAAGAATCATGTCCTTAAGGATGAGCAAAATGGCTTTAGGAAATGTAAAAGTACTTCACTAGCAACATTTAAGTTAATTAGAACAATTACTAGCAACTTAGACATAAACAACCCAGTCACTGTTCTCTTTTTGGACATGACGAAAGCTTTTGATTTTGTTTGTCATAATACACTTCTTGCAAAGCTATGCAAATACGGAATTCGTGGTCCAGGTTTTCAGTGGATAAAAACTTATCTAACTGGAAGAGAACAATGTGTAGAAATCAAGAAATACTGTTCTAATAGCAGAACGTTAGAGAAATATCAATCGTCTTACAAAAAATGCCTGTTTGGCGTTCCACAGGGCAGTATTCTTGGTCCTCTATTGTTCCTCTTATATATAAATGACCTTCCTAAAATTATGTCTCATGAATGTATCCTGTTTGCCGACGATACTACGATAATTTTCAAGGGCAATAAAAATAACACCACTAAAGTATTCGAAGATGAAATCAATATCACACTTGCAAATATTATAGACTGGTTAAATAAAAACAATTTAAAAATTAATTTACAAAAAACAAAATATATGCAGTTTGGTACACATAAAAGTAGTAAATTAAAACTAAATATTAAATATAATGAACAGACGATAGACGATGTAACCAATATAAAATTTTTAGGAATAACTTTAGATTGTTTTTGCGACTGGAAAAAACAAATATTAGACTTGTGTTCAAGATTAAATAGATTTGTGTTTGCTCTTTATCGTATTAGTCAACTAGTATCAAAAAAAGCTGCCATCATAGCATATAATGGTTATATTAATTCCTCTCTCAGATACGGGGTTATGATATGGGGAAACTCTGTTCATATAGATAAAGCATTTATTATGCAAAAAAAATGTATCCGAGCTATTTTCAATTTGAAACAAACTGATTCTTGTCGACCTTTTTTTCGAAAATATAAATTACTTACATTGCCTTGTTTATATATATTTGATGTTTGCATGTTCGTTTATAAATATAAATTCTTGTTTCAAGAAAACTGTCAAGTAAGCAAGCGGAATCTGCGATCAATGTACACTAATAAACTCTACCAGCCCTCAGCAAAATTATCGTTAGTGTCAAAGAACACTTTTATAATGTGTATAAAAATTTTCAATAACTTACCTGACAGTTTTAAAATGTATAATTTTTTAAAATTTAAAAACACTGTTAGAGCGTGGCTCGTTGAAAAATCCTTTTATAGCATACAGGAATATCTTAAGTATAAATAGGTAAATAATTTACAAATATAACTTGTGTATACGCTTGTAAAAGTAGAAATAAGAGTTCTGTTAGCTGTAATTTAGCACTAAGACCTGCAATTGTACCTTATTTCATACACAATAAAATTTACTTACTTACTTACTTACTTACTTACTTACTAGTAAAACCTACGGTGACGCCATTTTTTTAGGGTTCCGTAGCCTACTAGGAACCCTTATTAGGGTTCCGTAGTCTACTAGGAACCCTTATAGTTTCGTCATGTCTGTCTGTCTGTCTGTCTGTCCTGGCTCGTTCTCCGCCGTTTCTGCACCGATTGCCACGAAAATTGGTGGAGAGATGTGAAGTGATAATTCAAGAATGGTGTCTTAAGCGGTCGGCCCATCTTTTGGCTACGAAACCCTTTCATGGGCGTGTCCGACACGCTCTTGGCCGGTTTTTTTTTGACAGAAGCGTCCATCGCCTGGTATTAAAAAAAATAAAAATCCTTTTAAGTTACGCTGTGGGCAGACGTACGTCTCTTTACACTCCAATCATTTACATAACGAATGTTTTTAGGCATTAGGCATTAGGCGTGGCATATTTTAAATCGAAAATGTCAGTATTTTTTACGTGGGAGATGGAGTATACATAAATCCATTTTTGATTGACAAACGTAAAAGCTTCTTGCACATCACTACATAGTATCAAACAAAGTCGCTTTTTCTGTCCCTATGTGTGTTGTATGTCCCTATGAACGCTTAAATCTTTAAAACTACGCAACGGATTTTGATGCGGTTTTTTTTAATAGATAGAGTAACTCATGAGGAAGGTTTTTATGTATAATATCATCCATTAAATAGTGGACAAGTACCACGGGCGAAGCCGGGGCGGGCCGCTAGTAACAGATAATGTTAACAAGTTCAAGAATACGAGATTGCCGAAACCAACGGTTTTGTAGAGTTTTTCTTTATTATTTATCTCACTCATGATCATCAATTGACTAATATTTACTAAGAGTTATTTGACCTTTGTGGTTCGTTGAAAAATGATCAAATCAGGACCTTTGTTCTGTGTTCTCTGTTCCTTATTACTATTAAGTGTATACCGTGCTATACTAACGCGATTGTTATCAACAAAACATTACTTACATGGAAACAACATAAGAGGGAGTTGTGCAAACTGTTTACATTTATAATTGATTGAGAAACTGCCGTTGTAACAAGTTCGCAAGTTAAGTAATTACCAGCACGTATCGATCTGAAAACACGCCTTTGATGGTGAGTGGTCTTTGCAGATTAAGTTTTAAAGTTATATTGTGAGACTGTTCTTTGAACGACGCTACTTGCTTAAGTGCTTTAAGGAGAAGCTTCTCTTCACATTGGCTATTTAAGGCTTTGTCTTGGTTGCTTGGTTATAGAACACAACATTTATATGTATTTTTCCGTCTTTTTCATCGTTGCGTTTATCTTACTTACAATCATTGCAGACCCCAGGGTATGCTGCATCTTAATCCTGATCTGTCTAGACAGGTTTATATACAACGACTGCTATCCAATCATAGTTGTGGACCATAATTCATATATGTTTTTTTTTATATAATAGCGCTCTTTTGCCTTACGGTAAGCAAAAGAGGAACTCTTATAGCCATGGCATCGGATGCGGTACCAAAGTGGTATGTTATGCGTTGGCATCGCCATACCGGCCCGTAAGATACTTCACGTTTCTCTCGAAGTGAACCTTTTTTTTTGGGTAAGGCATTGCCAGAGGTCAGTACAAGAACCTTTTAATATTGGTTTCGAATGGAAACAAGTAAATTATGTCAAATTAAAACAATTGCCTCGGCTAGACGTCTATAAGGTGCTTTTATATCGATTCAATGAGGTCACCTCGAAGAAATCCTTTCTGAATAAATGTATTTTACAAGGTGCTTTAAATTGTAATATTAATGGTTGTAAATAAGGGCCGTTGACCGATGAATGAAGTTCCTCAACTATAAGTTCTTGAACATACCATTCAGTACGGATAATTAAGCTATTATTATAAAGTTTAAGTATGGAGATTGCCCCATTATTACCGTAGTACCTTGATCTAATTTAAGTAACTTATATTTAGGCTTCACAATACGCCTGTAACTGTTAAACTTCCAAATTACAATTATTAATCTTCCAATTACGTTAATTTAATAAATTTATTTTGTTTTTTTGCAAAAATGCATGAATATGAAACTTCGACTACCTACAATGTTCAGATTTTATTATACATTTTACCAAAAAATATATTTGGTGCACAGTATACTTAATTTAGCTTTAAAGGTAAACATTTTTAATTAATTAACTCTAGCAGTATAATATAGCGCTACTTATATTATGTCTGTCACAACAAACATTATTTATTAAAGGAAACTCTGAACGCAAAATTCAATAATTTCGAGCAAAAGAGCATATTTAATACCGGTAAAGCCAGCGGTCAACGTGTTTCGTGTATTAACGAAAAGCGGCGAACAGCCGAATGAAATATCTGGATATTATAAATTAAAAGTACCTTTATGGACACTGCTACATGTTAAAAGCGCTCGAAATATTGAATTGACGAAAATATTATATATTTTATATAAAACATGGCGTCAAAAAGTATTAACTGGCGTTAAAAATATCATCACCTTTTGCAGTCCACTACTTGATCTAAACCTCTGGAAAAGAATGAAGGGTTGTTATGAAGATAGAATGGTGAACACAGTTCGTTGGACGATAAAAACACAAGAGAACGATAATATTTCCGGAATAATAAGTAAATACATATTTTACAATATCACATACAGCAATATGACTCCGTGTTAAATAGCTTAAGCACTTGTACAGACTTCAGAATCATCAGTGGTATTACAAATATACTTAAATAGATAGACATAAAACACCCGAACCAGGACAAAAAGACATATTCAAGCACACAAATATTTGTCTTGCACGGGGATCGAATCCGTGCCAACTTGGTCTAAGAGGCAACTTTTTGACCTTACAATAAGCGGATCGTCAAATCTCTTCTTGTTGCTTCATACGACGTAAAGACATGGGGTAGTACTAGTCTAGGCTCACATCTCACGGAGAAAATTATGAACATAAAAAAAACAAGGATCTAAGTCTGCAGGCAAATCTATAGGCACTGCTTAAACGAATCAATAGCCACTTGAGACGAGAACTTCATAATTGTTTGGACAACTTTGACACAAACGGGTCAATGAAGAGCCCTTGTTTTAATCAGACACAGAGTGTTATGAGTGTTATTAAAGAGTATGTAGGAAGGATAACTTATTCTTGTAAGGCATAAAAGTCAAAGATGTTCAGAAAAGTTATAAAAATCAAATTAGGTGCATTTGTATGAATACGATGTTCGAAATCGCATACTTGAGTAACACTTAATACCCTTCCTAATGGCTATGGAGGCTGATCTTACGATCAGCCAGCACAGGTGCTTTCCCTATACCCTTACTCTCATTGTTCGGTGGGACAGCAATCTGATAAAGCCGCAGAGAGATCAGGCGCAGAACAAGCGGCTTAACGTGCCTTCCAAAGCAGGAATGGAGGACCTCGAAATTTTGTTTCGGTCACCCATCCGATGACTAGTCACTGCGGAGGTTGCTTAACTTTGCAATCGCAGGCCGAGCGCGCTAGCTGCTACGCCATCGAGCTCTTCAAACTCCTAACACTATCAGCAATACCTATACATACATATAATAAACACAATAGCGAACTCTTGTGTGACGAATCACATTAATGTCTATTCGGAATCGGATATTGATCCTCGACACCTTGGCGTCAAGGGTGAATTTAATTACCTTTGAATTATGTGCCATTGCCCCGGCCGGTTATAAAACTAGTATTAACGAAAACCAATAATAACAAAAAAAACTATTATCCCCAAAATGATTGTCTTGAAAACAGAAAAAGCGTTCATCATCAACCTAGCGCCTCTCCCGGTTGCATCCCCGGCCAATGCCTTAGGAGCCCAGGGTACGCTGCGACTATGATCCTGAATTGACCAGCCTGTTCATCAAAAAATGCGAAAACGCGTTTCATTTTATATTACTGTTTCAGTTTAACCGTACTTAACATCAACATTTAAAATCGAAAATACATCATTTTTTATTTTAATTTCAGGCCATTTCTCCATCAAAATTTTGGAACGTAAAATCGGAAATGCTTAATTTTCCAATTTTATTCCGAAACGATTTCCTGTTGCTCTGCATTAAGTTTTGATTCGAGAGCTCGTTTTGGGAAAACGCTAAAAGCTCTACAATAGAACAATATGGAAGTACAATAGCCTTGTATTGTATGGAACGCTTTTGAAAATTTAACAATGTAATCACTTACTTTTAATTTCTATGGCGTTTTGTCTTCCTTCATTAATTGCCCCACTTATAACCGATTATAATGAGCATGCTGAGTGGATTTTCTTTATTAAGAACACAAACATTCAAGGTCTTCAAATTACGTTAATTATTTATATTTTTCATTTAACGCTATGTCTGGGTGTTACGAATAAATCTATGTATTATTGAAATAGCATGGTAAATAATAAAATAAACATTGTTTTGTATATACTCGTAGTTGCAAAGATTTTGTATTCCGTTGTGAGTTATGCATTAAACGATAAACTACGCGTTTTATAAAAAGTAACAAAAGTAAAAGTAATTCGCCAAAAACAATTAAAACAAGAAGGCAATAAAAATTGTCCTAAAATTTAAAAATAAATGTTTCCTTATTTAAAAAAATATACCTTGTATAATAACACAACTAGGTTATCAGAAAACAGTAAAAAACTGTGTAACGAAACAAGGTAAGTTTTTGTTGCGAACAAAACATTAGGATAACTAATTGAAATTGAAACTTGTGCCAACTAATTCTTGTAGACATGTGACAAGTAAACCAAGTGTCTTACAAATGTTCTTCGCATTATGTTTTTTTCTGTGTTGTCTATTGCACTAGTTTATATCCTGGTGTAAATCCAAGACTTTGTAATTTACTAAATACCACAGTAATCTTTCATACTCCACTGAAGGGGCGTAGAAGTGAAAAATACCTGCTTCCATTATTTATGGCGGTTTGACTGAACCGATATATGTGACGGTTTTGGTTGCTTGTATTTATTTAAGCACCCTGATTGTCACTTATTATAAGACACTGACTATATCGGCAAAGCCTTTTAGTGAATGTTGCGAATGAACTTGCATATTGTACCTTCCCCTTTGTATACTCTCTCTTTGTAGACAAAAAAATCCTCCAAAAATAGAGAATACTAAGATGCGTAGGTACGTAGACTATTATCGCTTATAATATGCTCTTTAAGTCTTCCTACACCAATATTGCTGGAACGCAGGTAAGGCTAAAACTAGCGTCAACTCGACCGCCTAACCGTTCTTCTTCCATCCCTTCATTTCAAGGTTAATACTACCTTCATCTGTACTAAATTTCATCTAAATACGTTGAGTAGATTAGGCGTGAAAGCGTACAGACAGAATTACTTGTGCATTCATGATATTACGAGTAGTAGGGAGGTAGGGATTATCCTCCAGTAAGGATCTACACGAAACACGAATACATTAAAACAAAATGTTCAGTTTAGTTACGAAAACAATTTACAGTCACCCCTGACCGAGTTGTTTTATATTTTGGCTCAAAATCCACAGGAGAATATTCATCATCATCATCCTAGCGTTTGTCCCGGTCGCATCCTCGGCCATTGCCTTGGAGTCCAGGGTCCGCTTTCCTACTCCTTCTCCTCCACTTCGCACGATCTTCGGCATCCTGTGCAGTCAGGCCATTGGCACGCATGTCATCGTTTACGACGTCAAGCCAGCACTTCTTGGGCCTACCCCTTCTTCCGGGACCAGGCGGTGGCAACATCGCGAGACATTTGTTTCCCACGTAACTGGCCGGTTTCCGTAAAACATGGCCGTACCATCGTAGGCGACACTCCTGCAGTTTATCTGCAATATCACGGACATGAAGGCTACCCCGAATGCGTGAGTTCTTAACGCGATCTTTCCGCGTCACTCCACACATCCAGCGCAGCATCTTCATCTCCGTGACTCGCAGCATCTGCTTGTGTCGCTCAAGTACAGGCCACGTTTCACTGCCGTACAAGAGGACAGGTCTAATGATGGTCTTATAGACCTGCCCCTTCAGCTTAACCGGCATTTTGGGGTCACAAATCACACCAGTCACCTCACGCCATTTCGCCCAGGCTGCTGCAATGCGGGCCTTGACGTCGCAATCAACATCTCCAGATGCGTGAAGTACAGATCCCAAGTACTTAAACTGGTCCGTACGCTCGACCAAGTTACCGTCTATGCATACGGATGGGGGATCTGTATTGCAGGCCATATATTCAGTCTTGGCCACGTTTAGTTTCAGACCGCCGTTCTCAAGTGCCACCTTCCACCTATTCGCACGTCTCACCAATCGTCCCCTGTCCGAATCCGTCAGCGCGATATCATCAGCATACATGAGCAGCCACGGGGGTTGCTCATGTGCGTCTATGATGCTGGTTGACAATTCGTCTAATATCACGCTAAACAGAAAGGGACTAAGGACGGATCCTTGGTGAACTCCGACGGTGATGGGGAAGGGGTTGGTGTCACCAACAGCAGTCCTAACTATGGAATCGGAATCGCGGTACATGTCTCGAATGACGTCAATATAAGTTTCAGGCACCCTCTTGGACCTCAGTGCCCACCAGATCATCATGCGAGGAACACAGTCGAAGGCCTTCTGCATGTCCAGGAACAGGAAATGCAGAGGCGTGTTCTTCGTTCTGTATTTCTCCATGATCATCCTTAGGGCAAAAACAGGGTCCATGGTACCAAGACCAGGTCGAAACCCGTACTGACACTCCGAGACATTACACTCCTGTCGTAGCCGAGAGTCAACTATCCGCTCAAATAGCTTCATAGTGTGGGACATTACCTTTATACCGCGATAGCTTCCACACTCCTGCACCGACCCCCTGCCTTTGAAGACTGGAGTTATGACGCTCCGTCTCCACTGGCAAGGGATCTGCCCGGTGAGGAGTATGCGGTTATAAAGGTCGGTTAAGATGCCCACACCATGAGAACCCATCGCCTTCCAGGCTTCAATGGGGACTCCATCGGCACCGACTGCTTTCCGATTCTTCATGTGGCGAAGAGCTCTGAGGACTTCATCAGACGTTATCGGTGGCACTAGTCCTTGATTCGGAGGAAGATACGGTGGCTGCACCTCCTTATGCTGCTCATTGAGCAGCTCGTGAAAATACGAGCGCCATCTCTCCTTCACCGCGAGGTCCTCGCATAATAGGTTGCCGCTAGGGTCTTTTACACAGCGGCACTTGGATATATCCAGTGCAGCTTTGACCCTAGCACGAGCTACTCTATACACAAGCTTCTGCCCCTCAGACGAGTCCAGCTTATCGTAGAGCGGTTGTAAGTGTTCTCGTCTGGCTCTGGCTACAGCTTGCTTAGTAGCGCGTTTTGCAGCCCCATACGCGTCGCGGTCTTCAGAAGATCTGGACGCTTGCCACTTTAAGAAGGAGGCTTTCTTCTCCTTAATCTTCCTCTGGACTTCTGCGTTCCACCACCAGGTCTCCTTGTCACACTTGCGTCCACCCTTTGAGATCCCGAGCACCGTCCTTGCCGCAGAGGTGATTGCATTCTGAATCCCATCCCAGTGGTCTTGGACCGGTTTGTCATCAGCATCGGCACAGGTAACGCTAATAGCTGATGCGAACTCCTGGGATGTGGATTCATTCAGCCGCCACCACCTGATCTGGCGTCGGCAACGCTCAAGGGGCTTCTCCTTGGGTCTTACACAGAGATCCATGACAAGGAGTCGGTGTTGTGCAGTGAGACTCTCACCGGGTATGACTTTGCAGTTGGCTACTTTGCTGATGTGGTGCCTCCTAGTGAGCAGGTAATCGATTTGGGTAGCATGCCGCCCGCTCCTGTAGGTGATTAGGTGTTCGGTCTTCTTTTGGAAGAACGTGTTCACGATCGCAAGATCCGCAGCCGCACACGTTCTGAGGACGTCCTCCCCTCCCGCGTTGCGACCGCCGTATCCAAAACCACCGTGAACACGTCCAAACTCCTCACACCTGTCACCCACATGGCCGTTCAGATCGCCTCCCAAAACGATCCCCTGTGACAACGGGATGCCACTCAGCACATCTCCAAGTTGGTCCCAGAACCTCGCCCTGTCGGCATCGCTACAGCCAGCCTGCGGCGCATAAGCGCTCACTAAATGGGTCGTGACTCCATAAATGAGCAACTTAACCACCATAAGCCGATCGCTGCAACGATTCACCTCCAGAACGCTATCCTGAAACCCCTCAGAGAGCACCACAGCGACTCCGTTCTCCCCCCTAGGCGCACCGGTATAGATCAGCTTGTAGCCATTCCCAATGGTCCGGGATCTGCTGCCTTTCCACCGAGTCTCCTGCAGGAACGCCACGTCCACCCTCCGCCTGATGAGTACGTCGGCCAGCTCCCTCACGCGTCCAGTAAGTGTGCCAATGTTCCATGTTGCGAAGCGGAGTTTCCTAACACGGTTTGGGGCTCGCGTCTTCAGCCGTGCCCGCCCAGTGCACGGTAGCCCTTGCCCACTTGTCACAGAAGTCGGGCGAGGCTCCTGCGCGCCGTTTTGCGGCGGCGCCCTAACAACAACCGTATTCCTTCTTGTCACAACAACCATTGATTTGGCATTTTTGGCTTTTATGGAGGCGACTGCCGTCTGACCCTCCAACCCCGAGAGGAAAGCCCTCGCCAGAGCCTCGTCCGTTCTTCAGCAGGGTGCACCACGGGCAGGTGAGGTTGACTTGAGCTCCCAAGATGTAAGTGGAACCCCGTACACCCCCCACAGGAGAATATTCTCAAACATAATCCCGAAACTCGTGTGTGCTTTCTCCAGAAGAGTCTAGTTAGCAGAATTCAGATACGACCACTTTTTACGGATTAATGAAATAACAAAACGGGTTGTTTTTTTTAAACATAGACATTTGCATTTAACCCATGTTCACACGAAAATTTAAACATTCAAATTATTTTTGCTCCCGTGCTGGAAAAATAAGCACTGAGTTGGTTTAATCCGAACAATTAAAATGTTTCGGAAATGTTTCACACGTGTGGAAAATGACATTTGATTGGACAAGTGATTTGTTAACCTAGAATCAGCTTTGACATATATACATCCGTGGTCGTTTATAATTTGGTCACAACATAATAATAGCATCCAGGAGGATGCAATATCAATTAATTTACATTGTCTAGTGCTTGCATGTATTTACTGGAGTACCGAATTAAAATTCACCATTGAAGCGCCCTCTAAACAATTATGTTTATTATCATGAACACGGTGCTTGATATAAAACGGAATGTAATTGCTGGCATCCGAGTTTATGACTATTACTTATGTAAGTATCAGCTCTATGTCATTACTACTGTTTTGTTTCCATTCTATCTATCTATTTTGTATGTGGATTGCTAGTAAATTAGGATATCGCTAACGATAAACACTTTCAACGACGACCCGCTTGGTGTAGTGGTCAAGTGCTGACTATTAGTCTAAGAGGTCGCAGGTTTGATCCCCGCACAGGACAAACATTTGTGTGCATAGACATGTCTGTTTGTTCTGATCTGGAAGTTATATGTATCTTTTTTATTAGATTTTCTAAAATAAGCATTTCAGTATTTCTATATGTTCGAGCTTAGTTTGGGGCTAAGCAATTGGTTTCGTAGTACAAGGAATTGATTTATTTAATAACTTAGTGTTTACTCATATTCTCTATATACTCTATTCCAGGGTTTCTCAAACTTAATATCAGCTTGAAGAGTTTCATTTGCGGAGATTTATAAAAAACCCTGCTGTATTCAAATGAATTAATGATATTACGAGTGTAAAAAAATAGTTTCTTAATTCTGTCGAATGCAAGTTTATGGGCCCGATGTCCCAGTTCGTCATGGTCCCAGAACTACATATTTACATGAACAACTATTTTTATTAGACACACATAACTTATGTGTGCCACACACTGATTGACAACTTTTCAATACAAAAGGCAATTACCTGTTTTGCTTGATTATTGCTCTATGGGCGGGCATGTCACTGACCTTTTTCGTTTTTGCCCGGAAAAAAACAATCATGACTTAATTAAAAAAGCATGTAGTCCCAAAACACCAGCGTGGAATTTGTCTTAGTGGCTAAATCCTCTTGTTATATTCAAAAATGAGCTTTACTGCTCAGACATTACAGTCGAGGTACATTTGAATGCTCATGTGTATGCGTGTATGATCTGCATTTCCTTTCTTAATGACCGAAGAGGAGCGAATAATTAGGTATTCAGACCACGAGTTGCGCTTCCGACCTATCTAGGATCTGTGAATTGGTATGCGGTATGCGGTTAAGCTAAATAAAAATTATGCAGACTGTGCATGGATAATTTTTACTCGTAGTCACTTCCAGGGATGCAACTTTTTAATTTCTATATCTGTTGCCGAGCAAAACCTTTTTATAATTATTTATGGTTTTATACGTCTTTGACATTTTTGTATTAATTTTCACTTGTTATTTTTCCTTTGTCAGCCGATTGTCACGGTGTGTTTCGATAATTATAAAGTACTAGCGGCCGCCCGCGCCTCCGTCCGCGTGGATTTCGATTTACAATATCCTATGTGTTATCTGATGTATTATAAGCTATATTGTGGTATAGTTTCATTCAAATCCATTCAGTAGTTTTTACGTGAAAGAGTAACAAACATCCATACATCCATACATACAAACTTTTGGTTTATAATAGTAGTAGGATTTTCCCAGTTTTCCATCGCTTTTCATTTCATTAGCTAGGATTCAGCCCCATCCCACTGCTCTCCGCTTCAATATCTTTGTTGGGTTATGTTTTTTTGTTATGAGTTTGGGGTTGCAATCGTTAGTAAGCGCACTTGGTCTACGATTGTTGAGGTAAGTAAAGATATAAAAATGTAATTAATTTTCCCAATGGCCTGTCATCAGATAGATAGGTAACCAAAAATAAACATTTCAGCTCCTTCGAAAGACGCGTCAAACCGCTGTAATGCATAAGCAGCAGTCGTTGATGACCCAGTCTGCGCTGATCTTAGGGTCTACCCGGATAGATTCTCATCTGGTAAGTACGTTAGATTAATGTCTCTAGCGAGTTCCATGGCCGAGGTTCGTGACCCCTTTGGGGCGTCCCTGGGCGGTCGCTGCTAATTTTTTTGTGGTGTGAGCAATCAGTTCTCACAATAATCCGAGGGCCTTCTGCCGCCTACAGCGACCCTTTCTTCCATAAAAAAAGAAAACCGTTCTAAGGGCCGATATATCCTGCTCTGCCTATAGGGATGACAATAGATAGATACCCACAAATTCACAGCAACGCGAACCGTGAACGAAAATGTCCTAAAATTTGTATCGGTACCTAGTCAATAGTTCACCAAACAAATAGCACCATCCTCAAAGGACAATTAATTGTGCCTACTAATTAATGGTGTCAATAGATTCAGCTTCGATTCAAGTCTATTTATTGCTAGTAATAAATAGTAGCAAAAGCAATATATTCGAAGTCGTTATTTCACCTGCGAAATATATTACATTAAAATTTAAAAATCAATGTGGGACGACACCCTTAAATGTGCATTAATAATGCGCAATTATAATTCTTTTATCCGATAATCTTGGTTGATCACTAAGAAAATATGCGGTTTCAAGACGAGACGATAATAATAAGAAAAATTGCATTATATGAGTATACTTAAAGGTTCTTTACTTCAAAGAAAACAGGAACAGGCAATGAATTCAATAAAGCTATTCAATAACATTATAACTGGCTAGGTACTGGCATTTAAAACTCCATTTTATAGGGGTCCTCAACCATATTCAATTTGTTAAAATTTATGACGTTTATTTAAATAAAAAGACTTTCGCTGTATTCAAAATACTTTGAATGTATGGCAGTAAAATTGTAAAGAGGGCACCGCAGCGCTGTGGACTAAAAGTGTTATTCAAGTGGACTTTTGTCTCCTGAATTCGGAGTAATAATAAGTAGCATTGTTGTGGTGCTTTCAGTTTAACTTTATTTTGCTTTGTACGGTACTGTAATATGTATTATTTAATATTCAGCGTGGGAAGGCCAACGAAAAGATTTTCGACGTAGGGTTGATTTTGGCTATGTTATTATAGCTTGGACACATGGTAGATGAAATGGGTTTAAACGGAATTATTAATGTATTAAATTGGTATAAACTCTACTTCGAAACTACCTTCGAAAGAATTATAAATTGACTTAGCATTAGCTCAATTTTTTTTTATATAAATAACCGTAGGTAAAGACCATTTTATTTTCCAAGTGGCTGCCATTTTCCCAAAAATGTCTTGTTCAATTCAGTGGAATATTCGACGTAAGTGGAATATGCAAAGTAAGAAAGAAATATCAGTAAGTCGTATGCTTTGATATGTCCGTCTAAACAAGATGTAGTAAAATATGCATGTGATATTTGAAATGAAAACATAAAAAGACTCGCTAAATGGACGCAGATTCAGCATTACTTATCCCCGAGGATTCCAGGGAAAGCTTTTCTGGAAAATCGCAGTTTGACCATGTAGATTTTAGACGATATTCGTTTCGTTTAACTTTTTCTGCGAAGTAAAAATATTTGCTTTTGCTTTGATTAAATCTGAGAACCCGTAGAAAAAAAATAGAGCGATAATATCATAGAAATTAGGTACACGTCAGTTGATTACGATAGAACAGCAAGCATTAGTTTCATCAATATTGAATTTAAGCCATTCTTCTCCTTCTTCTTCTTCCTAGCGTTTACCCGTTTCTATACGGGGCCCGCTTTGACCATGATCCAGGATTTGGCGAGTCTGGTTATTACAGTGAAGCGACTGCCATCAGACCTTCGTAACCCATAAAGGGGGAACAGACAGATTGGATCATGGTTACACATTGAATTTAAGACATTATCAGTCTGCATATCCCGGAGGTTAATAGGGCAGAAAATGCTTTATAAATACCTTTCTCGCTTTAGGTAACCGAGTAATGTTCGAAATGTAGGTAATTTACACTGTTCGAGAATTGAACTTTTCAAGTTCCACGAAGGTAGGTATTGAACATGAGTACAACGTAGTGTTACAAAATGAAAGAATGCTACCATCCAAATTTTATCCGTCTCTGTATTGTTTCAGTAGACAAAAAATATTTCCCAGGCTTTTAAAAATAATCTGTGATTTGAATTCTCGCGATGAAAAGACAAGAAATTTCGTGGAACTTATAAAGAGATTAGAGATTATTAATATTTAATAAATCCTCAAAAATGTATTAGCGCGAACCATTTTTAGACTTTTTCGATCTGTAGACACAATTTCGCGCGGACCTTGGGTTTTCAAATAAAAGAAATGGTGAATTCACCGTTCTTTTTCTATACCAAATTTCTCTTTGTTACATCAGCTCAATATTATTAAGTACGTCTTCATCAGTGAAAGCAGGACTAAGCACTACATTGATATAATCAAAATGTCGTGTAGGTACTTAGGTACATTTCTGTGAACAATAAGTACGAGCAAAATTGACGGGCCCGTTTGTCTAGTGGTCAGAGACCCTGGCTACAAAATAAGGGTCACGGGTTCGAATCCCGCTAGGGGCAAATGTCGGTATGATGAATATAATGCATTTGAACTCAAGTCATGGATGTTTATAAGTATTGAAGTATGTCTATCCGTTCCTTAGCATCCATAGTACAGGCATCGAGCTTAGTTTGGGACTAGGCAATGGGTGTGTTAGACCAATAAATAATAAATTATTTAATATTAAATACCAAGTTTGACTACATATTAGAAGTTTGCAAAATTTGTTAAAGCTTAACCAAGGAGAAAAAATAGAGAGGGAGAAAAAATATTTGACTGAGCAATCTCCTATGAAGGCTATGTGTTGTTTGGAATATTTCCTGAACAAACAGGAAATGTTTGCTGATCGTTTAAAATCCTCTTGTTTGTTTGATTACTTGGTGATCTGGAAGTTCAATCTGATATTGGATTCGAAGGGATGATTAACAATTACAGTATGTTGCGCAGTACTAAAAAAGGAAAATGTAATTTAATTTCTGAAATATCTTGAAAAAAGTAAATAAATTGATTCAAATATTTATGTTAATTAGAATTCAAATGATTGGTCATTGAAGACCCGCCACTGCATTTTTCAACATTACAACATATTTAAACAAAGGTATAATGAAAACACGAGTGTCCATTCGAACACAGTGTTGTAATAAACCTCTTCGAAACAATTTACGAATATTATGTCTCATATTCTGTCTTATTTATATTTTACTACTGTTTACCCGCGGCCTTGCCCGCGAATTATCAAAATTTCCATCATAGCATTTAATCAGGATATGTCAGTAACTTCATCAAAATCTGTTCAGTAGTTTCAGCGCGATTGACAGACAAATATCAAACCAAACAAACTTTCACAATTTTTAATGTAAGTGAGATACTCGTATTTTTTTTTTCAGAGTTTTTCTTGAGTAACCATTCATTAAACCCTAATTTATCCCCATTTTTAACCGACTTTAAAAAAAGGAGGAGGTTCTCAAGTCGTCCGTATTTTTTTTTTTTTATGTTTGTTACCTCATAACTTTTGCCTGGGTGAACCGATTTGGATGTTTTTGGTTTCATTTGAAAGCTGGTGCTTCCAATTTGGTCCCATAGAAATTTGGTCCAATTCTGACAGTGGGATCCATGAAAAACTGAATAAGTCTGAAATTTACATTAAGTTTGTGCTCAACAAATACTTACTCTCATTCACTCTTAACAACAAATAAGTTCCTATTAATAATTAAGTTCACAACTAGCTTTTACACAACTAAAAATCATGAAATAAACTGACTTTTTAAAAAAAAAATTAAACCGACTTCAAAAAAGCCGTGAACACAAAAATAAACTAAAAACTAAAAAATGCCTGCCTAAAAACAGAAGAGAAGAAGCACCGACTTCAGTTAGTATGTTTAAGATTACTTTAACATAGTTTAGGAAAATTACAGTATGAGGTAATAGATATTAGGAATTATTTTTTAATTTTTAGTTTATTTTTGTGTTCACGGCTTTTTTATCCCTTAGTTTTAAGGAAAGTGAACCATTGGCCTGTCAAGATTAAAAAATAGCAGGAAAAGTTTACCCTCTTTGCATTCTTTACAACTTAAGTAAAGTTGGAATCCATGACACTAGTAAGACACTGTGAGAAATTAGTGCAAGCACCAACTTCAGTAATTTTCCTCATTGAATAAACTTGGACAAAGAAAAGAGAAATTGGAGCGAGTAGCGCCATGCTATGCATAGTTTGAAATAGGAAGTTTTCCGAAGTAAATTAGAAGTTAGAAGATGTTAAGATGTTTAGCACACTATGGAGCATTTTATGATGCTGCATAACACAATATCTAAACATTCATATCAGTCGTTTTAGAATTATTTGTAGATAGATAGATACAAATGGCTCTAAAAACAACCGATTAAGTGATTAAAATATAAAATATCTGAAAATATCAGATACATTGATGTTGTCAAATTTTTATAAATTTTGAACGCTCCGATGGTAAAGTAATTTTTGTACCGGTCCTTGGTATCGAGGTCCTGGGTTCATATCTCAGTAACTTGACCCGGGTTTGTGTTCAGCAATCTGCATTTGGGTAGCATAGTGATTATGCCAAAACCTATCTATGTAACGAAAGCATGATTTCAAATGATGAAGGCATATGTTTGTAAACCGTTCTTCACAAATAAGCTACTGAGCTCTAAGAGATGTATTGAGGTCGTTCCATTTACTAGTTCACACGTAATATTGATCACGAATAAAAATAAACAAAGGCGTATTTCGGCCTATGTTTGTCTTCGATCGTGTGCTCAATATTAAAGGATAATAGTTTTAAAAAGACGTGTTTGTATGTTCAATATTACATTAAATATTCAAGCATCGTATACGTTCGTATCGAAACAACACGAGACAGTAAATATCTAAAAACTCCAAAGGGATTTAGTGCGAAAGGGTTTGTTTGCGTAGGCTTTCGTTAAACTGATATGTATAATTAGGCCAGGTAAATCCCTGCCGTGCCTAAAAAAATAAAGTACAACTTTGCGAAACAGGTATTACAACTTAATTTCAACGTTTAATGTGAAAGTTCAGCGGATCCTTGCTCGTTATAATGGAGAAGTGTAAGGAATAAGTTCCCGCAGTACTTTTAGCATCAATTGGGAAAGGATTATTTGGGTGTCCTAAAAATATGTCAAATGGTCTATACACAAAATAAAATCATTTCGAACCAATAGTTATGACATTAGCGCATTCATACATAGGGGTGTCAGGACTTAAGCCACCACACGCCCACTGACGCTCAGTGCGGATTGGTGCTTATGAACAGGATATAGTCTACATTATATGGTATGGTAGCAGCCTAAACACTTGCATTACGGATATCAACATTGGTAATACCAATCATTTAATTGTTACGTACTAATAAAAACCTAGACAAGTAAAAAAACAGTCATGTTCAAACACACCCATTTTTGACTTCAGTGGGGATCGAATCGAACCCACGACCGCTCGTGTAATCACCTTCCTAGCCATTACACCAAACTGTTAGCCGCTAATAAGCTGCTAAGAACGGAAAAAATAGCCTAATCTAATTCATTGATACGACACATCCATCTCAAATGTCGAACTGTCGACCTCTCCCCAGCATTCGAGCGAATTAATTACCGAATGTGCTTAGTAGCGGGGAAGTTCCGAACCGAATTGTGAAGAAACGGGTTATCGATTTAACAGAAGGAAGGAGGAGGATTTGAAGCAATTTTATGGCGAACATTTGAAACTACTACACTGTATGAAAAGCAATTTCTGAAATAAAGTTTATGACATTTTTTTGTCAAATCCGAATTACACAAGAAAGGTGATAAAAAAGAAAGACAGAAAGGCGTCATTTAGAAGGAACTCTCAACTACCACTACCACTGCAGTATATGATTTCATTCCTCTGAATCTGAATGTTCTCCAATCGTTCAATTCAATCTTTCTTTTATACGACACATCTACCTCGATCTGTCGTGTGACTAACAATAAATCATTTAACTGAATTAATTTTTCTTTTTTCAAGTGTTATCATTGATTTCATAACAACTAACAGGTTAGTGAAAGTTTAAAACTTATTAGCTAATTCTTATTTTAACAAATAACTATGTTCATGTTACGTTTTTTGCGGTTTACAATCGTATCACCGAAAAAACATTCGGGCACAACGGTGCAATATACAAAGTTGAGTGTTGTCGTTGAAAATCAGCAACAAATTATGCCAAATCTAACAGTTAATTTAAACCTCTGATATTCTTGCTCCATCTAATAATCAAAACCAAACGCATCCATTTCAGACGTCGAACTGTCGACGAGTCTGGAACATTCCCGTGGGATCCAAATAATTACGATTGTGCTCAGTTGGGAAGTTCTCTCAAAGCGTGCTGTTGTGCCGGGCTTGGGACGGTGACAAAAGGGAATTGGAATGTTATTCGGAAAAGGCAGAATGTATTTAATTTAATTTATGTATTAAAGTACTCAATAATAGTAATAGTACCAGCCTATTAATATCCCACTGCAGAGAATAAGAGTCCAACATTTACAATCATGCTTTCGTTGAAAAAATGGGTTTTGGTCTTAATCATCACGCTTGCCAAATACGGGTTGGTTTTAAAACCGACAAAAAATTGCCCGACCCAGAATAATCAAACCCAGGTATTGAAGTAAATATTTATAGTGGAACACAAACAAAACATAACGACTGATTTTAATCATATCGTACATATTATAAGACGATTGTAATTGATCTCGTTAAATGCTTTTTTTCTATTAACTCAACAAACGTACGAAACTAACAGACTCAATTCTAACATAGATATAACGTTCTTAAACGTACAAAGTTAGCGAAGTTACAAAGTGGAAGTGGCTACTTTGACCCGGGCAAAGTTGGCGAACGTTCCTCTAGTTCCAATAACACACTCCAAGTATTTTTGTAAAGCTTCGTACTCTCTTTGATTTGGGCCGGCTCATTTTTACCCTTCGAATTTTCATATTGTTTTCCCTTCTCCGTTACAGGTCAGTGGGCTAGGGCTTACCCAATTGCTTGTAATAGGATTGGTTTTTAAATCTTCATTTCTCATTATAAGGTACAAAAATGTAACATCCACCATCAGACTAGATCTACGCCAATGTCAAACACAAATCACAGATTTTTTACGTCTACTGGGATCACTCATCTAGTTTGCTTTCCGCATAGACCGAGATCTCTGAAAATATTGTAATAATATTTAATTAAAATATCTCACAACATCACATAAATTGCTCTGACTCCGAGGTAGGTAGCTAAAGCACTTGTCGTACAGATATCAGAATCAACAGTGGTATTACAAATAACTTAAATACATATAACAGCCAGACCAGGAAAACAGACATGTGCATTATAGGCCATGCATTGTGCTTGTCATTTGCGGGGATCGAATCCGCGACCTATGAGTGTTCCTAACGGTTTATTTCTTAAACACTACAACTAACGGGTCGTCATATAATATGTTTTATTTAGCCGCTAAGACATCAAATGTTAATTTATGCTCATTTCTAACACCTTTTAGGTCATAAAAGTATAATAATAACGGACACAAACACGAATTTTTGCCTATTATTTCAAATGTTTTCGACTCCATGATAACCTGATAACAAACAGAATGTTACAGATAATAGACCTATAATAACTGTTTCACTTATATTATGCCAGTCGTGGTCACGAACGGCCCGAATGGATTAAAACTTTTCAATTGTGATTGGAAATTCAAACTTAACACAATGTAAACTATTAAACAACTCGATCAGGGGCTTCTAAATAAGAGTAAAATTGGACATGTTTCGTTTATAACGAACTTTAATTAAAGTTTGTTATAAACGAAATTACGTTGTGGTCAGCAACCACAACGTAAAATGTTTTTTTTTTATGTCAGTGTGCGCAAACGAGCTGACGGTTCGCCTGATAGAAAGAAATCACCGCTGCCAATGGACATCCGCGACACCAGAGATCCAATGCCCTCCCCAACTGAGCTCTGGCGACCTTACTCACCAGCAAAAACATAGCACAACAGTTACAAAGTGCTATTTCACTGTAGTCTTCTGTAAGGCTGTTAGTTACCTTTCGTGGTCATGATGTTAAGACGATTCTCAATGATATTTCTATTAATTACCAGCAGATATCACAATTCCTGTTTACTTTACGCTAGTTACTTTTCTCCAGCCGTATGTACAAAGCCCTCCGGCCGTATTCGGCCATGGCGGCCGATCTTACGATCAGCCAGGTACGCAGGATATATTATAGTGCACAAGTGAGTGCGCAAGCACAGGTGCACTCCCTATTCCTTCACTCTCATAATTTGGTGGGACAGCAATCTGACACGACCGTAGAGAGATCAGGCGCAGGAACAACGGCTTAACGTGCCTTCCGAAGCACGGAGGAGCTCGAGATGAAATTTTTCGGTCACCCATGCGATCCACTGCGCCATCGAGCTCCTACAAAGCCCAGAGTAAGTCACATGTAGTTAAACGGTCGGCCTATTTTATGTATGTAGTTTGTGTTTTATTTACACGAATTATCCCTAGGACTTTAGGGCTTGTTCATTAACATTCGAGTGGGTGTATATAAACTCAGCAGTAACGGAAAACCTCTCGAGGAACAATTTGTCTGGATCCTTCGTTAAGGGCTCATTTTATTCACAATACATGGCTACATGTTAAGAATGTGCAGTCCGCACACTAGCGCCGCCATCAGTTTTTTCTTTAATTGTAAAAAAAAGAGTTCTTTATTGTATATATAACTTTTCGTTCGAATAAAAACAATATTTTTATTTTAGTTGGTCCATTTATCGAAGGCTTTAGTTTACAATATGTGCGTGGAAACTGAAATCCACGTGGACGAAGGCGTGGGCGGCTGCTAGTTAAAATATTTAAACAAAATAACTCTCTATAGTGCACTAAAGAATAACAAAAGGGGCCACTTTTGACAATATTTTAGATTACGGCTGTGTTAACGTAAGAAGAATATTCAAACAAGATTTTCATAAACCGGAAATGTTTTTCTTTATCGCATTTCAGAGCGTTTTTTTATATAAATATTATCCTACTACTATTATAAAGGCGAAAGTTTGTATGTGTGGATGTATGGATGTTTGTTACTCTTTCACGTAAAAACTACTGAATGGATTTGAATGAAACTTTAGCGCAATATAGCTTATACATCAGAATAACACATAGGATATTGGAAATCGAAATCCACGCGGACAGAGTCGCGGGCGGCCGCTAGTCTTTAATAAATCACAATGAAGGAAAACCAAATGGCGGCGCTAGTTTGCGGACTACACGCCCTTTAACAGGAGCGCTTCTTAATCAGGCAGTGTCTTATGATGCTTTCTGTTTACCCATGCAAGTCAGGAGGGTATTTACACCCAACATCCCGACTCTGTAATTGAGAATTTCGACAAGAAAAACTCAATTAGAAATGTTTGATCGAACCGCGAATGGAAGAACGCAAAATACGTGTACAGAAAACATTACAATGCTATTATTACATTTGGAATGATTGCGTTTCCGACATGGATTTAAATCTTTAGATGTGCCTTGACGAACTTCTTAGCTATCCATTGATTCTTCGTGCGGGTGCCGGGTCCATCGCGTGGAACAGAGAGGAATGTCAGTCGGCGCCTGGGACTTCCGACCCAGCGTGTAGGTTTAAGGGGCCCCTCCATTTATAGTAATTGTTAAGCCCATAATTTTGTTTGATATTACGTAGGTCTAAGAAGAATATCAATAGATGCAGCGAATAATTTGACAGTTATGCTATCCTAATTCTCCTTATTATGAATCACGTGTGATATAGCAAGATAGCAGACATACGAATTCTCCCCGCCTAAACTGGCAAGTGGAATGTCGTCTTCTTTTCTTTGAGAGAAACAGTCTAAGGTGCAAAGTTTACTGAATTTTTGATGTTTTGATGGAGACACCCAACCGTAACATAGGGTCATAGGGGGCATCTGGTATTCATTAATCTGAGGTTTAGTCAACATGCTGTCACTGCAATGAGAAGCGACTTTCGCTCATATTTTAGTGCCGATTTCAACTCCGGTGGAACTAGGCGATGCCATATTTAGCCATTTAAATCTATGGTTACCGTATTGTTAAAAGTATCTTTCGCCCATTTACTTTTCTATATTGCTTCCTTTCCGCGGCCTTCGCATGATTCCGCACTTCCACTATCAGATCTTTGAAACGATTTATTAAAGGGTGGGGACGATATACGAGTAGAAAATTTGACTTAACTTGCCTTAACATTTGTTTACAAAAACTTGACAAATTAATTGATGAATATGGGTGTTTGTCGTGAAACAGTAATACGTTTGTAGTACAAATGTAAAGATTGTGTGATAGATTATAATTCCTTAGTGATTGATCATCGGGCAGTCACCTCATTTTATCTGATGGTTAACGGTTGAAGGTTACAAATAGTAGTAACAAGACGTAGACAAATGAAACTTAATAGGAGTTGAATCCTTATTTTCGAAGGAAGAAGGGAACAAGGCACAAATACTATCTATACTTATAAAATAAAGCTGAAGAGTTTGTTTGTTTGTTTGATAGCGCCTATCTCAGAAACCACAGTTTGAATTGAAAAAATATTTAAGTGTTAGATACTAAAGTCGAGGAAGCTTTAATATAACACTACGTGTGCAAAAACCGAAATCGCGATCGAAGTCGCGGGTGGCTGCTAGTAAATGATATTTATTAAAGGCGTTCCATCAAAAGTAATGCAACTAAAAAGTAAAATTTCTTCACTTATTCACAGTTCGTCAAGTCAAGGCCATACAATTAATTAATGGAAAAACGGTTGACAAAAACTTAAGTGAGTTGAAAACTTCGCGTGTTTAATACAACAGATTACAGGAAATTATTCTTACACGACATGAAAACTATAGTGGGATTCATATAAGTTGACCAATACATAGATGCCATTTTTTTGGTCCCTTTAATGGTACTCCGTGGGTCGCGACCACAATAATGTCGTAATTGGAGTTAACATTTACACACAAATTCCTATCATTAACTACTTATTTCGCGCGGATTTTGGTTTATCCAGTGGAAGCATTTAATCGAGATAAATAAAAGTCTTTTAAGTTAGCCCATACCCTGCCTGTATACCAAATTTCATCAAAATCCGTCCAGTAGTTTCAGCGTGATTGACGGACAAACATCGAAACAAACAAACTTTCACATTTATAATATATATATATATATATATATATATATATATATATATATATATATATATATATATATATATATATATATATATAATATTTATAAGATTGATTTTTCAGTCGTTACATATGGGTATATAATGCATACGGAAGCCATTTTTTTATTAAGTCATTGTTTATGAATCCTACTGTAAGTGATGTAAATAAATGCAACGACCCGCCCCCAACTTAAGTGTTTCGTATTCAAAACAGTCGGCAGTGTTCTTGGCTATAATGACAGAAAAGACCGAAATAGTTACTAAGATAAATTACTCGTCATCACATTTAGTAGAAGGACTCACTTTTACGCAATGTTTCTGGGCTTACCCAGAAACATTACCTAACCCTAGTACTTATACTAGGGTTTCATTCTCAAGAAAGTACTACGCATTCTTTGTAGCTCACAACATACTTGACATTATGACACTTGTATTATTTAACGGGCCTAAACGCGATATTAATTATGTAGTATTGTATACTACTTACTGCTTGACGTTTCGACTGCGTTACAACAACCGTGGTCGCAAGCGGACTATATGTCGTTAAATAATAATACTAGTGTCATAATGCAACGTGAAAGTCTAAAATCTTATATACTTGACATTAAAGACAATTGCTGGTAGGATAAGCAAAAAAATATGATATAGGTACAAACTCATTAATCTGTAAGTTCAAATGACTTTGACTTTGACTTTGAATTGCCAATTGGTCCTAGTCGTGTCAGATTTTTAATTATTATCTATTTGTTCATTATCTCGTTGTATTTATTGCCATAAATTATGTATTTGCGCACTACTATCTCGTGTTGTTTATAATTCGTTGGAAATAGTCGCCACTGTTCAAAATCAGCAAATCCAATTGTAAACAGCATTTGAATTTTAAATATGATACACAAATTGTAAATTAGGTCAGTAAAATATATTTACGGTTATTCTAAAAACGCAATCAGAGTCTAAATTAGATAAATAATTCGCGAGCTTTAAAATACGATTGAAACACCAAAATAGAAATAATTCTAGCGCGACCTGAAAAAATATATGCTTCATTTTAATCCCAGCGCATCGTAAATTAATAAAAATAGCGATTTAATTAAACCTAAATGATTTTCGACTGTTTTTCAGCAGCCGTAATCACGAAATTACTTAAATCTAGTGTCCGACCGAAACTAGTTTTACGGCCGAAACCGAAACCGAAAACGAATTTCGGCAACGGTGTCTGTTTCGGCCGAAACCGAAACCGAAACCGAAACTTCCTTGCAAGGCTCATATTTTGAGGAAAAAATAAAGAAAACGTTATTATAATCAGTCAGTTTAATCAGTCTCTATTGTTTTTCTTAAGATCACATAGATTTCACTTTTAATCACATATGTAGTTAGTAGTTACTAATATCACAATCACAATAGACAATAGGTATAAGTAGATACTTAACATTTAAGTACTAAACAAAAAAAAACACTTTTATCTTAGAACAAATAAACTTAAACTTCTTTAGTTCTTTCTTATAAACTCAGTTTCACACAAAACAAAATTGGTAATATGAAAGTTAGTATCTACTGTACTTGCTAATTGGATAGTATACCTTGGTGATGAATACTAAAATGAACTTTGAAACTCTGAATTCATAATACTATCACAATGAAATGCACTATAGTCATAACTAACTACCTAAGTAATGTTTGATGTTTGTTTACAATTTACAATTGCAAACCAAAAAAAATTTTAGGTTAGATTTACCTTGATTATACTTTTATCAGTCATATTGAATATTTTTTTGATGTTTACTTCCCGCACTTATGATATAACGACATAAAACAAGATAAAACTTACCAAATTCAAAATAAATCACTCGAAAACTCGCCACCACAACAAAACAAAGCGAACAGCACTAACAAGCGAGCGAATCACGACATTGGCTCTAATTGGATTCATTCACTCATTCAACGCTCCGAGCACGACCGTTCCGATGACAGCGCGGAAACTCCCGAACGCACATTCGGTTTCGGCCGTAGTTTCGGCCAGTTTGCCGCCGAAACCGAAACTAAACCGAAACTCGTGTTTTTGCCGAAACTCAGCCGAAACCGAAACCGAAACCGAATATTCGGTCGGACACTACTTAAATCGTGTGCGTCAATCGACATAATAATTTTATTACATCTAGGCACCGTCGTCTACAGACACTATCATTGATCCACGAAGAATGACTGATGGTCATTCCTTATAATGCAGTTTTAATTAAACCACAATTTTATCCTTTTAAAGTCATCATCATCATCCTACTCGCAAAGCAGTGTAGGATGCCCTCAGACCAGGTGGAGTGATGATCTGCGCAAGATGGCTGGCAGGAGATGGATGCGAGTCGCCAAGGAACGGGCTGAGTCCCTAGGAGACACCTATGTCCAGCAGTGGACTGCGACAGGCTGATGATGATGGATGATGATGATCATCAGCCCATTACCGACTCCAATACTGGCGCACGAGCCTACCGTATGGATGGATAGGAAGATCAGGGTTTAAACCACAACGCGGGTCGAGGGTGGATTGGTAGTTATTAGGGATTTCAAATCCATGATCCGTTTATAGTACTTATTTTTAATGATTAGTTCTCTTTGTCACGTAAACCTAAGGAAACATTACATCATCAGAAGTAATGTGTCATGTATATAAATGTGCCTCAGCCCGCCCCGGGCTTAGGCTCGTATTCAAAACAGTCAGCAGTGTTTTGTTAGTGACGAAACAGTCCAAAAAACTTCTGGAAGATAAATTGTGCGTCACCCGGGGCGACTCATTAACGAGGATGGTGTTTGCATATTTCACGAGTTCCAGGAAACTTTGTGGGAGCGGCTGGGAAATCCTTTTACCGAGTATGTATGACTGATTTCGTTTGACGGTTGGCTAGGTCTCTGTAGCCTCAGAACTTAAGTACACAAACTGTATAAACATTATTTGATTAACATTTATTTAAAAATATAAAAGTACGTACGAGTGTATCAGTGTATCCTGAACCCACTACAAGTTATTTCATAAATTGAGCAATGGACACTTATTAAAGTATGAGTGAAGAAAGAGTCATATGATAAATACGGGATAACCCTATAAACCATAGTTCCTACGTCCATGGATCAAATCGTTTTTAGGGTTCCGTAGCCAAAATGGCAAAAAAACGGAACCCTTATAGATTCGTCATGTCTGTCTGTCTGTCTGTCTGTCTGTCTGTCTGTCTGTCTGTCTGTCTGTCCGCCAGTCTGTCACAGCCACTTTTTTCCGAAACTATAAGTACTGTACTGTTGAAACTTGGTGAGTAGATGTATTCTGTGAACCGCAACAAGGTTTTCACACGAAAATAGAAAAAAAATAAAAAAAGTGGGGGGTCCCCATAGTCGGAACTGAAACTCGAAATATTTTTTTTCATTGAACATATACGTGTGGGGTATCTATGAATAGGTCTTTAAAAATTATTTTAAGGTTTCTAATATCACTTTTTACTAAAGTGAATACTTTGCGTGACAGACCCTTCCAAAGTGGAAAAATGTGTGTCCCCCCCCCCTCTAACTTCTAAAATAAGAGGATGATAAAATTTATTACATTACCATAAAAACTACCAACGAAAATTGGTTTTTTTATTACGTCAAAAATTGAATTTGCACGGAACCCTCAGTGCGGGAGTCCGACTCGCACTTGGCCAATTTTTTTTCCCTTGGTATTGAGAAGATGTTGCTTAATAAAAACTCACCAAGTTTAATCCAAACTGCTTATTGCGTCCTCAATCCTGAAAAGAAACAACAGTTTGTTAGAAAATTTGAAATTAAAACCAAATTTCTTGACATCCATTAATTATGAGTACAACGTTTTACAATCAGGCAGGCCGTGGGTTTGAGGACCTAAAGGTCTCAATGTATTAAAAATATTATCACACATTATTTGCTTTAAATATTATTATGTTATTACACGATAATGCCTTTGGATAAACGTAATAGAGTAAGTTGAAAAATGTGTAGGTACAAAATTGGCGCACAATTACGAGTATTTCTAATTCAATTACTATATTTTTTTATACTGTAAATGCTTTGTCCTTCACACAATTCCAAGTCTTTTTTAAAAGAAACTGAATAATTACATAATACCTCAATTTAATTACATAAACATTTCTAGGGCATAGCTGATGAACGAGTTTTGTGCGAATTAAATAATGATAATTTAAAAGTTTTAGTTCAAGCCGATATGGTTTGAAAGTCTGATTTCTGCAGTCAATCAAATGAAATGTTGGAATTAAAATGTTAGGTATTGTTACCCATGGGTACGAGTAATTGTAATAAGCTTTTTAATTAAAAACAATATGATATTATGTTCTTACAATGACATTTCAAATTGACTCAAAACCTTTTTCAGGAAGGAAATTTCGAGTCTCTCCCCGACATTGTCTTTACTTCCTCATTGTAATTACAATTTGTAGCCATATTTCTCCTTTATACTTTCTTGACATGAAAGTCGATGCGATAAAGAACACCGTTGCCGGAACGTACTCGATAACAGGCTCGTAACGAAGTGAAGGCATCCATCGTTATGATTTATTATTATGTACAGACAAGCGATTCAGATAAGCAGCTAGATTTTCGTAGATTCCACACATAGGGTCGGTCGAATGGCATAAAAAAAGCATTATTCAGTACAGTAAACGTACGTAGTAAGTAATGTAAGAAGGAATAGCTTTTTGAGATTTCTGACTTTTCTAATATGTACTCAAACCTCGAATGGTCCTATAGAGTCATAATTTGAGCCTAACATGAACTAGAATCGAATAGAATAAAAAAATTTTTTGGTCATTCCAGCGGATTCTCTGCTGACTGTAACTGTTTTCTCAAATCTGTGAATGCAGTTCAAACTAACGCAAAAAGTTATTGATGGTTGACTTACAACGTTTCTTTGTAACCGTTACACGGTTAGGTGAACTGACCTTAAAAACCCATTTCAAAATTCCACCCTATAATATTCAAGTTGTTTCACCCCTTTATGTAGAGACTGGTAAATATTTATATTCTATACGGCTACCGTAGGCTATTTCCATACTCAGACCATTTTGAGTAGGTGTTATTTATTAAAATATTGTTTATTTTTACGAATGCCTTGTTCCATACAGGTAATTAAAAATAGCTTTGTAATTCAAATTAACCCCTAGGAGACCGGCAATTAAATCCTTAAACAATAGCACTTTTGGCCCAAGAGAAATAGTAGTTCATTGAGTGGCGTTAAATTTATACGGTAAAATAGGTCAGCGATATTTATTTTCTATCGCCCTTACATAAAAAGTTTACCTCAGGGACCAGTTAGCACATGAATAGTGGAAGCTTCTAACTTATTTACCAAAAGTGACCCAATTACAAGTTGCAGTATGGATCGATGAAAATATTCGTGCGTGGAAAAGGAAAGTTCCCTTTATAAGCCATGCAAACATTGCATACATCCATATTTCTCGTACGTATACCTTATACGTCACCCGGTGCTTCGCTACGTGGGGTAAATGAAGAACCACTCGACCGATTTTGTGCAAACTTCACATAAACCACCTAATAAATAGTCAGAACAAACTCTGAAAATTTGGTTTTGATAGACGACCCCTTCCTGAGTTATAAAGTGACAGTGAAAAATGCCATTTTTTTATACATTAAGATGCTGGTAATAGTAAAAGTATCAGCCATGATATGTCCCACTGCGGGGTAAAGGCCCCTTATATTTAAAGTCATGATTTCGTTTCAAAGATAGGATTTGGCTTAATCTTGGTACACAAACCGTGTTCGGAAAAACCGACACAAATTTAGCCCGGCCTGGGAATCAAACTCAAAACCTTGAGACCGAGACCTGGTGCCTTTACCACTAGACCATCGAGGCGTTCAAGCCGGTATCGTAAATCAAACATATTATGTACTTGCTTTGTTAAAGCTTACATGGGCCGAAGTCTTGTTATTCAAGTATTTGCGCCCCTTACTCCATGTTTTCAATATTTAAGTCGCTTTAGGCCTTTAAGCCAAATCGGGCTAGATGACCTAAAATAGTATATTGTTTCAATAACGCTCCTATTCTAGTTTCAAGATTTACGATCACGAACGAACGAACTACACAACAATAGTCGTATATTGTGGTGCACACGTAAAACAATATAGCACAACTGTTGAGAGCAAGCGAAAAGACATCGGCTTTACGTGCTTTCCGAGTAGCGCGGTTTTCGTTTAAACTATTTTAGTAAATGCACTAGAATAACTTTCTGAATGAACTATGTTCATGGAACGGGAAGAAATTCTTCAAATCTGTCAAAATAACATTGTAGTCGCTACTTATTGACTAAGTTTGTTTTTAATGTGTAAGCATACGAGCAGCGCATAGACATCAACAACTTCAAAATAGTCGCAGATGCGTTGCTTTATCTTTACTTCTATGCTTAATATATAAACCTGAATAGTTTGTTTTTTTGTCTGTTTGTTTGAACGCGCTAATCTCGGGAACTGCTGATCCGATTTGAAAAAATATTTTTGTTTTAACGAAGAAGGCTTCAGGCTTTAGTATATACCTATATGTGCGGAACCCGAAAACCACGCGAACGGAGTCGCGGGCGACAGCTATTACTATAAACAGACAGACAGACAGACATGACGAAACTATAAGGGTTCCTAGTAGACTACGGAACCCTAAAAAGCCTCATACCTTCCCCAACTGACCTCTAGCTATCTTACTCCCCACCAGAGATACAGCACAACAGTTATGAAATGCTACTTCACTTGTGTTCTTCCCCAGACGAGCGGCACATCCGAGTGGAAACCCCAACGACTATATAATTTTTTTCTAATTATTCTATTTTAAATTGCACTGTGTAATTCAGTGCCCGGAGCAAGACTATAAATAGGTATGCGTCGTGCCGTTTCTATTGAATATCCCCAACTTAGTTCGAGGATCAATAGCATTTACACAAAACGTTCTGTAGTCCTTAGCTGGGAATCCATTCACGTTCACACGCCCACTTTGATCCCATATTGAAAGATACGAATATAAATTCTGATTGAGCAAATCGGTCGTCCATGAAAGATTTTTCGTCTAGTGTTATGTCTACAGAATATGATGGGACGACTATATTTAGGTTATGTAAAGTTCCACTTCCCCTGAAGGACTCTCATGTTTAAGTTGGTTTTAGGATTCAACTATGTAAGCAGGGGGACATAATAAAGCTTGTTATGATTTTGTCATGTCATGACTTCGTCATGTGATGATCTTGTCATGTAATGGTCTTGTCATGACATCACCAACACTTTTAATAAAATAAAATAAAGATAAGAGCTATAGGCCAATGCTTAGAATCAGACGTATGATGTTAGTCATACGAACAGGTACGTTTTTTTGAGACAAAATTAGGTGGTAGATGCGACAATCACTCGCAAAAGGTACGAGTACTTAACCTGTTTATGGAAATCTCTGCTGTCTAGTTTGCAAAAACCATTGCGCCCGTTCCAAAATAACTGCGTTCGGATTCAGACCAGACGATTTCGTTTTTGCATATTTAATCAAGCTCCCAGAAGAGGTTTGAGCAAACAAATGTAGGCGCGGCTTGATTGGCTCTCGCTGTCATCCCGTACTTAAGTGACGATGTTGGGCGTTTGAAAAGCAAACTTAGGTCTTTAAAATATTCTAACAATCCCTCGCTTAATTAGAATCTTTGGGATTGTTTAAACTCTAATGAATGAGAGGCTTTTTAATGAAAACGAACGTTAGGAAAAGTGTGGGTATATTTTTGTTACAATCGGTGTAAACAGGTTGTTTCCGAAGACTAGTAACGCACTTAATGACATGGTTACTCTATTTTTATCATTTCTATCATCCAGATCATCCTTAGGCGATATATGAAAATCTTCGTAAAACTTATAAAAACATTAAGCACATTAATTGCATTGAAGATTATTTTTTTAAATTTGCCGTCCGCTTCGGAACCGTTTCAATTTCAATTTCCCTCAAGCCGCGATTAAAACCACACATGCGGTTTTGAATCTGTACGTCTTGTATATCCCGACATTGTATAGAGGAGGAATATATAAGATTGAAAATGATTTATACACCGAACTTTATAGACAAAATTTGAGCCTGTGGTTAGACAAACAAGAAGATTTCCACTTGAAGTATAATGTTCAATCTATCTATGCCTCAATTAACAAAGTTATAGCTTCTGCAAGAATTCAGACGAAACTGAGAACAATAGGATCGAAAGTGAAAGCCAGAAGAACCTGTGTTTAAATCTAAGGAGGGATCTTGTTATGACTCAGTTAGAGTCCGTTATTTCATATATTATGTATGTAGTTGGCAATGTAACCACACTATAGTAAAAACATGTACAAAAGTATACGGCCAAATTATAAAGAGGCAACCACGTTTTGTTAGCATAATATATTTAAGCCATGGACCTAGCTATGTTTTAGTTGTTGAAGATAATCTAAGTGTCCAAAGTTTACACTTTAGTTAACTAAACTTCCTATCGGAATTCCTAGCTCTGCCCATTGCCACTCGGAAAATACAACTGTCTAAATATACCAGTAATTGCTTGACCACTTTCTGTGGAAGTAATTACGGGGTCAATCCAAAGTAGCCGATGTTATCGAACAAACGGAATTGAAAACTGCTCCGTAGAATAGCCTAATGTCTGTTGTTACAGCTTAATGCTCCATTTTGGATGAAGTAATAATAGAGAGAGTATTTTTAGTAGTTCAGTACGACGATGTTTTGTCAAATGGTCTGGTGGTAAACAAAACTGGATGAAAATGAAACATAAAAATAGGTTATCATCAGAAATAAGTATGTTAAATATTTTTATAGCAAAATCAACTACTTGAAAAAATAAAAATGCAGTAGGTACCATTTGCTGATATTGATTGGAATGTCCTTTTAAGCTCATATTAGGCAATTCGTGTAAGAGAGAAGAGGCAAGATGCGTTGACTATGAGGATCAACCTGTTCCGTGGGTCCAACCCAAGTTTTACCACAGGTCACCAAACCCATTATATAGCCGTTTGCGGTCATAATTCCATTAATATGAATACCAAAGAAATTGTTGCAAAAAATATGTACGAGTATGTACATCGTCCAACCAATCTCGACCTTACAATATTCAACGACCTCGGTCAAATTTAAAGGAATCCATCATTCTCATCATCACGGATGTATTTTTTGTTAGTACAGTCACCCGCATATTTTAATATTCGTCATCTTGTCAAGTATAAATTAGTTTCTAGTCGTAGAATCATCACACTTGAAAAGTTTGTTCGCTAGTGATGCGATCTCGACTAAATACCGATTCGGAATCCCGGTCATTGCTGGTAAATTGTTTTAAACTACCGCATAAAGTAACGGACTGTTTAAGCCGACATTACGTTAATGGTTTTACACCCTTGTAGAATATGAATTAAATACCATTTAGCATATAACGCGGTCATTTTAATCAACATTTCAGTATGTAGTGTGGTCAATTGTTAACGAAATTGTTAACTAAATGGAATTAGCCACAATAGCTGAATGCGGGATTTTGTGAAGTGTCGTGCTTAATTACACTAAAATTACAAATATGCAAATTGTATAAAATTGGGGCCATTTTATGTTATTGTTATCGTCAGTAAAATTATCACGGTTATTTATAGTCAAACAAAAAAATCACATTAGCCTGCTTCTGTTATTTTGGAAATATGGAAAGCATCACAAAATGTACACATAATTGAATTTTCAATGTTGCCCTAGCTCAAGTCTTGGTTTAAGCATAAAAATTGACTGGTTTAAACCCAAAACCTACATACTTGTACCTATTATTGATAACGATGATCAACACAATATAACCTTTGCAGTCAATAAACATGAAAGTAATAGTTTTAACGGAAATTAAACCAGTATAAGCCGATATTGTTCTCTTAGTTTGCTAATATTATGATATTCAAATTTTCGACTGTTCATTACTTATCTCACATATTATAACGACAGGCCCGTTGGTCGAGTGGCTAGATACCCTACAAAACCAAGGGTCGCGGGTTCGAATTCCGCTAGGGGCAAATGTTTGTGTGATGAACATCGGCATTTGTACTCGAGTCATGGATGTTTATAAAAGTATTTAAGTATGTCTATCCGTTCCCTAGCTTCCATAGTACAAGCTACGAGCTTAGTTTGGGGCTAGGCAATTGGTGTGTTAGTCCAAGGCATATATTTATTTACTAGCGGCCGCCCGCGACTCCGTCCGCGTGGATTTAGATTTCTTATATCCTATGTGTTATTCTGATGTATAAGCTATATTGTGGTAAAGTTTCATTCAAATCCATTCAGTAGTTTTTACGTGAAAGAGTAACAAACATCCATACATCCATACATCTATACATCCATACATCCACACATACAAACTTTCGCCTTTATAATAGTAGTAGGATTTATTTATAATACTATAATTATTGACTACTGAAACTTAAAGGTCGCCTATGTCCTTTCTCAGCGTCTAAAAATTGTCTGTGCCAAATTTTATCAAAATCTGTTGAGAGGTTTAAGCGGGAAAGTGTAACAGTCAGACAGAGTTACTTTCGCATTTATAAAATTAGTAGGGATTATACTAACTGAACTGTACATAACATATTTAGCAAGTAACCCATACATTTTCTTTATATGTTATGTACAGTCAGCTAGGTATACACCAGGATACCTTATGCAGACTGAGGTATGAAATTCATCATGCCTAAAACCCTTCACCTGCCAATAAAGGAAAGGTAGCTGTCTTCAGTCATGAATTTGAATCCCAACTAATATTATAAATGCGAAAGTAACTCTGTCTGTCTGTCTGTCTGTCTGTCTGTCTGTCTGTTACGCTTTCCCGCTTAAACCTCGCAACCGATTTTGATGAAATTTGGTACAGACAATCTTTAGACCCTGAGACAGAACATAGGCTACTTTTTATTTCGAAAAAAGAAATCCACGCGGCCGGAGTCGCGGGCGGCCGCTAGTATTCTATGAATATGTAATGAGTATACAAGTATCTATGTAGAAATGGGAATGCAGAGTAGGGACGAAAGGTTCGTTATATATCATCATTATTCTTTATATGATCGGACAAAGAGAAAACCTTTTTAATTATTCCTCATTGTAAGGGATGAGAAACAAGGAAGCGATGCTAAATATTCTGCCACAATGTACGATACATAAATATGTATAAGTATATAGTATATATGATAGGGGGTACCCCCTATCTGGGGAGGCCTACGCCCAGCAGTGGACTGCAATCACCCACTGATGATGATGATGACCTAATAATCCCAAAAACAGTCATAATATTCGTACATCGACATTATATTCTTAACATTCTTTAATAATTAATTAATAATTAATTAATTAATTAATAAAATATATAAAGCTGAAGAGTTTGTTTGTATGTTTGTTTGCTTGTTTGTTTGAACGCGCTAATCTCAGGAACCACTGGACCGATTTGAAGAATTCTTTTTGTGTTCGGTAGTCCATTTGACGAGGAAGGCTTTAGGCTATCGGAAATCGAAATCCACGCGGACGGAGTCGCGGGCGGCCGCTAGTTCTTTAATAAAATAGCTTAAAGTCTTAATGGATGGGCACTGCATAAAGCAATCAAATAACAGTCTAGTGATTAAAAGGTTTCCACAACTAACACAATTCTATCTCTTTGTTCCTGCGGGAATACATTATTTATTTACATTCCTTTGTTGATTATAAAAACGCAACCATTTCCTTTGTTGCGGTACATCTTCTAAGTCAATTATTCAGCTCGTGTTTGAATGAAAGTAGCGAGCATTAGAATTCATTTGCAAGTTTGTTTTGACGAGTTTTCAGTATGGGAATACGTTGCGCATTGCTGAAGTCTCATTAAGGAAATATTATATTGTCTGAATAAAGTTTTAAACCAAGAGAATATCAACGGTTGCTGCGTGTCATATTAGCCTAAACAGTAAAGTATCAGCATTTAAATGTCCCACTGCAGAGGAAAGGCTTTCATCATTTGAAATGATGTTTTCGTTACTAATGCTCGTATTAATAAATCGCACTCAACTCTGAGCTCAATCTTGAGAATGTCTTTCTCATACAAAACAGCACCTCAAATTCGCGCTTAAGATCGTGATCAGAGTTGAGTGTGATTTATTAATACGAGCGTTAGATAGGTTTTGGCGGGCTGGGTTTAGAAAAAAAAACAAAAAATTTGCCCGACCCTGGAATAGAACGCAGGCGAGTAATTTCATAACACGGCCACATTTCTCATGAATGAATGACCCTCGATGGAAAAGCTAGTGACCGCATACCAATAGTCGCAAATCAGTTAGCCAATTGAATTTGCATAAGTTTATTTATAAAAACAACGTAAACATACCGGTTTGTTTATCTTGTTACATCACTAGAGTGGCCCCTCTAAATAGTGTTGACCTCAGATTCCGCAAGGCAATGACGTTTCACTAGAGTCAATCTTTTGAATCATTTAAAGCAAGTAATTTAAATCCCTTTTCGTATTTTAACTTTATTCGTAACAGTGGCTAGTAGATCGCACTTTAAAGTGACAGTTGAGTCAGAAGACCTGATTCCAATCATTGGTCCAACAGAAAAATTGTAACTCGGTTTTCCTGTTGGAATAACACTTATACTATCCTAATTTAGGAAGTTGGTGGTGTAATGGTACACCCGTGCCTCGGAAAGAACATTATACCGTTGATCTTACACTTGATCTGTGTAAGGTCAGATCGATGTCGCTTCAAAATAAGGAAATAGGAAATAACTCTATGCACTTGTGATTTATATTTATGACCACCCAGGTCATACATATAGAGCACTGAGAACCTTGGTGATTGTAAAATTGGTAACCGTGGCCAAAACGGTTAAGAAGGTATTATTAGTATTTGACCTTTTTATTTAAGCTCGGTCGTAACGCTCATGGTAAAGTGCCTTCCTTATTAAGCAAAAATTCAATAAACTTAATATTGAAAAAACCCGTTAATCTTTTTCTCTTGCGACAATTTAGCTTCCAGGTAAGCTGTTGTAATCAATCAGAAGTAAGAAAGGTATTGAACTAGTGCTATTCCATGAATTCAATATAGGAGCCCTTTGTACCTTATTACATTCAGGCATTTATAGAGTGATTGATAGCCGCTTTAATTCACAAAATGAAATTGGCATCAATCCGTTACATACATTTAATGTAGTAGTTCAATGTTATATCAAAATCAATGCCCGTTCAAATATTATGAGATTAACCAAGTTTTGTTTGCGTAAACGGTATTTTAATTTGGTAACGTTATTTAACTTTTATTTAACGCACATTTTCGATTAATTGGAACGAACAATTAGATTAAAATGAAAGCCTCTGCTTTGATTTAATTACATCATACAAAATAGGTAAGTAGTTTTGATCCGCAGCTTTGCCCGCGCTGTCAATAAGCCTGTTTTATTTCATGGGAGCATTTAACCGGGATAAACATTTCATCACCTTAGTCAGCCTTTTTCTTGACTGTATACTAAATAACATCAAAATCCGTACAGTAGTTTCAGCGTGATTGACGGACAAACATCTAAACAAACATACTTCTACATTTATAACATTACTAGCGGCCGCCCGCGACTCCGTCCGCGTGGATTTCTTTTTTTCGAAATAAAAAGTAGCCTATGTTCTGTCTCAGGGTCTAAAGATTGTCTGTACCAAATTTCATCAAAATCGGTTGCGAGGTTTAAGCGGGAAAGCGTAACAGACAGACAGCCAGACAGACAGAGCTACTTTCGCATTTATAATATTAATAAGTTGGGATTAATATACCTACTCGTATATTATAATGTTATTGTAAAGTATGATAATACAACATCAGTTGTGATGTATTCACGAACAGCACTCGATAAAATAGTAATCATGAATACATGTATATTTCAGGTCCCTGGCAAGTAAATTAATATCCAAGAATATTTATTTTCTGAAGCATAGCAATTTATTGAGACTACACTTCTGTAGCCACAGTATAGTGAAGTCAAAATGGAACACTGATTAATGTTCAACAGAGAAACTATGATTTGAAGTTAGTACTTAGGCATTATTCCTGCCTAGCCTGCGACTCCGTCCGAGTGGATTTCAGGTCCCGCACATATTGTGTTACATGGTATAACTTAAAGAAAAACCGACTGAGGCACCTAGACGAAAAACGCCAACTCCAGAAAACTAAGCCAAAAGTAGTGTACAATTACACATACAACTCATCTGGGCAGTTGTATTGCGCACCCTGTAATAACATTTTTAAAACGAAGTTCGGGCTGGCCAGCCATATTCGTTCTCATCAGCGTAGACTACAATAATATAGGACAATAATATATGCAAGGTTCGCCGTCGACGGACACGTCGTGGAGGACATCATCATCATAACTTAAAGTAATCCTCGATAAATAGGCTTCGATAACAAGTTTTTTTCAATTCGAATCAGCCTGAGATTAGCACGTTCAAATAAACAAACAAACAAACAGACCTGCAGCTTTATTATATAAAGTATAGATTTAAACATGTCTTTGCGTCCTCAACAAGCTTTGAGCTTGGTTTGACATTAGGCAATTTGTGTGTCAGTTCAAGAAAAAATTTCCTTGATATGGACTTTGGTGTTGTTTGGGAGTGGAATAATGAATATGTCGTCTTTTTTAATTCAAGTTTTACTTTCCTTAAATATATTTACACAAAGCTACCTCACTGCCACCGCTCGCCTTTTCAAACAGCCAATTAGGTGAATCGTGAATTGCAAGTTGCCCCGGAATATTAACGTCGATTGGCTAAAGGAATGCGTTGTTGGCGCCAGAGCGTTCCGCGGTTTGCTTTTAGCAATTCCGATCGTGATGCCGCAGTTTCATTGAATACAATCACTTGTGAGAAGCTTTGAATAGGATTCCCTGTAGTGAATAAAATTGAATCTCGTTGTTCTCTGTTTATCGGCGAAATGGACAGCCAAGTCAAAGGTTATTTGTTCAAAAGTGGTATTGCTGTAGTTTCTGACGTGATTTCTGAGGGCTACTTTTAAATTAAAACGAAGTGGTGTGGTACACCAATTACCTAGCCCCAAACTAAGCTCGAAGCTTAGCTTAGCTTGTACTATGGAAGCTAGGGAACGGATAGACATACTAAAATACTTTTATAAACATCCATGGCTCGATTACAAATGCCGATGTTCCTCAAACAAACATTTGCTCCTAGCAGGATTCGAACCCGCGACCCTTGATTTTGTAGCCTAGGTCTCTGACCACTAGACCAACGGGCCCGTCAGGTATAAATGGGTATACAGGAAAAAATATCCCAGGAATCCGATGTGATTTGACATCCTATAAACTCGGTGTAATGGGGCGTTTGGCAGAAAAAAGCGTTTGCGAGCGTTTGTAAACAAAATGGCGATTGTTAGCGCAAACTGTACAGTTTTCGGCCAGGACGTGTTTGCTAACTGTCAGTTTACTGTGTTACCGCTTAACATACAATCGCCATTTTGCGCTAACAATCGCCATTTTGTTTACAAACGCTTGCAAACGCTTTTTTCTGCCAAACGCCCCCAATGACTCTAATCTTAAAAACATGTCCTAAAGTCTAATGACGGTCTAAATTCGACTAAAAGAAGTGCTTTTCATAATTTAAAAGACACCTGTTACTGTGTATTTAATAAAAACATAGCAACTATGTAGTTGACATTAACATTTGTGATGCCTATCTTTCATTCAAAGCCGACGACCTTGATAGTTTCGATGGGTATGGAATAATAGTGGTTTCGGTGGAATATTGGAACGAAACCTTGAACTTTGGTTTGTAATTATTTTTTTTGTCCTAGGCCAAATATTTGTATGTGTTTATTTTCCTGTTAAGGTGTTCACTTTTTTGAATAAATTACACATGATTTTTATTTCTTAATAATTAATGATTTCTTCTATAAATCTTGTGCATTCATCTTGTAGGTACATGTATATCACTAGCGGCCGCCCGCGAATCTGTTCGCGTGGTTTTCGGTTTTCGCGCACATTATGTAGGTATATACTATAGCCTAACCTTCCTTGTCAAATGGACTTTCCAACACAACAGTACACAAGTAGTTCCTGAGATTAACGCGTTCAAACAAACAAGCAAACTCTTCAGCTTTATATGTTAGTAGTTATAGATATACTACTTAAAAACCCTTCAGCAGGATATTGATAGACGGTAACTTTTTTACCTACCAAGACTATAAAATTATGTATTGATTATTGATGTTCATAGCACCTTTGTATGGTCATGACCTAATATGAATGCCTCTTGACTTTTTAATACTTTATTTTGGGACCACTAACAACTGATACGATGTAATGGTTGCAAATAGGCTGGACACCACAGACCCACAAATTATAGGTTTATGTTCTTGACCAGAATAAAGATTTTATTATGTTCGCACACATTGCGTATTTTTTATTTTGTTTGCATAGCTTTATGTCTTGTAATGTACGTACCTAAAAGGCCGTGATGAGCAATTAAATATGGGATCGTGTTCAAAGGAACACCGTCTGGGTTTTTGATCACCAATCCTCATTTGCATACGTGATAAAGCCAAAAAACCCATGTTTGTAACAAAATTATTTTTTCAAATGTATGTTAATCATTTTTTTTTACTGGAAATGGTTTATGCGCTTTATAAAAATAAAACAAATATTCATTTTGATAAATCTTTAGTGGTCTTATGTGTAAAATCTTTAAGTTTCCAGTAAATACATATATTTCCAGTAGTAAATACATATATCACCAAAATGGTTCATATAAATAAACTGATGTCCTTTAAATCCAAATGGTAGATATAAATAAGCCAAAATTAGCAATTCAGATGGAAAAGGCATTTGAAAACTTGTTATCTTTTAAAATTTATACAGAATGATAAAAAGAGCACATTAAGCTTTTATTCGCTAAACTATCTTTAAAAGCCTTTGATCATTTACTAGCGGCTCGACCCAGCTTCCCACGAGCATTTAACATGACATTTACATGCACATTTTTTGGGAAAAAGTATAGCCGAAGATTATAGACTTTAGCGTTGCATTATGACACTAATATTATTTAACGGGACTAAACCCTTTAATAAATGTCAATTTTTAACCGACTTCAAAAAAGAAGGAGGTTCTCAATTCGTCTGTATGTATAATATTTTTAGGGTAGAGGATGAACATTCTCAACCGCGCCCGTGCAGACGACGCCCCGCATCACCAGTCCGCTTGCGACCACGGCTGTTGTAACGCAGCCGAAATGTCAAGCAGTAAGTAGTATACATATCTGTACCACATAATTAATATCAAGTTTACTCGTGTTAAATAATATTAATGTCATAAATATAGCCTATGATACACGGGTCTAATATAGCTTTCGAATGGTGAAATTTTTTTTAATACGGTCCAGTAGTTTTGATCCTATTTATTACAAACGAACAAACAAAGTTTTCGTTTATAGTGATAGTGAGAACTGAGCCCGAGACTTTTCGAGTTTTTTCTTGAAACTGTAAAACTTGAGTCCAAATGATATTATTTATTATTTAAAATGTTAGTATCAGATTATTAATATCCCATTGCATGGCATACATCATTTGAAATCATGTTGTCGTTACAAAAATGGATTTTGGCTTAATAACCACGCTTGCCAAGTGCAGATTGGTGATCACTGTGTGTGGCTGTGTTCGGAAAAACCGACACAAAATTGCTCAACCTGGGAATGGAAACCAGGACCTCGAGACCACGGCCCGGTACACCTCTAGGCCATCTAGGCGTTAAATTATTTTTAGGGTAACAGGTAAATCGGAATTGCGGCTTATTTTAGATCTAACTAACTAGTTATGCCACTTCGGGTATCTCAGCATTGATATTTGCTACATTTATTATGCAGAATTTGTGAAGTATCTAAACCTAATTAATTATTCAAGTCGAAGTTACCCACTTCTCCGGGGATTTGTCCCACAAATCCAGGATTAGGTACGGCCAATAGGAAGCGAAGCTAAGGATCAACCTACTTACTTTACGAAATCTAGGTAATTCCTATTACCGAAATTTTAAATGTTTCATTTTTGCCATGGTTATTTTTTTTACAACTTTGATCAATTTCACAGGTGCTAATTAACATCACGCTAACCAATTGTAGGTTAGCAATAGAAAACTTGAGGATTGTTTAAACAAATCGAAAAAAAAATGGTATAAAAACCAGGTTTTAAAATTGACGCCCCAGTACCACTAACTTTATTTTCAATCGTTGTAAGTTAACTTCACCTGGAGGGTTACAGAAAAGTAAGTTATTATACCTATCAAAATGACGTAACGCATATAACATAAACACATTACAATTTAGCACGTAGCTAGGAAATAATCGAATAACACCATAAATAATGTACCTAATTTGACATCGGTATGAACAAAGAGCCCGAAATTACTTTATATCCAATAATATAATGTTATTATCGTCACCGTTGCCATATTCGCTGCTGCTTCCTGTACTAAATCTTATTATGCCGACATAATCTGTTAGGTTACAAAGAAGTAATTTGGATAACGTTTTTTTATGTAGGAAGACTCGCCAAGTACCTGCTTAGTTGCTGGTTTACTTTAATAAAAGAACTATGCAGTAAGTACCTTACTCAATGAGACAGAAATGGTGAATTTTGAAGCTTTTTATTATTACGACTTTTATAACTAAAATGTTTAATATGAAGGGCTGAATTTTTTTCTTGTGATATCGGCTGATATCGCAGAATTTACTTTTTGCGAACTAAAAAGGTAATAATTAAATAAAAATAAATCGATTGTAAATAATGAGGCTTTAAGTAATTTGTTTCTCTTAGCTGGCTCAACCAGGATATTTAAAGTTGCAGTAATCTCTAAAGGTTGTATTTACTAAACGGTAGCAGGTGAACAGTTAACTGAAAAACTTATACGAGCAATCAGACCCAAGGCGCAAATGAATCTACGACCTTTGGGTTTTAGACTAAAATGACTTAACAACTTTCTTCAGAGGCGATCTAAATTTAAATTAGTTCAGGAGTCTGCAGAAACTTTTAGTCCCTGACTAGTCAGAAGAGCTACTTTCTAAATTTTACAACACGGTTCTGATGTTTCGAGAAACTGTCCTGTAGCAAATAAATGTAGTATTAAGAGAGCTAAGTGAAACTTCCACTCGAATGAGCCGCTCGTCTGGGGAAATACCACTACCTAACAGAACCTTTGTGCTGGTAAGTAAGGTCACCAGAGCTCAGTCGGAGAAGGTATGGGGTCTTTAAGGCAGGAAAAGCATCTAAGACACTAAATAATATTCTTTTTCGTATGCCACCATATTAACATATAAAAACAGAAAGTAATGGTTTTCAACTTACACGAGTTTATATTAAATAAATAATAAATAAATAAATAAATATTTCACAACATCACATACATTGATCTGACCTCGTGTTAAGTAGCTTAAGCACTTGTGTTACAGACATCAGAATCAACAGTGGTATTACAAATATACTTAAATAGATACATATAACACCCAGACCACGACAAACAGACATGTTCATGCACACAAATGTTTGTCCTGGGCGGGGATCGAACCCGCGACCTCTTGCGTAATAGGCAACATCTTGACCATTACACCAAGCGGGTCGTCAAAAGATTTTAAAAGAAAAGATAATACTTATAATATCCTCTTAGTCTAGTATGACTTTCGGCCACCAATTTTCTAAGATCAGCCACCTACACAAAATATTATTCAGTGGGACAGCCATCTGACAAAACTGTTGGTAAAGGAACAAAAGTATAATATATTTTTCAAGACACGTGGATGTCATTACCTATGTCAATAACTTCTAGACGCTGGTTGGTTGGTTGGCTGGTATAGCCTGCGTTTTTCCAACTCATAAAAGATGTTTTGGTATTCCAAACACTTTAAAAATGTTTTGATAGACAAGAAAGAAACCATTAATATATAAGGTGTAACAAAATATACTGCAAATATTTTAAGGGCGAATTGTTTAGCGGAAATGTAATAAATTTTTCTAGTAATTTTTTTTTGTTAATACGCTAGTTTCAGAGAAAATCAACAAAATAAATTGAGTGAATAATTGGGAAAAGTACAAAATTTGTCATATGCAAGACAGCTAGTCGTGTCTTATCAGTGTAATACACACTTGTCCTGCCCCAAAAGCAATGTGGTGGAGATGGGTCGAGGCTTACAGGACGAAAAGAGCAATTTGGCCAATGCAGAAAATGCAAAATTTTTAGGCATTAATTTTGACTTTTTAATATCTGATATTGATTACATTGCCACTAAAGAATTCGCCCTTTAAAAATTTGCAGTATATTTTGTTACACCCTATATATTTTTAAGCAATACAAGTGGCAGAGACAAAATTTTTGCTACTCCTGTACTAAATCTTGTTATGTCAACATTGTGTGTATGACCACGAAATTAGTAGTAATTTCGACGTCCAAATCATCCTCCAATTATCTAATCATAACAGATTACTGGTTGGTTTCTACTATTATGGTTTCTACTATTAGTAAATATCTGAATAAAAACATTATTTCGTATTTGCTTTAGGCCTTGAAATTTAATATGAACAATATGAACATGTACATATAATTAATTTCAAATCACTTGTAATTCGGATTTCATCTTAAATAAATGCAAAGCTAATTACTGTTTGATTGTTAAACCTAGTACAGTTATGTAGTTGTTTAGTTATTATATTGTTTATTTGTAAAAGAAAATTTTAGAGGTAGAAAATTCTATTCTTTGCCCAAAAATATTTACCCAAAACGGATACATAAAAGTTTTTGGATAATAACTACGAGAATAATGCTAGAAGGACAATTATTTTACGACGTTTATAGTTTTAATTGACACGCAATACCTAAAAGGCATTATTAAAATAAATTTATTCATACAACCTTCCAAACATATAATCGTTTCAGTGATTGACATTTCAACAAGCTTCTTTTTAAACTTCTTGACAATTAAAATGCCCATATTTAATAACAAAAAAATAATCGTTGTTGTGTTTACAAAATAAAATGCCTGTATTTATATTAAAAAAAAAAGTTGTGTGATATTTAAATATGCATAAATAATACCCTGCAAGCCTTTTTTGGCCACAACGGCCAATCAAACGATCAGCTAGGTAGGTACACAGGATTGATTATAGGGCACAAGTGCACATTTGGGCGTAAGTACAGGTGCACTCTCTAATCCCTCGCTTTCACCCTCATAGATCGGTGGGTCTAGAATCTGACATAGCTACTTTGTTAGCGTTCAATATTAATAATATTTTACATAAACAATCTTTGGAATTTGTTCCAAATAATCATTTAAATTTAATCTTGAGACAATAGAGGATCACTCTAGCAATTTTAGGCCAGGTAATGAACGTAATAAAATTAACAATTGTTTTTATCTTATTCATCAGAATATACAAGGTTTGACTGGCAAGGAACTTGAAATAGAATTGTATTTAAATGATCAGAATATTGACATTCTTTGCATTACTGAACATTGGTTAAAACAGCATGAATTAATTTTGAATGTAAATAATTATAAGATCGGTAGTTCGTTCACGAGAGCAACGGCTATAAGGGGTGGGTCACTAATATTATTGAAAAATTTGATAGAATTTAAAGAACGTAAAGATGTCGTCTCGCTCTCCGTGGAACGAACTATTGAAATTGCGTGTGTAGAGGTAGGGCGGCACATTGTTGTATGTGTTTACAGACCTCCGTCGTCTAATTATAATGAATTTGAGATTATTATGGAGGATGTGTTACGTCGATTATGCACCTCCAGTAAGAAGATAATCGTGTGTGGTGACTTTAATATTAACATTTTAATCACACAGAACTCGGGTAGGTTTCTCAATCTTTTCCAATCTTTTGATTTGCACCCGCTTTTTGTTGAACCAACGCGAGTAACACCTACATCAGCTACATGTTTAGATAATATTTTTTGTAATGGAAATGTTTTAGAAAAACGTATCATTAATTTTATTAATTCTGACCACAGCGGCCAGTTGGCCGTATTTGAGTACCGTTTTGCCCTTCCTCCATCGACAATTGTCTGTAGGCCTGTTACTGCCAACCGTAGACAACAATTTAAAGAACGTGTTGACAGTAAATTGTCCAGGATACAGTTAGACGTTAATAAAAATGGACACGAATTATATGAAAACCTCTTTAACATTATAGAAAAAGAGTTCACTAGCATCTTTACTAAAAAAACTATTACAGTCAATAGAAATAAGGCTAAATTTAGTGACTGGGCTACTCCTGGCATTTATAGAAGTAGAAGGAGGTTATTTGAACTATACGATTTAAAAGCTAATTCAAATGACCCTGCTATTGCAGAATACGTTAAAGAATATTCCAAATTGTTTAAAAAAGTTTGCGCAATAGCTAAATCTAATCAAATCAAAGATAAAATAAAGAAAGCCAATAACAAGAGTAAAGCTACTTGGAAAATAATTAACAAAGAGACTTGCAAAAATAAAACACGAGACAGCAAGTTCTCTTTAAATATAGGAGGTATTAGCCACGATTCTGATGTTGATGTGGCCAATGCATTTGAATCTTTCTTCTCTGATATACCAGTAAGGACTACTAGTAAATTAAAATCTAGCCCACATCTTGCTCAATCCCTTCTCAAATCTAGTGTGGATGAGTGCACAACCACCTTTAGTTTTACACATATTAACCCTGACACAATTTATAAAACTTTCAAAGATCTAAACATGAAAAGAACTGAAGACATATGGGGAATTTCCATGGATATCATAAAAAATATTATTCACTCCATGGCGCCCTATTTAGCTTTTATATTTAATCAATGTGTTGATCATGGTCAATTTCCAAATTTAATGAAACATAGTAAAATAATACCATTATTTAAATCAGGAGAAAAAAGTGACCCATCCAATTTCAGACCAATTTCAATTTTACCCACACTAAGTAAAATATTTGAAAAAATTATATTCAATCAGCTGTTACTTCATTTCAAGTTCAACAACCTATTACATGTTAATCAGTATGGGTTCACTAGAGGTAAATCCACCACCGATGCGGGAGTGGCACTCATTAAACACATTTTTGACGCTTGGGAAAATAAGCAAGATGCCATAGGTATTTTTTGCGATTTATCGAAAGCATTCGATTGCGTTGATCATCAGACATTGTTGATGAAGTTGCGGCATTATGGAATCACTATCGACTCGCTGAATCTAATACAATCATATCTATCTAACAGAATTCAAAGAGTCAATATAAATGAGGTAGACTCAACAGGAGCTCCTCTAATAATGGGCGTCCCCCAAGGCTCGATATTAGGGCCTTTGCTTTTTCTAATTTATATTAATGACCTTCCATATTTCACAGAAAGCCTTTGCGAAACTGTTTTATTCGCTGATGACACTTCTCTAATATTTAAAGTTGATAGACATAAAAATATATTTGACGATGTGAGTAATTCGGTCTCATTTATTTTACAATGGTTTACTGTTAATAATTTGTTATTAAATACCAAGAAAACGAAATGTGTTCAATTTACAATGCCTAATGTTCGAAACGTCATTCCCAATATTACCATTAATGGGGAACCTGTTGAAATTGTCAACTCGACAGTGTTTCTGGGAATAACACTTGATTCCAAATTGCAGTGGGGCCCTCATCTCACTGCTTTAACGAGTAGACTTAGTTCAGCTGCGTATGCAGTGAGAAAAATTAGAAATCTGACTGATGTGGAAACAGCTAGGTTAGTTTACTTTAGTTACTTCCACAGTATCATGTCATATGGGTTGCTTTTGTGGGGCTCGGCTTCTGACATCAACAATATATTTATACTGCAGAAGAGAGCTATCCGTGCTATTTATGGGCTCAAAACTCGCGATTCTTTAAGGGAAGTATTTAAAGACATAAATATATTAACTGTACCATCACAATTTATTCTTGATTGTGTTATGTATGTTCGGAAAAATCTCGAACAGTTCTCAAAAAAGTCGGATTGTCATAGATTTAATACAAGAAATAGGCATAAGCTTGCAATCCCAAACATTAGACTTCAAAAGATTGGAAATTCTTTCATTGGATTAAGCATTAAATTATTTAATAAATTACCTCTAGATATTGTTAACTTACCCTTACATCAGTTTAAGTCTTATATTAAATCTAGTTTAATGAAAAAAGGGTATTATAGAGTTGAAGACTACCTGAACGATGGAGGGCTGTAGCTACTAATGTGCTAGCTTTCTTGCCATTTCTTCTCACGCTTATATTATTTTATTTATGCAATGTGGACATGTATAATAGTATTGTTCCAAATTATTTTATTATTTATTAGACAAGTTTGTATGTTGAAGTAAAATGTTTTTCTGTTTGTTTATATGTATAAATTTTATAAAGAGTATGTACCTAGACTGGGTCATATAGTGTAGTTTTACTTTAAATTTTGTTATTCCATTTGATGGTTGGATGGCCTGGGTCCTAGTAGTCATGCTCACTATAATGTCTCTGGGGTGGTGGCGCTATGTGGCGGGTCATTTCATTCCCTCTAAAATGGTTGAGTGAGATGATGGCTGACACATACGTCATACTTGTGAACAGGTGCCGCCTTTGGGGACTGGTCGACTAGGACTTAATCTGTTCATGTTAAATATATTTTTAATTATATACTTGAAAGAGGTAACTGTATGACCTAGTACAAGTATGTTATCTTATTGTATGGACAAACTATTGTTATTATTTGGCGATTGAAAAGAGCAACTATCGAGTTTCTTGCCGCTTCTTCTCGGTAGATGACTGCTTTACGAAGTCGGTGGTCGAGTCATTCCTTTGTGCTAAAAATGTATGACGATTTATAAGTGCCTTGCAGAGGCCAACATGAATAAAGTATATTTTGAGTTTGAGTTTTGAGTTTGACACGACAGTAGAGAGATCAGGCGCAGATGCAGGCCCATCAACGGCTTAACGTCGTTTCTGAGGCATGGGGTCGTAATTACACCCCCTACTGATTTATTTATTACGGTAACCGTACGATATACGTCCACATACAAACTCGGGATGCGGGATACGATAAGAAATTATCAAAAGAACAAACACAGATGGAAGGAAACCGTGAAATTGAATTGAAGTTTGAGTGGTCGGCTGGTACTGACGGCGCGGGATCAGATGAGAAAACCGGTGAGATTGACAAAGGGTCATCAAACGCTTTCAGGGAAACAATGGGAAAATCTCAGACGGTATAAAAATGCCCGATGTTAAACAGAATAAGGATCTGAAGTTTTGTTACAAATGACAAAGTGTGTGTATTATGTCAATACAATCTGTTTTTAACGGGTGGTGATATACTCGTATAGTGATAGTTTCAATAAATTAAGAGTTAAGATTAAGTGATTACTAATCAAGCACTAAGTAGGAGAACCAACTTCAATGAAAATAGTAGAAAGCTGCGGATCCATTCTTTAACTTTGGATCAATAAAATAATAATATGTTCTTTGCAAAAAATAAATAAATGATTGTAAATTATTCAACGTACTGTCAGAAAAGAATAGTTACCTGTATCACCTACATATATGTGATGCCTGACGTATTGCTTATTATCTCTATATGATCCTTTACCTGAAAAAAAAAGAAAAGCGGATTAGTATTTTATATACATTTAAAAAAATATTTAAATAAAAAGTGATTTTTGTAGTTATGTAACCTCATTTTACTCATTCTATTATACTGCCTTTATGTAGAGGGGTGTGATGCATTTTATTAAAGTAAAAGAGTCGTTTTACGGTACGGAAAATACTCATTCCCTCATAATTTAAATATGGGAGGCTTGTCACTCTTGCAACGAGGCCCAAGCAATATATAAACAACTTCCCTCAGGGGGCACATATCCGACCCCAGCCGCTTGACTAAACAAGGGGTTAAAGTGACAACTTCTGGTATAGCATGTGAGCATGCGACCCAAGTTTAAGCAGCTCTGCATGTATGTGTATGATTTTGTAATGGTTACAAAAATTAACCCTTACCTATTTAAGACCATTACAGCTAATAGTAATGCATGAACAAGCTCAGTTGGGGAGGGTATGGGGTTAAGACCGGCAACACATCAACGATACCTCTGGTGTCGCGGATGTCCATGGGCGGCGGTGATTGCTTACCATCAGGCGACCCGCTAGCTCGTTTGCCGCCTCTGACATAAAAACTAAGATTAATGAATATCGATAGATGCAACGAATAATTTGACAGTTGTGCTTTCGTGTTCTCCTTATCACCGTGAAATTTATTATAATCAAAGGACGTTACATATTTATTAAAAATGTTTAGTTAATATTAGTACAAGCTTATGTTTTTGTTCAAAGTGAAATTAAAGTTTCGTTCAATACTTATTCCCGCTTTTTGAAACACCTCTAAGGATTCGGAACTTCAAACATTTATTTAAGGTAAAACGACTAATTAAAAATGCTGTGATACATACATCTATCTTCCCGACCATAACGCGTCTTTGGTCTGTTGGTATAATCTAATACCGTCATTTTTATAGGTTTCTTTAAATTGCATTCATTTACTTTAATGCAGATCATCTCGATCTGCTGGATCGAGTTATTAAAAATAGATATTTTTTTTTAACACAGCCCAATTTGATTTTTTAGCCTTCTATGCACCAAAGATCGTTGGTTTTAATACCACCCACTGCAAAGACTTGTGTTTTTGTAAACCTGCATTCAAGTACTCTTCACCTTAACTCTTATAGACCCACAACTTTGTCACCCATTGTATTCATTCCCTTCCTAGGAACAGTAAAAAACAACTGAATAACCACTTTCAGGGCCACAGGCACATTAAAGGCTAAAAGTCACCTTTACGACGCTGTCCGAGACTTCCAAGTGCCTCAACGGGCTTTTTGCTGCCTATAAACCTCTCGGGTTAGCTATTCACTAAATCAAGAGCGGCTTGGTACTTAGCCAAGCCGTTGAGATAACAGTAGTACTTATGGAAGCAAGTAAATTGTCCCCGTTTCATGCGGAGAGTAATTTAAGGTTTTAATTATTACTTATGTGTGTGGTAGGAAAATTATTACCAGCCTTTTTTGGTCCTACAGGGGTAAATATATTTACTTACTAGCGGCCGCCCGGGACCTCCTATGTTTCCGCATACAAAATATTAGTGTAATATAACTTAAAGCCTTCCTCGACAAATGAACTATTCAACACTAAAACATTTTTTCTATTCGACCCAGTATTTCATGTGATTAGTGCGTTCAAACAAACAAATAAACTCTTCAGCTTTATTTTATTATTATATTATATTAGTATAGATAAAAATGCTTGATTTTGGTAGCAGCAGCAGTAATCAAAAATTATTAAAAAATTATCCACATCTGGAAATCCAGATATTAATAGGCTATAACATAAATAAGTCCTTACACTAAAAAGTATAAAAGTACAGGTCATCTTAACAAAGTTTACCTTGTTGGAAGTTGCTGCCACCGCTCATAAAAATGTAAATACAAGTGAAGTTACAAATGCGCCTTCAGGCTTTTCTAACTAATAGCCTAAGCAAAGGTCGTATGGGTCAAGGAAAATAATGGAAATAAAAATGTAGTATTAACTATGTTTTTCATATTTTATGTGAAATGTAGGGGTAGGTACTCAGTTGTGACCGGACAAGACTACAGTGTAATGTTTCAATTTATTTATTTATTTAAGCTTCGTTGCACTTGCACTTCGTTGAAAAGCAGATTAATGCCTTATTTCAGTCAACAATTATTTTAACATTTACTTGAATTTTTTGGACATACTTATAATTTTTTTATTATTTTGAAATTACACGACGAAGTTCGGCGGAAAACAAAAATTGAGCATAGGATGTCATCCTCCATATAAAATACATTACAGGCAGAGTCAATTTGAACTTCGGTCGCGTAATTTCGGTCTGGTGTTTCAACGCTTAGTCCAATGCACAACGGAAACAATTGAACAATTCAATACCATTCAAACATCAACTACCACAAAAGCAATCAGCCTATGTTCAGCTCTATAAGTAATTGCATAACAACTGCATTATTCAGTATCAGGCGCCACTTAAATTAAGCTCTGCCGTGTAGCGGCCATTTGCATAGTTTTTACATAAATACCAATAACAGCTTCATCAAGCTCTTATTAAATTCAAGGTGTTCATTTTTAATGCAAGGAATAATTTAATCTTAATTGATATTTCATTACATTATAATTTCTTGCATTTAAGTTTTTGTTACATTTTACTTATATTATAATTATTTTGACTTCCGTGTAGTTCCGGACTACCTTCCAAAACTTCCGAAAGTACCTTCCCAATTTCTTTTTATGGTTATCACTAATGCCTTGATCACACGTACCGAGCAAACCGGCGGCGGCGAGACAATGCTCTCGGTCGAGTACTCGGTACGTATAAACATAGCGCCGAGTGCTCGGCCGTTATTTCAAAACGTGTGTGAACAGCTATTCGCTTACTACACTGTCTTGGCCGAGAAACATTTTACTGTCTCGCCGGTTTGCTCGGTACGTGTGATCAAGTCAAAAGGGACTAGAGGGATGGGCAGCAACGTGCCGCTATATTTCATCGTTCACCATACTGTGGTCACCTACTCACTGCCTGGTATGGTGACTTTAAGAATGCCACCCTATTTGGGGGAGGTCTACGTCCACTACAGGACTACAACAGACTATAACAGGCTAATGATGATGGATTTACATCCTGGAACCAGATTAAGATGGTAGGTAGTACAAAAAGGAGAAGACTATAGTAAAAGTTATCAGGAAATTAAGTAGAACTTCAATAGAATAAATCTAAAAATACTATCAATGAAGTTCTCGTATAAACATTTAGACCTGAAATATTTCACGCACTTTTCAAAGCTTGAATCAATGTTTGCATGTTACGGTAAACTCAATAGTCAATGTCTATTCTATGAAAAAGAAGTGAATTTAAAAGTGGGCAGACCAATTTTTGACCTTATGTCCATATCAATAGGAAACAATTTTACCAACAATAGATGGAAAATGGGCTTGCGTTGAGATTTCTTCCGGATTGAAAGCCGCGCTTCAAGGCAGATATTTAAAAATATCTCAAGAAGGCAGTTTTGGCATACGAATTTCGAATCAATATCCATTCAGGAACACCTGATGGTAAGCTCGTACTATGTTTTCAGCGATTGAAACTGTACAATAGTGTTGTGGTTTTTAATAATACAACAAGATATTGATCAACTAATATTGTATCTTTTGGTGAAAATGCATCGGCCCTAGAAAATTATTACTAGATTTTTGATTCTGAGGCTTAGTAGATTTTTTGGATAGAAGTAAGTATAAATAGTTACTACAGAAAAGTCTTTTATCGACTTAGTATTCCGATGAAAAGTTCACAAAGTAGGACCGACTACGAAAGTAGTCTACCAGTTAAAACAATATAATATTTACTTAATATAATAAAGCTAACAAGTTACTTAGTTTGTTTATTTAAACGCGCTAATCTTAGGAACAACTAGTCCAATTTGAAAAAAATATTTTTGTGTTGGATAGTTCATTTGACGAAGAAGGCTTTAGGCTTTAGTTTATAACTATATGTGCGAAATCCGAAAACCACGCGGACGGAAATCGCGGGCGGCCGCTATGTCTAAATAAAATAACAATCAGATTAATCTCATGGACTTTTTGCATGGGAAAACCAAACTCCTCTTATGTGACGCAGAAATGGTTTTCAACTTTAGGTCGGTGAACTAATTCCTAAACTTGACCGTACATTGCATTGACCAACTCCACTTTGATAAAGCCTTCCTTTGTCATTTGTCCGTCGAAAGTTCGCGACGTCTGACAGCCGTTGAATGGACACTGGGGTGAATTTGATAGATTGAGTGTCTTAAACAAGTTTTGGATCTGTCGGTTCGGCGAGTGGAGAAAGGGTTTCCATCATTTGCATTTCAGTCTCGCTAAAGATTTCATTTTGGTCATTTCTTAATCCTGGATTAACTTGAATGTTCTGTCGTTTTATCATTAAGATAACACCGGTTACAAACCATAATTTAGCATTAAGACTTCAATAACCTTAAAACGAAACTACCTGCTCAAAACCTGACTTTGTCCCTCCATTGCCTTGGGAGCCTATAGGCCTAAGGCCATAAGCACCGTGGTTCCATAACTCAACTGGCTGTCTGTGGCAATGCTCTCTACCTATCACAGGCTGCATTATTTATTTATATATTTTTGGTTTCGGCCAACATCAAGCAAGTCGGAAAATCGGCTACTAAATAAATAATGCTGGTCTGCTCCTTTGTTATTCTACGAATTCTCTTTCACCGGCTAATCGAATTGTATGTAATGCTGAGGACGAAAGTAATCAGATTATGAGAATAAATATGTGTATGCCGCGGTAAGAAACGGAATAAAGGTCCGTTACATTAATTATCCGAGTGACAATATTCATTAATTGTTATCCGGATTCTTGGTATTCCTTCAAGGCTATTAATTAGTATAGGAATCTTATTTTTTCAAAATGTTTTATTGGAAAGAATATGTTGTTAGTTGTTACATCTTAAATATAAATCACAATTGAACGTTTAACTCCAAGATAAATAAATTTCTTTTTTTTTACAGAATTATATCTTTGCCAGCAAAGGAGAAATCCGTTTCTCATACAAACGTGGGCCTGGATGTGCACGGCTACAAATTGGTCACCGATTAGAACACTTCAAAAGATTACATTTGCCCAATTTTAATAGCTGAATACAACGGCCAAATATGTTAAAATCATGCATGAATATTCATTATTATTGCCATATCTATATGGTGTGACATCAAGTGACAGGATTGACATTGACGTATGACGTAAAACCATAATGCACTGATCTATACATAGACAAGATATAGGTCAGTGCCAAAATGGCTCCATTTCAATTGACACTGATCGTTTAATCGATCAATTGTTTGATTTTATTATTATCTTTATTATGAAGACGTAAAAAGTAGATCATTATTAAGACATAACGAATATTACAAATAATAAATGATTGTAGTTTTTCAAAATGTAGCAAAAACACACTGGAACATGATGCATTTAATTTAATCTTCGCTTATCGATTTTCTCTAATCGATTATTTAATCTGTCATGTTATTAGGTGCGTTTTTGAAGACAGTTAAAAATTAAAAAATATAGTGCTATATCGTTTATAAAGTATGTTTGATAATGTAAAATATATAATTATGCAATTAACTTAAGTTGGCCAAAGCCTATTCCGTTGTTATTTATAGAGGTTAATTAACAAAAATTTACAGTTTTTTTGGTATATAATTTATCCATGCACAATCAAGCCCAAAATGGATCGTCTCCTTTAATATGAATTGTCATATTTATGTAATAATATAATAATATAAATGTGAAAGTTGGTTTGTTTGGATGCTTGTCCGTCAATCACGCTGAAACGACTGAACGGATTTTGATGAAATTTGTTATACAGACAGAGTATGGGCTGATGTAGGTGATACGATACTTTTCTATCCCGAATAAATAGTCCCATTGGATAAATCGCGGGTAAATAATAGTTTTATAAGTACGAGTAGTAGTACGACATTGAAAAAACACCGGTTTATTTATAAGTTATAGGAATAGTATTTATTATAAATGACCAAATTTTATAAGTATGAACAAATGTGATTTTGCGCCTAGCACCTAGGCTAAAGTATGAACCTTGTTCCTACCCTTCTAAAGTAGGACAGATCTATAATCGGCCGTCATTTCAAAAATTGATTGCCTAAGTTTGGGCCTGGCTCGGTCGTATTTCTCGACGAGTTGGTGAAAACTTGTTTTAAGACGTAATCGAAAAGGATATTTTATTACACCTAATTTACACTTTTTCCTCGTTTAATTTATTACAATTGTTGATTACAATCGTAATAATAAACGTGATTGGCAATAAAGCCCGGATTTCATTTTATTTATACGAATTTTCTGTCCTCTTTTGAAATGCCGCCAGCTCAATGTGTATTGGGCCGACATCCTTCAGCATATTTGAAAGGGTGTATATTGAGGGCTCTCTTTTAGGCATACTGCCTAAACCCCCTGCGGCGCTCCCTCATTCCTACTAATATTATGAATAAAAGTAACTCTGTCTGTTTGTCTTCAAAGGACAGAGTTTCACTAAAAAGTTAATTTTTACATAGAGTTTCTATTTAAATTCTCCGGGCTAAAAAAATATGTTAGCATGTGAACTTAGGATTACACATTATTTCTAAAAGTTACACAACTTTAACTCTAAAATCTAAGATATATTTTATTGGCGCCAGAGCTGGGGTAATTTAGTATGAGTTTGGCTGATCGCCTTTGGCACAGACAATCTTTTAAGACCCTGAGAAAGAACATAGGCTACCTTTACGTATAAAAGGATATTAAATCCACGCGGACGAAGTCGCGGGCGGCCGCTAGTCATCTATTATGAAGTATCACTTTGAGAAGCAGGAAGAACTTACACTATCGTATTTAATTTTCAATCATAATCTATTTTTTTACATTTTTTGAAGGAGTTGAATAATGTTAAATAGGTCAAAATGACAGTTCAATTACGTTATTTTATATTTCATTGAATGCATGCTCCATCAAAAAGGTTATGAAAAATAAAATATTTATCTTTTTCATTTGCGGTTACAAAGTTCTGCCGCCCATTCGTAATTTAGGACGTCTAGAGAAAAGGATATCTCACCGAAAATATTTCCAGCCAAGCGAATCGAGGGTTATGAAAACAAAGATCCGTCCTCATAAATCAGACTTTTGCATGGCTTTGTGTACTTGGCCATAACAAATTTTATGCTACCCTTAAAATTTTGAGGTTACACAGTAAGAAAATAAATTCAGAACATTTTTGTACATGTTCATTTTGAATGGATCCATTCTTTTTTAACGTATGACCAGTTTTTCGTCTCGTATTTATGTATATGTTTCAAATAATATGTTATCTACCAGATCTTATCAGGTAGTTTTTTACGTTATAGGAAGGTAAACGAACAAGAGGGTCATCTGATGGTAAGTAATCGCTGCTGCCCATGGACATCAACAACCGTACAAGGGTCGCAGATGGGTTACTCTCCAACTTAGTTCTGGTGACTTTACTCACCAGCAGAAACAAAGCACAACAGTTACGAAGTGATACTCCACTGTAGTCTTCTGTAAGGTGGAGGAACTTCCCTAGACGAGCGTCTCATTCGAGTGGAAGTCCACAAAGGTAAATATTCGTATTCGTTTTCCGTTAATAATTAATATACCGAACAGGGCTGAATAAAACTGCATACATAGTATTGAGTGAAACGTGAAAATGAGTTTGGTTAAACAATTAAGAATCGGGGAAATATCTGGTCAGTCTGATGCATTCCCGAAATTGGTATCATAATTAAATGCAGTTATTCAAAGTTATCTCTTTCAATCAGACCATTAATTTATGATTATAATATTACTGTGGAATTATTAATATTAAGAACTAATTAATATTATTTATTCTTTTTTAATTTGCCCATTATAGAAGTAAAACATAAAAGGACATACCATGGGATGTCTTATAGACGTATAAAATGTGCCATATCGACTAAGATACTATCTGATTATTTATTGCTATTTTAAAATTGCAAAAAATAATCAGGTGATAATTATCGTGACAAAATCATATGGCTGAAATTTAATCCCCGACTAATTTTCTGGCAGGAGATCAGACTACATCAAAATGGTATTGGTAACTTTATGATTAGGTTCAAAATGAAATAAATCTTTCTCCAAGGCATCAAGTCACAGATTACCTATCTTTATACACTGAGGCTAATGGATTAATTCGTGAAAGGACTAATTGTCAAAAGGACTAATTCACAGAATGCCTAATCCTCAAGAGGCATAATTTACGAAAGGTCTTACACTTAATTATTAAAGATAATTACGCTTCACAAAGGAAAGTATCCCTTCATAAGGAAGGCTCAACGGATCAGAGGATGAGTTAGAACACCTTTGATTAAAGGTGTTCTTGTTTAACACAAACAGATTTAATCCATTTGAAGTATAAAGGGGAATATATGTATTTTACACTATGGAAAAGTCTATTCAACTTACACAAATACACCAAATAAATTGAATCAAAAAGTTAGCAAACGTCAATCCTTACGAATCATACTATGTACAATACAACATAATAGATATCGTAAAAAGTCTGTCACGTAAGTCAGGCCATACCCTGTCTGTATACCCACAAAATCTTATCAGTAATTTCAACGGGATGACGGACAAACACCCAACAAAATAACAAACATTTGCATTTGAAATATTAGTGTGACACCTAACGTTTTTTTATTTTCTTTCGCATACCAAACATTGACGTATTTTCAACTTACATCTATTTTTTTCTGATTTCAGAATTCAACTGTGACCACTAAGTCATTATTAATTAATCAGAAGCTCTTTATGAAAATGTACATTCCTAATCCGATGTCCAAGATTACATTTAACTTTTATAATCAATTCCTATTTCCGTCGCAGTAAAACCTTGCGGTAAGGAACCTACTTAGAGGCCATTAATCATTTAAATTCAACCTTATGACAGCTGATTCGGCTAATTACGTAATGATTATAGAATTATGTGTTTCTGTGCTCCTAATTAGAGGGTATCCTAATGTTAAACATTTTAAATTTGAAGGCTTCCAAATTGAGTTTCCAAGATGGCTTATTTTCTACTAGCAGCCGCCAGCGACTCCATCTATGTATGTGGAATTCGGTTTCTGCACACATAGTATAGTAATACTAAATTTTTTGCATTACCACATAAGCTGAGCTGCGCGGAGCTGAGCAGAGACGGTAAAAATTGACCAATCACATTGCTCAAAATACACATCTCATCTCCGCTCCGATTCTGATTGGTAAATTTTTACAGCTTAAGATGATATAGCTTTCCTCGGCTAATGGACTATCCAAAGAAAAAATATTTTTTTCAATTCGAACCTGTATTATCTGTATTATCAAACATTTAACCTGAACGCCCCAAAAGCTCCAAGGTAGCTATAATCTATAATTCATATATTTTTGAATAATATTACGTGTTGCGTATTTCAAGGAAACTGTTCTCGTCACTCGTGCAACCAAAATTGGAAGCAATCGATTGAAACTGTCAAGAATACAATTCGTTAGTTATGGAAACAGTCGTGAATGACAAGCACTGTCACTTTCCATCACAACACTTTGTAAGTCTTGACATTTAACAAACTTTTTATACTCATTGCCGCCCGCGGCTTCGCCCACGTTTACTTTGCACGCCACGTAATATTTTTACTCCATACTATAGGTAGAGTATCCTACTACTATTATAAAGGCGAAAGTTTGTATGTGTGGATGTATGGATGTGTGGATGTATGGATGTATGGATGTTTGTTACTCTTTCACGTAAAAACTACTGAATGGATTTGAATGAAACTTTACCACAATATAGCTTATACATCAGAATAACACATAGGATATTGGAAATCGAAATCCACGCGGACGGAGTCGCGGGCGGCCGCTAGTATAGTAATAAAGGTGGGGCTATATTTGTCCACGTGTCATGTTGTGACGTTGTCCGAACGCTAATGGTTTCGTTTTATTTAGTATTAGCGGCTTCCCCGCCCCGGCTTAACACGGAAATATCAGAGTACCTACATCGTCTCTTCAATGTTGTAGTAGATACAACAAAATTGAAGAAATAACAATACCTATTTCAAAACAACTAGGTATATATAGCCTCGCAATCAATCTATACTAATATATAAAGCTGAAGAGTTTGTTTGTATGTTTGTTTGTATGTTTGTTTGAACGCGCTAATCTCAGGAACTACAGGACCGATTTGATAAAATCTTTTTGTGTTGGACAGACCATTTGACGAGGCAGGCTTTAGGCTATTGGAAATCGAAATCCACGCGGACGGAGTTGCGGGCGGCCGCTAGAGTACTAATATAAAGCCGAAGAATTGTTTTTTTGTTTAAACGTGCTGATTTTAGGATCAACTGGTTCCAATTAAACAAAACTTTATAAGTCCATTTGTGGAGGAAGGCTTTAAGCTGTAGTTATCTGCACACTATGTGTGCAGAAACCGAATTCGATGCGAACGGAGTCGCGGGCGTCTGCTAGTAGAAATTATAATATCACTAGCGGTAAATAAACGAAGAAACTCTTCACCTTCATAATATTCGTAAAGATTATACCAGGAAAAAGTATCATTAGCGTCTGGTGTGTAAAGCTAAAAGAGATTTTGACACACTTTACTAATAGTTGTAAACAGATACTTTGCACTATTATCAACAATTAGTAAATTATTTGAGACTACCTAAGATTGTCGTGTATTGAATAGCTTAAGGGAAGTCTAACTTAGTGCTCGTACTATGTTAGAATTCCTTCAAAACTTCTACTACAATAGAGCGTGGAAGTTGCATCGCAATGCTATTTGATTTCGCTTTGCTCATACAATCAACTAATCCATAGAATTAATTATACGAGTACCACCTCTAGTTCGGTATATGTTATATTAACTACTACCTACCCACCCAAAAGGTCTGGTTTTCCTGGAATGCCCGACGACCCGCTTGGTGTAATGGTCAAGTTGTTGCCTATTATACAAGGGGTCGCGGGTTCGATTCCCGCACAGGACAAACTTTTGTGTGCATGAACATGTCTGTTTGTCCTGGTCTGGGTGTAATATGTATGTATCTATTTAAGTATAATTCTAATACCACTGTTGATTCTGATTTCTGTAACACAAGTGCTTAAGCTACTTATCACGGAGTCAGATCAATGTATGTGATGTTGTGAAATATCTATTTACTTATTTATTTATTGGGTTACGAAGGTCAGATGACAGTCCCTCAATTGTAATAATCAGCCTGGTCAATTCTGGATCATCGTCGAAGCGATCTCTGGGCTACGTGGCAATGGCCGAGGATGCAACCGGGAAAAACGCTAGGATGATGATAATGATGACCACTTATTACTAACTAGCGGCCGCCCGCGACTCCGTCCGCGTGGATTTCGATTTTCAATAACCTAAAGCCTTCCTCGTGAAATGGACTATACAACACAAAAATAATTTTTCAAATCGGTCCAGTAGTTGCTGAGATTAGCGCGTTCAAACAAACATACAAACAAACAAACAAACATACAAACAAACTCTTCAGCTTTATATATTAGTATAGATATAGATATGGTCCCGCTCGATGAAATACCATTAGGAAATAAAACAGAAAGTTAGAGATTCGAAAGTAGATTGATTAATTATTTGATATTCTATGACTTGAGAGGGCGCATTCGTTTCCCGCATGGGACCAACATTCGTGTACTAAGCTGCTTACCTACCATAGATTCAGAAAATGTATGTTATATATCTACAGTAACTACCATTTAGCATCGACACAAAATGTCCCTAAATTGAATAATTTAAACAAAATTCACAGCAACGACATCAAATGACTGATTTAATATAGGAATAACTTTTCCTCTGCTTAAAAGCCGAGAAGTTTCCTAAATCCCACGCAAAAACAGGATTATCCTATTTCTATTTTACGGTTGAGAATTACCAACTTAAGGAATACGTTATGAATATTTAATATTGGCAGGCGACTATATATTTTACATAGATTTAAATGGTTAGATATGCCTTCGCCTTACTTCGAGCCACTATGCAAACGGCACTAAAATTTGAAGCGACGTCGCTTCTTATCACAGATCGCGCATGTTGAAACGTACGTCATGTCAAACATAATTATTGCTACAGTTTTCTCGTGTCGGGGCATATATAGCGATTTAAATCTAAGATATTTTAAGCAACATTTATTAAAGATATTCCCTCTGCCTCTAGTGTACTAGGTTAATTAAAATTTCGACGAATCTATCTAATTGCTTCGCAAGTTATTTCACCAATTAATAATAAATAATCGAGATCATGTAATTATTCGTGAAATCAATAACTTCAACACTTTGGTTACGGATATTGGAAAATAATTATGAAAATTATCAAATTAATGAAATAATTATTTTAAGGCTTAATACGAATTTATACATATTTCATAATGAACGCATTTGTTTGATAACTCCAAGGCTTGGCGTTGCCTTAACTACCTACTAAGGGAAAAATTGAAGACAAAAATAAAGAAAACGGATTTTTGAATTTTGTGTGTGAAATAGATATTTTTTAATAAATGTGGTCTGCCCCCCCCCCCCTCCGCCTTTGGCTTCTAAGACAATTCTCAAACATTATTCGAAGCAAATTACCTAAAATATGAAAAAAGGAAAGTAATTGCCAAGCTTCCAGATGTTTGTTTTATCTCAAACAACTCCGAACAACTAGCTTTTAGAGGCTTTAACTTGTCACGACAGAGCTCAAAACTCGCCGAAACTTTTGCTAACTAATTCAATGAAACCTAATTTATTCTTTATTAATCACGATGTTTTCCATAACTACTTTTAGTAGGTACTACGAAAACTTTGTCTATACAAATATTATAAAGAGGAAAGGTTTGATTTTTTGTTTGTTTGTTTGTTTGTATGAATTGAATAGGCTCCGAAACTACTTGGCAGATTTGAAAAATTCTTTCACTGTTGGAAAGCTACATTCACCCAGAGTAACATAGGCTATATTTTATCCCGGTACGGGAAGTAGTTCCCCCGGGACGCGGGTGAAACCGCGTGACGGGCCGCTATGTTTTATATTAGCTCAGTATATTGGGTCCTGCGCGATGGTAAGCAAAAGAGAAGCTGTTGCCGAGCAAAACCTTTTTGATAATTCTTTGTGTTTTATAATAATATTTCACAACATCACAAGCATTGATCTGACCCCGTGTTAAGTAGCTTAAGCACTTGTGTTACAGACATCAGCATCAATAGTGGTATTACAAATATACTTAAATATATACATATAACACCCGGACCAGGACAAACAGACATGTTCATGCACAAAAATGTTTGTCCTGTGTGGGGATCGAACCCGCAACCTCTTGCGTAATAGGTACGTGCGTATATCTTGACCATTACACCAAGCGGGTCGTCAAAACGGGCTATTGACATGATTGTATTGTTTTGTCAATGTTGTGGTTTCGTAATTATGTAATATTTTCCCATTTTCCCTCGAATTTCATTTAATTATTTAGGATTCAGCCTCATCCCACTGCTCTCCGCTTCAGACGCCTTGTTTGCCATATCAATGGATCACAATGGCTTCCAATCGTGGTAACCTATCCATTGCATCGCCATAGTAGCTATGGCGATGCAATGGATAGGTTACCACGAGTCTGCGAGTTATTTCTTCACGCTTCGTTCCAAGGTGTCTTTATTGTAGAATGGAGAAAACGCGTATGAAGGTGACGAATTCTAGTTTTTGATAGTATAGGAAAGATAGAATAAATAGGTTGCTTAACTTTTTGGTGCGCGATTGTACATTAGCGCCTCGAATGCCTCATCTATCTGGTAACCCTATTGAAAAGGTCTTGATTTTGTAGTAGCAGCTACATAGCAACTAGATTTAGACACTACCATTTATGTAATATGTATTTCATTCTATGAGTCAGTCAATAAATGATACTCGCACTAAGCGGTTGTTGCATATTATTTAATCATCCCTAAATAAGCGACGGACCCAACAGTGGTGACCCCGACCTTTCAAAGTTACCATGACTACACAACATCAAGCCATGGAAGGCCCGCTTAGACGACCACCAGCGATGACTCCTTCTGCCGATACGAGCGGTTTGCAGACTCCTGAGGTGGCCAGCCTCACCGTCTCATCACGCATTCCTGATTTTTGGTGTGACCAGCCGCGCCTGTGGTTTATTCAATGCGAAGCAGTTTTGGGACCACAAAAAGTCAGTGATGAATCGAAATACAATATGGTTGTATCAAAGCTCGGGAAAGAAGTTATACAGCAAGTAAGCGATATATTACTCAAACCACCGGAGGAAAAGAAATACAACGCGCTGAAAGAACGCCTTTTAAGAGTATATGAAGAGTCGGAAGTCCGTCAATTTCAAAAATTGCTTGGAGAAATGGAATTAGGCGATCAGAAGCCTTCACAGTTGCTGCGCCGTATGAGAGACTTAGCAAGAGAAAAGATTCCAGACCATACCTTACGATTATTATGGCAAGGACACCTTCCCTCATCAGTTCGAGCAGTTTTGGCTGTTAGTGAAGTCCAAGATCTGGAGAACCTGGCGGCCATCGCGGACAAAATCTTAGAAACATCTCGTCCTATTCAAGTAGCGGAAGTACAGGCCTCATCAAGCTCGACTAATGATAACACGTTCATTTTAGCAGAAATCGCCAAATTGAGCTTAAAAATTCGAGAGATGGAACGTAATAGACCACAGTTCCGTAACAGGAATCGTTATCACGCGCGATCCCGATCGGCCTCGCGCGGGCGTAACTTGAGACGCCGCACGCCCGAAAGCCCCGACTGGCTATGCTACTATCATCACAGGTTTGGACAACGGGCTAATAAATGTGTTGAGCCATGTTCATGGAAGAAAACTGACCGGAAGGAAAACTAGACCAGGTGCAATCGGAGGCGGAGATTTGCACCATCACTCCTTTCCACCGCCTATGTGTGACTGACATTAATAGTGGATTAAAATTTTTAGTGGACACTGGTGCTAATATTTCAGTTATACCTGTTAGAAATAAACAATCGTATACGAAGTGCAATGACTATAAACTTTACGCGGCGAATGGAAGTGAAATAAAAACCTACGGAATTAAAACACTAGACTTAAACTTTAGTCTTCGGCGTCCATATCGATGGTCGTTCGTAATAGCCGACGTGAAACAACCTATTCTCGGCGCTGACTTTTTAAGTTTTCATAAATTGTTAGTGGATGTGCATAGAAAGAAAATAATAGACTCAGTTACTAATATGTGTTCCGTCGCTTCAATAACTACCAGCGAACATTTTTCTGTGAGGACTCTCGACTACAATACCGAATATAGTGACTTATTATTAGAATTTCCGGATATAACTAAACCAATGTGTTTCAAGGACACCCTTCGCCATTCTGTAGTCCATCATATTGAGACCTCAGGCACTCCAGTTTTTGCGAGACCACGACCACTACCACCGGACAAATATAGGAAAGTTAAAGCTGAATTTCAACGTATGCAGGACATGGGAATTTGTCGACCATCAAAAAGTAATTGGGCTAGTCCGTTACACGTTGTCAGCAAGAAAAATGGAGACATACGCCCTTGTGGAGACTACCGTCAGCTTAATGCGATAACCAAACCTGATCGGTATCCACTACCACGAATTCAAGATTGCACGTACCTCTTATCGGGAAAAACAATATTTTCACGCATCGATCTACAACGAGCCTATTTTAATGTGCCCATAGCTGAGAATGATATTGAAAAAACAGCCATCACTACGCCATTCGGCCTTTATGAATTCGTCAGAATGAGCTTCGGACTCAAAAACGCTGCTCAAACATTCCAGCGTTTTCTAAATAACGTTGTTTTGCGAGATTTAGATTTTATTTACTGTTATGTTGATGACGTCATCCTTGCGTCATCATCGCAGGATATGCATCGTCAGCACCTCAGACAGGTTTTTCAAAGATTGAACGAATTCGGAATAACATTAAACTTGGCTAAATGTGAGTTCGGCAAAGCGGAAATAGATTTCTTAGGCTATCATATTACACCAGAAGGACTAAGACCATTGTCAACGCAAGTTAAAGCCATATCCGATTACCCAAGGCCAAAAACAGTGAACGAACTACGAAGATTTCTTGGAATGATTAACTTTTACAAAAATCATCTTCCCAATGCATCCGATATTCACCGTAAATTAAATATTTATTTACACAACTCAAGAAAGAATGACAAAAGTTTGATTTCATGGACAGATGAGGCAAATGAAGCATTTGAACAAAGTAAACTTAGTTTACAAAACGCAGTTACTTTGTCATTCCCATCTGCAGACGCAGACTTATGCCTTATGACAGATTGTTCGAACACATGTGCAGGAGGCGTTCTCCAACAGAAGGAAAATGGTGTGTGGAAGCCCTTAGGTTTCTTCTCAAAAAAATTAAGTGATGCTCAACAACGTTACAGCACATATGACCGAGAACTCTTAGCGATTTACATGGCTATCAAACACTTCAGGCATTTAGTGGAAGGCAGACCACTCGCTATATACACAGATCACAAACCATTAGTCCACGCCTTAACAAGAAATTCGATCGGAAAAAATGATACGCCTAGACGAATGAGACATTTAGATTTTATAATGCAATTTTGCTCGACAATATCTCATGTAAGCGGAAAAGATAACGTTGTCGCAGACGCACTCTCCAGAATCGAAACAATCGACATGCCATCACCCATTGATTACGAAAAATTAGCAGAGTCTCAAAGAAACGATCCAGAACTTAAAAATCTTATGCAATCCAGCTCACTAAATTTTAAACAATATCGTGTACCTAATTGCGTCATACCCATTTACTGCGAGGTATCGAAGGATCGAGTTCGACCCTATTTACCTGAGGAATTTCGCGTGTCAGCATACAAAGCCGCACACGAAATTAGTCACCCGAGCATTAGATCAACACGAAAGTTGATAGCCGATCGATACATATGGAAGGGAATGAATAAAGATGTTACTAAGTGGGCTAAATCATGCACGAGTTGTCAAGCGTCGAAAGTTCATCGACACACAATTTCGCCATTGCAGCAATTCATACGAAGTAACAGATTCGAACATCTGCACATGGATATAGTGGGACCTTTAACATATTGTGATGGTTACCGTTACATAGTTACTATGGTTGATAGAGCCACAGGTTGGCCGGAAGCGTTTCCTGTGAAAGATATAACATCGGAAACTGTGGCTGACATAGTTTATAATGGATGGATCACAAGATTTGGTTGCCCCCTGAGATTAACTACAGACCAAGGACGCCAATTCGAGTCTTGTTTATTCAATCATTTAGCCAAGAGAATGGGTATTACGAAAATACGCACAACCGCGTACCATCCACAGGCAAATGGACTCGTTGAGCGTTGGCACCGTTCCCTTAAAACTTCATTGATGTGCAGAGGAAAATGCAGTCAATGGGTAACCGAATTACCCACTGTTCTATTAGGATTACGGACAAGTTTAAGAAATGACACTCAAATAAGCGCAGCCGAGATGGTGTATGGCGAAGTTATAAGACTGCCAGGTGATTTCTTCCAGTCAACGCAAGTAATCACCGACAATGACACGTTTTTACAAAGTCTAAGGCGAAGACTATCAGATGTTTCATCAGTACCGAAGAGAAGTTTACATCAAGGCAAAATATTTGTACACCCAGACTTAAAAGATTGCAGTCATGTGTTCTTAAGGTGCGATTCAGTGTCAAAACCATTAACGCCACCATACACTGGGCCGTTTAAAGTAATAGACCGAACAAATAAATTCTACAAAATACAACAGGGAGAGTCAGTGAAAATCGTTAGTATAGACAGATTAAAACCTGCCTACATGCTTAGCAACGAAGATCACACACAGAGCAACGTGTTGTCACCGATTCCTCCAACTGAACCTAATAAGGAATCACTTATTGTAAACAACACTCAGAAAGTAACACGATCGGGACGATTAGTTAAACATCCAGTGCGCTTCGTTCCAACATAACGCAAATTGAGCCTGCATAATTTATTACTTTTATCATGGGAAAATATCCAAGCAAAATTACTGACGAAACAGTGATAATTGCCCAAAATGGCGCAGGAAACAGCGCTTCTGCTTCAGCAGTGGATATTTCTTCTGAACGAGATAAATTTGAGAAATATTTATTGTTCATCGTCGGTTTCATAATACTTTATATCGCATACATGACATGGAAGCGATTGAAAATAATGTATGGCAACTACATGCGACGGCAGCTCATCGAGCTCCCCGAGATTCTGCCAGCAACCAGGAGAGTTGAGCCTGGCCTTAACAGCCGCTCCACTCAACAAGTGATAATGTGACAGTGCAATAATAATATGGTCATTTTGTGAAAGTGCAGTGCCAAGTGCCTAACATAAATGTTAAGTAAATGTGTTATCTGTAAGCGGTAAATAATAATAATGTGAAGGTATTGTAATCAATTTTATTCCCCATTGGAAATTTTTATTAAATTTTGTCTTTATACATTTTATATACAACTTTTATACACAATATTTTTTTGAAAGAATAATTTTGCATTTATATAAACAATAAATTGTTTGGTCATAATATTCGCCCATTTGCATCAAATGTATGTATAATAATGATGTTATGTAGAAAACTCTATATTGTGGCTTTACATTTGTTTTATATTCTTTGTCATTAATAATTATTTTTTTTGTAAAGGGGGAAGTACTGTAGTAGCAGCTACATAGCAACTAGATTTAGACACTACCATTTATGTAATATGTATTTCATTCTATGAGTCAGTCAATAAATGATACTCGCACTAAGCGGTTGTTGCATATTATTTAATCATCCCTAAATAAGCGACGGACCCAACAATTTCTCGAAAATTGGAATTAATTTACCATGTAAACCTGTTAAAAAGGTACAGATTTTACAAAATAGGAATTAAATTTTCACTTAAAGAGAAATTCACTTGCATTGTATCTGTCAGATTATTCACTACGCGTATAGCGCGCACTTAAAGTAAAATCAACACTGAATTTGTTTTATCTTTTATCGGACAATAACTTTGAAACCTGATTCCATACTAATTGTGGCTTTCTCTCGCCTTATTAATACTTATTGGTTGCCCTATTCCATGTACTAAATGCTAACTACATATTAGATATGTGTGTAATAAATTAAAGCTGGTTTGAATATACGAAATAAACCCTTAAGTTACTATGGTCTATTTGAATTTAAAGGCTCTTAGCCGTGGTTAAGGAAACTCAGGACCTTATAATAACAATTTCTCGTTATATCTCGTTAAGCACTGAAATAAACAAACCCCGTGTTAAATTAAATGAGTTTTTTTTCCCTCAGAAGCTTCCTTAATTAGAATATACAAAAGAATAATTTTGTTGATATTAATTCGCGCATCCCTGTCGAGTATTTTTTTTTGCCAAATGCAAATTGCTATTATGTCATGTGCAATAAGATTTAAATTTAATCTACCTCAGGCTCGTTTAAAAAATAACTAAGAAAGTCCATTTCGATGGGAAATATATTTTAAATTTTCATTGGCAAATCTCATAAATTTTCAATATTCGTATTTACGAAATCAGTATTAAGTACTTAGACGTTCGCGCTTAGTCCCGTTATCAAATATCATTATAATAAAATCAGAATCTTTAATTTAAGTTAATATCTACAAAGTAAATATTACGAAAGCATGCAAAAGTAATAACGAGTTCTGGGTACTCTCATCTCATTTAACTACTCGGCTTTAAATTAAACGCCACAATAAATAATGCTTATTGAGTTTTGTACTTATTTAAAATTGGAATATGTAATTTACTTTTGCATTTGAGATTTTTTAAGAGTCTATAATTATACCTATTCGTTCTTGTTTATTTCAATAACTGATAATATAGTACAATTTATATTATAATTTATAAGTAATTTATATTTAACTACACCACGGAGGGACTATTGCTGTTCATCTCTCCAAAATGACTCACTGTCACTTCTTACGACATCAATGGGCAGAAATAGTGCTATTTTACACCAGCCCATACAACTATACTACAAGTAATATTCACTTTAAACTACTCTACATACAATTTAATTTAATGTATTATTTTTCTAGTGTTATTAGCGTAAATTGTAAGGATAATAAGTGGTACGATTACATAATTTCAAGTCTATTAGCCGACACTGGACGCCAAAGGTTGCGTGCAACCATGTTCTATCCGAAAAGCCTTTCATGCCGTGAATTACGAAGACTGGAAATTGTTTAATACTGAAAGCATTTTACTTGGAAGAGTACACTGACCTTAATTAGATATAATAACAAAGCATTAATCACGTTGTGAAAGAATGGTCTTTTGTACGAAAAGTTTTGTATGGTATAATGTATTATAATAATTTATCTATAGATCTTTTTAGTACCGCACTATTATTATTAGTACGGTAGTTTGAGGAGCTCGATGGCGTAGTTATTAGCGCTTGCGTAGCCTCTGATTTCTGCAGTTAAGCATCCGATGTCCGAACCCTGCGCTTTCGTTCGGGTTGGTCATCGGATGGGTGATCGAACAATTTCATATCGAGCTCCTTGGTGCTTCGGAAGGCACGTTAAGCTGTAGGTCCTGCGCCTGATCTCTCTACGGTCGTGTCATATTGTTGTCCCATCGAACTATGAGAATACCTATCGGAATAAATAATAAATAAATAAATACATAAATTCATTGGACTAACACACCAATTGCCTAGCCCCAAACTAAGCTCGAAGCTTTTACTATGGAAGCTAGGGAACGGATAGACATACTTAAATCCTACTACTATTATAAAGGCGAAAGTTTGTATGTGTGGATGTATGGATGTATGGATGTTTGTTACTCTTTCACGTAAAAACTACTGAATGGATTTGAATGAAACTTTACCACAATATAGCTTGTACATCAGAATAACACATAGGATGTTGGAAATCTAAATCAACGCGGACGGAGTCGCGGGCGGCCGCTAGTACTTTTATAAACATCCATGACTCGAGTACAAATGCCGATGTTGATCACACAAACATTTGCCCCTAGCGGGATTCGAACCCGCAATCCTTGGTTTTGTAGCTAGGGTCTCTAACCACTAGCTAGACCAACAACGGGCCGTCTGTATATGAAAAGGGAGTGCACCTGTGCTTGCGCACTCACTTGTGCACTTTAATATATCCTGCGTACCTGGCTGATCGTAAGATCGGCCTCTACCTATGGTCGAAACCGGTCGGAAGGGTATTATTATTACATTAGGTCTAAATATATTCGGGCCCTAATGCGATTTTAAGTGAGCTCGCTTGTGTCAACAGTTCTACATTTCCAAGTGGGTTGAACTATGCCATATCTGACATTTTAAATCTATTAGAAAACTAGTTACAACAATGTGAGTATTTCCAAATCATTCGTTTCAACAAAGTCGCATTAGAAGGATTTATATACAGCTGAGGAGTTTGTTTGTTTAAACTGAAATTAAATAATGAAATAATTTATTCAGCAATTTGATTCACTTAGTAAATTCTTTTAATCTCAAGAACTACTGTTTCGAATTGAAAAATAATTTTTGTGTTGGATACTCCAGTTGTCGAAGGCTATAGATTTAGCTATATATAAAATTACACTAAAATCCACGCGGACAGAGGCGCGGGCGGTCGCTAGTACTGCTATAATCTCCTTTCCTTCATGTTGTTTCATTGTAAAATTATCTTCAAGAGTAAATGTTAAAAAAAACTTATCCTAACTTTAATTCACAAGCGCACTTATTCATCCGTTTTGCTTATTAAATAATTTAACCCCGACACGATTGCTATGAAAAAATATGTTTTTCTCAAATAACAAGATCTCAGAGGTAACAAACGTATGTCATTTTCATTATCACTCGTATTACGCGACAAAGTAGGGCCTAATGGACACAAAAAGAAAAAAACATCCTGCGTAGATTTACTCATTGCGCGGATAAAAGCACCAGACTTAAATGGAGTGCCAAGTGTACAACGGAGATGCGAACACTTTTGTTCTTACGTTAATGTAATAAGACCCAATTTCCCACGTCTTTGTTTGGTTGACTATACGTAAAAAAAGGATGGGTAGGTAACTTATTGTGGCATTTCTGCGTCCACGGGAAATGGAAATTGTTATTAAATCACACTTCATACTAATATTATAAATGTGAAAGTTTGCTTGTTTGGATGCTTGTCCGTCAATAATGATGAAACTACTGAAAGGAATTCGAGGAAACTTGGTAAACAGGCAGGGCATGGGCTGACTATGGTGATAGATTTCTTTCATCCCGATCTAATGCTCCCATGGGATAAAACAGGAAATTTGATAACGCGGGAAAAGCCGCGGATAAAACTAGTAAAATATTTCCGACTACAGAAGAGAGCACTGGGGCATCTAACTGGACTTCCAGTGTTATCTTTCCCTCCCTAAGTGGGTTAATGTTTACGAATATTAAAATCCGAAAGCAGTGTTCCCATTTCGGGACTTTAGTTGTGAGATTAAGCAAATTTTTGCCAGGGCAAAAGCACATGTAAACATTTTAGCGTCCAGCGGCTTTAGCGTTCTAGCTACAGAAAACAAAAGCAAAAGTTCATTAAACGGGTTTGTAATCCCCGACCGAATTAAAAAGTTAGCCACTAAGTCGATAGAGATCTCGATTAAGAATACATTTGCTGATCCTCCATTATTTCAAAGGGTTTTCGTTGACGCTGACAATCGAAACAGCCGGGGGTGTCTAACTTCGCAGTCGCAATTATTATCTCTTGATATTATAACTTTCCAGAAGTTGTTAGACTGATATAATATTCAGACCTTCCGAGTAGAATAATATTAGTCGAGTCGACCTATTATTTTTTAATTTGGCATTATGGCCGCCCGGGTGTCGGGGAAGGTACTAGATCGCACTATAATGTGACAGCTGTGTACGTGGTCCAAAGTTCAATAGGTCAAAGGTCGGGAAGAAAATTGGTACGTAGGTTTATTCTAAAGGGAAAATGTCTGTTAAATTCTAAACTCTTTGGAAAACATCATTTTATTCAGACATTATTATTTATTGGCACGTACGCATCTGGAACGATAAAATTCGATAGGCGTGCAAAAGTCATGGATATTGGAAAATGGATGGCGATACTAAAGTTTCGTCGTGGGAAACGTAAAGTATTTTTATGACGACACAATTACTTACACTGTAGTACAATCTGGATACTCTGTTGAGATGAAAACATTGTCTAAACAAATAGAAAATAGATGGGTTTACAAAGTAAGCACTAATTATAGTCATGACCATTGAAAATAATATTTATACGTAGCACATCGATACGGAGTGCTATTTCACTGTAGTATTCTGTAGTAAAGAGGTAATTCAATACAACGACCTATTTGATTTGAAGTTCAATTATATTGGCTTTAACCTTTCTTAAATGCAGTTAGCACAAATTTACTTTAAACGAGTCTTTACTATACTGACAATAAAAACTATCTTTACACTCAACGTTCTCTTTTCCTGACTACTCATCAAATTCAAGATAAAACACCCCTTTGACTTGAAAACTAAAACTATTCAACGTAGGTATTTCAGTATTGTTGACAGATCCTTTTTCAAACGGAAAACAAAGAGCTCTTTTATAGACTCGCTGCTAAGAAAAGGCTTTCAATTAGTTTTTTTATTACTTCTCTGTTAAAGATTTTTAAGAGCAAATCTTTGTCTTCCAACAGTTCTTGGAACAGTCAATCCTTTTATTTTTAAATTTCCCGGAATATTATTTAAGTGTAAGTGTGCGATTTAAGTGTGAGGAGGGCAGGAGCTCGTTGATTGTTGGGTCTAAGCAGTGAAGTAGCACTTTATAACTGTTGTACTATGTTTCTGCTGGTGAGTAAGGTCGCGCGAGTTCAGTTAAGGAGGGTATGGGGTCTAAAAAACAGGCAACGCATCTACGACTCTTGTACCGTTGATGATGTCTATGGAGAGCGGTGATCATTAACCATCAGGTGAACTTGTTCTTTGCCTCTCTATCACATAAAATCTTTATCATAAAGTACGTTAAGTTGATATCGGCTGTATTAGCAGTTTCTTTTAAATAACAACCTTAAGATCTTCCTTTCATTCCATAGGGAAAGCCCGTGCCACAGCACTGATGATAAAATGTATCTAGTGTCCATAAATAAAAAAGTCAAATGCTCACGCTGTTTTAAAATAAAGTGCTATTTTAAACTGTGGCTGGAATACTAAAGGCTTTTCAAGGATGTAATTAACCAAGCTTATTAATGTGTCTTTCTTCTATTTTCGGAGAGTATAATAGGAAAATGGACCACAATTATGTTAAAGCATAATGTGTAATAAATTACACTGTTATTCATAATATTATTATGTAGGTGTATTGTAAGTATGTTTAATGAGAATATAAATACAACCTACCCACATAAACATTGATTCAATCATGGGATCACCTTTTACGCCATTATTGTATCGTTAAATCACTTAATTTTTTATTTGTTGTCAAATTAGTGTTAACAAAATGATACTCAAAGTTGAAAAAGTTAATAGTTTTGGCAATAATATGACGTAAGTTCTGCGTGTTACTTAATGCTCTTGAAACTATATTTTGATTGGGTGTTTACTAGTAAGCAAGTAAATATTGTGATTGGCATATTCGTCGGCACTAAATCTCAAACAGAATAATATTTTTCGAGTAAAATTTGTACATCACAAGGTTAAAAATAGGCTTAATTTATTATATTTGTGTACATAATTTCTTTCAACAATTGGTCCTTCCTTCGGAAGTGTACTTCAAAAGGTTCTGGCTAACCCGCGTCTTATTGGCAAACGATTTTGAACTCTTTGTCGACGAAATAAGGTGCATGTGCTGTATTTTACGGGGTTTTTATTCACGTAAACTCGCTATTGCCATAAATCAAAATTCAACAGGATTCATAAGAGCGTGAAAATGAATGTTGGTTTTTGGACTGTATATCTGGTACAAGCTATATTTATTATGAATACTTTGTATTTTTTCTTTAACTTACAAATGGAGTGAGCTTTAATTTATTTGCAAACTTCGAGTATCTAATAATAAATCTCCGCGTTGAGTGTTTGCCATTCAAGTTGTGATCTCAAGAAAACCTAGACCGTGTAAGGTTAAGTCGGTGCCTAGCCAAGAACTCCAGTTTGATTTCCGGGTAAAATATAATATGTGCTCGGATTTGTGATCGGCTTGTTTATCACCACTCTGCATTTGGCAAGCGTGGTTATTATGAAATCTTTGTAACAGTGAATTGAAATGACGAGCACAATTCTCTTCAACTGAATTATTTATAAGACTGACACTTTATTTAACGGTTCAAAGGATTAAACAGACAAACAGTTACGCGCAATAAAAAACATATAAATAGGCTAAACGTTTGAATCATTTATTTAATTTTATTTGCATTGAATAAAACACGTTAAATTTTTTTTGGGGAATGAAAAACAAGCTTTTTGTTGAAAGAAATAGATTTAGAGCGGGAAAATGCATAAAACATGTTTTACTAAAATCCACACAATTTACCAGACCTGATGTGTATCGTGGTTTCAATTAACTTTATATGAAAGGTGGTATTTGCATTGCGCGCAATATTTTATAATTCGATAAGAAATATTTTAGTTATTGACTGTCTTTGCAGGAAACTGCTTAATCAGCTTCATTTCTACATATAATACAATAAGAAGTCTGTGCTTTTGGCATCAAAGATTTCAAGATATACGAGCTTTCGTTGTAAAAAACTCCGAGTCATGATGCCAATGAAGTATCCTGAATGAGCTGGCTAAAAGTGAATAATGAAAATGAAAATGAAAATGAAAATGAAAATATTTATTCAGCAATTTGATTCACTTAGTAAATTCTTTTGCACGTCAAAACTTTTTTCGCCCTACCAGCGCCTCGACGTGAATGGCCTGCTGAGAAGAGACGCCGCAAGAAACTCAGACAGTTTTGCCTTTTTTTAAAATAAATTTCAATTTTACAATTTTGTCAAATACTTATAATAACTACAAATTAAGTGCGGCTGAGCAGATTAACATGTCCATGCATATTTATCATTTAAATAATCATCTATTTTATAATAACCTTTCTTCATCAAGGTTGATTTAATAAACATCTTAAATTTATGTTTAGGAAATTCAATTACACTTTCAGGCAATTTATTAAATATTTTGACACTAAGTCCAATAAAAGACTTCCCAGTCTTATGAAGCCTGTGACTTGGAACGGCAAGCTTATGTTTATTTCTTGTATTAAAGCTATGAAAGTCATTTTTTCTAGAAAAATTGTGTAGGTTCTTGCGCGTATAAATTATGCAGTCAAAGATGTATTGAGACGCTGTAGTTAAAATATTAATCTCCTTGAATATCTCACGGAGTGAATCACGCGGCTTAAGGTCATATATTGCACGGATCGCCCTTTTCTGTAATACAAAAATTGTTTGTATATCAGCAGACGATCCCCACAATAACAGACCGTAAGACATAACACTATGAAAATAGCTGAAATAAACCAATCTCGCCGTTTCAATATCAGTCAGGCGTCGTATTTTTCTGACAGCAAATGCTGCAGAACTTAGTCTCCCGGCCAAAGCAACAATATGGGGGCTCCATTGTAATTTTGAGTCTAAAGTTATTCCTAAAAAGACAGTTGATTTGACTACATCAATATGTTCATTATTCATTAAAACATTTGTTATAACTTGTGGCACATTAGGCATTGTGAATTTAATACATTTTGTTTTCTTAGGATTTAGTAGTAAGTTATTAGTTGTAAACCAATAGTGGACTTGTGAGAGGGCGTTATTTACCTCGTCAAGTTGTGTTTTACGTCTATCTACCTTAAAAACTAAAGAGGTATCATCAGCAAACAACACAGTCTCACATAGACCATTTGTAAAGGCAGGAAGGTCATTAATATATATAAGAAAAAGGAGTGGTCCCAATATCGAGCCCTGGGGCACTCCCATTATCAATGGGGCGCCATCGGAGTTAGTTCCATTGATGTTCACCTTTTGAACTCTGCCAGTGAGGTATGATTTTAAAAGCGTTAAAGCGAACTCTGAGACGCCATAATGCCGCAGCTTCATCAGCAAGGTTTCATGACTTACACAGTCAAAAGCTTTTGACAAATCACAAAAGATACCTATCGCATCCTGCTTAGCCTCCCATGCATCAAAAATATGTTTCACAAGTGAAACTCCTGCATCAGTAGTGGATTTGTTTTTAGTAAATCCGTACTGATTTTCATTAAATAAAGAATTTGAATTAAAATGTGACAATAATTGATTGAAAATAATTTTTTCAAAAATTTTACTGAGAGATGGAAGTATGGATATGGGTCTGAAAAGAGATGTCCCATCCCAGGCCCGCACCATGTACGTGGTACCAAAAAATCGGTAAAATATTGCTATTTCCATTAAAAATACAATAAAACATTTTTGGTCCGTAGTTTAGTGGCTTAAAAATAAAATCAAATTCATAATTGTTCACTTTACTTCGTAAAGATGGCAACTGTAATTTTTTTTCATTACTGGGATTTACAGCTTTGACCCCAGCCTTTTTAGGTCGTTTGTAACCTAAAAATATAAATACTTTGTGAAATAAACTGCATACTGTCAAAACAAAAATAAACTGACGGATAAACGACATGAACGTCATTCAAGTTTCAAAGATGCGTCTTGGTATATTTACTTTACTCTATGGATGCGTCCTCCGCCATATTGTACTGAGTTGCAATATTGTGGTTTAATTTATTGTTTCAGCCAAAAAACTAAGGTTTTCCATAAGAATTGGAGTAATTAAAACTGTAGTACACTTATTCGCCTATATTTAGGTATAGCGTACATGGTCCAGGCCGAGGCTTCATACATTTCTGGGACATCTCTTTTGACGGATCAGTCTTTTCTCCTGATTTAAATAAAGGAGTTATTTTACTATGTTTCATAAGATTTGGAAACTGACCCATTTCAATGCTCTTATTAAATATTAATGCTAAATATGGTGCAATGGCAATAATAATAGTTTTTAAAATATCTATTGAAATACCCCAAAGATCTTCTGTCTTTTTTAACTTTAGTTCTTTAAATGATTTAATTATAACTAGTGCATCAATATGCGAGAAATTAAAAACAACTTTGCACTCTTCTACTTTTGATTTAAGGAGGCATTCAGCATGATGCGGTGAGGAGTCTAATAAGCTAGTAGTAGTGACTGGAATTTCAGAAAAAAAGTGCTCAAATGCTTTAGCCACTTCAGCATCTGTATTAATTAACCTATTATTAATTTTTAAGCATAACTTACTATCATGAGACCTATTCCTACAAGTTTCCTTATTTATAATATTCCAAGTAGCTTTAATTACATTTTAAGACGTATGTATTTTTTGCTTTAAATACATACGCTTGGCCACCATGCACACTTTTTTAAATAACTTTGAATACTTTCTTACATATTCTATAAAATCTGGATTGTTTGAATAAGCTTTTTGAGCATACAATTCAAACAATATATTCCTACTTTTATAAATACCTTTTGTGGCCCAGTCACTAAATTTCGATTTCGAGCTATCTACACAAACAGTTTTCTTTGTGAATATACTATTAAATTCATGTGAGATAATGTCAAATAATCGTCTATACATGTTATTGATGTCAATATCTACAACAGGTGGCGCTAGCGGAATTTTAGTACAAATATTGTGTTTGAATTTTTCGACGCGATTTGTAGTAATCGGTCTGTAACTAAAGCTAGACAAAGCAACTACACTATGGCTCTCAAGCGCTGCAAGTTGACCGCAATGGTCAGAATTCACAAAGTTAACAATTGATTTTGCGAGTACTTTACAATTACAGAATATATTATCAAGACAGGTGGCTGATGTAGGAGTCACTCTAGTCGGTTCCATAAAGAGTGGAGTGAGATCAAAGCATTTAAATAAATTTAGAAACCTAACAGAGGTTTGACTATTATCTAAAATATTAATATTAAAATCCCCACATACAACTACCTTCTTATTACAGTTACACACCTTTTTTAAAACTTCTTCCATGGTGGTCTCAAATAAAGGATAATTGCCAGAAGGAGGCCTGTACACACAAACAATAATACTCTGCTCAAGCTCTGCACAAGACAGTTCAATAGTTCGCTCAATCGAAAGTAATGTTACATCTTTTCTATCTTTAGATTTAAGTGAGCTATCAAGTAATATTAGTGAGCCACCCCTAATAGCAGACTTCCTCGAGAACGAACTAATGACTTTATAATTGTCAATACTAATTAATAATTCGCATTGTCGTAACCAATGCTCAGTTAGACAAAGAACATGGACTTGCATTTCATTTAAATTAATTTCTAATTCTAGTTCCTTACCAGGAAAACCTTGTATGTTTTGGTGTACAATATTTAGTCGATTTGAAGTTTTCCTAGGTTTATTAATAGTACATAACTGGCTAGAGTAATCCTCTACTGTCCTATGCAATAATTTAAATTACTTGGAATTTTTTCCAAGGAACAAGAAATGTCAACAGTTTCCTGCTCAATAAAAGCAGGTTGGGTAGCCAAATTCTTGGCTGCTTGATCAAAACAATATGCTAGCGATGTAGCTATTTGTCGCTTACAATATTTTGAAAGATAGTAATTATCTTTAGTCAAATAAATATTAAATGTCGAGATACAATTTATGTCAATCAAATTAAATTTACAATTACTCCATGTCAATGTATTCATAAACAAATTTAAACTATACCTATAATTATTTTCAAGCTGTGGCAAGCTTTTACTATAAGGAAGTGTAAACATTATAATATTTTTTACATTTACATTATTTAAGCTGTCAAAAATTGTGGTCATAATTTTTTTGTTTACATTTCCACGATTTGCGATCATTACTATTAAGGTCGTATTGTCTGTGAAATCATATTTTTTAATTTTATTTATAATAGTAGTAAATGGAGTGTTAGGATAACAGTGATTAAATATTTGTTGTCCCAAGTAATGACTTAACAGTTGTCCCATTTCCTTACCCGACTCATCACAAAACATAACTATTTTGTTTTTATTTACATGTAATGTGCTGTTTGTGGAATCGCTGGGTTTTAATGCGTTGGACAAAGTAAGCGTGTCATCATAACAAACTGGTTTTGAGAGTGCGGACGCACAGATAGGCAGCGAGCCGTTCAAATCCGATGTATTTACAATCGATGCGTTGTGTTTATAATTATTTACAATATTTTCTGTGCTTGACGTTGAGGAGTTAAGAAGGCATTTCAATGCTGAAATGTGTTCCTCACTCTCATTCTTATAAATAGAATACCTATTACTTATTCTTTCTAAGGAAGTTTTCAATGTCACAATTTCTTTTTCTAACCTTTTATAATTCTTCTCATATTCTGTGATGTTATTGTCTAATGTAATTGTATATAAATCAAGTTCATCACCTAACCGCTGTTTTTCCTTAATGCATTTAGTTGATGTACATGAACAAGACTTTTTCTTAATTAATTTCTGGGTTTTCTTAATATACCTATTTAACCTAATATACTTTTAGAGCTTGTTCCTGCTGCATCTAACAATGCCCACCGCTTGTGTAGACCGGATGCTATCATCTCCCGTCAGGTCTACAGTCACAGCGGGTCCTTTGTCAAAAACATCAGGCACAAGGCTGGGCGCACTACCTAACAGCTCGTCGAATAGGGTTTGTGTATGCGATGCAGCGAAGTCCTGCTTTTCGTTCTCGAGGTGGGTGATGTGGTGGTGAGCCTCCTGGAGCTCATGCTCGAGCAGCGTTACGCGCCGTAGATTCTGGACGAACTCCTGGCTGCATTCGCCAAACCCATCGACCATTAATTGAAGCCTGTCCCTCTCCTCTATTACAATAAGATTCTGAGTATGCAACTCAGTCATATCTTTTTTCATTTTGCTACATTTGTCCAACACGTCCAACAATTCCCGTTCACTGTCCTCTCTCTCCCTAATCAATTGTGTAACTTCCTCTTTGGTGGCCTTTAATTCCTTCAAAGCTAGGTCTAGTCTGGTCTCAGCCTGGCGTGTTGAGGTGAGTGCAGACCCGTCCCGGCGAGCAGAGGCCTTGCTACGCGTCAACATTGTTAAAAATAACGTGAAATTCAATTAACAAAAACGAACGGATTTGTACCTACAAAGAGTTGTTTACACAATTGTGAGGTTATCTTATACCTCGGCGCGAGTTTATCACAAAATATTATGCGGAACTGTTAAATAAATTAGAATACTACAAGCATTAATTAAATGCAATGGTAGATATTACCTAATTTGAGAGAAAACAATGACTCACAAATTCAAAATTTGAACTGTCAATGACGCCGGTTTACACATCACACAAACCTTGTAAATATTGTTCTTAGGCACTATTTTACACTTAATACACTTAAAACTATCTTATTAGTTACGTTTTGTGATGTTTTTAGGACTTTTTTATCAATTTAAACTTAAATTTTGTAAAAAATAGTTGGAGCAAATTCAATCAGCTGTCATTCGCGGTGTTGCCACAGCGAAAAAAAAAAAAAAAAAAAAAAAAAAATACCTAGTACTTGTTCCAATTGTTAATTTTATAATACAGGGAATTCAATGGTCATTTTTATTATTATAAAGGGAGGAAATCGATATTATGATGGTAAGCGATCGACACCGCCCATGGACACCCGTCAGAGAAGTCGCAAGTTATCACAAAAAAAAAGTGAAACAGTTAACGAAAACTCGTTAACCTACTTTTATTTTCCTGTCACAACATATTTTTTCTTGTTGATAATTTAAGATGATCCAAATAATATTTCTTATTTATTATGACATGATGTATTTATGAAAAGGAGATTGGCAAAGGCAAATTTGATTGCCACGATACCAAAATATTCTTCAAACGTTTCTTGTCGTTAGTAATTTCTGATTCGGTTCTAAGATTGAAAGGCGCTCTTGTCCTCGATATTTGAAAAAATCTGAAGGAAATGTTTCCTTCGCACAAAAGGAATCCCTATTTCCCTTGGTCACGACATCACGTGTGAACAGCTGATCCGATTTCACTGATTCTTTTTTTGTTTGCGTCTGATATTGTCATTTCAAGATTGTTAAGCAAAAGTTACAAAATACAGGTAAAATAAAGATAACATTTGTAAATATTGCAGTTGTTTTGGGTTTTGGTGTGAAAATTATTACATGCTCATATTCATTTTTCAAATTATTTTTCCTACTTTAAACTGTTTAGTATCTTTAATCTACAAAACCGTAACTGTTTATGCTTAAGCTCAAAAGTTAACCATTTTATTACCTACTACTAGATGCTCGTCCCAGTGGATTTACACAATAAAAAAAAAATATAGCCTTATTAACTTGGGGCTAATGTAGCTTTAGAATGGTGAAAGAATTTATAAAATCGGTCCAGTAGTTTTTGAGCCTATTCATTACTACCGAAAAAACAAAAGTATAGTATAGACAAGAAGAAATCTGTGTTGTTAGACTGAGTTCGAAAAATCTTTATATCACGCAAGGCTAAATCTTAAATCAACAGCGTAAAAATTGTAACGAAGCTGAATTTGGTCGTAAGCCCTACCCGTTGCTCTACCTAACTTACCCTTGTAACAGATTTATTAGATCTAGAAATAAATAAGGTAACAAGTGTTTCTCACATGTTTACTACAACAAAGTAGTCTGATTCATTATTTGCAGAAATATTACCTACAAAATTCGTACATACACCGACTAAACGATTTAGATACTGATGTTCCAGCTTTCTTTTTACTCGTCCACTGCTCAATGGTAATAATTGATCGCGGTTAGTGATCTAACTATGAAGCCGAGAGTCGCGGGTTCGAATGAAATTAAAATATTTGTGTGTAAAACATCTTCCTTCGTATTCGAATTATGGATGTTTATAAAAGGTTTTAAGATAGGCGTATCTGCTCTACCTAACATCCATAGTACAAGCTTAAAAAGCTAAGTCTAAGCCAATTGGTGTGTTAGTCCAAGGATTTTCAATTATTTATTTTAACTTGACCCCGCGGTCGTTCAAGTCATGATTCGTCATGCGTGATTAAGTGTTAATCACGTCATCACGCTGTTGTGACATGTGGTTACGCTTGTCACTCGCGTTTAAAGGCACAATGCTTGTGTGGATGCCGACAAATACTGTTGTCTTGTATTTTTAAACATTCATTAAACAAAAGTAGAATATCGTTTAATTTTTTTCAACGTTTTGCTCATGGACTTGGACTTGTAGACATAGTCTGATTTTTTGGTACGAGTATATACAATTGTATCAGTTATTGGAAAAAGTTCCGATTTCAATTGAAGCATCAATCCTTATATCCACTTTATTTATTTATTTACTTATCGAAATGGAACAACTACAGAATAGAATTCCACACATTAAAGAAAAAGCAGCAAAAGGTATCATGTTTAAATTGTTTTCCAATAACTGTTGCGCACAGCATTTACTTTATAATTTTTTTTAAATATAATTCGTTTACCCTTAGGATACAAATTATATTAAAAAATATGTAATCGAACAAAAAAAACATGGCCGTTAATAGGTTAAGAAATCCCAATACATTTCGGATTCTCTAAGCTCTAAGCTGCCTATATGCCTAGCTTACACAACGTTAAGCTCTTTGAATCGCTCGATTCTGCGCTAGATCTTCTATTTTCGGTTCCTAATCCAATATAATAACAATGTGTGTCTTATCAATTCCATCGGACCGGTGAGTAACTAAAACAACAAAACAGTGAAAATTAAAGGTAAGCGCGAAAATACAAGTTGCTCGGGCTTTTGGCCTATCTTATGCCGCGTTTTCTTTATCTCAGTTAATTATGAAAACATAGATACGTGGAAGTAGGGTAAAACAGGGTGAATTCAATATATATGTAAAGCGATGAAATTAGACCTAGTTTGTACACTAATGTGGGAGATATAAATAATATTTACAAGTGTGTCGTTGGTTGATTATAATAGCCGCCGAAGTCAGAATAAAAGTTAACTAATTTATATTTTTAGATTTTCGACTTTCGCTTTTTGTTATTAAACACTAAAACTTACTCAGCGGGACTTAACCATCCCAGCCATTATTAACTATCAGTCTCGTTAACACATTTTAGTTGTCATAATATTTCCGGGATTTTTAATGGTTACAATTAGTCTTAGTGACCGGAATTCGGTGATGAACCTGTCAAAAAATTGAAATATGAGGACTGAACGGTTTAGATACTTTTGTGGTGACACTGCACGCATGTCACATGCATTAACTAAATCGTGTGAACGCCGACAAAGCCAAACTATTGTTTAATGTTCTTGAATAGTTTCATTAGGAGCCAACTGGCTGTATTATTACGTTCAATAGAGTTGATGTTAAACACAGCTTTCCACGCCGTTGGTTGCTCCGAATACAACCATAGATCAAGTAAGACATTAATGTCAGCTTGTAAAGAAACATTTTTTGTAATCTCTAGGTAATTTGGTCTTGTGAGTCAAAAGAAAACGGGGGTAACAGTAGACATAATTATTTTTTCGTCTGTGTAAGGTGCGTAAGAAAGGGCGCATAGAGCAATAAATAGATAGCGGCAAATTATTTTTTTGTAATATCCTTTTCGTTTCGTATGTTTAATGTTAGATGTACGGTAAATATTTTTCTCGGTTGTAGTATTATTGTCTTTACTTGTTTGTAAGATTTCCAACCCGGCTTCCGACAGTGTACTTTGCACAAAGTTTTGCTTTGCTGCTTTGTGCCTCCGGCAGAAACTAAAGTTTTCTGACAATTTAAGTAGAACACCAACACAATGTGGTATTGTCTATTGAACCATGACAAATACATAATACGTAAGTATTATGTTTGTATTATTTATTTATGTATTATTTTTGTATGAATCATAATTGTTAATGATTTCAAAATCTCTTGTGGTACTAGGATCCGAACTAAAATGTTAGGCTATATTCCGGCCTATACCACTGATCGATATTTTACATGAAACTAGCTGCCCGGTACGTGCTTTGCTACGTGTGGTAAATGAAGAACCACTCGACCGATTTTGTGCAAACTTCACATAAACCATCTACAGAATTGTCCGAACTAGCCAAGGAAATTTTTCATGAGTTATAAAGTTATTTATATATATTTTAAGAAGATAAGGCTCGAATATTGCTACGCTATAGATGGTATCATCTTTACTTTTTTCAAAGCCTATTTGTGATGTGATCAATGAGTTGTTAATAATACCTAATGACTGGCAGAAGACTATAAAAAAACAATAAGTTTGGAACTTGCCTACTAGCCACGTAGCCTCAACGAGACTGGCCGGTTTCACGCAAACGGGCTTACTGCCAACTGAAAAAGAAAAAAATGCTACTGCCGTTCGACGACTCAAAATCTGCGGCCGATTTTTCTACAAAAAGAAATACCTATAGAAAATGGTAGTGCATTGTGTCCGTCGTTACAAGAACAAACTAGGCATACTTTACAATCAGTATGTTTTACGTTTCTCGTACAGAAATCGATTTCCGACTACGTTTGATGGACAGGCTTATTAATTATGGAATACCGTTTATTTACTGGCGACCCGACTCGGTTTTGTACAGAAATTATTTGTTTTCATTTACTATAATATAATGTTATGTGTTATGCAAAATACTTATAATAAAAAAGTTTTATAAAAACCTACCTGTTAAATTATTCTACAAGTATCTATTAAACAAAACCGCATTTAAATATGTTGCGTTGTTTTGCAGCTCCACGCTTACATACATACATACATACAGACAGAAAGTCAAAAGCGATATATTATGATTACGACAGCATAATATTACAATGTTTCTCAACAAATCGAAGACTTGTGAATTTGCTTATTGTTCCATAGATTTATTGTACTGCAAAATGTTAACTGTTACGCATTCAGTGTTTGTCGAATTGCCGTGAAGCGTTACTTGCTAAACAATTATAATAATAAATAATAATACCCCTCCGGCCGTATTCGGCCATGGCGGCCGATCTTACGATCAGCCAGGTACGCAGGATATATTATAGTGCACAAGTGAGTGCGCAAGCACAGGTGCACTCTCTATTCCCTCACTCTCGTAATTCGGTGGGACAGCAATCTGACACGACCGTAGAGAGATCAGGCGCAGGACCAACGGCTTAACGTGCCTTCCGAAGCACGGAGGAGCTCGAGATGAAATTTTTCGGTCACCCATCCGATGACTGGCATCTGCGAACGTTGCTTAACTTTAGCAACCGCAGGCCGAGTGCGCTAACCACTGCGCCATCGAGCTCAACTCCTCTCAAATCGAGAACAATTATTGACATAATAACGACTAGTTTATTGTTTAGCTACAACCTATTGTTGGGATTAATTTATAGTACAAACACTGAATAGATATTTTCATGTAGCTGTTAAAATAACAATTCGTCATATATTATTTCAGTTTTAAAAATTATTTGTCTGTATTGTGTATTTTTACTTAAACTTAAAGCCAGGGTTGAATCGAAAAATATTGTTATTTTTTAAATCTATACTTATATGATAGGTAAAGATAATAACCATGCAAGTCAATTCAGGATCATAGTCGCAGCGTACCCTGGGCTCCAAGCGAGGATGCAAACGGGAGAGGTGCTAGGATGATGATGATGACTAATACAATATAGCAGAAGAGTTTGTTTGTTTGTTTGTACGCCCTTATCTCAGGATCTTCTGGTACGATTTGAAAAAAACATTTTTGTGTTGGATAGAACATTTGACGAGGAGGCTTAAGGCATTTGTACGGAAACCAAAAACCACGCGTATGGAGTCCGCGTTGTTTTCGGTAATAATAAAGTAAATTATTAGTGTTCATAAACCTCAGGTCAGGCCAAAAATTAGTAATTTACTTTTTCTGTTCCTCAACACACAGTCACAGCCAGGAGTGTAGAAGTTGGCACACTAATTAAACCTCGTGGATCGGGAAACCGTTTGGTTTTGCGCCTACACATATCTCACAAAACTATGTTGATATTGTGAAAAATGAGAACTAGAGAAAGAAGAGTGTGCTTTCAAAATACCAGTGTAAGTAAAATAAATAAATTTTCTGGACTAACAAACACAATTGGTCCCAACCGGAATCGAACACGCAACCTTTAGTTTTGTGATCAAGGTTGCTATCAACAAGATAATAATAATTTAATAGTAAACTCACCATAACTTTATTTGTCCGATTTAGCTCATTTGTTCTTCAGAATCACAGCTGTATCGTAAGTTTTTTACATATTGCGAAATTCAGACAAAGCAACAAATCGACAATTCGGCATTGAAAGTCTAATAAATATTACGAGATCACATCGGGTTTGCAAATAGCACCTAGTTTTTCGTTGACAGATGGGTGAAATCCATTTGATATTATCCGTCATTGATTTCGGCCTATATCTCCACATTTGGTTAGACAGGCAATTTCGTAGACGATTTTTCATAACCTAAAATTCTTCTTGTGTTTGCATGTAACACATGGTATCAAATAAATCGTGGGAGCGGAAAACTGATTGACAATTGAATAGGAATTGTTATTTTCACGCTTTTTTGTATGGAAGAGAGACGAACTTCTTAGCTATCCATGGATTCTCGTGCGGGTGCCGGGTCCATCGCGTGGAACAGAGAGGAGTGTCAGTCGGCGCCTGGGACTTTCGACCCAGCGTGTAGGTTTAAAGGGCCCCTTTATAGTATACTAACGATCACCTCCACCGATGACATTCCTCTCCCTTCCCAACCATATTTGGTACGAGCCGAGTAAAGCGGCTTTAGTTGCTCTTTCCAGTAAGGAGCTAATATTAGATCTTGGTAATCCTAAGTCCTTCAGTAGGTTGTAGAGAGATTTCGCTGGTATACCTCTCGCACCCACTTCCACAGCATACAACCGTGCTGTATAACCATTCTTAGTCATTTCGTTGGTTAGGTCATAATACTTATTTGTTTTAAACGCGTGATCTTTGGGAATGTTTGTCTCAGATAAATCAGATAAATGTAGAAATCCTACGTGAATGCATTGATTTATAATTACTTAGGTATCGAACAACATAAATAGTTAGTTAAACATGTTTTTTTTTATATAATTTAACTGGTGACAAAACATTTTAAGGTTCACACGTACAAGTCTTATTGTAGAAACACACTTAGCCGAAAAACACGACACTGCAATGAATTTTAAATGGATAACGCCATGCCGACATTACGTCGCGAAATATTGTTATTGTAACTGCGTTTCCGCTGAATTTCGGTCGCGTATTTTTAGTCTGGTGTGTTCCTATTCTTAGCGTGTAGAGTAGCGAACTAAAATGCGAAATCAAACGAATGCGAAAACGAATACAATTGTGATATTATTTTCCTTTAACGTGTTTCAGACGTTAACGGCAAACTAGAAACAAAAAATGTACTAACATTGGCACCACATACAGTTTCCTTCGTAGGGGATCAAACGTTCCATTGCGTGCAGTCTACTATCAAAAAGCGGAAGAGTCTAAAGAGCAATATACACTGAACCTGCCGCGCCGCCGATCTATGTAGGCAATGTCGGCAACTTTATGCGGTTGGCGGCTTATGTCGGAAAAGATCGAGTGAGTCGAGTCGCCGAGCAACAAAGCGCTGGCGTACATGACAGCATGTCGGTGAGCGACGCGCTTGAGCGCAGAGGCCTTACCACCAAGTCTTAAAGCGATCTTTAAACGAGTGAGTAAAAGGGATGCCGCTTTACATGATGTAAGGCGGCATCTCTCTTACTCACTGGAATCCGTCCTGCTATAACGGTTGGCAGTATGCCCCCAGGTTGTTTGCCGACATTTCTTTTCTTATAGGTTGCCAGGTTATGACGGGCGGACTGTGTTGGCCCCGGTGGAGGTGGAGGAATTTGGCAGGCCTTTTTAATATTTTTGGCAAACATGAATAGATGCTCAAAGTTTAATAGGCCAGGTGCTTAAGTTATGTGGTTCAAAGGTCAAGGAGAGCATCTGAAGTTTCGGGTGCTCAAACATTGGGTGTGTTAATGTTTAATATTTAATATTAATATTTAATATTTAAATATAATATTAATAATAATGTGGTCTAGACCTACTCAAACTCATTAAAACAGGCTTCATAGCAGCACTTATTAATCATCAGAAAATTATAAAATGATGACGCTACCGCCGCCGTTCGGAAGGCGGTTCTCCTTTTCAAATGTCATATGTTTAAACAATTGTTTATGGGCCATTATCCACTAACTGGTAAATCGATGTCCTAAGCAATTAAAAGGTAGATAATTCTATTATATATTTTTATTGTTGGGTTAGTACTAACATAAATTTGGTATTCTTGGTTTACCATCGCTTATTTAGAAATAAAATATAATAGTTTTCGAGAAAATAAATGTTCAACACCTCAAAAAACAGTCCTCTGTCATGTCCGATTTCCAGAATTACTAGCATTGATACCTATATATTAAAAACTTTGCGATCCATAAAATTAATAAAAATCATTTAGTTTAATAAGTCTGTAAGCATCTTTTTTAACTATAAATTATTAGTCTATAATAGAAATTTATCCAAATAAAGAGGATCAAAGGCTGTCCTGAAATTTTTAAAACAGTCCTCTGTCAATAATTGAATCCAGTGTAAAATTAACTTCGGATATTGATCTGAAACATTACGATTGTAAAATAGAAAGCAACCGGTGTGTAGTTATTTTGGTTGTTTAGCAAAACAGACTGCTGCCATTTTTTTCAGGGGCAGCACCACATTTGGTAGTGAACCACGCGTCTCGGCAGATAGTAGGAACAGTCCTCTGTCGAGTATTTGTTTTCCTATTTTAAGAGTTTTTTTTTTAATATTATTTGTTTATAATAGTTAATAAACAAGTATGTATTCAAATCTGTTTTTCAATTGTGATACGTTTTCTATTATTTTGTGTTATTTAGTTTTTTAGTGAAAAAAACAGTCCTCTGTGCAACAGTCCTCTGTCATGTCATTGCAAAGGACACTGGTTTTTTAAGTTTTTTACGGACTTACATGCTAGACAGCGCGTCAATCTGCATCAACGTTAAAACGAGAGGATTTTGAAAAAAAAAACTAAAACTCCGGTCAAAAAAAATGAAGAAGTATTAGAACAAAAACGCTTGAGATATTCACAACTAAATATTCACAATCAAAATCAAGAAGAATTATTGAAAAATTGACAGAAAAAACAAAAAAAAAACAAAATTAAAAAGTTTCCAGAAAATTGCATACGGATATGAGTCATCGCGAGCATAAGGGTGGTAAAAGGACTTGGGAAGAGCACTGTTGCAAATCTCGCCAAAAAAAGAGCCATGATAGAAATAACAAATAATTTTAAAAAGGAAAATTCACCTGATTCTATTGGATCAATATAGGATGTATGGCGCCATTAAAATCGACAGAAATAAAATGAAGAACTCGTTAATTATTAAAGTCATCAATACATATCGTAACTGCTCATAAAAAATAAAAACTTTATTATTTTAACAAACAAAAATGCTAGTTTTTGTTCATAAAAACAGTCCTCTGTTTGGTTACAACAGTCCTCTGTCACAATTTTACACAAAACCCTCCAAAACTCAAAAACCGAGAGGAAAGTGCGTGGGCTTTTTTAATATATAAATTAGATATATTATTGCCTTACTTTGTAGTGACAGATATTCTCAATATTTTATAAAATTTGCTTAGGCCAGTCTTGTATGGACGATTTTCCAGTTAGTGGATTATGGCCCTTATAATGTTTCTAGGCATAGTGTTTTAAGAAGGATTTTTTTTAGGAACTGGTTGCATCGCAGTCGCCCATTCCCCAAAGGTGGCACCTGTTGACAAGTATCATTTATAACCCAGGTGCTCAAGATGTGGGTGCTCTAACATTGGGTGCTCAAAATGGACTCCCTTCGCGATCAGTGTGTATTCCGCTTAAAGGTAACAAAAGTGCTTCCACTCGCACGTGCCTGCTGTGTGTTGTAAAAGAAGGCCAGGTGCTCAAGTTTTGGGTGCTCAAACATTGGGTGCTCAAAGTGGACTCCCTTCCGGATCAGTGTGTATTCCGCTTAAAGGTAACAAAAGTGCTTCCACACGCGCGCTACTCGCACGTGCCTGCTGTGTGTTCTCTTAACAGCTGAGCTGCCTTTTACTATCTGTAATTAGCAGAAAATTGCTGCTAGCAAAATGCTTTGTAGCGAGCATAAAATAAAGGTAAACGTAGATAGTAAAGTATGTGATAAAGGAAGATCTTTGTCTTGATTATACGAATATTTGTCCCCATTTGCTTTGCAGTGCTCATTTAGGGGGGCTATGGCGTTAAGATGCAGGCGACGCATTAGTGAACCTTGTTGAGTTGTTGATGTCTAAAGGCAGTGGTAATAACTTATCATCAGGTGAACTTCTTGTTCGTATGCTTTATATAACATAAAATAAATAAAAAGCTACCAAATATTTCGATGTATATTTTTGATGTTTTTATGTCACTTGTGCACACAACATTTATTAAACGGAGCTTTGTAGTAGTACTAATAGTAGGAATAAGAAGAACCTGCAAATAGAAAAAATACCTTCAGTGACGGCTTAAGCAACAGTTTATTTCTTATTATCTACCCGACTGCTTCGTTGGTCAGTAAATTTCGCCAGAGGTCGTTGCCCCTACATCTATCTATTGGATCTTCCTAAAAGAAAAACCTCTGTTACGGACCGCAGACAGGCAGGAAATACGTTAAGCCTCACGGCTGAACTTCTAAGAAAAAATACGTAGGTCGATTACTAATCCCAGCTGCCAAAAGTAAATTAATTGTGGAGGCATAGTATAGATAGCTACTAACATTAATTTAAATTTACTAATGCGCAGAACGATTTTTGTGGGTGTTGCATTGCATTATTATTATTACAATAATTATAATGCAATACAACATTAGCGACGCGCCACGGCTTTGCACGGGTGCAATAGAAATTATCAATGTTTCTCTACTATATTCTGCATGTAAAATTCATAAACCTTTTTCTTGAATTATGCGGTTTTATTATAACTCTGTGTGATTAAAAAACCGCATTGAAAACGTTTGTAAAGTTTAAAAAAATTAATCATACATAGGGGCAGACGGAATAAAGTGACTTTGTTTAATACTTGTACTATTAGTTATATTACTATATTGTAGTGATTGAGGTTCATACAATTAATCAACATCAAAATTGTCACACTTATGTAATTTAACGGGAGTAAACATGATATTTCTTAACCGTGGACGCAAGCGGACTGACGGTTGTTGTAACGCAGCCGAAATTCAAGCACTAATATACTAATTCGACACAATTAATATTGCGCTTAGTCCCGTTAAATAATATTAAAGTTATAATACATCCCGAAAGTCTAAAATCTAATATCAACATTTTATTTTAATATTAATAATTCTATATAACTGCCACTTTTGGTCATCTTCCGTGAATCGTCCTGTAGTCTTGTGTGCACTTGTTCGGTAGTTAATGTACAAAATAGTAGCAAGTCCAACAGATAATAAATATGCTACGTTCTCGTGTGTGGCGCTAACGGTCCGCCGGTAAAACCTTTTACTGTAGTAATTAACGGAAAATTGCTCTTAGCAACACGGGCGATGCTTTGCAACGCGTATAAAATAGATGCAGAGACTAAAATACAGTGGAGAGCTAGTAATTGTACTGTCTTCATGCTTTTTGTGAGTTTAAATATATCATTATTTAAAATTTAACGCGTTCTAGAGAGTTTTTCTTTATTTTATAGGGAGGCAAACGAACAAGAAGGTCATCTGATAGTAAGTGATCACCGCTGCCAATGGACATCAATAACCGCACAAGAGTTGGAGATGCGTTCCCTGCCTTTGAGACCCCATACCCGAGCCAACCGAGCTCAGGCCTCCTTAATCACCAGCAGAAACATAGCCCTACAGTTACGAAGTGCTAGTCTATGTGGTCTTCTGGTGGAGGTACCCCAGATGAGCGGCTCATTCGATTGGAAGTTCCACTAAGCTCTACCCCACTTGGTGGTAACCAATGGTAATGTCTCGCTATTATTTTAGTGCCAATTCCGAAGTATGCCGAGGGCGAATCTTACGATTAAAATCTGTGCCAATAGCTGTTTGCAATACAAGAGACATCACGAATATGTACTTTGAGGATCACTTTAAATCAAGGTCTCCGGTTGTTTCAATTACACGGTGAAATGCAGCACGAATTACAACTTCACGCCAATTTCCCATGAAGTCGAAGTGTTTCCAGTCGATTCGGTTCCACTCCGATAAAGTTGTAGTTTGTTAATTAACGTTTGAATTAGTCTCAGAAGCTAAATCTAATTATTTAGCTAGGTAACTCATCACGATGACTGAAAGTGAAAACCAGTTTAAGCTCCAGTCTGTTTTAGTTCAACTCGGAGTGCTTAGTCATTAAAATACTGATTAATGACGTAACGGTACTAAACGCGATATTTATTCCCATTAAGGTCGTTTAGTTATTTTTAGTGTTTAAAATTTTTAACTAAAGGCTAAAATATGTAGTATTAATGTCACTAGCGGCTGCCCGAGACTTCGTCCGCGTGGATTTTGGTTATCGCACACATAGTGATATACTATAGCTTAAAGCCTTCTTCAACAAATGGAGTATATAATACAAAAATATTCTTTAAATTCGAACCAGTAGTTCCTGAGATAAGCGCGTTCAAATAAAGACCGTCTTTTATTATTATATTAGTATTGATTAAAAATACCATTTCTGTCGCGTATATTCCGCAAAATGTACATAGGAGTATGTTCTGTTTTTACACATAAAGAAACATAATCCTTCCTGTTACCCGCAGTTGGCCGGTTTTTTATTTATCTATAGTTTCATTTAGAAGTTGGGCTTTTGGGCCTTATTACACTAAGGTCAACTGTACAAGAAATTATCGTTGAGTGTAACCACGATGTCTTCTAACCTTCGAGTGTTTTATTTCAACTACACTTGCGGGCACATTAATAGGCACATTGCTATCATTGTTATGGGACCCTCGGTATTAAGGCGGCTACGTCTCTTAATGGGGACCCTTTTTGTATACAAGTACAACTGGTAAGTAACACCTGATACCAAGCAACCTTGTAACTATTCCGCCGAGGCCCATCTCCACTTATTAATATTAATATCTGTGTTCTAATATAGTTATAATATGAAACCTTAATTAATGACATGCTAATTCTCTATTTCAATAATTTTACGACCGAAGCTAAATTTTAGAGATGATTTAAATTAATGGTTCTGTTCATGTTGAATTGAAGAACATTAGTGGAAAAGTTGTGAATAATTTAATTTAAATTAATTTGTGTAGTGATTGAATATTATTTGCTATTTAACCCCTTTTCACTAATGAGGAACATTTTGTTTTAGTCTTGCTTGTATTTGGTAAGTCTTGATTTTATCATTGTATTCCCAAGCTCATCATTTTCAATTCATTCTTCAGAAAGTGTGTACATTCTATATTTTCATCGATAAGGATAACATTGCTTGCATGTACACAAAAATTAGTCATCGCTACATAGTTCAAACAAAATTGTAAGAATTTTTAAAACTTCGCAACTGATTTTCATCTGTTTTTTTATCGTTATAAAAGCGGGTTGCTAGTTTAATACGAGCAGGTATGTACAATGATCACAACCCTCAGTACTCTGTCAGAAAGAGTTCTCTACGAGTACAATCACATTTTGAGTTAATCATTTTCGGTGTTCTATAATGTCTTCATTCACGTTTACAAATTACCAGCATACGACCGTATCAAATTAATTACTCAATATCTCTAACTTGGTCCGAAGGTATAGAGAGTTATGTGAACAGTTATGTTAATCTTGCTATGGTAATGACTGGACATAAAAGAATAGTGATGGGTTTTGATTTTTCTTTTGGTCCAAACTAGTGTTGTTTTTGAATTAGTAGATTAAAATAATTCTACCTATGGAAGCTCTGAGGTTAAAACTCACATACTAATTTTGCAATTTAATATGCAAAGAGATGTGTAGAATTAAATGTGAGGTAGTTTTAATAGAGTCATTAGTTGTTTAAAGTCACCAACTAAATTGCTGCCTTGGGAATGGAAATAGTGCAATGAAAAGCTATATTATGCAAGTGGTGAAATTCGAAATGTGGTAAAATTTATGGATATAATTGTGTACATTGTTCTAGCAATAATAAAAAATACAATTTAACTGAAAATGTTAGACCACATTTCAACATTAATACATAAAATATTGATGTAAATGAATGCTGCTACTTAGAATCAAGGCTTTAACACTATTGTAAAAGTACATACAATAATCCATGGAATTGGGTACACGACTGACAGGTCAAATTACTAACTTTTATTAAACGTCAAAAACGTAAGCTTGTAGGGAAAATTGTATGAAATACTAAGGTTTGACGTCACAACAACATTGTCAAATGAATACTTTTTTAGTTCCGATTAACTGTAATAATTTGTTTAAAGCGCAGAAGTTACTGTGGCACAATGATAAACGATTATTTATTAATTACTTCTTTAATGTAAGAGTTTCATAATTTATTTTGAAGTCAGTCGTGTACCCTATTACCTATAAGACTTATAACAGTTTTTTATAACGGTAACTTTAAGTTGCAAAATAATTAAAAAATATTTTTGTTCTTCTCCCAATGAACCATATTCTTTTTTTGTTCTTTTTAAAATTAATCTCGCCCCGTCACTAATATCACGCGGCGGCTTCGACAAAGGGGTCGCATTAAGCGCATCTCTAACTCACTATCGCTCAACTAGTAATTAATTCATCAGCAGATTTAAATAAACATTAAATCGATTCGGTGCGTACTACACCACTTGTAGTCCACTTAGAGCACCCATTTTTAGGGCACCCGCATGTTGACCAGCACCTGGCCTGGTTAGTCAATTATTGGTTTTATTCCTTTGTAAAATTATTTTTAAGCATTTTACTTACTCCGATGGCTCAGCGACCCAAAATGTGTCGCTGTGTGTGTGTGTGTTTTTAAGCATTTTACATGAATGATATTTATATATATATCATTCATGTAAAATGTATATTTAGCATGTAAATTAATTTAGCATAAAAATTTAGCTGATTTTAACTTAATATATACCTACAAAAACTGAATAGTTTAATCTCTTATTTCTTAAAAAAACCCTGCAAATAGCGATACTACCACAATATTAGAGAGATGACGCGTTGGGTGTTAGGGAAATGAATTCAAGAAGTCCATAAAGGGCCACGGTAGCTTAAATGTTAAGAGAGCTTGGTCGGATTGCAAGAGAGATCAGATGAATGTTAATAATTTAAAAAATAATATATCAATGGATGGTCAAAGTGGACTAGGTATACACAAAGTTCAGGTGCTCTAAAACTAGTTGCACAAAGTGGATTCCACCTTTGGGTACGACCCAGCTTTTAAATAGCTCGGCAATAAAACTCTTTAAGTGTTTTGTTATTGCGTTTTAAATTAAAAGCGAAAGTTTCATCGTCAGGTACACTTAATATTTAATTTTAATTTACACCTGGAATACTTGCTCGGTTCGCCTAGTTAGTTATTCTTGTTAAGTTACTTGGGTATTGGGTAAACTTTTATTCTAACTTTTACACTCAAACATTTTAAGTTATTTGAAGGAAGCAAAAAGTAATAAAGTAACTCCTTCTGAACTATGAATTAAAACCAATGTATGAGTAAGAGAAAAAAATTGTAGCATAATAGCATAAACTCTGGAAGACAGGCCCGTTAGTGTAGCGGCTAAAGACTGGTCACAAAACCAAGTGCCACGGGTTCGAATCACAATGGAGCGGCTGTCGTCTGACCTCCGTAACCCTTACAAGGTAAACCAGACCATTTGGATCAAGTGTACCCCGCGAGATTCGAACCCTCAACCACAGGTCTTGAGCACAGTGTTCTAACCACTAACACCACGGAGGCTGTTATAATATTGCAATATTGCATTCAATGGTCTAATTAAGCTTTGACAATGGGACCTTCATTCTAAATTTCAATCAATCATCGTCATTATTGCGGGAATGCGTATTGCCATTAGCATTTAATACAAAGGATCAAATGGCATATTGGTGAATTGATCACAAGGTAATATTGTGTATGCGGTAGGTATTAAACAGCTCAACGCGAATTAAATGGTCAGATGCCCTGGCCTTACTTGTACCCAAACTAACACAGGCCATGTTATGTGGTGCGACGTCGCTTCAAATCGCGTAATGATAGCAACCAACGTATGTACGTCAGGTCAATCAAAGTAATGCTTCATTTTTCTGGTGTCGGGGCATTTTTACACCTAATTAAACTTACTAAACAGTATGAAAAAGGTTTTACTAATAACTAAAACCTTCTACAATGCCGTGCGAAATGGCGTGTTTTCCTTTAAAATTTACTTTCAGGAGATACAAATTCGTCTGTGCTTCCTCTTAAACAGTTTTCAATTTCATAATACAATTTTACAAGTAACGTAAAAAATACTACGAGTATATGAATAGAATCAAGAAAACCGAAAGGAAGACCCCACCAGTGTATGTCAATTGTATCCTTCAGAAACAGTTTCTATATTCCTCATATATTCCGTATTATATTATCGTTCCCGTGAATAAAATGTTGAGCGTAAGACAGCTATAGCGCGAATAAGATGTAAAATATGAACGCAACAATACAATAACGTGCAATAACACAATGTTATTTGCGCGAATGCGACATCGTAATAAGATCATTATGCTATCTAGTGTTGTAGATGTTGTCTCAATGAATGGCTTGGTTTCTTAGGTAAATAAATCTTGAGTTATTTGCATAGGAATTCATTAACTTATTTGTTTACTTTTTAACATAATATTTAATGGGTACAGTCATATGCCGCCATATACAAAGTAAATAAATAAATAAATAAATGCCACCAGGTTTGACTGCAGGATCCAGTCTCTATCTCCCACTCTCTAATAATACACAGGGCTAAAGTAACTAAAGCCTATCTTTAAGCACATAATGGAAAAATTATCAAAAGCTTATATTTACCATCATAGAAAACAAAATAATTTCATTTTACTCATACTTTTCATAGGTAGTGTTCCACAGTCGAAATATTTACTAAACTCATTTGAAACTTTTTTTATCATATTCATTCCGAATTGTAAATTACATTTAAAAAAAAAATTCCAATAAAATCTCAAGGTATGTACAGTTACAGTGTACACGTGTATATAGTTATGTAATTATTTTAGTAGGCCAAACCTTTGAAGTTTATTTATTGTAAACTTCGTTTATAAATAAAATATAATAGGAGGGAAAGTCAGGAACTGTTATCAAAGTTTAAATTATATAATAAGTTATTTCAGTAACATATACCGTCAGTGTTTAAACACAATGCTTCTTCGTACTATATATGTATATTTAAAGTCCTTCGATAAAAGTCGATTCTATGTATAAGCAATGATGTATCTATACTCTATACTTATATACTTGTACTAATAAATAAAGCTGAAGAGTTTGTTTGCTTGAACGTGCTAATCTCAGGAACTACTGGACCGATTTGAATAGATACTGGACGGAGTCGCGGGCGGCCGCTATAGTCGATAAAATCGTTTTATGTAAGACAATAGAATATTCGATGCGACACTTACCTTATCTGGATAGCTGAATTATTTGGAGTAGTCTGAGTACCTGAAAGGAATAAGAAGGTTATTTAGTGAATTTCGGGACAAAACTACGTAAAGTATATTAATGTTTCACTGCAAGGCAAAGGCGTCCAGAATTTGAAATCATGTTTTCGTTACAAAGATGGGTTTTGGCTTAAGCACCACGCTTGCCAAATGCGAATTGGTGATTACCCTGTCAGTGATCGGTAAAAACGACACAAATCTGTCCAACCCAGGATTCGAACCCAGGTCCTCGAGACCTCGGCCCGGTACTTAAACCACCAGACCATCGAGGCGCCTACAAAACTACGTTAGGTACTAAAAATGTTTAACGGATAAATAAGTTATGTGCTAAGGTGCCGATCGATTTAGTTGAATGTAACCTAGTCGGTTAGTAGGTAGTCTGAAAGTTTAAGGTTAAATTTTAACCCCTTGCTTCTGGAAACACGTGAACTCGTAAGTTAGTTTGCTACTAAAATTTCGTCAAGTTATGAATAGGAAGACATTAGTGTTGTGCACCCACTAGAATCCTTTGAATTTTACATGTACATAAACAAAAAACTATGATTTACTAATTATGATATCAATAACTATACCTTCATAAAACTATATAAACCAATACAATAAAGTAGCTTTCTTCAGTCTGTCCCTATGTATGCTCTCTTAAAACTACGGAACTGATTGTCATATGTATTTTTAACCGACTTCAAAAAGGGGGAAGTTCTCAATTAGTATTTTTTTATCAGGTGGAGAGATTCAAGGGGAAATAATACATGCACTTCGGTGCTAGCATCACACCTACATAATGCGAAGCCGGGGCGGGTCGCTAGTTGTTGTTAACTTAAAATAAATAAGCACAAGGGTCTTGATTAGAGGTTTTAATCCCGGGATCCCGGCCATATTTCGATCCCGAAATTTTGGGTATTCGAATTAATGAATCCCGGGATTTTCGGGATTGATACAATTTCAATTAACTCTCTTTTTACACCCTCATCATTCTGGTCATTTGGACAGAGTACTCTTACACTATCATTCAGGCTTAGTCAAGCCCATACACAAAAGCGACTGCCGACAGTTTAAGAATAAGAAGAACAAATTAAGAAGAATAATTCACTAGTTGAAATTGATTAACGTAACGTTACATACATATTTTCAAAGAGTTTAATATTTTACACCTTCGGCATTGCAACGGCATTACAACACTTGCATTATTAAACGGGCTAAAGGCGATATTCAATAGTATATGTATACTACTTGCTGCTTGACGTTTTGGCGGTGTTTAAACACAACCGTGGTCGCAAGTGGACACACAGTGGACAGTCAATTTAAATAGTTCTTCGTATTCCTTCATATATATTATATATGTATACTACTTGCTGCTTGACGTTTTGGCGGTGTTTAAACACAACCGTGGTCGCAAGTGAACACACAGTCACAGTCAGTGGACAGTCAATTTAAATAGTTCTTCGTATTCGTTCATCATACGAGATTAGACGTTGGGTGCTTTGTTAATCCTTCCTTAGATTTTCATCGCTAAAACAAGTATTTCATAAAGCGCCTGGTAGATTTTACTTAAAACTAGCTTTACGCCCGCGGCTTCGCCCATGTGGAAACCGGGTATTTTGTAAAAAAAAAGTTTTTACCAGCGGGAATATCATTTTTTTGGGATATAAAGTACCCTATTATTTAATCCGCATTTCTAACTTTACGTCAAAAAATTTCAAAGCAACAACGGTTCAATAGTTACGGCGTGAAAGCGAAACAAACAAACTCAGTTTCCAAAATATTAGTAAGGATAGTAAGGATAAGAGTACCTATTACCATATGCCCCTTTAGCATATATAGCATTGTAAAAGTATATTATTATCTAAAAACGTCTAAAAAACTTCATTTAGAAGTTAAAAAATAAAAAAACAAATTATGAAACACTGTAAATATTTGAATTTTCCTAATTATTTTTAAGCCTGCTTAGTATTGTTATCTTTACTCATATAAACTGAAAAAAATCCTTTGTCTCAATCAGGTATCCGCTGAAACCTGCCTGGGATTACTGTTTATGTAACAATTTCCTTATAAATAAGGAAATTGTAAAAACTGAAAATAAATTTATTTTCAGAAATGCCTTTTTTGTCTTTTTTATCAGGATGAAATATAATTTTGAAAAATATATGCTAAATAACTAATATTTAAACTTGATTTTGTAAGAACTTTATACCGCCATTACAATCCCGGGATTATCCCGGGATCCCGGGATCAACTTTGGAAAATCCCGAAATCCCGGGATCAGAAAAATCGACCGGGATTGAAACCTCTAGTCTTGATACATCATTATAAGCATTACTTCCACTGCGTCGTCTTGCTCCAAACTAAAACTCCAGGGACTTGTTTTATATTTTAAATTAATGTAACTCTACAACTCGCAAGCAATGTTTGTTCACGCACGAAGTTATGACGAATGTTACAATGTTCATCACCTAAGTTGAGCAAGTAAGACTTTACGCCTGTTAATTGTGCGTAACAATGCGACTTTTGAACCAGCCTGCGACATCTGTAGGTATTTGTACGTAGTGTTGGCATGTGGCAGGATTTTCGTAAAACATTTTTTTATTTAAACTTTATTGCACGATATGAAAATTGTACAAAAGGTGGACTGAATGCCTCATGGCATTCTCTGCCAGTCAACCTTGGGGTCAAACAGAGAGTGAATAGTAGGTAGGTTGTGCTATTAAAATTTAGTAAATATACGTTCATTCACTAGGATACTTAATATACATAAAATACATAATATACATATAATATATAACATAATGACATAAACAAGACTGTTGTGAAGTGTCTGTCTCGTTTATAAATTAAAATCAGAGTTGTTTAGTGGGTAATAGAACATTTCTAGCACCGCAAAATGATTGCAGGTGTAAGTAGCCTATGGGTATCAACAAAAGAAAAAGGGACACGCCAAATTTAAGTCCCACAAACGAAAAGTTATTGAAAAATACTAAAAAAACATTTCGATTGTAACCGTACTATCAAAGTAACATGCATATTTATATGGTTATTATATTACAAATTGAATAAATAAGCCAATAGAAAAAAAATACTCCCCTTTTCCTAAAAATACCCCATATTTTCTATACCATAAGGTAAAACAAATTGACACTGGCAACACTAGCTGTAAACGATATTTTCCGGCATAAGTTCTTTGAAGCGCGTGAAGTTTGCAAGTTACGGCACGCTTCGTCATAGCACAGATTAATAAAGTCAGACAGGAAGATGTTGTGTCTCTTGAGTATATACTTCGCGATAACTTTGATCTAAGTTATAATAATGTATCTTGCTAGTTGTTCCTGTCAGTATGACGATATTTTAAGGTCTCAACCTTGTATACATATATTGATTTAAAAATGTTTCTATTTAAGTTCATTTAAGTAGATTGTAAAGTTATTGTTATAAAACAAATATGTAATACTTGAAAAGATCCTAACTCTTGACTTAAATATTTACTAATATTATAACAAGAAAAAACAAATTTTATATTATATTTTAATTAGGTAGTTTTTTCGTCATAAAATACGAAATGGTATCTCTAAACCGTAATTAGAATTTTGGTAGAATTTGTACCCCTCTAGAGAACTAATACTATTGTTAGATTTTCCGAAGCATCGTTAAAAGGTTGTGTGATCAATTTCCACAGAGTCAGTTCTACACAGGTCTATTTTAGGTATTAACTAGTAATGGCAAGTTTATTCGGAGAATGCTGTGTTCATTTGCGAAAACCGGCCTAAACTTCGTTCTATTTGAATGGAGGATCGAAATAGTACGAGTGTTGGTTAGTATTTCTTCCCGTGGGTGTCGCAAAAAGGGAAGCTTAAAAACTCGGAAACTAAATAAAATATTGTTTATTTAGTTTCTAACTTTATAATTAATTTATTCACTTAAGCTTGATCATTATACATATCTATAATATAAAAATGAATCGCGAAATGTGTTGGTAAGCGCATAACTCAACAACGCCTGGACCAATTTGGCCAATAAATTATTTTTTTAAACGTCGTCCAAGGATGGTTCTTACAGCGAGGAAAAATCGTATAATTGCCGGGAAAACTCTAAAACCAGCCCTGCCAGATTACTATTTTTTTGACAGGACGAAGTCTGTCGGGTCAGCTAGTTAAATATATAAATTATCTCCGCTCAGAAAGAACCAGTTTCTTTGACAATTTTTATGTAAATCTTTGTTCTCTTGTCTATGTTTGAAAAAACGCATCAAAATCTGCACGTTGAACTTCAAAGTTTTCTTCAACGTAGTGATAATTTACACAGCCGTCGCACAATGTAAACTTAAAGCTAAAAATAACACCCGACCTGAGAAGAATAACTAAAAGAAAATCGCCATAACTTAATGCAATAAATCTTCAGTACTGGTAGTTGTGGAAGCTTTATTTCGTAATATATCATAACACTATGTTTACTGCCACCGTACCACACAGGCCAGGCTAAAATACGATGAAATAAACAATTTATTACACGCATACATTTTATTACCTGCTTTATAGTTTTATTATTTCAGTTCGGTGATCCCAAGGGAAGTTTGCACGATACTTTTGTTCCTTTAAGGAATTTACAGCGGTATTTTTAAGAATAGGAACTTGGAATTTGCCCGGCGAACTTTAAGTGTTAACTACCCCGTCTAGTAACGTTTAATTATTATACTTTTAATTTTACTACGAGCACCAGCTCGTTAAAAGTTGGTTTCTTATTTGTAGTTAAGACTTATTTATTGATTACCAGGCTTAGAAATCTAGAAGGAAAGAAGAAAGATTTCTTTCATGATATAAAATATATTGAGTAATAAGACCTTATTATTTTCGAAAGTGGAAAACACCCTTACGTCTTTCTTTTTAACGTCAGAGTATTTTTTTTCTATATGATAGGAAGGCACGTGATGATGGTAAGTGATCACCGCTGCCCATGGACATCAACAACCGTACAAAGACGCTGATGCGTTGCCGGCCTTAAAAACTCCATTCCCTCCCCAACTGAGCTCTGGCAACCTTACTCATCAGCAGAAACATAGCACAACAGTTATGAAGTGCTACTTCACTGTGGTTATCTGTATTTATTCGAAAGTCGTCTACGCCATCTAATCTACTATCAGTATGTAAAGTACTGTTCATTCAGTGGATACTAGTGGATACTTCATGTTTTCCTGACCAAAATAAATGATCCGTAAAAGGTGTTTTTACACCATGACTCCATACTTAAATAGACAAAAATACCTATTGTGTCCGGGTCACTTCCGTAACACATAATGGTTCCTCGCAAAATCCGGGCTTTGGCGCCTAATCTCGACGATTAAACAACGTAGGGTATACTTGCAAAAGTGAGTGTAAGCAGACGCATTATCCTACTTAAATGGCCCGGTGGGATAAACATCTCATATGTTGAGATAAGACTCGGGCCTTACTCGGCAGCTTTACGGACCTTTAGTGAAAGATTTATTCGATTCAAAAGTGTTGTAGCGATGGAGTATAATTTTTTGACACGTGTAAAAAGTGTGTTGTGTGTGCTATTTTCTCGCTCCGTAAATATCTGTATCTATACTTACTTTACTTATATAAGGTGTAACAAAATATACTGCAAATATTTTAAGGGCGAATCGTTTAGTGGAAATGTAATAAATTTGTCTAGTATTTTTTTTGTAAATACGCTAGTTTCCGAGAAAAAAAAATTAATTGAGTGAATAATTGGGAAAAGTACAAAATTTGTGATATGCAAGACAGCTGGTCGTGTCTTATCAGTGTAATACAATTACTACACTTGTCTTGCCCCAAAAGACAAGTGGTGGAGAGGGGGCGAAGCTTACAGGACGAAAAGTGCAAATTGGCCAATGCAGAAAATGCAAAATTTGGTAGGCTTAATTTTGACTTTTTAATGTCTGATATTGATTACATTGCCACTAAAGAATTCGCCCTTAAAATATATGCAGTATATTTTGTTACCCTATATAATAAAGCTGAAGAGTTTGTTTGTTTGTTTGAACGCGCTAATCTCAGGAAATCTCAGAAAATCTCTTTTTTTTTCGAACCAGTAGGGTTCGAAAAAAAAATATTTTTGTGATAGATTGACCATTTGACGAGGAAGGCTATAGTTTACAACTATGTGATCGGAAACCGCGTTTAGCGCGCGTCGTTAGCGCGTTCAAACAAACAAAGAAACTCTTCAGCTTTAATATTAGTATAGATTCGCCAACTTGCCATTAAACACTCATGTATACAACGTCATCATCTGAACTCATTAAGAGTTTTTTCTCTCTCAAGTTAGTTGAATGACTAATACCATGACTATGTTAGTCATGAATGATGTAATCTCACATACTAAGGCTTAAAATTTAAAAAAATATTTATTTTTATAATATGTCAATTTGGCAGAAAGTCAATGATCAAATCTGATGGTAAGCAATAAATAGCAAGACATAAATCGGGAAAAGTGCAGATGGTAATATTATCTTTATAACAAGCGCATTATAATTTACGAGCTTTGCTCACAAGACCTAGACATCTTAGGATTAATATTCTAGGATTCTGCCAAGAGCTGCCCCATTCGAGGTAAATGATAGCATGCTTGTGCTATTCCGTGAACCATGAAGGGGTACAGGGGGTTCACAGGGGGTTCACAGGGGGTAAAAAGGGGGTTAACACGGTATTACTGTCGCGTTATTTATCTTGTTTGTAACCACAAATGCCAGAAAACTTCGTCGGTCCCCCGACGACAGATGTATGGAAAACTATCTCGCAAATGTAAGGAAATAATGTTTGGACTAAGAACTTTTTGATGGTGTGATTTGTTGGTGAATGATTGATGAGTGAACGTGAGCGAAAGATTTGTGAGTGAATGATTAAATGATGGGATGAAGTGCGAAGGACTGATTGGCGCTACTGAATATTGTAATGGAGTGTCCTTCGGCTTAAACTAGAATTCAAGGTAACATAACAACTGAATCTTTTACATTACCAATCACACTTATATTATAAAAGTGAAAGTTTTGTTTCGATGTTAGTCCGTCAGTCACGCTGAAACTTCTGAACGGATTTTGATGAGGCATAACTAAATTAGGTAATAGGATACTTGTTATTAAATGCACAACTGGAAAACCGCGGGTAAACGCTACAAACATAACAATTATCTTCTAACGTTATTAAGAATACATTAATTTTGCAGGTATAACAAAGTAAATCTAAATGGAGAATCGAAACTTATGCGAATGATATTTAGTTGCTAGATAGTTTATTGAGCGCCAAACTGAGGAAATAATGGATGCTAGATTACCGAAAAAAGTTACATACTTACGTTACTTTGGTTGAATTATTCGTGAAATGGTTTGCATTTGAACTCATTCGCGTTAACGTAAATTAAGCTGCAATATGTCTCCTCTACACTTTTTTTTAATTTTTAGTGTAAATAGGTAGCAAACGAATAAAAGGGATGCCTGATGGTAAGCAATCAGCGCCGCCCATGGACAGCCGCAACACATGGTTACGTAAAAGTATATTTTTTTATGGTAGGTACAAGCGTCAAAATAATTCAAAGCAACTTTAAGTAATTGACAAAAAAATAATTGACATATCCGTATTTTTATTACTTTTATTTTGTATTCGTATTGAAATCAATCGAGCATAATTTCTGCCATGGCAAAAACGGCACTTACGAGCGAGTATGTCCAATCTAATGACTAAAAGTCAATTTTTTCAGTATTAGTCAACATTTTCCGCTCAATCACCTGTCTAAAAATCACTTGATACAAATTATTAATTATATTAACAGTTGACATGACAGTAGACATTTATTTTTACTGGTTAACGATTGAAAGATAAAGGTAACTTGTTAACATGGTAATAGAGGCTTAAACGCAATGAGTATTAAGACTAAATCTGTCTGTGAGTTGACGAAGTGACCGTGTATAAAGCGCGTAAAGCCGTTGATCCTGCGCCTGATCTCTCATCAGTCGTGTCAGTTTGATGTCACATCTAGTTACTACTGTATTAGGAAACACAGATTGTAATTATTGTTCGTGTGTAGGTTATTGTTTCTAGCGCAATATAATAAATATCTTATTGATTAAATGCTCGCGAAAAATCACAATCACACTCTTCTACATTGGTTCGAATGATGTCAATTTTTTGTTATGGCTTACGGAATATGAGGATTTGACAGTTCACTTTAGCTGACATTACTAAATTTTAAGTTAGATGAGTTCAAGTTTACTTTAAGCATAATTAATTAGAAAGAAAAACCTATGAGCCAGTGGAGAAGGAGCAGGAAAGCGGACCCTGGACTCCGAGGCAATGGCCGAGGCTGCGACCGGGATAAGCGCTAGGATGATGATGAATTAGAAAGAAAAACCTATGAGCCATTCGTTTTAAGGAACTATGAAATGTATAAGTCTAATACTAGTGTACATCATACCTACAATTTAGTATCCAGTTAATCTCGAGAGTGGCCGCTGTTTCCCAAATCTTGACATGCATCATTTATTATCAAACAGTAACCGTCCTAGGCATAGAAGCTTCACTTTGCATAATTACACGAGAACCAGACCTCTGGTATTACTTACTATCAGGCTTCAGCTATACAAGGTATTGAGTGAGAATGTTACCTCAATACGTATTAAATACGCTCCCTTGACCTTACGTTATGTGAATATTGCGGCGAGCATAACGTGTTAACTTGGATTGCAAGATAAATGGCGACTTTCAAGCATGTAACGTGAAGAAATACTACATATGTTTCCTTTATATTAGACCACTACAGGGTAGGGTAAAAAAGTTTATGCAATGCTAAAGAAACCTTGTAGGTCAATTTTCTAAATAAATTGTTAGGTTTAAAGATTCTTTATTTCTCAATAAAAACATATTGTCACTTACTTGAGAACAGAATGTACAATTTGGTTAATTTATATTTCTGTCGTTCGCATCGATCAATTTTATAGAAAGCATTATCCCAGAATGTTGTCCGTTTGAAAAAGAAGAGTACCTATGTAAAACTTTAACATGTAACATAATATGAGTGTGGCTCATTCAACGAATTCCAAAATATATTGTGTAAGTTTCTTTTTAAATGCGTTGATTGGGTCAATGCTTTTTATAGATGACGGTAGTTTGTTAAACATCTGTGCTCCCTCATAGTTAACCGTTCGCTTGCCGTAATTCGTACGAATCGTAGGTAGAACCAAATAACTAGCTCGACGGCGCGTGCGCTTCGTAACCAGATGAGACCGAGTCAATGTGATCGACGTATGGATGGTCTTATGCAGTATTTTATGTATGAGCAAGCAAGTATAATAATAATATAATTGTTTAATGTTCATAATGCGAGTCTCTTTGTAGATCCTTTTGGTAGGTGTGAGGTACGGATAGTGGAATAGTAATTTTATTATTTTGTTTTGTATTACTTGGAGCTTAGATATTTTAGTTTTTCCAGCATTACCCCAAATTTCTACAAGGTACATTAAATGAGATTTCACAAGTGAGTTGTAAATATTGTATCTGGCTTTTCGGGGTATACATCGTACTACAGGTCGTAGTGAGCACATCATTGAGGAAATTTTTTTTTGGATAATGTCAATATGGGTCTGCCATGTCAATTGTTTCATTTCCTATATTATTATTTTTTATGACAGAGGCAGCAAACGAGCTAGCGCGTCGCCTGATGGTAAGCAATCACCGTCGCCCATGGACATCCGCGACACCAGAGGTATCGTTGATGTGTTGCCGGCCTTAACCCCATACCCTCCCCAACTGAGCTCTGGCAACCTTACTCACCAGCAGAAACACAGCACAACAGTTACGAAGTGCTACTTCACTGCGGTCTTCTGTAAGGTGGAGGTACTTCCCCAGACGAGCGGCTCATTCGAGTGGAATTTCCACAAAGCTCTACCTCTCTTAAATATGTATTTCTTTTACTTTATATGTTATACTTTCAAACTTATGAAACTCACGAGTTTTATATGAGACATTTATTTTGTATAATTTTTATTGAGTGTTTCATCGATAAGCATTATCCACAATCTCTTTATCATCAAATCTAGGCTTCGACGTTAATTGGAAGTAGGTGCACGAGCTCTTATGCTTTTAATTGTACTTCTGGTAACTCATGCATTGCACAATTTGCATAGTTAAAAGGTACTTACATTATTTTATACTATCTTCTTTACGTAAAATTTATTTGAAACACAATTTTGTTGCCCTCTGTAAAGTTAGCCCGAGCAACTCTTAAATGCCTTTCGAGGGTCTAACTAAGACAATTCCGGAATTGGCGCTTTAAATATTAAAGATCCGACCTCCATTGAGGAAAACTGACAGCTTGAGAAATGGAGGTGTGGGCAAATCCTATTTTTTATTAGGAGAACGTCGATTGGCAATCCGGTCGCTTCCCGATGTTACCAATCCCACACGTTTTGTTCAAAGTGTTATGTGCAAGCTGCACTCATGCATATGAGCTTTAGTACCATAGCAATAGAGTCGGATATTGAACTAGTACCTCCATATTGCCTGGACTGAACTAGATTACTCCGTACGGGGTACTGCAGTGCTCCAACGATGAAAGTTCTAAGTGAGATTTTGTTACAATCACCTTTTAAATTGTCGTTACTAAGTTTTGGGGTATGAAATACGGTTTATATTAGTTTCGTGAACTTAGTGCACTTTGAAGTAAGGAAGTTACATAAAGGAATAATAAAAATATTGGCTTTCTTAACTTAAAACTGGATTGAAAACTATTGTGTCAAATATTTTAAAGTCTGTTGTTTTGTTAGTCAACACTGATACTACAACATCATCGCTTAAGAAAATACACCTTACACCTGCGACATACAATAAAAAAGTTTGACCTATTGGATCGAATCCTTCTCACCACTAGGTATAAAGCATTCGGCTTTAAGCATATATGTATAAGTATCATAATAGGTCTTTACCTATGAAATTGCCGTTCCGCAGTACTGGTTATTTCAAATCCGAATATTTTTTATTTGGCTATAAATTGTAATTTCAAATTAATTTTGTTTTAAAAACATGGTATTCTTTTTCTAAAAACAGTCATTAGTTTAATGATAAGTGTGGAAATTTCATCGCATTTTAATCTTTTTCGTCATCATGGAGACGTTAAAATCGTCGTGCATCGCAGCACAAGCGGCACACAACATCATTGACGTGTACGGAGCTAACACTACAAACCAACGCACCACCAGATATTGGTTTGCTCGCTTCCATTCTGGAAATTTCGACCCGTAGAATGAACCCCGTGGTCGTCCGAAGACTTTGGTCGTCAATGACGAATTAAAGGCGATTGTAGAAGCTGATGATACACAATCTACGGCTGAATTAGCAGCAGCTTTCGACGTAAGCATCAAAACAATATTGGGTCATTTGCGTCAAATTGGCTAGGCAAAAAAGCTGGACAAATGGGTGCCCCACGAACTGAACTCACAATTGAAGCAATATTGAACCGCATTGTTACCTGCGATGAAAAGTGGATTCTGTTCGATTACCGCAAGTGCTCAGCAAGTTGGTTGGATCCTGGTTCAGCACCTAAACAATGCCCTAAACGAAAACTTACCCCTAGAAAAGTGATGGTCACTGTTTGTTGGTCTAGCGCCGGTGTGATTCATCACAGCTTCTTACCAAACGGGGTGAGCATTACTGCAGATGTGTACTGTGAAGAACTGCACAACAAATGGTCTCCAAGTTGCAAGAGCATGGGCTGGAAGTTCTCCGTCATCCATCATACTCACCAGAGCTTGCGCCTACTGAATACCACTTTTTTTCCAGAATTTAGATAACTTCTTGGTGGGGAAAAAATTCAATACGCGAGAGGCAGTACAAAATGCCTTTGAAGAATTTATTGCATCCAGCCCAACTGATTTTTATAAGAAGGGCATAAATAAACTGCCACGGCGTTGGCAAAGATGCATGGGTTATTACTTTGACAAATATAAATAAAAAAATCTTTAAAAAAAATCGATTCAACTTTTCCATGTAAAACGGCAATTTCATAGGTAAAGACCTAATATTATAAAAGCCTTACAATAAGTTTGTCACATTATTTTACAATGACATTAGTAGTTTAATTTGCTGAAGTGTTATTACTAGGCTAGCAACAAGCTTGGTCAATCTTTTCGCCAAAGTGACACAAAAGGGCAAAATTTCAAAGATTCAGTAATGAAAACGAAAGGTTTCGGTCTGCGAATAAATACATCGGATCGTTTTAGTCTGGCCAAGGAAAGTTGAATTCGGACCACGTAGTGTCATCACTAATGGAGACAGAAAGTCACGTAGACCGTCATGCGAGCGATCGAGCGGCGCCGATACATTTACAATACATCACGTACTCGTGTTTGGTGAGTACAGCCAAGTTCTTGCGCTGTGTGTGGATTACTGCCGCCGGATCAATCTATCGTAGTACCAGCTTTTTCTGCTGAACTTATGAGGTATGCCTCGCCTATGTGGAAGGGCTGTCGCCAGATCAATCTATCGCCGGATCAATCTATCATATTTTTCTGCTGGAGAAGTAGAGGAGGAGCTTTGTGGAACTTCCACTCGAATGAGCCCCTCGTCCGCGAACCACGCACGTATTGTCAGCTCACGGAGCCAGAGTGTCACCGTAATTACACAGTAGTGTGTGCAAAGGGCAACAAAACTATGATTCTTATTTTCTGTGGACTGGATGGTTTTAGCATAGTTTTAGCATTCGTTTTTATAATTTTAGTTTTGAATTTGTCAGCTTACGGAATACCGTAAGTTGTGGCAAAAAGCGTGTTTCTAATGTGTCTACCTTCATAAATATTTACAATACTTTTCTGATTCTAAAAATCTTTAAACAACTTAGCTCAACTCTACCGTGCGTCCTTCTAGGCGTTGTATAAGAAAACCTCGGGCAAGTATTACGCGGAGACTATTATGACGGAGGGCGCTTGAATTTGCGCTAAGGGCCGGGTTTGTACGGCACGAGTAGTTTTTACCTGTCCTCCACAATGCCTTAGGTCTTTATTGTTGGATGAACCCGTAGTGGACCCAATTTCATACGAAATATATTAAAGAGTTTGTGTTGAGATTAGCGTTGTATATTTTTGTTAGTGACGTCTAGAATTGAAGAACCCCATGTCTTCCTGAAGCCGTTATGATAAGCGGCTATGTGACATTTTGGGGGATGGGCAACAGTGTTCTCCTGTTTATCGTTCAGAATATGGCAGTGAAACAACAATTTCCAACTTCTCTTCTGGAAGAACAAAATTTACGACTAGCAGAGGACTTTGAAAGAATGTAGACTACGATTTTAAGGAAAATCAACACTAATTCCAAAGCTATATTAGGAACCCTATGGACAATAATATAAAAAACTCGTGAACATTACCTTAAAATGTTTTTTTAGTTTCGTTACCTTAGGGGGGATCATGTAAAGTGAAACATACTCAAATTACGAGACAATGGTGACGAACCATTAGAACATTAAACTTTTGTCATCACAACTTCTCCACAATAATTATTTGATATCTTTAAAAAGACCTTAACATATAGAATTGAAAGTCATCAAATGTTTTGCGTAATTATGTAATTGGGATCTTCCCGTTTAATTATTTGTCAAATAAATAAGTAAATAATAAATATTTTTTTTGTCATAAAATACTAGCAGCCATGCTAGGGCACATCACTAGCTTTTATATTCAGCCGCAGGATGTTCATTACCGGACAAAGGGCAAACCCTTAAATTTCCATAGGAACCGGATGCAAGAGGATTAACTTTCCTCCAATATGTTGTTGTTAAATGAACCGAAGAGGGAACTTTTTTACCCTAAAAATATTTTGTCGGTCTCGATGTCGTAGTGGTCAGGATTTTTTTTATACTTGGTGAATGCTTTTACGCATCCTCGATCTTGGTGACTAGGTATGTGGGACTCCGCTGGGGCGACTACTCACTGCGACGAGGTTCGATCTCAGGGGCCTATAGCACGTCGTAGCCGTATAGGTAGTAAGTTGCGGATGATACGAGTAAAAGTACATATGTGAACACTGGTCAACTGTTTTATTTACACTGTTTCGGTATTACATTGTTACAGAGGTTATTATAGATAGAGCTTATAGATACTTGGTGGATATTATATTTAATAGTTAGAATAATTTTAAGAGATGTGTCTAGCTCCGCGGCATCTCTAGGTCTGTCGATGACTGCTCCAAAAATGCGAAAATAGAACATTAATAGACAAATTATGAATTTTGAATTTTGAAAGGTAGTTAATTAGCGACCAGTGGGCTGGTTAGATATTTCCAGTCATCATGAAGGCCTGAACATCCATGAAGGAAGGAAAAGGCACCGTTACACCTCTAAACGCCAAGTTCCTCACGAGTCAACTTATGTGGCCATTGGGGACCAGGATGGCAGGCACTTCTATTGGCCATGGTGACTTACCTCGATAACGGGCCTCCTATTATAAGTGGTTAGGATTTGCTTGGACCACGGAAGGTCGCAGGTTCGGCCGAGATTTTCGAAATATTCAGGCCATTTCGGAATTGGGTCTGGGTGTTGATTGGGCGCAATCAGGTATAATTGGGAGCTCATACATAGTACGCGTGTTGCCCTGGTTTGCGATCAATCAAATGATTGACTGACGTACTTCTAGAAGGGGCATTAAATTCAGTAGAAAAATATTTCAAACGTGAAGTAAAAGACAAATTGAAGTCAAATATAATCAAAGTCGAGTAAATTTATGAATATTCGTCAAACGTGTCCTAAAATCTTTTTGGAATATTCTTACTGCGTCTGCAAAAATTACTCTAACTTCATAAATTCACTCTTGGCGTCGCGTTTTTTTTTCACTGGTTATCTGATTTACTTATTGAATGACATCAACAAAGCATATTATTTCTACACTTTACATAATTGACTTATTATGTTTTAAAACACATGATACAGTGTTGCCTTTATTGCAGGCTATCACGGCATGCAAACTGTGTAATTGAGAACAATAAAATGTGCATAAGAATGTAACAAAATAGTCACGGCAGAGTTGTTGGAATTTATAACATAACGCATTCGTGCAAGTCTCAAAATTCAGTTGACAGACCAATTTACTATGATTGACCTAGAGAATGCATTTGGCTCAGTTCAGCACGAGCTGATGTTTTTCGCGTTAGAATGGTATAACTTCCCCCCTTTGGTTTTAGATTTGATTAAGTCATATTATTCTAATTTATCTTTTGTAATTAGCTGTAAAGACGGTTACACAAAACCTTTAAATTATAATATTGGTCTATTTCAGGGATGCTGTTTATCTCCTATAGTATTTAATGTAGTTATAAATATTTTAATTGACACTTTGATTTTACAGGAGAAGAAATGGGGTTATCGGTTTAAAATCAATAATCAGTACACAGAATCAATCCTAGCCTTTGCTGACGATCTCGCAATCTTGACACGAAACCCGAAGCAGTGTCAAGTGTTATTGAAAAAGGTGGATGAGTTCTGTGCTTGGACTGACGGCATGAAGGTGAAACCAAGTAAATGCTATTGCTTATGTCTGGGTAGACGAGATACGAAATTTACATCTTATGACCCTGGACTCACGATTGGCGGTCAGAATGTTGCCACAATTTCTGAAGCGCTCCCGTTCAAATTTCTAGGCAGAAAGATAGACTATAGAGGCCGCACACCATCTTTGGAGGGTATTGTTGAGGATTTCATTGATTCCATTAGTAGGGTTGAGAACCAACCCATAGGGAACATTAAGAAGCTATGGATCTACAACAACTACCTGTCATCGCGCTTGTCTTGGCCTTTCCTCGTGTACGACTTCGGAAAAACCCTTTTGTCGCGACTAGATGCCGTTGTTGTGAAATCGTTGAAGTCTTGGACTGGATTAGCTCACTCGGCAGACCCCTCTACACTATTTAGGGGCAAAAATAGTTTTGGGATGAACCTAAACAAGCCATCGGAGCTATACAAACATCTTAGAGTCACCAAGATGCACATTCTGGGTAAATCGAAAGACAACGCAGTGGCAACACTCCCAAAAGATAAGAATATGAGTGAGTTAGAGTCTAGGCTACGGTTCCATAAGCAGTTTATGGTGGGAGCGCAAACAAACAGGGTAGGATTGGGATGTCAAGGAAGAGAGGATGACCGGAACATCATTAAGTCTTTTCTGCGAATGGATGAAGATAACGAGTATAGAGTACATGCGCTTAATCTCGAAATGCAAAACGAGTGGGTGTCCCTTGGTGAGTTTTGTATCCCTTTAGCATTGAAGTGGCGGTCGATACTGTACGATTGGTCTCCAGCGCTGCTTAAATTCTATCTGAATGCCTTTCAGTTGACCCTACCCGATCAGAGCAACCTTGTAAGGTGGGGAATGGCGGTGGACAAAACCTGTTTGCTCTGTGGTGAGGCCGTAGGTACCGCAAGGCATTTGTTGGTGGGATGCAGAGTACTCCTAGACAGAGGTCACTACTCTCGCCGCCATGACGGAGTGTTGCAGATCATACGTGAAGCGGTGAGCCTTTCAATAGCAAGAGCAGCAAAAGGTTTGACGACGAATACAAGGAACATCAACTTCGTCAAGGAAGGATCTACCAAGAAGTCCAAAGTCAAACCTTACTCCATCGTTAGTGTAGCTCCAGATTGGAAGATCATGATGGACACGTATGAAAAGCACTACAGTATTCCAGAGGACATTGCGTTATCGTCGTCTAGACCAGACCTTTTCATTTATTCTAGAAAACTTAAGCGCGTACTGTTGGTAGAACTTACTGTTCCATGGGAGACAAACATTCCCAAAGATCACGCGTTTAAAACAAATAAGTATTATGACCTAACCAACGAAATGACTAAAAATGGTTATATAGCACGGTTGTATGCTGTGGAAGTGGGTGCGAGAGGTATACCAGCGAAATCTCTCTACAACCTACTGAAGGACTTAGGATTACCAAGATCTAATATTAGCTCGTTACTGGAAAGAGCAACTAAAGCTGCTTTACTCGGCTCATACCAAATATGGTTGGGAAGGGAGAGGAATGTCATCGGTGGAGGTGATCGTTAGTATACTATAAAGGGGCCCCTTAAACCTACACGCTGGGTCGCAAGTCCCAGGCGCCGACTGACATTCCTCTCTGTTCCACGCGATGGACCCGGCACCCGCACGGAGAATCCATGGATAGCTAAGAAGTTCGTCTCTTGTTTCAATGGATAAAATAGGCCACCTGGCTATAAAAATTAAAATATTCAGTTACTTTATCTATACTTATATATTAAAGCTGAAGAGTTTGTTTGTTTGAACGCGTTAATCTTAGGAACTACCGGTTCGAATTAAAAAAATATTTTTGTGTTGCCATAGTATGAGACTCCACGTGTGCGGAAACCGATAACCTCGCGGAAAGAGTCACAGGCGGCCACTAGTATGTGTAATAAAAACTAAGATCAAGATTACCAAAACATTTGCCAAATGTATGTTGAGTTGACGATCACCCGTAGCCGAGTTAAGTTTGTGAAAACCGACACAAATGATACCCGACCCGTGAACTGAACCCAGGTTCTGAGATCGCGGCCCAGCAATTAAACCACCAGAAAAACTGGCTTTAATATATTATCCTTATGTACAATAATTTAAAAACCCTTAGGTGTGAATAAAATAAAAATAATATTCCTTTCTTATAACCATGCTGCCGCGCTAGGGTCAAAATGCTTTTAAAATGGAGCATAAATCGTGAGAAGAAGACTGAGACAGTTTATTTACATTACCCTACCTGCTTATTTATTAATGTCCCCCTGTTGTATACTTTGGCCGACAAGAGACAGATTTAAGGCGCATTTTGTGAACAACAAATAAATGTAATGAGAGTGACGGCGTGATAAATTCGTTGCAAAATACGAGAATTGAACCCATCTGTTTCAGTTACGAGTTGTTTTCATGAATAGAGGACGAACGGCTGTACGGTTCGCCTTATAGAGACCATAGTCGTCATCCCACCACATCTTTAAGAGAGGTGGGGCTTAGTGGAACTTCCACTCACAAGATTTAATTATATTGACAGGCGATGACGGCGCCGCACGTGGTCTAACGTGTATTTATAAGTCCATTTTGAGCAGGTACTTTATTACGAGAGGTAGATCTTAGTAGAAATTCCACTCTTATGATCCGCTCGTCTGGAGAAGTTCCTCCACCTTACAGAAGACCACAGCAAAATCGTACTTCGTAACTGTTGTGCTATGTTTTTGCTGGTGAGTAAGGTCGCCAACGCTCAGTTGGGGAGGGTATGGGGGATAATTCGTGTAGGCATAAATTGCATTGATATCTAGCAAGAACCAGAAATCTTCCCCTCTATTTCATGAATAAAGATTTTCTAATTCCCCCCGACATTGTGTAGTGATTAGTAAATTATTAAGCAGTACAGCAGTTGGTGAAATTGAGAATTACAAGACGTAAGATCTTTCAGGCATCAGGCTTTGATCTGATTATAAGTTTTGCATTCTTGATATTATGGTACGTAAGACAACTTAATGTATGCTTAAACTTAAACTAAGTATATAATAAAATGCGAAAACATTAATTTTTGTGTGTTTTTTAAAGACATGGCACAGGCAGATTAAAAAAAATATGATGGTTGAACAGACAAATACTTACACATAATGTCAAAAGTCAAATATCTGTTACTGCGTTATAGAATTGCTAAAATTATATAACGTAGGTATTTGGGGAACACAATTTAATGTTGAAATAACTACAAAATTAATGGTGGAAAATCAAAAAAGTCAATAAGTAAATGCTCGTACTCTTTTTTCGATGTTAATAAGCCAGTTATTAAACTTTAGGTCACGTGACAAAATACTTATATGTACATATTTTGTCCCAAGTGAATTTTTACACATTTTTTCGGCACAGGGTAAAGTCGTTAAAAGACCCGAAATAATAATTTATTTTTATCCTTAATACCTCATTTTCAGGAAAAGTAGGTCAGCCATTGAACTATCTGACGTAATTTTACGTATTTTTATCATGAGTGGAATTTCAATACATTGTATTTTTGCAAGAATTTCGAGTAATTATGTAAATTCACTTCTGACAGTCAAGTATTTGGAATAAACTTTGCTTTTATCTTTATTTGTATCGTAGAGATTAATCTCCGTGGCCGAAATTCGAGTACGATTATTACACATCATTACTTGCGAAGCGAGACCAGTAAGCAGTAACCAAATAATGCTAAATGAGCTTTGCATTCCTTGTTCTCCGTACAGTCAGCGTCTGAAATATAGTGACACTCAGGGTACTCGAATAAACGGGTCGAACATAAGCCTGGCGGCTGGCAGCGACCTGTCCTGATGCGAGCAAAAGGAGAAACTGGAGGGGTTTAGTGGGTAGTGGGCGCTTATTTTGTGCGCCCGAGCCCCTCACACGGTCGCGGGCTTAGCTAGCCCGCGGCGACATGGAGCGTCAAAGCATTCCCCTCCACAAAAAAAAAAGAGTACTCGAATAGAAAGACGCATCCAAATAGACAATAATGTCGGTACACTGTCTAATCGTTCAAAACGACATATAAATAGGTTCAGTCAAATCGCAATCATTATTTTTTTTTTTAATTATACATAGTAACAGCCATCGCGTTGTAACACCATTTTTTCAGTTTTACTGTTTTATCACTTGGTGCAGTATAGGACCGGCTGTGATCTTAGGTCGAGAGGGATAGTCATGAATGGAGGGGTCGTTATAGTATTGTTTGTCTCTAATTTTATGCTATGTTTGTTTTCCTGGATTGAGAGGTCGTCACTTGAATGAAGTAATATTCTAATTTTTACCTGATTTGTTGGCGAGAGGGTTAACAATTTATCATTCCACAACCATTGGTTCATTCCTTTGACGCTGTTAAAACTATTTTAGCGGTTTATAGTAGTAAATTTATGAATTTTATAACACTTTTCTGTTGTCGAAATAAACAAAACCTTGTCAAATAAGAACGGTGTCAGTTTGACAGCGACACCTGACATTTGACGTTTGCGTGCGCTGCGTTTTATTTTTACAGGTGTAGGCGCTAATTGTTTTTAGTCTGTTAAAATGTATAATGTTTAATATCTAATTTTGCTAAGCTAGGGTTTGCCGGAATGAATTGATTTTCCGAAGTCTTCCAAATTAATTATTCTAAAGTATTTTTAGTAGATTGTGTCTATGGTTGAGCGCGATGGTTACGAATCCTTGGTCAGTGTGCTTTGGCATTTTTTTTTCTCGTTTGTCTATGGGTGGGTGAGCGATGACAAGTCTTTTTGATGGAGATCGCCATCCCTCGAGTGAAGTGGACGAGTAATCCTGGGCTGTCTCCCTGAGGAGCCTTTTTATATCCACCAAATGCGGTGAAGTTTCGTCCCGCGTCTTCCGAGATGCATTGTGCACCGTACGCCCAATAAAATGGTGAGTATTTCAAGCCGTTGATGTGTAAATGTTCCTCGAGGATGTATCAGCCATAGGCACGTGCTTGTAATTTTTGTCTTATTGTTTTAGATCATTTGATTTACCTGTGCTCCGGCCAAAGAGTCTCTTTGTGAGCTGCAAATCCCAGTGTTCTGGTAAGAATATTAATGAAAATTTTATTGTTCGGCATAGCCAAATATGTCACGTTGTGAAGTGCTTAGAATGTCGACTTAATTTGATCATTGTGGTGATTGCAGGGCTCCATAGACCGGCTAAAAAGCCTTTTGGGTGTGAATGTCGGCAGCTCGGTGTGCCGTAGACGTGGCGTGGACACGTGGTACCCCCCGCCTGTCAAAATGTCGACGGTGAGCTGATCGCAGAACCGATTTTGCATTGGCTCGGAGTCAAGGTACTGATGGCAATGGATTTAATCATTTAGGGCCGTATTTATTTCAATTTAACAAGTGTTCAACTTCCCCGTGTTGACTTCTCGGTCGAGGCCGATGGAGGAAGCGCAGTGACTTTATCTCGACTTAACTTTGATAACTGAACAAAAATTTCAAATAGTGTTTGTTATTAGTGAATAGTTAGTAGTGAATTTCAAATAGTTTTTATTAGACATGATTTGTGGGGTGTGCATGCGTACTGACTTGGCTGACTCTCTATGTTGAGCGGTGGGCTGACCTTCAGGGCTGGTGGTTTGAGTAGGTGGTATCAGACTTTCCCAACACGGTCCTCCCATCGGTACTGAATGTACAGCTGACCGCCCAATATAGTTGGTCAGATGCCACCCCACCATAACGGGCATGCTTAAGCTAATCCCGATTTACTGATAAGGTGTAGTACCATGTGTGATAAGGTGTAGTTCGCCGGACGAATGTTAATTACTGTCTCGGTATCATGTAATTTTTTTTTTACTGTATGTAACTGCTCCTGTTTTTCAACTGAATCTAATGTGTATCGAAATACTTAGTATTAAACCAGTCTACTTTTAAATGAAATTTTGTTTGATTTACTATTCTCCACTTGCTACGGTTCATGGATCATTCATTTATTTTTGCTTCGTATTTAACTTTTTTCCTCTAGCAGGATTTAATATATTTTTTTTATTTTGGTACGGAGTCACCTATTGTTACTCCGTCCCCTTTCAAGGCGCCCAACATTTTATTAAATTGGATTGATCCAGGAACGACTAGGCCACCGAACCCGAGACCCTCTCATGCTCAGCCGCCGGATTTTTCCCTGTGGGACGAAGTGATTCTTATTCGAATCGTTGCGCACCCCCACGGGAAAAATTGATATTACAGTGGCATACCCAACGTGTGGCCTAGAAAGTGAGTTTAGTACTTCAACATAGTGTTTCAAATGTGATATTATGATAATATAATATAATTCTTATGTTTTTGGAATTGTAAAATTTTTATATAGTACAATTTTTCTTATATTTTATTCGTCATGTCGGAACTTAATTATAACATAAAATACTTGCTTAAGGACGAACTTGAACACGAGTTAGCTAACCGTAAAGTACCTTTTGATAAAAATAACACCGTGGAACAGTTGCGGAAACTTTTACGAAGTACCTTGAAACTAGCCCGTAGGGGTAGCTTGAAAGTTCCTTCTGCGGTTTTAACTGCCGACAGTCTTAGGGCGGAAGTTTCGGTGATTCAGCTGAAAGCCGAGGCTTTGGTTAAGTCATTTGGAGAGGAGAATGTTGCCGAATCTACTCGCATGCGTCTGGTTAGCCGTGCTAACTATGTTCTCTCCAGGATTTCCAGGATTGCTGACCCACCTGAAGCATTGCTGGTAGCGCAGGGGAATTTAGTGAGCTGTCTCTCGGCTACTGATAGTTCTTCGGAGTCCGAGGCTTCGGAAGTGGAAGATAGTTCTCCGCGATGTGTCAGTCAGACAGTCGTGTACAAGCCGGAGAAATCATATAATCTAGGTTCTTTAAATTTAAGATTTAGCGGTGATACTTGTGTTCGGGCGTTTATATCGAGGTTGGAGGAGTTGTGTGCCGCCAGGAAGATACCGAAGCACTACGTTTTCACTGGGTTTCCTGATTTGGTGGATGGGCCCGCTCTTTATTGGTACCGAGCGAGCAAGAATAAGTTCCATGATTATGACGAATTGGTTTCTGCGTTGAAGTCGGACTTTGATCTTCCGGATTTTGACGATCGGCTGCTTGATGAGATACGGTCTCGTACTCAGGCCAAGCACGAGTCTTTGGTAGTTTTTCTTTCGGTTGTACTGGGAATGATGTCTCGGTTGAGTTTCGAGCTTCCGGAGGGGGAAAAACTAAGGATCGTGTTGAAGAACATACGCCCGGAGTACAACCGCGAGTTGATGTTGGTCGACGTCAGGTCGATAGATCACTTGCGGGAGTTGGGTAAACGTATCGAGGCATGTAAGCTCCGTATGGACGGTTTCTCTGAACCCTCGCTGTCTAAATCGAGTGTGGCTCCCGACTTCCATTATAAGCCGAAAAGCAGGTCCGAAAGTGTTCCGATCAAAAACGTCAATTCTGTTGATAAAAAGCAGTCAGTTGCTTCCGTTCAGGGTAACCCCAATAAGGGTGCGGGTTATTGTTTTGTATGTCGGTCTAACGAGCATCATACGTCTCGTTGCAGTGCATCTCGTCCCGTGCTTTGTTATAAGTGTGGCAAGCCTGACGTGAAGTCCCCTGATTGTCCCGATTGTAATCGGGCAAAAAACTGAATAAGTCCGTCTCTCTGAGAAATGATAATTCTTGCAGAGAGACGTATTTTAAACCGGATGTGAGTGATAATAGGCCCTTCTTAACCGTCAAAGTGTATGGTGTTAATGTTAGCGGTTTACTTGATTGTGGTGCTAGCTGTTCTTTACTTGGAAACAATGCCCACAAATTTTTTTTGAAACTCGGTATACCTGTGCGCTCTCTTAGCAAACCTTGTTACATTAGAGTCGCCAATGGTTCCGAATATTTTTGTCAATATTTTATGGATGTTCCTGTTGAGTATAAGAGTAGGGTTGAAATAATAAAGTTTTACGTTCAGCCTAAGATAACTCTTCCAGTCCATTTTGGTATTAACTTTTGGAAGTCGTTTGATCTTGCACCTGACGTGTTAGCTTGTATTCCGTCTATCCCTTCTAATAAAGTCTGTGATGTGGATAGTATTTCTGAAAATGGTTTGAAGCCTTATGATGCTTTGTCTCGTGAGCAGATGTCCGAATTGGAACGCATTAAGTCCCTGTTTGCTAATATCGATTCTGAAAAGGTTGGTTTGGGTCGTACCCATCTTGCTGAACATCATATAGATACCGGGGATGCTAAACCCGTGAAACAAAGGTACTACCGTATGAGCCCGGAGAAACTTAAACTTTTGGAACAAGAACTGGATCGTATGTTAGAACTTGGTATTGTTGAACCGTCTAGCTCTCCTTGGAATTCTCCTACTACTCAGGTTCCTAAAGCCAATGGTAAAGTTCGCGTTTGCTTGGATAGCAGGATGATCAATGCAGTTTCCAAAACGGATGCCTATCCTCTTCCTTATATAAACTATATATTGGATAACCTTCGGGATGCTAAGTTTTTGACCTCTCTGGATTTAAGTGCTGCATACCACCAAATTCCTTTGGCGAAGAGCTCCCGAGAGAAGACCGCATTCACTGTTCCAGGTCGAGGCTTGTTCCAATACAAGGTCATGTGCTTTGGACTCGTCGGAGCTTCAGCTACGATGCAAAGACTGATGGATAGCTTGTTTTCTGCACAGTTTGACAATAAGGTATTCTGTTATATTGATGATATTATCGTGTGTACTGATTCATTTGAAGAGCATATAACCATTTTGGAGGCAGTTTATGAAAAACTCAAAACTGCCAATCTTACCATCAACATGGAAAAGTCCCTATTTTGTCGGTCGGAGTTGAAGTACCTGGGGTACGTGGTGGATCGCTATGGTTTGAGGACAGACCCGTCGAAAGTGGACGTCATCGCCAACTTTCCCGTCCCCACTGATGCCAAACAGGTCAAGCGTTTCCTTGGTATGGCCGGATGGTACCGCCGTTTTATAAAGGATTTTTCCAAAATAGCGAGGCCTTTGTCGCGTTTAACTAGTAAGAAGGTTCCTTTCGTATGGACTCCTGAAGTGGAGGAATCTTTCTCCACCCTTAAGACCGCGTTAATTTCGGCTCCAATTCTGAAGTGTCCGGATTTTAGCTTGCCTTTCTATATACATACTGACGCTTCGTCATACGCTGTTGGAGGTGTGTTGACCCAACGGCATGCTGGCATAGATCATCCGATAGCGTATTGTAGTAGGACTCTTAATGCCCAGGAGGTCAACTACACCGCGACGGAAAGAGAATTGCTTGCTGTCATCTATGCTTTGGAGCAGTATAGGTCGTACGTGGAAGGAAAAAAGTGTTTTATCGTGACTGACCATGCCTCTTTATTGTGGTTTTATAAGCTCAAGAATCCTACCGGTCGTCTTAGTAGATGGGCTTGTCGTTTGAGTCAATTCGTCTTTGAGATTATTCATCGAAAGGGGAAGGAGCATGTTTTGCCAGATACTTTATCCCGCATCAAGATTGATTCGATCGAAATTGACCCGCATGAGATAACTGATCCTTGGTACGTCAAGCTCTTTGAGGGATGCTCTAGGAACCCTAAACTTTATCCCAATTTCTCTGTTTCAGAGGGTAAACTATATCGTTTGACAAAGAATAAGTACAATCTTACATCTCAACATGAGTGGAAAATTGTGGTTCCAGGTGAAAAGAGGTTGGAAGTTATTCGGAAGTATCACGACGAGCCGGCCTCTGGTCACTTTGGGGTTGCCAAGACTCACAGGAAGATCTCGACTATGTATTATTGGCCTTCGTTGTTTAATGACGTGAAAACATATGTCCGAAGTTGTGAAATCTGCAACACCTATAAACCCGTCAACACTGCTCGTCCTGGTTTAATGGGTAATCCTCGTCAAGTTACTAAACCTTGGGAAGCTATTTCCTGCGATGCCACTGCGAAAGCGGTGTGTAGGTGTCTTGAAAAGGGTGTATTTCTGGTACATGGGGTGTGCCGTGATAATGGTCCACAATTCACTTCTAAGGAATTTAGAGATTTATTGAAGGGAGCCGGTGTTCCTCATATCTTTTACAACCCTCGTTACCATCCTCAATGTAACCAAACCGAACGTGTTAATCGGGATATTGTTCAGGCCATTGCTTCTTATGTGCGTTCTGATCATCGAAAATGGGATCAGAATATTCAAGAACTCCAATGTGCTCTCAATTCGTCTGTTCACGACGGGACTAAGTTCACTCCATATTTCTTGAATCATGGTAGGGAGATGGTAATCGATGGAGCTATCTTTAATTCTGATCAGCCTTTCGATGGTCAGGACGTCACTGTCCAGCCGGACCAGTTTATTTCTGGGTTGCCTAAGTTGCGGAAGGTATTTGAAGACGTTACGGGTCATTTGAAAAAAGCATATCAACATAATGCCAAGTATTACAACTTGAGAAAGCGCCCTCTAGAGCTTAAGGAAGGGCAAATAATCTACAAAAGGTGTTTTCCTTTATCCAACGCCTCCAAATACTTTTCTGCCAAATTGTCTCCCAAATTTGAAAAGTGTGTGGTAGATAAAAAACTGGGTAACGTGGTCTATTCTTTGAAAAATATGGATGGAAAGCCATTAGGGTCTTTTCATATAAAGGATATAGTCGTACGTGGTCCTAATGAGGGTGTATGAGTTTTGTTTGTTTCCAGTTAGTTTGCTGTCGCTTTACCATTATGGTCGAGGATCGACGTTATTTTTAGTAATTAAGGTTTCTGTTGTGTGTCCAATCCGTAGGCCTTGTAGCATTCGCATATTTCGCGATTGATGCCAAGGATCTGGACATAATTTTATTAATGTTATTAGTGTTTAATCTGGGTTTGTGTGAACCACAGTATCAGGTAAGTCAGTTGTGTATCTTACCTTGTACTCCTTATAGTGTCTGAGGTATGTTGGATTTCCTAATCCTCACACTGTGTTTTTGTGAAGTCCCTGTGGTCATACTTCATTTTTGCGTGTAATTTACCCCGATTCGTGGTGTGGTAAATTACACTATGGTCTTGGTTTATCCAGCCATTGGCTTGAGATAAGTTGGATGTTCCACTTCTCATTTTGTGTAACCTTTAGTGTTTATCACTGGTTACGGGTTTGAACCTGGTGTAGTTCTGTCTGTATCAGCGAGCTCTCCGAATGGTTCTACCTGACTTTCTAATAACTTTTAAGTTATTAGGTTTCCCTTCTATGATTCAAACTCTTATTGAATGAGTTTGGTGTCTGGAGGTGTTGTTTTTGTATTGTTCAAATGTTTGTATTGTTGTTAAGATGTGGTAGTGTTACCTTTTGTCGTTTCACTCGACGAAAAATTTTATTCAAAATTTCAATAAAATTTTCATTTTGAATAAAATTTTTCTTTCCCAACTAAGGCGGTACTGTAACACCATTTTTTCAGTTTTACTGTTTTATCACTTGGTGCAGTATAGGACCGGCTGTGATCTTAGGTCGAGAGGGATAGTCATGAATGGAGGGGTCGTTATAGTATTGTTTGTCTCTAATTTTATGCTATGTTTGTTTTCCTGGATTGAGAGGTCGTCACTTGAATGAAGTAATATTCTAATTTTTACCTGATTTGTTGGCGAGAGGGTTAACAATTTATCATTCCACAACCATTGGTTCATTCCTTTGACGCTGTTAAAACTATTTTAGCGGTTTATAGTAGTAAATTTATGAATTTTATAACACTTTTCTGTTGTCGAAATAAACAAAACCTTGTCAAATAAGAACGGTGTCAGTTTGACAGCGACACCTGACATTTGACGTTTGCGTGCGCTGCGTTTTATTTTTACAGGTGTAGGCGCTAATTGTTTTTAGTCTGTTAAAATGTATAATGTTTAATATCTAATTTTGCTAAGCTAGGGTTTGCCGGAATGAATTGATTTTCCGAAGTCTTCCAAATTAATTATTCTAAAGTATTTTTAGTAGATTGTGTCTATGGTTGAGCGCGATGGTTACGAATCCTTGGTCAGTGTGCTTTGGCATTTTTTTTTCTCGTTTGTCTATGGGTGGGTGAGCGATGACAAGTCTTTTTGATGGAGATCGCCATCCCTCGAGTGAAGTGGACGAGTAATCCTGGGCTGTCTCCCTGAGGAGCCTTTTTATATCCACCAAATGCGGTGAAGTTTCGTCCCGCGTCTTCCGAGATGCATTGTGCACCGTACGCCCAATAAAATGGTGAGTATTTCAAGCCGTTGATGTGTAAATGTTCCTCGAGGATGTATCAGCCATAGGCACGTGCTTGTAATTTTTGTCTTATTGTTTTAGATCATTTGATTTACCTGTGCTCCGGCCAAAGAGTCTCTTTGTGAGCTGCAAATCCCAGTGTTCTGGTAAGAATATTAATGAAAATTTTATTGTTCGGCATAGCCAAATATGTCACGTTGTGAAGTGCTTAGAATGTCGACTTAATTTGATCATTGTGGTGATTGCAGGGCTCCATAGACCGGCTAAAAAGCCTTTTGGGTGTGAATGTCGGCAGCTCGGTGTGCCGTAGACGTGGCGTGGACACGTGGTACCCCCCGCCTGTCAAAATGTCGACGGTGAGCTGATCCCAGAACCGATTTTGCATTGGCTCGGAGTCAAGGTACTGATGGCAATGGATTTAATCATTTAGGGCCGTATTTATTTCAATTTAACAAGTGTTCAACTTCCCCGTGTTGACTTCTCGGTCGAGGCCGATGGAGGAAGCGCAGTGACTTTATCTCGACTTAACTTTGATAACTGAACAAAAATTTCAAATAGTGTTTGTTATTAGTGAATAGTTAGTAGTGAATTTCAAATAGTTTTTATTAGACATGATTTGTGGGGTGTGCATGCGTACTGACTTGGCTGACTCTCTATGTTGAGCGGTGGGCTGACCTTCAGGGCTGGTGGTTTGAGTAGGTGGTATCAGACTTTCCCAACACGGTCCTCCCATCGGTACTGAATGTACAGCTGACCGCCCAATATAGTTGGTCAGATGCCACCCCACCATAACGGGCATGCTTAAGCTAATCCCGATTTACTGATAAGGTGTAGTACCATGTGTGATAAGGTGTAGTTCGCCGGACGAATGTTAATTACTGTCTCGGTATCATGTAATTTTTTTTTTACTGTATGTAACTGCTCCTGTTTTTCAACTGAATCTAATGTGTATCGAAATACTTAGTATTAAACCAGTCTACTTTTAAATGAAATTTTGTTTGATTTACTATTCTCCACTTGCTACGGTTCATGGATCATTCATTTATTTTTGCTTCGTATTTAACTTTTTTCCTCTAGCAGGATTTAATATATTTTTTTTATTTTGGTACGGAGTCACCTATTGTTACTCCGTCCCCTTTCAAGGCGCCCAACATTTTATTAAATTGGATTGATCCAGGAACGACTAGGCCACCGAACCCGAGACCCTCTCATGCTCAGCCGCCGGATTTTTCCCTGTGGGACGGAGTGATTCTTATTCGAATCGTTGCGCACCCCCACGGGAAAAATTGATATTACAGCGTCAATGCATACCGAATTTTAAGTGATCAAAAATGTGATTGGCGATATGCCTGTAACCATATTTATGGAGTTTTGACTTAACCGACATCTATGATATTTTAATTTGTCGACTTTTTAAACAATTATAATATTGTTAACAATATAGAAACTTCGAATATACCGATATTACTCGTATTGGCTATTTGGTTGCATCTGTCTTGCTTATTGTAGTATACTGAGCGTCACCATCTATTTGTAGCTGACTGTATTATGCCGTTAAGAGAAGGGAAATATTCCACGGAGAAAATGTTTTCCCCTGACCTTCTGCAAAATGTGTTGGAGGATTGTCATATAATTTTCTATTGAAGTTGCTTCTTTGAAGAAGTAGGTATATAAGGGTGTTCCTTAATTTTCTCGCCGGCCGAAATTCCGGGACGAAAACACTGGCGTATAATTAAAAAAGTACATTTTACTCATAAAATTGGGTGTGACTTGATCTTAAGGGGCGTGCAGACCGCAACTAGCGCCGCCGATTTTATTTAATTGTACCTAATGAATCTATACTAATATAATAAAGCTGAAGAGTTTGTTTGTTTGTTTGTTTGAACACGCTCATCTCAGAAACTACTGGTTGGAATTGAAAAAATATTTTTGTACTTGATACCTAGTAGTCCATTTGACGAGGAAGGCTATATAGTATCCACGCGGACAGAGTCGCGGCCGGTCGCTAGTTCAAGATATTAAGATTAAGTAACTCTCTGTAGTGCACTAAATAATAACATTTATGATTTTATCAAAGTGACTTTTATTACATTGTTTATCATTAGATTGTCATTATCAATATAAAATATAGCTAAAAGTGGACACATCGAAGATTATGGCCATCATTACCTAAGAAAAATATTTAAAGCATATTTTAATAAATCATAGATGTTATTTTATATCGTGCAACACAGACCGTTTTTTATCTAAATATATTATTATTTTTCAATTAAAGAAAAACGACTGGCGGCGCTAGTTAGCGGTCTGCACGCCCTTAAGAGATATTAAGAATTTTTAAAAGGAACGCGTAAGTACCGACCGTAATTTCGTTTTCTTGGAATTAGATTTATCATAATAATCTAAAATTACACGTTCACGTCGCTGGCTACGAGCTTTATGGAATTGAATTTTGGTGGAAGAAACAATGGATACGTGTGAAAACGATTTTCAATATTATCCCTTTCGTAATCAATTCGCGTACCTTTTCATAACAATAGGCTCAAAACGTTCACGACTGATGCGAATTGTAATTTATTATAAAACAATAAAAAGACAAACATGATTGATTTAAATTGAAAACAGTATTTATACTCATAAAAAAATTGAGGTGTAGTATCAGATTTTTATAAAAAAAATACGCCTTGTTGAGACAATTCTAGTATGGAGATAATGGTTTTACAATAAACCTATTTGGGTATTGAAAATCCACGCTATCCGGACAATTTACGGGTGAGCGAGGGGTGCGGGTTCTTATCCTGCCTGATTCTTGAGACAGGATCATAAAATCCATCTTGTTCATAGATTATTTATTGAAATCGAATACTTACAGTTTAATAAATAAATTGTTGAATTGATGGGACTTAAAAACTTTCTTTTTAGTCTTGCAGCAAAATCTTAACAACCAGAAAAATACATCACAAAGCAAACGCACTGTATCATGAATAGATGGCATAAAAATAAGTATGTCAAATTTTTACAAACTGTGGATACAATAAGCAATAAATAACACCAATTGCCAAATAATAACTGGCAGAAGGCCGTGGATCGCGTGAGGTGGAGACAATTATATCATAAACGACATGCGAATTTATGTAACGCGTGTGTGGCCGGGCCGGATCTGATGTCACAGTATAAATAATGACAGTGAGACAAGTCTATAGATACAAAAACGTTGGAAAGCGATTTATCATTTCCAAATTTTTTAGCATTGAAAACTTTTGTTGTGCATTCTATTATCTGGGTTTGAGCTTGCTATATAGAAAATTGTAGCTAAGATGATTCCTGGGACAGGGTTTCTTATACGGAATTAAACTTTATTTCAAGGCAATAAGATCTACTAAGATCTACCAGATGTTTTTATGGTTTTCCGTAGGAACTAATTTTGAATAGAATCGATTTATTTTTAGGAGAAGTTGTGCTTAGTGGAACTTCCGCTCGAAGAAGGCGCTTGTCTCGGGAAGTACCTCCATCTGACAGAAGACCACAGTGAAGTAGCAATTCGTAACTGTTGTGCTATGTTTCTTCTGATGAGTAAGGACGCCAGAGCTCAGTTCGCGAAGGTATGGGATTTTAAAAGCAGGCAACGAATCTGCGACACTTTTGGGGTAGTTGATGTCCATGGGCAGCGGTGATCACTTACCATTAGGTGACCCTCTTGTTCGATTGCCTCCCAATAACATAAAAAAAGATTTTTCTTTGAAGGCAGACTGTCACCGCAATCATCTTATTTGAAATGGACTATAGTGCTTTACAATAACAATATTAAGCTAAACGTTAGAAATGCCAACACAAACTCGAATGCAAGTTCTTTGTTACAAAGAAGTCCGCGTATGCCTGGAAAGTCAAACAATACTCTTTTACCCTTTTATTTGTAAAAGTATTCTATTATTAGTTTTATATTTAAAGAGCAAAGTAAAGTTATTAGTTTGAAGGATTTCTAACATTGTATGACTAAGTTGGAAACACGTCACTCTAAAATACCAATAGGCGTTCTCGTGATAAAAATATTTTACAAAGTTAGTATTAATAGACTATACTAATAATCTATACTAATATTATAAAGAGGAAAGGTTTGATTTTTTGTTTGTTTGTATGAATTGAATAGGCTCCGAAACTACTTGGCAGATTTGAAAAATTCTTTCACTGTTGGAAAGCTACATTCACCCAGAGTAACATAGGCTATATTTTATCCCAGTACGGGAAGTAGTTCCCCCGGGACGCGGGTGAAATAGAAGAATAAACGTTTAGCAAACGTTAGCGTTTTAAGAATGTAACTTAGATATTCCTGCCACCCACGTGTGTCGTTGACTTCTGCCATGATCTAGTTTGTTATACTGTGTCACCAAACCTAGATTTAGGTCTTGTATCGTTTATTTGGTAGAGGAAGCAATGCCTGAATAATAGAACAGCCGTGCTCGGGGACCCACGTAGGTTGAGAAGACACGAAATACGCTCGCAAACCTAGGTTTTGTCTGTGTCGAACAAATAGTTCTTACGACACATGTGCACAACACCTATTGTTTACGAAGACTGTGGTTGCACGCTATCTTCCAACGGTTCTAAAACTGTGTGGCGGAAATATTTAGCTACTAGCGACAGCTTGCGACTCCGTCCGCGTGGATTTCGGTTTCTGCACACGTATTGTTATGGGTACTACTAGAGTAAAGCCTTCCTCGACAAATGGACTATCCAACACACAAACAATTTTTCAATTCGAATCAGTTGTTCCTGAGATAAGCGCGGTAAAACAAACAAACTCTTCAGCTTTATTATATTAGTATATTGATTTTGCTATAGATTACTAAGGAAAGCATTACAATTGCAATTATTAAGTCTAACTTGAGCCTAAGTTTTGTCATATGTGTCGAAGAAATAGTTCTTACGATAGTTGAGCGGAACGCCTAGTGTTTACACGGAGATTCTTCGCATGCACTTACAGTGGTTCTAAAACTGTTTAAGATGTCCCCGGGAGGAGAAATATTTATTTCGTTGCAGATTATGAACGAACGAAACGAAGCAGAGTTATAATGGAGGAATTGTCTGTGTCGAAGAAATGGTTGCTATCTCACAGTGGTTCTCAATCTGTATTAGATGCCCCCAGGGACAGATACAGTTATTTTGTTACTAAATTACAAAAGATTGCAATTTACTAAACATCCTGTTTTAATAAAAAAACACAAAATTTGATTTTTGATTATAAGTTAAAAGAGAGAAATTAGAAGACCATTACTATTTTAGCACTTACGGGATTTTCAGCTGACAATTTGAGAACAAACTGACCTCAAAACAGGCTAGGTAAATTGAGCTTGGTAAATTTCCGGCTTTTACGCTTGAAACGGAATACTTGTAGCTGCAAACCTAGCGTGTCGAATCTACAATGAGTCCACAGCCACCTGTCAGCCACATTTTCAAAGCATTATAATTTAATAGCGCTTTAACATCCTACTGTCTACTAAAACTATATTACCCAAGTTATAAATAAAATTCTAATTGAGAGTTATACGAATGCAGCCTTTGTTTGGAGGTACTTATAAAAATGCTTTTACTTAGCGCAATTTTCATTAGCAGAATAGGCTTTGTTGTTTCTTCATTAGAATACTTTAAATATATAAGGAGGACGACGCCTAATTTATTTATTTTTTGTAAAAAAAAATTGGGAGTAAAATCTAACATTTCCGCCTCTAAACAGTTCATTTACAGAAGTGTTCGTGTGCCTAATTAGATAAATGTTGAGAACCGCTTCCACCATACAAATGCTCCTACACTGAAAACCGCAGATACTTCATAGTTTCACTAACGAGCTAATTGCAAGCTCGCGGTGTAGGAACAACTTGAAACATATTCGCGTGCTGAAGTTGTTAAACAATTGTAGATATGTTACGTCGACTTTGAAACATGCAAGAAGCTATGAAACGAACGAGATATTTATACATATGTACGAGTAAAAGGGTTTAATATCCTTTAGACGCTATGACGACTATATTAATTCATACTTTTTGACTATAAAATTAATTAATATTCTAACAGTAGATTTTCAGTTGTTGTGGTGATTATGTCTAAGGGAGGAACACTCTATGCGGAAAAATGCAACCGAATTTACGCGGCTGAATGAAAATTCTGTCGTGTTCATGATACGACACTCTTGTATCAATGTTTGACACACTTTTAAATGAGAGAATACGCACTATGCCGAAATAACGTCGCGTAATTTATTATAGAAAATGTATTTTCTAGTGTGTTCCCAGACTTTGAGAGTTTTCATCTGACTCAAGATTTGTTAATCTATGACTTTTTTAACTGCCACTGCACAATGGAGGCAGCTTTTATGAAATCACTCTGTTTCTTAGGTAGTTATGACTAATGAATAATAAAGCAGAACAATTTAAGTACATACAAATTCAAAGAGCATGGACAAAAAATATTCAAAATGTTTGCGGTGAAGCAAGTCAGACATTTTTGTTTCCCTTTAAGTCATCACCCTAAAAGTTGAAAAAAATATGCGCAAGAATTTATTAAGCTTTACAAAAACACATTTACTCCCCCTTTCCTGACCACTGCTAAATGTGAAATGGTTTCCAGCTAGACCTTCTAATTTCGCATTATTATGTATTTGTTTTCTAGGTATTCTTGTTAAGAAGTATTTTAGGTACCTACGTACATTTTGTTAGAGGTTCTAATTGAATTAATTGGAATTTTCTCTTTGATCGAAATTTTACCCTGAATTCAGTACACGTATGCGTAGTAGTATAATAGCATTGTCATGTTGGATGATTTGAACAATTCTGTAGGTAGTGTAGTGTATAATATATAGAGTCACACTAGGCGGGAAAAACGAGCCTGCGTGACTTGAATCTTGCCTGTAAATACGCGTACCTAAATCTTCAATTTAAAATACGCCTGCAGTTCGTTTCGCGTGTTTTTCCTTCAATAAATGCGTGGTCTGATGATAGATTTATGAAGTGTGTAGAAGCATTTTGATCTAGTCCTAAAATCCCACACATGCCTGACAGTCGAAACAGTACTAAAGCGATTTCAGGAAAAAAAGTGTATCGACAAACACCAAGCCCGCACAATAAAGCGCAAGTAGCGCTTGAAAGCTGAAAGCGTCGAGTGCCGACTTAATTATCGGCAGGCCACATCTGGCGTGCGCTGTTTTTCATTTCCCGCTATTTTGCTTACTTGTTTGTTTACAAATTATGTCATAACTCGACCTGTCTGGCTAAAGTGGAGCGTAAATTCGACCGTTTATGCTGCGTTTAGAGCCGAGAATTTTCGCGCTACATAGTATGAGCTCGCAACTTTGCTTGGTCGAAATAACCTATTCGAGGTATGCCAGAGGCAATTTTGTTCTATTTCTGTCGACAGATTGGATTAATGGTATAGGAGTTGACCACAAACTTTTACTATCAGGACGAGGGTTCAATGACTTTAATAAAGTTTAAACGGGTGATTAAAACTGTGAGGTTAATATAATTATAACTTAAACTAAACAAAATGGGCATGAATATATTATTTTTTATTCTGCTGCATATTGTGCTGTATGATTTTGTGGTCAAATTACTTTTTTAAGGGTTAATGTTAGGCAACGAAAAACATGAGTGCATCAAATCATTCGACACGTTAATCTTTTTGCGTAGATAAAATCTACCTGGCAAAAGTTAAACATGCTATTTGTGTTCCTTTTTTGTTGGTTCTTAATAGATTTATATCAAATCATGTTGCACGTCAATCATTTTCATTCAGCCAATTTAAGAATAGACGAACCTATTCATTGCTTCTAGCACTTGATCGCAAATAGCTTTAGAGATAAAATGCCGATGTCAAGCACATTGAAATTCTTTTTTACTTTCGCCATCCTAATGGTGGTTTTAATCATGGATTCCTTCTTTAATACTGGTGCTAGTTTTTATTGAACTGTTACCGTTTTATTATTAACCGAAAAAATCGTCTCGAGCTCCTCCGTGCTTCGGAAGGGACGTTAAGCCGTTGGTCCTGCGCCTGATCTCTCTACGGTCGTGTCAGATTGCTGTCCCAAAAATGGGTGCTCAAACTGCCTCAATGATAGTGGTTCGTAAAAGTAACTGTTAATATTATGTACGAACTACGAAGTGATCTTCAACTTTCATTCTTAGTAACATTTTATTTTTCTGCTGTCTGACTGTTACTTATGAAATAATGCTTATTTAACACGGATAGAATCATGATAGAAACATGTAGTTAATAGTAGATTTATTTCAATTTACTTTGCGTCTTAAAAATATTTTATTTCAGCAAGAAAAATTAAAACCTTCCAGTAATGTTTTATGTACAATATGATTGTATCAGAATTTGTTTTGCCAGATTTTGTAATACAAAACAAAACCTTAACAAAAGAAATGTACTATATTTTTCATTAAACTCCTACAAAGTAATCTCGGGTCTAAATACGTTAGCATTACGGTTCGCTTCAAAAAAATTACAACTCAACCTCTTGAATTATTTCATATGAAAGTAATCTATTCTGTTGTTAAGTTAGAACGAAATCCTAACTCAGGTTTTGCTGTGTCATGAAATTAAAAATGTTACATTGCCAAAAGCGCTTACATTAGAAGAGACAAAAGGGTCGTAGCATTTTCTTAAAATCTTATTGAATATTCCTTTGTTGTATTTTTATAATTATAAACCTGAACAATTACAAACAACAACATATTATGTAGATAGTAAAGTATCAGTATATTAATATCCAACTGCAGGAAAAGGGCCTCCATCTTTCAAAATCATATTTTCTTTAATATGCCTGTTTTGGCTTAATTATCTCGCTTGCAAAACGAAGGCTGGTGATCACAAACCCGAGCTGTGTTCAGAAAATCGAGACAAATTTTGCCCGACCCAGGAATCGAACGAAGGACCTTGAGACCTTGGCCCGGTCCTTATTCCAGTAGACCATCAAGACGTTTACGTTGTAAGAAATAGTATACCCGTAAAAAGGACTCGTGTGAAAAGAGCTTTCCCGAATAACGTAGTGAAGATATCAATCACATATTACACGCCCTATAATTTAACAACAATTTTTTGCTTCTGATTCTTATAGAAGTTTTGTCACTAACCGTACTAAGGTGGGAATTAACAGTAGCATGCGAACTCGATCACGCAAGGGTTCACATAAGGGTTGGAGGCCACGGGAGTTTAGTGGGTTATACCTCTTACTTATTCAGTTCATATAGCGAGGAGGAATATGGGTGTAAACACATATTTACAATTTAAATTAAAAAAAATATATCTACGAGAATGCGTGTTTTCTAATATACAATGTATTGGTTTGTTTCCGGTTCTATATAAGATTTGGGTTTATAATTATTAATATTTAAGTAAAGTATTTACAGTTAACTTTGAGTATAGTGACCTCGTTGCCTTGACCCATACAAACTTTTTGACAAAGTCAAATGATGGGTGGTGTAAACATCCCTATTAACATCTACACTAAGATATAAAGAGGAAAGATTTGTTGTTTTGTATGATACGAATAAAATCAATAATTACTAGATCGATTTCAATTATTCTTTTTGCCATTATAAAGTTACTTTTCGCTGCGTAACATAGGCTATCCTTGTATTAAGTGCTATTTAAACGGGCCGCTAGTATCACTATTCTTAAACTTAGACAATAAAAAAAGGTAGAGGTACCTACAGATTTTAGTTTTACATTATTGGAATTCGTTCCAACAATGAGATTCGTCTCATTGTTGATTAAAATTTAAATCAATAAGGTTAGCAATGCCGGGTTACACACAAATATTGGATCAATTTGATTTGATACTGCCTTGTTTTCATTGATATCATTTTATCACTTTACTGTTAGGTAAGTGTCGAGCATTAAATAAAGGTAGATTTTTTATTTCTGTGAATGGAATTTAAAATGTGATCTGTACAACCACGACGTAAGGATGAATTTTATCAATTTTAACGCCTATAGAAGAAGCGTACTTAATTTAATTAATTCAAAATTGAAATCATACTTTGGTATTTAATAGCGGCGAGAGATATTTTGAGAATGGAATCATTCAAAAACAACGTCTAAGTATGTATACCTACCTACTCCAGGGAAGTATAATTTTATTCATAAATATTAATGAACAAGAATTTAAATTTTACTGGTATGCATAAATTACATGTTTCAACAATGATAAAGTGTTATTTTTCTTCATTGTCAACCTGTTTGTACTAATTATGCATTCATACATCTTCGGAAAGACCAATAAATAACTTCACTTCTAAGTTACTGTGTTTTAATTGTTTAACTTATTATTTCCTTAAACTAACACACAAACTAACTTGCTTGTACTAATTACTCCACCATGAGTAGTATTCATCATTACTGAGGGTCGTGATCATTGTTTGAAATAAATCACACAACAACTCTGTTGGCAATTTTAATGGAGTGGTTTGCCATTACCTTCTCCATTCCACACACTCACTCGTAGTGTGCAGATTTCCTCACGATGTTTTCCTTCAGCGTACAGCTGGTATGAAATTATGCACATTTTTTTGATAATCCAGAGGTGCGTGCTGATCGGATTTGAACCGCCGACCTCACGCATGTGATGAAGTGCTCTTACCACTAGGCTTCAGAGCTGTTTTACTTGCATTAAAAAAGATCGAATAGCCGTACACTAGATTTTGAGTTACCTTCTTTATGAAATAAATATTTAATTCATTTTGTAATACTTTTTTTCATTATTTGACTATATTATCCAATGTTGGAATTTTACCAACAGTAAAAGTTGTATTAAAGCGTGATCTTTGTAACGAAAACATGATTTCAAATGATGGGGGCCTTTGCCCTGCAGTGGGACATTAATAGGCTGATACTTTACTTTTTACTTTAACAGTTGTATTGTAAAAGCAACTAGTGTAGGTCCTCTCAAAATTCATTGGTGCAAAGTGCATCTTCAATGCCCATAGAGGGTTGATTGCTGTTGGATAATAAATGTTTCCGGTGGAGATTTGGCTAACAGTTACTCTCAACAATCAACTATCCATTCTGGGCACATAGGTGCACTACCATTTAGCCTCGTCACTGGGAACAGTTTGTAGCGAAACCAGGGCTAACTTAAGGTTATTTGTTAGGGTCTTTACAAGAAAGAATCCTGCAATTCTAAACTAATGTAATTGCAGAGACTAAATACATCGGGTTTTAAATTTTTCAGATTCTGTTTTTAGTATTTTATTCTTTTTACCCTTATTCAGTTAGTATTTATAGAAAACATAACAGAGTATAAAAATTTTAACTTCACGTAAGACAAAACACTTTCGTTTCACTGATCTGGTTGGTGGTAGTGAGTCGGCATCGTATTTTCATCACCCGGAATCTCTTCAATTTTTACGACATCCACGGATAAAAACAATGCAGTGCCTAGAGTAGCAAGTACTTCTATTCTAAACCGACCGGTAAACAGCATAATATTTAGTGTCAAGAATCGTTCCCAGTCGGGTTCCGCCACTAGGTAATCTCAAAAATATTTACTTCTGGTAAGTAATAATATACGCTAACTCACTATTCCTTTGCCGTAACAACAAAGATTCATAGATTCCTCTGGAGAGGCAGTTCTAACGTCTGTTTGCGCCAAATTCCAGGTTTGTATGCGAATATTTCCGAACAGGTATTCCGGACTTTGGAAGGTGCTAAGGTAAAGTTTGCGGGGACTAGTTGACGATGAACATACATATAATAATTTCTGAGTATATCCCTCAATGTATGCATAACTTTCATGTCACTTTGGCAAGTTGTCAAGTAGGTGACCACAGTCTGGCAAACAATAAAAAACACTAGGGAACACTGCTGCCCATCCCGTCGGAGTGCCCCTGACTTTCTTCTTATGAGACACGGTAAGAAACGCGATACCACAATTCAAGAACCGCGCTATACGGCATAATATTTAGTGTCACGAATGGTTCCCAGTCGAGTTCCGGCAACCACTCTCAAAGATGAACTGCGCAAAACTGCTATAAAATATAGATGCACTCACTATTCGTTTGCCGTAACAACATAGATTCAAAGATTCCTCTGGAGAGGCTGTACTAACGGCTTCAGGCATTTCGAGGCACGGCTGTTTACCCCAGATTCCAGGTTTGTATGCGAGAATTCCCGAACAGATTTCTGGAGCACCATTCTCAGCTCGAATCAAACTTTGGAAGTTCAATTTTGCGAAGTCCATAATATGTAATATTATGATTCTGAGTGCTAGTATTATCATTTTACAATGCACTACCGGCCGCTCGCGAGTCCGCCCGCTTGGATTTCGGTTTCCGCGCACATATTGTCATAGCGTTTTATTATAACTTATAGCCTTCCTCGACAAATGGACTATCCAGCATAAAAATACTTTTTCAATTCGAACTAGTAGTTCTTGAGATTAGCGCGTTCAAACAAACAAACAAACTCTTCAGCTTTATATATTAGTATAGTTTATAGTATTATTTATTTTTTATTACTGTTCTGTTTTACTTTTCACTAAGTTAAAAGACAGATTTCTTACCTCAAAGACTTTTTTTTTATTTTCTTACTAAATAGAAATTGTTTCATTTACTATGTAAGATAAGCTTCTTTGCAGTCATCTTTTTTCTTTGCCCCGTTGTTTTGAATTTACTTATTAAAATGTTTCATCTGTATTAGCATAGTCTATGACGAGGAGGTCGTTGTAACGTAGAGGTCGAGCGCACTTTGGCACTTCTGCAAAGTTAAGCACATTTTGCTTGGCAGTAATCGGATGGGTGACCAATTAGATACCAAACTCTATAGGTAGGACACAAGATAGCACTCGTTTTGGTAAGCAGCTACTGTTTTATACCTTTACTAGCGGCCGCCCGCGTTACCGTTCCCGTAAGAATTTTGCAATATCCTTTTGCAACTAAGCATAAAGTTTACTAAGGGACCTGCATGCCAAATTTTAAGCGTCTATATATAAGTAGTATAGATTTTCCATACAAACTTCCACCCCCTATTTTAGAGAAATGGGGGGTTGGAATGGGTCAAAAAGTAGCCTATGTTACTCTCCATCCCTTCAACTATCTCCACTAAAAAAATCACGTCAATCCGTCGCTCCGTTTTGCCGTGAAAGAAAGACAAACATACCGACAGACAGACAGACAGACAGACACACTTTCCCATTTATAATATTAATAATAGTATAATAGTATGGAAGTATGGATTGGCAACTCCTCACTAGTCAGAGAACTGTCACACCAACAGATAATGACAGGACTGAGCGAGAAGCGAACCCGTTACCTTTTAGCAAAGAAGCAATTTTCATTAAATGTGTTCACTGTCGTTAAAAGACCATCGAGGCATAATAGAATTTTGACAATCACTAATATCAAAATTCACAAAATAATATCATTAGAAAATCTTTTACGAAAAACAATGGCATTTGGTTGTTTTAAGATTACAGTACAGAAGTTAATGCATTCGTTTTGCTTATCGGAGGAGATGGACGATAGCCAAATTCAGGAGAAACATTTCACCACCTTATATAAGACAGTACAGTTCACCCAAGCACAAAATATTTACTTTATTTTCCATTAATATTCAAAATACATTTAATTCTATTCGTGAGCTCTAATGTGTTTTATTGGTTCGTTGACACTACTACCATCCACAGCTCCATGATCATAAATGTCAATGAATTATGAAATTCAAATTCTCAAATTTCTCATAGCTCTGCAAAATTAACTTTGTTACATGTTATTTTCGTTTACCTCTTATAGTTTTATAAGTTACCAAATGGCGATGGTTTATAATAATTACATAAAATTAAAGCTTTTCACACCGCACATTTCTTACATAAAACAGAACAAAATACCTTCGAAAAAAAAGGGCATCTGAAATATATTCGCGCAAAAAGACGAAGGGTGCTTGCTATGGGACTCAACAGGCCAACACCTAATAATTTAAGCATACCTACTTAATAGTATTATGGAGCTCTAAAGCGCAACAGTAAGAATGCGTCATCAAAATTTCATGTAATTAGCTTCGCGGTTTATTTAAACTTTATTGTGCGAAATAAACTTTGTACAAAAGGTGGACTTAATGCATCATGGCATTCTCTACCAGTCAACCTTACACCCTGCGGTTTGACAGAGATCTTCCTTTAGACATGACAAGCACATTGATACATATCAACAGACTAGCGGCCGCCCGCGACTCCGTCCGCGTGGATTTCGATTTCCAATAGCCTAAAGCCTTCCTCGTCAAATGGACTATGCAACACAAAAATAATTTTACAAATCGGACCAGTAGTTCCTGAGATGAGCGCGTTCAAACAAACAAACATACAAACAAACTTTTCACCTTTATATAAAGGTATACTAATATACTAATATACCTTTATATATTAGTATTGATACAGATTATCCTTTATACGACTAATTCCGCAAATGTCAGATGATTAAAACAGGCACTTTTTCTTCAATTAAGTGTGTTTAAAAAAAAACAAGTTTTAATTTTTGGTATTTTTTTAACCTTGGATTATTTAGTAATGGACATCAAGTAATTAAGGCTTTTAAGTAAAGAACCATCCATTTTATTAATTGTTTTGTGCCACTGTCGTCTAAATGCTATGCCGCAATTTGAATAATTATTTGGTCATGGCCAAATTACTTAAAACTATAGAAAGTATGACCAAATAACTTAAATATATAAAAGGTAAATAAAGAAATTACTTAACAGCTTTTTTTCCTACCATCATCATCATCCTAGGGCCTCTCCCGGTTGCATCATCGGAGGCCATTGCAACGGAGGCCAGGGTAGGTACGATTTTTTTCAAAAGTTAGAAATTTATCCTTATTTAAAATATTAAAATACCATTTTAAAATAAAATTAGTCAAGTACCTACACACAATTTTTATTTTAATGTAAAAAACCAGAAATTTTTTACCTTCTTTGGGTACATTATTTTTTTTATAATTTTTTCATCGTATAAATTTTTTGCCAGAGCTTCTCGATACCTACCCACTTTTATTTATTGTAAGGCGTAAAAAACTTACGTGATAACAAGAAACCTTCAAAAAGAAGACTATTACCAATTATAAGTATAAAAGCAGAAAAGTTTATTTGAAATAAAAGAGAATTGAAAAATAATTAATAAAACTAATACAAACCTCACAAAAATCACTTTGCAAAAACAAGCCACAAACAAAACTTCACAAAATTCCAATCACTAAGGTCACAATCAATAGATCACCAAATTAAAAAAAAACACCAACGCGGGAAAATTATAAGCAACGCTTGCAAAACTTTTTGAATTTCAAATTTCGAACACGTAAGTTCGCGTGCGTTCGGATTCGTATTCCGGCACAGCGCGACGTGCGTCCCTCTACACAGCTGAGGCTGAACTGACCTGTACGTCAGTTGACTGTTCACTCGAATCAAGTTGTCCGGTGGATCGCAGGAAACAACATAATAATATTTTAATAGCCTGCAGCTCCTTTTGTATTCTATGATGATCGGTTTTATTGTAATAATCCGGATTTGTCACCCATCGCAAATTATTTCGTAGCGTATTATTTTTTTATTATGACACGACTTCTGAGACATGTTATAGAACGGTATGCTAATTTACCTAGATTATAACTTAGTCATAAACATGTAGAATTAGCATATTCGCAAATAACATAATGAACTGTTTTGATTCAAAAGGAATCACGATTTTCGTTGTTTTAAAATAATGATGGTGTTGGAATGCTAAATTAGTTTGGATTCAAAGAGACACTGGGATAAATAGCAGGTATTCTTGTTTGTTTTTTTTTTTAAAGAAAACATAACAAGATATACCATATTTCGGTTTTGTTGTTGAAAATTAATAAAGTATGTAAATGGTACAGTAATGTTTAAAAATCTCGCATTCAAGATTGCTGTTAGTTAATTAAAACGTCAAGTTATATCCCGGTAGTTGGAATTGGATTTCTACAATGAAAAATATTTAAACCCAACACAACATAATAAGAAAGAAACAGTTAACTAAAATATTTTCTACCTTTTTCGATCTACCTTATAACATATATCGTAGGTAATAATCAAAAACGAATTAAACAATTTAGGGAGAACTACCCTACTATAATCGAGTATTAGGAAGAAACCAAGTAAAATGAGAAAGAATAACGATTCCAATCCTTGACCTACGGCTTCGCATTTTTTCTACTCACAGCGGTTTTCCCTGAGGAATTCCTAAATATCCTTTCTTAGTCCGCTTGGGTAAATTCCGGGTTAGATTACTGGATCGGAAAATTATCATCGATCTTATCCCAAAATTTCTCATGCATGTGAGCCACATTAAGTAAGCGCGGTGAGTACCTAGCCTTATATTATTATCCTTAAAATATCCTTAATATCCTACGTCTTCAAATATAACAAGAAATCGATATGGCTCAGTCCGTCTTTGAATATTGTTTCCGTGCAAAGCTCATAAAGCTTTCAAAGAAATTTCCACGTCAGGTTTGAACAGAAAATATTGGTAAACGGTTACAGCGTCTAAATCTATCCGTGACGTATTGAATTTCACTTGGAAAGAGCCGGAGGCACAACACCAGATGAATAGTTCTAATGATCTCTTGTTTTTAATTAAACATTTCGCCCTGGAGGTGCATTCACAGCTGCTGTTATTACAACATGGAGTCAATCAAACAAAGGTGTAGTCGAGTCAGCGCTACCCAAACTTCTGATTCTCATCCGGAAAATAATTTACCACCCACAAAGGAGTCTGTATGTCTAGCTTTATTTAAGATCCACCCAAATATTTGTCTCTTTTAAAAAATGTTATGTAGATACAACGTGTAATTTGTTAGTTGGTAATTATTTCAATATAACAAGTCAAAGAGGAGGTAGATCAATAGGTTGAACGTACGACAGCAAATTAAGTAATTATTATTCCATTAGGAGGGTTGAATGACTCTTTATCAACTGAAGTTTGGTACGAACGTGTTTTGTAAATAATTTATTTGCAACCTTTTTAACCAATCTCACAACTCGTGAAAAGGTTTTTTCATGAGACAAGGGGCAGACAATTGCCGTTTGCCTGAACATAATTTACGATCGCCGCTTTAGCCTGCAAGGCGAAACGCAACACGAAGTACTTCTTCACATTGGTTTCCTGTGAGAAAATATCTTTCCGATCGGTCGGGTTTATTCATGCTGCATGCATACAAAGCAGCAATGTAGTACATACGGAGATCATAAGATACAGATATGTATGTTAATTCATAGAAGTTTATTGTTCATACAGCCAGCCAATACAATAACTTAGTCAAAACAGTTAGTAGTTATTTTGCAATGAAAATAATGGTAAGGTCATTTAAAAAAAATAAGTTTTTTATCAAACTTCAACAAAAACTTCCTCGTAATAACTGATTGTTATGGTTCAATGAAACTCAGTTTCAAATTAATAGAAGCTAATAAAAAGCCCGCCACTATTATTATTTTTTTAATTACTCACAATAATGTTCATAGTCGTTAACAGGGTTCAATGCCCACCAGTGGGTTTTAAACGGTTTAACAAGCCCAGTCCCAGTTTACCCCACGATGTTAGTGTTCGGGAGTTTGACTCGACGTCGTTACCTGAAACTTGCCCATTCAATCCACCAACATAGTTAGAACAGCGGTGCTTACTCGCTTCGTACTCGTGCGAGCAAACATAACATGATGGTTTTAACACAATTAAAACCGTTAATGGTATCACTTTTGTTAAAAGAGAATGATTAATGAGTTTATACTTGTGTCAAAAACGCAACATTCGACACTTATTGTATTGCTTTTAATTAATGTAATTTCAACGGAGCATACTTTGAATGCCAGATAATGGAAATGACAACAAACTTATAGGAGTTTCATTGCCATAATAGAAATCTCTCTAAATTAAAAACTTACTTAAGATAGTTTTAAGGTCCGATTGGTAAATCAGACTTAAGGTATCCTAGTCCACTTTGAGTCACTTAAATAACTTCCTTTGGTAACTTGTGACTTAAATGTGAGTATTCGTCTGCCACGAGTAAAAAACAGAATCTACGTTCCGAAGCAGTTTGTTTATAATTTTCCGAATAAACACGAAACGTTCTACTTACTCGTAGTTATAATACGAATTCTCGAAGAAACAGGCAATTTGGTTACAACAGCAATATCACAAAGTGGTCGTTGATTGAAATTCGAGCTGTGTTATTTTATTATTACAATCTTGGAACAGACCAGACGCGCGTGGTATTGAGCTGGTAGTATGGTAACTAAAACAATGTTGTTACCAATGAGAGGATAGAGTGCTGTTATATTTTTATGCAAGAATTCGAAATCTTTTTTGAACTATCAATTTACAATAAGGTGAGGCTGTGCCGGGGTCTGCCCACGTATGCCTAATTATTTTTTCGTAATAAAGATGATGTCTTAGTTATATAACCGTGATGGGATACGATAGTTGTAGGTCTTATTTACATAGTAATTAAAAATGTTGTTTTCCCAACACAAAAAAAAATACAATTAAATTAAAATGTTTATCCAAACTGGATCTTAGTAAAATAATACATAATTATCACATATATTTTAAGACAGGGGAATGTGAGAAGTAGTTTATAAATATGCGAAATTAGTGTCAAACTCAGCATAATAAAAAAATAACTTTCAAATTTCAATATTTACAATAGAAGTGATTCACAATCTGTTTTAGAATTACTTAATAAAATTATAATATCTGTGATTAGTGACTCTTCATAAAAAAGTTCAAGGCAACACACGACTATCAAAATTCATCGGTCAATTATGAGTCATAAAATCTAGTCAAAGAGTTCAAATTGTATTTGAGGAATTTGACATAACCTTAACCTTTGATAGACCACCATAAAAATGCTGACCTAAAATATCAATAATCATATTTATCAATCAACGTAATAATGTTGGTGTGAAATGTCTCGATAAAGTTCAAACAGTATTATTTGTATCAATGCAAATGGATGGCACGCACCGTAATGTGTGCTGACTGAAGTGTACTTCTAGATGAACGGTTCACTCATTGAGAACCTTCATCACTGATGTAATACGAAATATGCCTAAAATTTAATTTCCATTATTTTCCCATGATTAAAATAGAAACATTTGTCGATTTGATCCCATTATAGACGTTACTATCCATTGCCCGACCTCCTTTCCACACCTACTATGTGTGTACACACAAAATTAGGAGTTACGCAAAAATCATTCGGATTTTTATATCGTCAATCATAAATCGTAATGAATGGAGGCGTTTCGTCCTTGCTCCGAAGAGCATTCAGCGTATCCGAACTGAGCCGGCGGCCATGATTGATCGAGATGCATGGCCGATGGCGGGAGATAAGGCGGAATTAACGGTTAATATTGTTATATTTCTATTACGTTGGGACCGCACACAGAATTATTTTTTCTGATGTAATAAATGTTAATTCTGGCAAAGGCAGGGGCGTGGTACAAGATGGATTAATATGTGGATATTAGTTATTAATCTTTTTGTTCACTGCCATTTGTTTTTTTTTGTTCTAGTTTTCCTTTCAATACGAAAGAAAAAGTGAAAACAATTAACCGATTAAAATCATGCAATATTATCATTTTTGTTCCTGTTTAACCACCATGAGTAAAAACAGTTACTAATATGCTGCAATTGGAGGACAATGCTACTAAAATCTGTCTAGACTGACAAAAACTGAATTATGTAAATTAGACTTTCAGCGACATAAATGAACTCCATTAATGATGTTCTCATTAAAACATTAATCTCTCCCGTTACTATCAAAAGATATTTCCCTGAGAGAATATTCCTGATTTATAATTGAATTGTCTATGTTTAGTATGAACGAACAGGGGTAGGTGAAGTACATTGGCCTTTGAACAAGAGGTAGGTATGGAATTTCAGTATTTCGCATGTCATGGATGTCTTATCGCAGTATTGGCATAGTAGGCAGAAATTTATCAAATACGGAATAATCATTATATTATTGGGGAATCGTTCCTTTGTTTCTGGGTTGATTATAGCTACAAAGCTATTATTTATCTTCATCCTATTCCTAAAATTGCTCGTGTGATTGTAGAAGAAACATTCATATTTCATGGTGAGCTAAATTCGTGGTCACCCATTTGGTTTTGTTTTATTTTATCAGTATCTGTCGGATCTGATAATAGCAGTATTAAAAAAAAACGATAAAGGCTGTAATGTTTGTAATTTTTTATTTATTTATTTTAGATTACAATCACACTTAAAAATAAATCAAGTTTTTTATTTATTGTTAATTCTGCATCGATGCTCTTTAATTAAGGCAAGAATAAAGTGGCTCGCCTCGGCTTTGCACGGCCAATGCTGCTTTCTTTTAATCAAAAATACATGTCAAAGATACAAGCAAACAAATTACATTTCAATGCACTTCAAATAATTGTACTACCGCTAACAGCTGTTTTTTAAATGATATTTAGTCATAAATTTGCAATGTAATGCCTTGATCACACGTACCGGCGAGACAGTAAAATGTTTCTCGGCCGAGACAGTGTAGTAAGGAAGTAGCTGTTCAATCACGTTTTGAAATAACGGCTGAGCACTCGGCACTGTGTTTATATGTACCGAGTACTTGACCGAGAGCATTGTCTCGCCGGATTGCTCGGTACGTGTGATCAAGGCATTACTCCATCTGATGGTACGCGAGAGACATCTCTGTCGCTATAGGAACAGACAGGCGTCCTTAATTGCCTAGCAGTTGATTTAGACGTACTAGCTCACAAGATACAGATATCTAGATAATTCCACTTACTAGATTATTGCTCTGAGCTTGTCACAACGATTAAATAATGTGTCAGTCGCAGACGTTTGATCGTCACTTTATTGAGAAAGACGATCATTTGATAGTAAGATAATGAATTGTGTGTTAGTTTAGGAACACACACCGGGATGGAATTACGCGGCCGAAGGTCGGCGGTAATGCATTTTCTATACAAAATTACGGGACGTTATTTTGTCGTCATCTTCCATTTAAATTACATTGCAGAAAGGCTGGTTATAAATAAGACCTAAGGGTTCAAAATAGGTGATGAAGAAACCGAAATCAATGAGAACGAAATCGCGGGTTGCCGCTAGTTTTACATGACGACACATTGCGCATCATAAATGCAGATAATTATAAAGACCGATATGTTATAAGAAACATTCGACAACTGTAAAGTATTAAGTTGAATAGCTGTTTGTTAGTAATTATTTTTATCTTTGACTAGCGGCCCGTCTAGGCTTCGCAAGGATAAACTAAATTATACTAAATGTAGGCTATGTTACTCGGTGATAATGAAGCTTTCTCTAGGAAAAACATTTAGTGAAATAGGTCGATTTTGTGCACCGTAGTTTTTGAGCTTATTCGTTACATAAAAAAAATCAAAATCTTTCTTCTTTATAAATAATGTAAAATTTTATCGTGGAAATATAACTCAACATGTGCGCATTGTAAATTGAATCATCGCTTTAATTGTAATTTCTTCATATCAAAATACCATGATTTCATTAAATACGTAATATTCCGAGGAAATATTTAATACGAGTTCTTAATTAGCGTAAATCCAGGCACATTTACCCGTGTACCACATTACTTTAAATTACCTAATTACGGAGGGTAGGATATCTTGCGTAATTTGAGAGTTTTACCGTTCTTATCTACACTTCTTGTTTCTGTACTATGTATTGTTTTGATATTTTTAAGGAAAATCGTGCACGCGAGTTTATTGTAAGTACTAAATTACTTGTGGTGGTTTAAAGTAAAACATTCGGCAGCCAAATAAAGTACATTAATACCTACTTCTATGCCCTGAGGCAGTGAGTTAGATTTCCCCATTTGGTCTTCTTTGTCTAAAGGTGTGTACGAACAAACGTACGAACAAATTTGTTACGTGACACGAACGAACATCGAACATTATTTTCGTCAAAAACATTGTCCTTATATAAAAACCAAATGATTACGTTTGATGTTTTTGTACACGGCTTACTAAAGGTACGAAGATCAAATCAATTTACAAACTATAAATTGAGAAAAATAAAATTATGCAAATTAATCTCTATTTTTTGTTTATTATTTGAATGTTTTGATTATATAATTATCCTTAATTTTTAAGTGTTCCCTTATAATTTAAGTAAGTACCCGTTACTATTTTTACGTTACAATGCCAAATTACTTCATCTATTGCTTCTCACATGTGAATAATATTACAAGGTCTTTATCCACTTTCTAGTAAATACACAGAGGAAGTAACATTGGTTCCCAATATTGAATTAAGGGAACGGTTTGCAACAAATAAAAAGGTACACCAAGTTCAACAAATCGTTGTTCTGTAGACTTGAAATGTCGGTGTCGCAATAAAGTTTCCTTGTTACGATAGCACCTTTCTATGTCGCATTTTTTCAATCCCAACTGGTTATAGTTGAGGTTTTAGAGTTTAAAGGTTATCAAATAATGCTGTTGTCACGGTTTAAAAGGTTATCAAGAACTGGTGACTTTAGAATCTGAGATGAACACATAATAAATGTAAAAGCCGTCACGAGTTGTTGCTGTGGAAACCGAGTTGTGTTTGAAAAATATGAAGCAAATTCCCCTTCAACTGACGAACTATGTTGATACCCTAAGGATATAATTTGTTTATAATCCTGTTGGTTTTTTTAAGTGATAGAGAGGCAAACGATCAAAACGCTCACCTGATAGTAAGTAATCACCGCTGCATGCCCATGGGCATCAGCAACCGCAATCAACAGTCATAGATGTGTTGCATGCCTTTAAGACCCCATACACTGCCCAACTGAGCTCTGGAGACCTAACTCACCAGCAGAAACAAAGCAAGTTACGAAGTGCTCCTTTTAGTGGTGTTTTGTCAAGTGGAGGTACTTCCCCAGACGAGCGCCTCCTTCGAGTGTAAGCTTCACTAAGCTCCACCTCTCCAAAAAATCTCTCTGTTGTTACAAAATCAAGTCAGAAAAACCAATTCCTTCAAGCCCTAACATCCACAGCTCTCTATTGTGTCATTGTAAGGTGACATGATTCCACGAGACGACGTCTGGGGAAATACCGCACCTATTATTTACTAGCCGCAACCAACGTCGCCTCTTGAATTAAAAACGTGAGAGTCACGTAAGCAAGTCAACTTTTTTCAGACAAACGACCGTTTTACGGACACCAGATGAATAGTTTTGTTTAATCTTGACAAGGAGGAGTAGCGGGTCTGTTCTGCGGAAACTAAGGAAGTTTGGGAGATTAATCGAAGCCCTTAGAGGATATTGCGACTAGATTACAAACCAATAAATTATAAACAAAAGGAGCTTGGCGCAGTCAGTGGTTGACGGGCTCGGTCTGTGATTTGAGTTCAGCAACTTTCGCAAAGGCCGTTTATCGAATAAGTAACCAAATAGTAATACAAGAAATTTACTAGTAGATCAAGAAGTCGCGGGTTCGATCCCCGCACTGGGCAAACGAAAAAAGGAAAAAAGAAGTTTTACTGTCATATTTTTCTATCTTATGTCACATTCCTCTTCCATTTTATTTGATTTCTAGCCCTGTACAGTTAATATTTAAAGTTGTTCTAATAAAGTTTCTTTTACGTTTACTCCTTTTTAATTACTGTGAGTTGCGTCACCTACAGTAATGATGATAAACAAAAGACTGTAATGAGGAATCATTTCGATATTGTTAATAGAAAATATTAACTCAAATAAATATGCCAATTCTTTATTACTTATCAAATATAACCTGATATGTTGACCGCCCTATAAATAAATAAATAACAACGTATATTTTTTGAAAACTTTTATGATGTAGCCAATGTTTTGATGAGCGTTCGTGCTATTTCTAGACTACTAGACTAGACTTAGTCATATTATTAAACCGGTAAATTATTATTTGAACGATGTACGAGTACCTATACTTACATGAAAATATTATTTCAATAGACAATATTATTTGATAGTCTACAATCTTTATCCACACATCCACCCCCGCTATATTTTTCAAGGGAAAGAAACAAGAAACATTATATTTGATAGTGTTGTACCTATAATTTGTACAAGAAACTATTATTCTTTTTGCCGTGAATACTATGAGGTTTTTTGGACTTACATTTTAGACTTATTTTGATTGAACACAATCGTATTATACTGTACGATTTTCAATGAAAGTAAAAAGAAATAAGAGCTAACATTGGAGCTAACTAAATAAGTAATGTAAAAAAATATACCGCAAATATTTTAAGGGCAAACTGTTTAGTGGCAATGTAATACATTCGGATAAAAAAAGTCAATTTTGACATTGCCTTTTTACCTTCTGAATTTATTGCATTTCCACTAAATAATTCGCCCTAAAAATATTTGCAGTACATTTTGTTGCACCCAATATTATTTTTTTGAAATTATCTCATTAGGTATTTTAAATCTGGTTATGTTTGTTTTCTCAGAATTTTTATTCGGTTTAGATAATTTTTCGTTTCCAATCTCGGTCGGCAGTTTATTTTTTCGCCCAACAACTTTATTTTTTCCGTGGCGACCACTTCAAAGCTTGGTACACAGCGGTTCGTTCTTTATTTTTGTCAGTCAAGTTACCAGGCTGAGAAGATGAAATCTGGATTGGTATTTTTCAAGCATCATTGTTTCAAGGAAACGAGCCAGCTTTTTAATTGCTTTGTAAATAGTAGTTATTTTCGAAAAAGTTTGTTACCATTTTGGGTGAAGGTATGTTGATACACAATATAATCATTTGCCTCCCCTATTCCCAGTAGGTATATTTGGGGTCGGCGCAAAACTATGACCACTTCCATACAAGCCTATCATTCGTCATCGAGTCATTCATGTAGGTAAAAAATCATGATAGGTGAAGGACAGTAGGTACTATAGTAGGATTAACAATCTTATTTGTTTGAAAAATCTTAGATATAAATTATCCCACGAAGCAAGATTTTATATCAACCGCCCGTTGCGTCGGGTCTGGGAAACTAATGGCAATCAAATTAATATACAATTTAATAAATCAGATGACATTTTTAGTTTTCCCGTTCTTCAATATCTTTGGTTTAAAAACAGTTAATATCAATGTGAATTTATAACATATATACAAGTTAAAACTATGTCTGTCAAAAACAAAATACGAAGAATTATAAAAATTGCGGTAATGTTTAAGCGCAGACTTGCAGAGGCGAAGAAAAAAATTAAGAACGAATTACGTTGACAGTCTTTTTGACTCAGATCAACAAGCATTAATCCGAGCTTTTGAATTTCGAATGACATGTGCAGCTGACATTTAATTATTTTGCTTTCTCAATGGCCAGTGCTCGATAATCAGTAAACGTTTTACCAACGCAAAAAATACAGTTATTTAGAAGAATAAAACAAGAATTGCCACAGTAGAAGTTGACTTCAAAAACTAGAAGTTTTGTATGGCCGAGTGGACACTTGTATTGCATCTGGGAAATATCGTTTTATTTCGCTCAAGGAAACTGCACTGCAATTCTAATGGGACTTGACAATACTGTATGCCAAACTATTATGTAACAAAACTTTCTGCTTGAGAAACATTGAAATCTCTAAAGAATAACATGCAGTTTACATATCTTCTAGCTTTATTTATGTAATTCTAAAACCAAAATAAACAAGAAAATCCCCCAACCTTAAAAAACAATCACATAGAACAACAAACAAAAACCGTTCCTTATTCAATAGAAAACCTTTTCAACAAAACCCCGAAATGCGTCAAAGCAAACATCAACGGACAAGGAAAAAACGACATAACGAAACATACTATAGAGAGAAAAATATTCAGGATTAACCAACCTTATCGAAAAAAGAAATAAAAATAAGAAAGAAAATGTCTTGATTCATGTTCAGAACTGCACTTTATATGAATCGTAAAAATAATCAAAATAGTACACCACCGACTTAGTACTACTAGTACTAGTAGCAGTAATGTACTACTTGTACTACATAGTAGTACCTACTAATAGAAGTATTACTAGCTCGACAGTTGCTCCTTTAACCACCAAGTATCAGTTATTTTACAATAGTTATTTGTCACAATATAGTTTCCCGTTGTTCACAAATTTAGAAATATCCTCTAGACAGCGTTTAAATTGTGAAAAGCGAAGAGACTAGCCGATAGAAAGTTTCTGAACAAAATGTCTCTATTGTTGGAAAATATTACATAATATTTTCAAAGTCGAAGTTGCAGCTATATTTATACTGTTGCTTTTGTGATGAATAAATTTCAATACTAGTTTACTCCGAATATTCAGTTATGAATATATTCTAAGTAGTATGTAGCTTTAAAATATATATTTACCCAATTGGCGTTTGTTAAATACTAGCGGCCGCCCGCGACTCCGTCCGCGTGGATTTCGATTTCCTATAGCCTAAAGCCTTCCTAGTCAAATGGACTATCCAACACAAAAGGATTTTTTCAAATCGGACCAGTAGTTATTGAGATTAGCGCGTTCAAACAAACAAACAAACATACAAACAAACTCTTCAGCTTTATATATTAGTATAGATATAGATTAGGTAGGAACTTCCTTACATAATCATAGTCCATTTCAGCTAAGATGATCCCGGTGTCAGTTTGCCTCCAATATCGATACCATTCTATGGTGATAAGACACTATGAAGAATAATAAAAATACCTCGTGGAACTTATTTTTTTGAAATAAAGTTTGACTACACCTGCCACAGGGATCATCATAGCTAAACAGACTATAACTCTTTTATATCCGAAATATCCAAGTACCTCGGTATTCCAATATCAGATCAAGTGACGTAGATATTCCTTTAGTACAAAAATATGATTAAACTTTGCATTACTTGTCTTGTAAATTGTGAAACACAGTCGGGCATAAATTAAGTTGACGTTAAGAAATAAAGCTTAACAAATTATAGCACTTTTAAAACTTCGCAGACTTCTGATATCACAACTGGTTTAAAAATCGGAGAATTCCCAAAAGTCAGAGACGTAAGTTTTTGAATGATTTTATGACGTCTATTTATCTTAATACAATCTTGAATCTCACGAGTCATATTTATCACCTTGATTTATGATGTTTAAATAAAATCCTTTGTATAGAAAAACACACTAGGCGGAAAAAACGCGACCGAAGTTCGGTGTGGCTACGCCTACAATATATTTTTAATGGAAGATGACGACACACTATGCCGAAATGTTTGTTTGTTTGAACGCGCTTATCTCAGGAACTACTGGTCCGATTTGAAAAATTCTTTCTGTGTTAGATAGTCCATTTGACGAGGAAGGCTTTAGGCTATTGAACTTCGATGTTCCACGCGGAGGGAGTCGCGGTCGACCGCTAGTTTTGTTCATAAAACGCATTGCCGCCGAACTTCAGACGTGTAACTTTAGCCTTGTGTGTTCGTGTTCCTACACTTAGACTATGAGAGCAAATGCCTAGCTCTAACCTAAGCTTGTTTGGACGCTTGGGATCAAATAGATAGATATATACCTAAATAATCTTATAAACATTAATGAGTCGAGTTTATATTCTGATATTCATCAAACAAACATTATTGATTTTACGGACTCAAAGTTCCAATCTGCACTTAGATGATTTCTTTAAGTTCCAGAGGTAACTCTGAAGTTACCTAAGTTGTTCGGTAAACAGTTGATAAACTTAAATCATTTCCTAATAAAGACGCATAAATTAGAACTTTCCCGGTACCTATGGCTTATCTCTAAACATTAATTCATTTAGTTAGTAGCCAATTGTTTTTCTTTTTTATATAGGGCGGCATACGAACGAGAAGGACATCTGATGGTAAGTGATCACCGCTGCCCAGTGCCCATGGACATCAACAACCGCACAAGGGTCGCATATGCGTTGCTTGCCTTTAGCACCCCGTGCCCTCCCTCACTGAGCTCTCGCGACCGTAGTCACCAGCAGAAACATAGCACAACAGTTACGAAGTGTTATTTCACTGTGGTATTCTGCATCAGTACATAATGTAAAACAAGGTCGCTTTCTTTTGTCTGTCCCTGTGTATGCATAAATTTTTAAAACTATGCAAGTGTTTTTTTTATCAGACAGAGAGATTCAAGCGGAGGGTTTATGTGTATGATATCCCGTGCGAGGCCGGGGCTTGTCCCTAGTTAGTAGCTAGTAGAACAGAAACATTAAAAAAAATATTTTATAATTCAATGAGGGTTTACGCAAATGAAATATCCACTGGATGGCAATACGTAGGCATGAGGTCTAACTGCTACATCATTAGTGAATTTCAACAAATACCTCAAGCCTACGTATTGCCATCTAGCGGATTTTCCAATCGCAAACACCCTCATTGTTTGAATAGTCTTCTATGCAAATTATCCAAGTCAGATAATTATAATTTTCGCACGCTCCATCAATCTTTACACTTTTGTTTTAGACAACTGCGCTTCGAACTGCGGAGTGGACAATGCGAGTAATCAAGACGCCTTTTTGCCGGCTTCCTCTTCTCATTAGAGGAAATAATTAATTATTGCGCGGCAAAAAATATCTTTAATGGACACGGACCGAAGTCTTGGCAAAGATTATGCCTCGAGGGACCCTTGTCATATGTCGCATTTTTACATTTAATAATATTAATATACATTAAATAAGAACATACCATAGTTCTGTTCTTATAAAAAAAATTGACTATTTCGACAACAGAACAAGATTCTGGTAAAAAGAATTTTATGATAAATGCATGTGTTTTCTTTTTACGTTTACTATAATGGCAAAATAAATTAACCTGCCTAGATTTAAACTTAGCTTTTAGCTTGTACAATGATTGCTAGGGAACGGAAAGACAAACTGTATGAATATTTGCCCCATACTCCTAGCGGGATTAAATCCAGACTTGCCATAAGATAAATAGATAGATAAATGATTTATTCACAAAAACATACAGGCACACGACATTAAAAGAAGCTACATAAAGCACGAACAATCATCAACGAAACATAAAGAAAATAGAAATGAAATTAAATAAACAAAGACCATAACCACGAGCCACTAGTGTTGTTTGTGATAATTGATTCATCATTAAATAAAAACATATTTACAAAACGATTATTAAATAACGTCATACTCTTGACAAAATATACCTTCAAAAAATTAAACACCTTTATATTCTTACTTGATATCTGGGCCATCGGGAATCGGCCTCGAATTTTACTTTCGTAACTTTTGTTTGTTCGGTCCTTTGTCGGTGAGATTTTACCTTTTATTCGCAGAGAAAACAAATAGGCAGATCTTTTTTGACGACGGGAAGAAAACTTTGACCAGATGATCAATGGCTTTTATTTGAATCTATCTTGTTTTATAAGTGACGTATAGGTCAGGGCCGCTAAAAAAAAAGCAACACATTTATTTTATTTTTTTGCCGAAATTTGAGATGGAGTGGTGTAATCTACACTTATATTATAAAGAGGAAAGATTTGTATTTTTGTAACTCAAGAACTACTGGACCGATTTGAATAATTCTTTCACTGTTGGCTACACTATCCCAGACGAACATAGGATACTTTTGATCACGGAAATGTGGAAGAAGGGGGTATTTTAAAAAAGAAATTACGCGCTTGTGAAACCGCGGCGGAAGGCTAGTCCCAACTATATAATATTATAAATGCGAAAGTAACTCTGTCTGTCTGTCTGTCTGTTACGCTTTCCCGCTTAAACCTCGCAACCGATTTTGATGAAATTTGGTACGGACAATCTTTAGACCCTGAGACAGAACATAGGCTACTTTTTATTTCGAAAAAAAGAAATCCACGCGGACGGAGTCGCGGGCGGCCGCTAGTAAAACATAATATTTAAGATCACAAAACAGAAATAAGTCTCAGTCGTTTACATGCTTTTCATTACTTCTTGAGTAAGTTATGGAAACCGAAATTTGAAAAAATATTATATAAGTTTATCGTAAGACGGTAGAAAGATAAAATTGCAAGACGAACGGTTTACGTGCTTCTCGAGTTACTAAACCACAAACTTTTTAATTGCTGAGGATCTCAGAATTTCTTGAACAGTAAAGTTTAATCAAATGCCATTTTCATTTGGCAAATAATATGATTTTTAATGTGGAAGCTTTCCATATTTAATTAAAATACTTATTAAAAAAAACGAAATTATTAAAACATTTGTGCGAAACGACTACAAACCCACAATTTAATGTTATTTATTTATCTTTAAATCCATTCCATTTTGAATAGTTGTATGAAATCACATCTTAATCTCCATGTATACAAATAAGTCGCAGTTTTCGTTGTCATTTTAAAACTCAAAAAGCACCTATGCTTACCAAATTTTCAGGGTTTGTTTTTGGACTAACATTAGATGGTTCATGTGAAGTTTGCACAAAATCAGTCGAGAGTTCTTATTTGACAGGCATGTTGGTCGAGTGGCTAGAGATCCTGGCTACAAAACCAAAGGTCGCGGGTTCGAATCCCGCTAGGGGCAAATGTTTGTGTGATGAACATCGGCATTTGTACTCGAGTCATGTATGTTTATAAATGTATTTAAGTATGTCTATCCGTTCCCTAGCTTCCATAGTACAAGCTTCGAGCTTAGTTTGGGGCTAGGCAATTGGTGTGTTTGTCCAGGGCATTTATTATTTATTTATTTATTTATTTATGTCTATCCGTTCCCTAGCTTCCATAGTACAAGCTTCGAGCTTAGTTTGGGGCTAGGCAATTGGTGTGTAAGTCCAATGAATTTATTTATTTATTTATTTACATAGAAAAGCACGTACCGCTATCTTAAGCCTACAAATAGTGTACTAGCGGCGCTTAAGAATTTGTTTATAATTAAATAAATAACATATAATAGATAAATATTTCACAACATCACATACATTGATCTGATTCCGTTTAATGTAGCATAAGCACTTGTCTTGCAGACATCAGAATCAACAGTATTATTACAAATATACCTAAACAGATCCAAATACCACCTAGACCAGGACAAACAGACATTTTCATGCACAGAAATGTTTCTCCTGTGCGGGAATCCAACCCGCGACCTCTTGTATAATAGGCAACATCTTGACCATTACACCAAGCGGGTCGTCAAAATTGCGTTATTTTTACTGTTGTTGCAGTAAATGATTGAATTGTTTTCGTTATATTGATTGATTATTAACATGGGGTCATCGATAGATGGCATTGGCTTAATAACCACACGCCTTGAAACCTAGTTTCCTATAAAGCATAAAACAATAAAAATACACTCAAATATCATTATCACAATCAAACAAGCGGAAATATCCATCGTATATTAGACAATTTTCCTCAATACAATAAGTTTTTTATGTCGTCGCATCACACGCCATTTCAATTATGAAATTATCGACTCAATTACTTGTCACCCCATAAAAGGGTTCTTTTATGGTAAATAAATTGATAGCAAACATACCCATGATGTCATGTTTTATTAATCGCTTAGTTTTGATGGTGAGGTTCATAGAAGATATGTACTAGAGTAGTGAAGCTGGAAATTTTTGGTTAAATTTAACCTTATGTCGGAGTATAAAAATATGTTATGGAATTGACGTTGGTTATTAACGTAAACGATGTTTGTATCAAAAAAAATTGAAATACACTTGACTCTTTCATTTTAAGATAGTAAGGCTACCTCAATGATAAGTGCTAAGCTATGTGGGCTTAGCTTGGGGCTAGGATTTATTAACAACTAGAGGCCGCCCGTGATTTCGTCCGCGAGGATTTCGTTTCGGCACACGTAGTGATATTAAAGCTTAAGCTTTAATATCACTATCCCTTTCTCGACATATGGACTGTCCGAAACAAAAATCAATTCGACCAAGAAGTACCTGATATTAGCGTGTTCAAACAAACAAAACTAACTGTTCGGCTTTATAGATTAATAGTATAGACAAAATCCTTTCATTGACTTAAGTAACACTTGTCGTTTTTTGCGAAACTATACGCCATACAAGTTGTTTTGTCATTTCTTCTCTAATAGACAAGTGTTCAATACTATGACGTCAACCAAGCTTAGCGGGGAGCGGGAGATATTTCTGGAGATAATTTACTGATCGCAGACGGGATTGGTCTTTTGTTGACATGTCTCATTGTCACCCTAATTAGGGTTGTTGATGGACCAGTGGTTATGTAAGGTATAGAGTTGAGCGGTTAAATGTGAACATTTTTGTTGTGGTGGAAACAATTTGTATTGCTATTTTTGTAACCATAAGAATATAAGCATGTGTTTATTTATTGTGTAATCTAAGTCTGTAATTACCGCCTGTGTAAGTATACTTTCTAAGAACAAATAACAGCAACCTCTCAACTTAAACCACAGCTGTTATCATGACTTTTTATACAAAATGGTGCTAAGGGGACCAATCAATTACCAATTTGTAAAAATGTTATTCAGAAAAAAACGTACCTATTACCTGAAGGTAAGCGATCACTCCTGCAATCAACCGCATAATTCGCACACGCAGGTTGCCTGCCTCTATGACCCAATAACTTGTTTTGGCAGGCCTGTTGGTCGAGTGGCTAGAGACCCTGGCTACAAAACAAAGGTCGCGGGTTCGAATCCCGCTGGGGGCAAATGTTTGTGTGATGGACATCGGCATTTGTACTCGAGTCATGGATGTTTATAATTGTATTTAAGTATGTGTATCCGTTCCCTAGCATCCATAATACAAGCTTCGAGCTTAGTTTGGGGCTAGGCAATTGGTGTGTTAGTCCAATGTATTTATTTAACTCCCCAACTGAGCTCGGGCGCCCTTTCTCACCAGCAGAAATATAACACAACAGTTACGAAGTGCTACTTCACTGTGGTCTTCTGTGAGGTGGAGGTACTTCTCCAGACGAGCGACTCATTCGAGTGGTAGTTCCACTAAGCTCTATCTCTCTTAAACCATCAATGGTATTAGTGGAATTAATGAGTCCCACTTGTATCAATACTAATGATACTTACTACTTAATATACCCCAAGCCCATGTTTCCATTTTACCACTATGACTTTACTTAAAAAAAAAAAGTATATTATATTTTACCAACCCTCATTACTATACGATAATATAAACAAAATAGTTTGCATTGGCAAATGATACTTAATACTTAAGTTATTTTATTTATCCACTTCTCGATTTTTAAAATAACCACCCACTCAAGTATTTTCAATTTCACATTCTGAGAAAATGAGGCTAGATCTCTAGCAAATATCCAACAGACAAGGGTATAAAATTGCGTATACTTAACTCAAACAAGGTAGGTATGTTTCTGAGAAATCATTATAAGAAGTTATACTTGAAAAAATATAATCTACATTCAATAAAATATCTTGTAATGTTTATAGTACCTAATTAATATTCATAATTATTTACAGAACGCCTCGATCGCCTAGTGATTTAACCGTACGTAGCTCGAGGTCCTGGGTTCGATTCCGGATCGGGCACAATTAGTGTAAAGTTTCCAAAAACAGCCCGGGATTGTGATTACCAACCCGCATTTGGCAAGCGTGGTGATAAAGCCAAAACCCATCTCTGTAACGAAAAGATGATTTCAAATAATAAATGCTTTTGCTCTGCAAAGGAACATTAATATGCTGATACTTTATTCATATTTAGAGACGAAACGTGTAATTTCCCTTTTGTTTAAACACTCACAGTAATAAGCCGTCATTCCAATATCTTCGGAAAGTATCTTCAAATTTTCCTTCCAAACTGCCAAAGTCGAAGCTTCGATTCTACGTTTATTTTTAAAATACCGTCCTTTATCTGTACGTAGTAAAAACGTGGCTCTTACGCCTTCGAAATAGGGTTCAAATTGGCACAGTACAGATAAATTCTTCCGGTGTATTCCGATATCAACGCCAACAGCAATAAAGGCTCCTTTACACGACTCCGTCGCCGCGCCCCGTCGCCTTGTTCTATTATTTGTGGTAACTTCGAGTATTCCATTACTGACCTTTGCTAGTGACTTGCCTACAAAATTCACAACTTGCATTGTATACATATCTTTTATTTGTGAAAGGGAGGCCAACGGGCAAGGGGGTGATGTTAAGTGATCATCTCAACAACAACTTATGAAATGAGTTTTGAAGGGCAGGTTCGTTAACTGTAACAGTTACAAGAAAACTCTGCTAGGCAACCAATCCAAAACTTTTTGAGATAGTTTGATTTGCATTCACAGAAATTGAAAAAAGTAACAAGCTAAAAAAACATGTCAATCTATCCTATTTTATGTAAGGATCAAAAGACTTAATGGGACTACTTGAGGTTTAAGAACTAGAATTGTCAGAGATGGCAAAAAATTTTTCCCATACCTTTTTTATAAAAAATCCGTAAACCGTAGTCGCCTCCACTGACGCTTCTTACCCGACAATATTCAGCTAGTTTTTTGAAGATCCCTCTCAAAAATAACAAAGTTATTTGTTTTTACTGACCGTGAAGAACTTGTAAATAATTTTACCTGTATACCAATATTTTAAGGCGCCACTGCAATTACACCAAATAGCGTAGAATAGCAGTGGCGCGGTGTAAGCGTAGTGTAAATGAGCGCTAAGACAAAAGAGGGTAGGAAGAGGACGGCTGCAAATGAATGAAGTGCTAGTCTGCAACGAGAGTATTATTGGAAATGCGGGACAATTAGCAAAGATAAACTAAGGAAACGAGGCCAAGACTTTTAAAAGTTACAGTCAGCAAAAAAAAAAACATGCTTATCTATCCTATTTGATGGATTAACATTAATAGTACTTTAAGTACCACAAATAGTCCCATACTTGAGGTTTAAGTACTAGAAATGTCGGAAAAGGCAAAAAACTTTTTCCATACATTTTAGTTCGTAGGTGCCTCCACGGTGCCTCTTACTCGACTACATTATGCTAGTTTTGTGGAGTGTCCTCTTAACAATGAAAAAAGTATTATGTGTGGTGAAATCAAGAAACAGCGGCTCGGTGCCTGGGCTGTAGCGGCTCGCCCAAACAGCGTAGAATTGCAACGGCGGCGACGCGGTGTAAGCGTCGTGTAAAGGAGCGCTAAGACAAAAGAGGGTAGGAAGAGGACGGCTGCAAATGAATGAAGTGCTAGTCTGCAACGAGAGTATTATTGGAAATGTGGGACAATTAGCAAAGATAAACTGAGGAAATGAGGCCAAGACTTTACAATCGGAGGAATTTATGACTTTATAAAGGAAGGTAACGTCTATAAAAGAAGTGGTTTATTGCACCGCGATCTGTGGTACGCTATTGATTTTGTGGTACGTCGCAGTCATGGAATTACAGTGTGAAGGCGTAAAAATACAATAACGTCATTTTTTATTAATGAAAGAAACAGATTGACAATATATATATGTGTATATATTTTTGGTTTCATATTCCACTGTATCAATTTACAATCTAGTCAATAAAGACTCATGATTAATTTAAATCTAACTGCTGAATAGAGATAGAATAATGATTGAATGATGAATGATTATGTAATTGGGATCTTCCCGTATAATTATTGGTCAAATAAATAAATAAATTTATTTAATAAACAAACCTGTTTATTATATTTTTACTACTGGGCCGCCAATACGTCCTCGTGGATTTAGATTTTCGCTCACAAACATTAGCGTTAACCATATTTAATCCGTAGATATAAAAATCCGAGTAAGGAAAGCACTACTTCCTTCCCTGGTGAACAAATATAAGGTTTACGATCAAAATGTTTCACTGTTGAATTCTGGTATACTGCATTCAACGGGTCTTTTATAAAGCAATAACGTTTGGTATAGCGTGCATTCAATAATTAATAACGAACGAAACCTTTTTAGTTAATTTGTAATATTTGTACATGAACTCTGGTGCATCTTATAGTACAACAAATGGCTTTACATTATTTTTAGTACGTTTATTGATTAAAGAAGTATTCCGAAGGAGAGTACATTTTTCTAAGTCAGAACTTCCGCTGTAGAACTAAGAATGAACATAACATTTTTGTATGCAGGAAGGTGTATATTCGGACTATATTTAGACGTTAACTGATGTAACAAACATTAACTGAATAATAGTTATAAAAATTAATTAACGCAAAAATATTTTTGCGCAATTTTTCTTATTAATTGTATTATTATTTATTTTCATATGAACAACTAGCGGCCGCCCGCAACTCCGTCCGCGTAGAATTTATTTACCGCACACAAAGTGTTATTTTAGCTTAAAGCCTTCCTCTGCAAATGGACTACTAACAAAAAAATATTTTTCAAATCGAACCTGATAAAGGAGTTCCTGAGATTAGCGCGTTCACACAAACAAACAACAATCAAACAAACTCTTCAGTTTTATTATATTAGTATAGATTTCCTGACAACACAAAAGGGGGATTTATTTTTATAAATGGCTATGCCCTGCACCTGATCCCAAAGATTAATCAATGACAGCTCACTTTTTCAATTTACAGTCAATCCCGTCCGCACTTAAGGCGAAAGAAAAACGTACGACTTTTTAGGACCACTTAATAATTTTTATAAAAATGAAAAGTATTAACGTTAACATTCGTAGAAAATTAATTTTTACTGTTTAAGCAGGTAATTAGGAGAGCTCTTAATAATTAACATTGGCAAAAAGGCGAAATCCTTAGCAAAGAGTGCTTAAGATAGATTACGTACCTAAGTAGGACTCGACGTAGGAGATTAAATTCTTCCTTGGGGACTTAGCGACTCAAATGGGGACATTTATCCGTAATTTGGATATTTTCGTATTACTACTAAAATAATGTTTTAGGATGGCTGGCATTTTACGCGTTTCCATATGAGATAGAGGTATGGCTAAAGAGTTTGTTTGCTTTATTGTACATTTATTTAAGGCATTTTTCATACTAGATTTTTATACTTTTTATCGTTATTTTTTTAATAACAATCAAAGAAGATGTTATCATGTCTTGCTAGACTCAGACGGGAATCTTTGTTTGCTTGTTTTTTGAACGCCGAATGGTTGGAATTTAAATATATTTTTTTAATTAATTTCGTGCTGGACAGTCAATCTCTCGAGGAAGGCTTAAATATTTTATAATATTATGTGTGAAACACGTAATATTTCACAAAGATTCATCAAAATAACAAAAACTATTTAGCTTAGTTACAAAACACTTTAACTATCGCAACTACAACGAAAATGGTTTGCTTAAAAGGCCCTCTTGTTTTCTTTTCCACAATGGGTCCCCTTGAGGGTTACTCCATTGTAGTCAATAGAATTAAGGATAAACGTGAAAACAAAAGACCTCTGTGGCCTGGTAAAAGTAGGTAGTCGTTTGCGAAATGGGGCATCCAAACGAATAAGCCCTAGTATAAAATTGCTTGTATTTCGCCTGTCCCGTTTAAAGGGCTTCTAGGTCCCTTTATTATACAATTCTGGCAACGAGTTTCACTTAGGGCACCTATGAAAAACAACCATTCAGTTTATACTGCTTAATTTTTCAAAAGCATGCTATTACGTTCTCGTAATAACATGTTTTTGAATAATCAACCATACTTGCTGTAGGATATATTAAAAGGCAGTTAGATGAGTTAATTCTAAAACTTTCTTGTCTACGGCTCGTATTAATAAATCGCACTCAACTCTGAGCTCGATCTTGAGTGCGAACTAGATATGTCATTCTCATACAAAACAGCACCTCAAGTTCGCGTTCAAGATCGATCTCAGAGTTTAGTGCGATTTATTAATATGAGCCTAAGTCTTGGCCTCTGATAACAAACGTCGCCACCTAAGTCTGTCCTACGCCCTTTCCTGCCAATTGTCGGCCTGGAGTTAAAGCAGATCCTTCGCCACATCATCGGTCCAGCGGTACCTAGGACGTCTGACAGGGCGCGTCGGCCGCACGTTCGTCCCACGTATGCTCGTTTTACAACACGGTCCTCTAACATTCCCTTGACATGGCCGATCCACCGAGGACTCTAGGTATTCACTTCGCCAATAAAGTTGGGTTCGGCTACCAGCTCCTTCAACTCCTTGTTCATCCATCTCTTAAAAGTTTCGTCGTCTCTCTTAAGCGGCCCAGGATCTTACACTGTTCTTGTAAGTTCGGCGGCAATGCATTTTCTCAACAAAACTACACGACGTAATTTCGGCACAGTGGCACAGTGTCATCTTCCATTCAAAAACATTGCAGGCGTAGTCACGCCAAACTTATTTCCACCCTAGTGTGTTCCTACACTTAGTGGAGACGGGTCTGAAATAATTTTACTTCGATCTACGTTTTCCTAAGTTAGTAAGCTGTAACTTAGATTCTTCTTATTGGCGGACCTCGTCTATTCACAGCTTGAATCTTTCCGTGAAAATTCAAGTCCAGTGTGTTTCTATACTAAGGTTATGGATATACAATTGAGCCAGCCTACTAAGCCTATAGTTAGAAGTTCAAGAAATAGCGTGGCTTTTCAACGATAAGCAAATTCGCTAAGTGTATAATATTATTTGACCTACTTTAAGCTTAAACTTTGCAGTCAGGCAACCACCGAACTATGTTACCTGTAGGTGCAAAATTAAATTAAATTCTTGCCGTCTTGGCGGCTAAACATGTTGTTTAAAGTAACACAATTCACTCGCTGCGCTGCTGCTGGGTACTATTTTATTTTAAGGTATTAATTTAAATATAAATATTTCACTACATCACATACATTGATGTGATGACTCTCTCTGACTCTGTGTTAAGTAATTAAAGCACTTGTGTAGAGGCATTGGACGATAATTTTATTACCACTGCCTGTCTTAAATTCACATTCTGTGTGAGCAGTACGTAAGGTTCACTGGTGATCACGAAGCAGTAAGGCCGACTTTGTACATACTTTCCTAATTGAGCAATGAAGATTATATAAATTGACAAACCTGACGCTAACTTCAAGACATTCTGTGAATGGAAATTAAAGTTAAAGTGCTCTTAGATGAAATTAAAAATATTCCTTCGGCTAGCCATTTGAACAAAAATATAAATAAAAATTCTTTAAGATCATCTCGCAATGCCAGAAAAGTTGAAAATCTTTTTAATTTTAAAATTTCTTCACAACAACCCTTGAAGTCGACCAGTTTGGCGTGACGAACAAACCCAGTTGAAAACGACGGTAATTAAAATCATAAAAGTCGCTTATGATTTTAAGGAAACACGAAATTATATTTAACATGTTCAAGATGCTTTTAATTTCTTCGCTCAAGAGTTGTGATATTCCTAAAAGAAAAAGAGAGTTACGAAATAGAGTCAACGGTTGATCCTGTTAGATGGATAAATAGGTTAGTTAGTTTCATGGTTTATGATTAGACTAGCGGCCGCCCGCGACTCCGACCGCGTGGAATTCGGTTTCCGCATTTACAGTGTTATAGCCTTCCTCTACTAATGGATTATGCAACGTTTTTCGCGGATGTCTTCCCAGGTCAAACCTACATACTCCTTGGCGTTCTTTACTTCTAGGCTACTGAGCTCAAGCGTCCCTAGCAGCTGCAACCAATCAAACGCTTCTGACCATAACCCGGCACGGGAGGCTTGTCACAGTCATAAACAAGACCGTTACAGCATGTATGCTCTCACCTTTCACATTTAACGACAATCGAAGCACAAATACGTAAAATAAAAATCCTCCCAATCATAAACAGGTGCTAGGTCCAAAAACGAGCGGTAATAACATCATTATCGTAAAAAACCCAATGATTCCCATAAAACGCGGGCCCGGTTTGAATAATAATTAAGAAAAATAAACAAATCGTCAACTGAATGAGCCTTGACGGGGAGTTCGGTTTTTAATTTTCTAAAATATGTAATGGAACTGGAGTCGCAGATGGAGGTCGTAAATTCCGTAATTAATGAAATGTGAAGGACAGTTATGGACGCCGCCAAAGGGCCGCTGCTGTGTAATTGGGCAGTGTGGATAAAAACCGGCAGAGTTGGATCGCGTCAAGGGATAATCAGCATTCCCTTTTGATATTGGAACACTAGAATAGAACATTCCACAATCGAAATGGCAAATGTCAGATTGTGAAAGACATTTCTTAAATCTTAAACAAATATTTTTTACACTTTTATTGCAAATAATGTTTTATTGTCTTTGCTACGAAATAAAAAATAATGGTTCTTGTAAAACAATTATGCATATTTTTTTCTATTAAGTAACATAATATTTTTAAATTTTAAAATAAACAAAAGAAGAGGCAATATAAAATACGTTCTCGTGTGATTCATACCGTGGTACTCGTATAATTCAAAGAATACGAACGATCCGATCTTATCAGTTTCATAAAATATCAAACCTAAAAGGTCGCATCGACTCGGATAATTTATAAATTGTTAATTTAATAAATTCTTATGAATGATCACATCAAAGGTTGTACTTCAAACAAATTACCTTTAATTACGGCCAAAGTTAGTCTAATACTGTATCAGCTTTATTAACCGGACAATCAAAACGGTGAGCCGATCAAAGAATTACTTCCTTTGATGAAGTTTATTCAACTTAAACAGAAAAATGATGTCGGCCTTACTAAATAAAATAAATCGGTTTATTTTGTGAAAAGGGGAGTCAATTCCTATTAATTACTTCCTAGTTGTTCTGGGCCACGATGGGCAATTTTAGGATTAGTCAGGTACGCACTCTCATAATTCTGTGGTCCAGCAATCTGACACGACCGTTGAAAGATCAGGCGCAGGACCAGCGGCTTTAAAAGAGCTTTCTGGGTTGCTGGAGTGAAATTACCGCTTACTTCAGCAGTTTATATCATAACATTAATACCACCATCCATGTTCATCAACAACTCCACAAGAGTCGCAGAAACGAAGACTGTTTTACCGTACCAATTACTTTATCTGGGTATGTATTATGTTGGATCTTTTTATGTATATATATATGTTAATAAAAATGTACTTAAGTATATCCTTCCGTTCTATAGCATTCAAAGTACAAGCTAACAGTTTAATTTAAGTCTAGGCCATTAATGTGTGAGGCCTAGTTTTTACTAAATTTTATTTTAAGTGTCCCACTCCCACAAAAGGTTCTCAACACAAAGGGGGAGAATTTATTTCGTGACCATAATATTAAGTAACATAAATAGTAGCAAATTCAATAGCTCTAGCCTATAATATTAAAGCGGTGAAGTAAAAATGCATTATTACGGTGCAACTCTGGTAAAATGACAGGAATTCAATTTTGCAATAACGCTCGGCATTCGCAGCGCTTATACGAACCGTAGTGGTTTATAAAACGTCGACTAACGCATGTACCTAAGGTATCTCAAAACCTATTGAGCTGAAATAATAAACGTTAGAAGACAAAAGGACATCTTATACACCGCCTTCATTTTAGTTTCGTTCATTTACACATGCTAACAGATCTATTTCATTTTAATTCTGAAACCAAACAATTTCATCATAATACAATAGTAGTTTAAGTCGAAAAATAAATTACATGTCACAAAATACTATGGCAAGCTTGAGTGCATGAAACATAAAGAAATATTGTGAAAGATAATATCTAATACTTTGACGTAAAAAATATTTTGAAATTGATCTTACCAAGAATCGAAGTACAGACTCTTTGTCACCGAGATCTTACGACCAAAACTTTGTCCGTTTCTAAACAGTAACTGATATTTTTGTTATTTTAACGTAAATGCCAATGGGGAATACATATTTAATTTGCACAGCAAAATAAAACGAGATTTGTCTCAAGGTCTCCCGAATTTCGGCTGTTGATGAAATGTTAATTTGTAACAAAATTACTAACCAAGGCAATGTTTAACAAATTGACAAACAACGGGACGATTCGAGGAAAAGTCTTTTGCATGGACTACACTGCTATTAAAGCTAAGCGAAGATATAATTATCATTACCAAGCCACCTACGGCTCTGATAAGTAATTAAAACATATAAGAATAAGCATCCCAGTATGTAGGATACACTTCCTTGGTAATATACTGCGTAGGTCATAAATATTTATTTTATTTAGGCAAAATATTCTACAAAAGCTAGCCATAATATTTCAATACCAAAAACTCCGTGCCAAAGTTAATTTTTATTGACCTTGTTTCTGCTAATCTTATATTCTAAAAGTTTAAAAAAAATATCTAAATATACCTTGTAAATCAAAGGGTTTAATGCATGGAACCTGACTGTAAGTATGTCCTTATTAGTCCCTACATCATCTTGTACATATGAGATTTTAGATATCGTGTTGCATTACTATAATGATAAAATCGCGTTTAGTTCTGTTAACAAATATAATTATGTCATCTTGTGCATACCAAATGTTTTCGTCAAGCCATACATTTTATCGTATCGCTTCATACCCTGTGACCTGTGCCTTACACCATGAACTCAGGAAATGAAGTTGGTATCGAAAAGTTGCGACATTTTCAACTTTATCCCATGCAGTTAAGGTTCCTTTGAGATCAAGATGTAGTGCACGGCAAATATACTCTAATGTACAATGTTCATTTGGAGGGCTGGCAGAATGAAGAGTTTTTGTTTTAAAGGTTTGTTTCATTTCGACAACCCCTTGCTGTAATGGTCAAGTAGTTGCCTATTAGACCAGGAAGTCTCGGGTTTGTCCTGGTCCGGGTGTTATATGCATCTATTTGAGAATATTTGTAATACCACTGTTGAATCTGTAACTCATGTGCTACGCAACAGGGAGTCAGATAAATGAGTGATGTTGTGCAATATTAAGTATTTAATAATTTTTACTGTTAACCACGTAACTTAGTGGGAACCGTTACTTTGGTATTTTTTGGTACTAACTGATTTAATAATGTTACGGCTCAAAATTTATTACAATGCACATTAGATCCTTACATTACAATGTTATATTTTCGTCCTATAGAAAATATATTCCATAGTCAGATCATCTTGTAATAAGTCCGTCCTATCGTATTTCTAAGAGGAATGGCATTAATTTCCTTTACGGAGTAATCGGAGTGAATGTTCCTCCATTAAATTAGCCTAGATTAGTAAATTAGCCGATTAGCCAATCCGGTATGCTTGCCACGTCTAGGTCTCAATTATGGTTTCTTTAAATTGAGCCAATTCTCTGGGGTCCTTAGGCCCTTACCACATCTAATACCTATCTAATTCCGCTAGTGCCAATGTGGTCCTCATTCGAAAGCAAAATAACTTAATTATTTAGTTGTTGATAGGCAGGCGGTTAAAACACTGATGGGTGGGTTAACGTCCAGATAATATTTGACTAATCTGTTTTGCAATATCTATACTACATATATTTATATATTATAAAGCTGAAGAGTTTGTTTGTTTGTATGTTTGTTTTCTTTAAGATCAGGAACTACTGGACCGATTTGAAAAAATATTTTTGTGTTGGATAGTTCATTTCATGAGGAAGGCTTTAGGCTATTGATAATCATAATCCACGCGGGCGGAGTCGCGGGCGGCCGCTAGTAAGTAATAAAATTGTAAAGAAAATTGCACAATGAGTAAAGCTAATGCCGATTGCGAGGAGTGCTGATTCTCCAACCCAATCCACTCTAATTCCGGAGCCTACATGAACTGTACTTTGTGTACTGTAACATATACCGTCATCATGCTTCATGTAGGTATATCAATATATTGCAACCTACTTATTTTATATATTAAGATTGCGCGACTTAATTTCCGCACAGTGTGTCATCCGCCATTCAAAATACACTGCGCCATAGCACACTAATTTTAAACGCGCGGACGACGCGCGTTTCTGTTAGCGCGTAGATGCTGATTTTTGCGTTTGCAATCATGATACAATAATTACCGAGTTGCGATAGAATCTCCTTCGAATCGCGTATACGTCTGCGCGTTTCAAATACGCCGTGTGCTATGGCCCTAATTCCGACGGATTTCAGTCGCATTTTTTCTAGTGTGTTTCTATACATAAAGATAGCAATTGCCGGCTACCACTAATAGTTATGCAAACATAGATAGATCACGCGCTTGTGCACGTGGCTGAAGTACCTATCGAGTTACAGATAAACGAGATATTGTGATGTTATAATCAATCACAGAACACAAGAAAGATAATCAATATCGGCCTTTGTGATTTTTCCTAAGCTTTCGCTTTTCGTCAAGCAAAAATATTCTCGGTCATCAAGATTTACCCATAGGTTTCCTTAATATTATCTTACAATGCTTGAGAATATAGTAAAAATATTACGTCAGAACGTTTTTCAAACTTCATACTAATATTATAAATGTAAAAGTTTGTCAGTTTGTATGTTTGTCCGTCAATCACGCTGAAACTACTGAACGGATCTTGATGAAAATTGGTATACGGGCAGGGAGTGGGCTGACTTAGGTGATAGAATACTTTTCATTCCAATTAAATGCCTGCATAGGGTGAAACAGGAATCTTGATAACGGGGGTAAAAACGAAAAACATACCTACGTATTTTCAAATGCTTTTCTATCGTTTTTTGAGCATTCATGATAGCGCAGCTACAAAAAATATGTTTTATAGCTATTTTTATTCATCATTTTATTCCGTCAAATTGATTTTCATTAATTTATATTTCGCTGATTAGCTAATTATTGTTTAATCAATCTAAATGTTTGTCGATTAATTACTCTTTTTAATTGTAATTTGATAATTGTTAAACTTTTAGTTAGTAAGCATCAATTCTTGTAAAGCAAACAAACTTGAAATGCTATAAAAACAGGACGTGCGGCTTGCTGCTCGTAAACTTGTTTACAGTGTTGTAGCTGCAAGGTGGGGGTAGTGGGGGTGAGTGTTTATAAGGCAGCAAGCCGGACGGACTGGGGCCATTCTGGTGTAGAACTTTGTGCCGTGCACACGTAATAAAAGTATTCATCATGAGTCATCGTTTTACTGATGCCATAAACCGCAAGGGACTATCCCCATCTCCATCTGTTGATGCACGCCTATCTGATCACCACGGTGAGAGTACTCTAACATCAGAAGTGGGATTGAAGAATCTGCCAACCGCCCACATGCTGAACAAGAAATTCCTGGGCAACGATAACCCATCCTTATGGACTCTGGTTATACAAGAAACATCTACGAATTGACACTTCTCAGAAGACAAGTGGAATTGCTGCAAAAAATGGTATACCACATCGCACAAAACCCACAGACAACTGCGAACAGGTGATGTAATCTTAATTTTTTTAATTGACACTGGTGCCGAATGTTCTCTCGTCAAAAGTAAAAATTGCTTAATCTATAAAAGGAAAACGCGTCTTAGAAATGGTCTAACTTATTGGTTTTTCTGGTAATTCTGTCATTTCACATGAAGTCATAGAAACTACGGTAGAATTTGACGATATAACATTCGAAATTAAAAATTGCATGTCGTGGATAATCAAGTTACGACGTAATATTTGGAATCAAAACATAAAATAAAAAAAAAAGCAGGAAAAACAACATTACTTATTAATTGTGTGAAAGTCACCGAAGACACAGACCGTGATCATTACCCACTTCCTTTAATACAGAATCAGATTGCTAAACCAGGATCTGCCTCGGCTATCGAACAGATTCGTTTGCTTTCCAATACAATTGATAGGGACACTATACGGGCAAATGCCATAATCAGAATGGCCGAGCAAGCCCCAAAAACCAAGCAATGTTTTGATTCCAAATGTGCTAGAGTGAAGTCATTCCATCTAGGCGACTTTGTACTTGGTAAAGACACACAGTGGTGTGGAAATAAACAAGGACCCCAATACTTAGGGCCTTATAAAAAAAAAAAAAATCTTCCAACCGATCGATACGAAGTACAAGGTCTCCGCCCTGGTCAAAAAAAAAAAAAAAACACTTTTATATTACATTTAAATGTAAGGCTTGTGCCACATTCAAATATTGGATGAACCGTGATAGCAAGAAAGATTATGATTAAAAAAAAAAGTCGAAACAAGCTATGATGATGGCCTCTGAGTTTGACAAACGTTCAAAACAAGCCACAAATAGCCTCTGAGTTCTTCAAGTGTTTGAGTTGGAAATATTGTCAATACAAGCTAAAAAGCCTCTGAGATTGGCAAACACTCCTGTTTGTTAAATGTTGCTGAAACAAGCTATTATGATGGCCTCTGAGTTTGACAAACCTTCAAATCAAGCCACAAATAGCCTCTGAGTTCTTATGAGTTGGAAATATTGTCAATACAAGCTAAAAAGTCTCTGAGATTGGCAAACACTCCTGTTTGTTGAATGCTGCTGAAACAAGCTATTATGATGGCCTCTGAGTTTGACAAACCTTCAAAACAAGCCACAAATAGCCTCTGAGTTCTTCAGGTGTTTATGAGTTGGTAATATTGCTAATACAAGCTAAAAAGCCTATGAGATTGGCAAACATTCCTGTTTGTTAAATGCCGCTGAAACAAGCTATGATGATGGCCTCTGAGTTTGACAAACCCTCAAAACAAGCCACAAATAGCCTCTGAGTTCTTCAAGTGTTTATGAGTTGGAAATATTGTCAATACAAGCTAAAAATTCTCTGAGTTTGGAAATCCTTCAGAACAAGCTTGTTTTAACAAAAAAGAAAGCCTCTGAGTCTAAGGAAGATCAATTCTTTTTACCTAGGTATTAAAATTATCTGTACAGTAACAATTAGGACAAAATATAAATCAAATTGGTTTGTTTCAGAAAAACAGGAGCGCCAGCTCGAGCACGAGCTGCTTGTCAGTATGGCCGTGATAGCGCAGCTACAAAAAATATGTTTTATAGCTATTTTTATTCATCATTTTATTCCGTCAAATTGATTTTCATTAATTTATAATTCGCTGATTAGCTAATTATTGTTTAATCAATCTAAATGTTTGTCGATTAATTACTCTTTTTAATTGTAATTTGATAATTGTTAAACTTTTAGTTAGTAAGCATCAATTCTTGTAAAGCAAACAAACTTGAAATGCTATAAAAACAGGACGTGCGGCTTGCTGCTCGTAAACTTGTTTACAGTTTTGTAGCTGCAAGGTGGGGGTAGTGGGGGTGAGTGTTTATAAGGCAGCAAGCCGGACGGACTGGGGCCATTCTGGTGTAGAACTTTGTGCCGTGCACACGTAATAAAAGTATTCATCATGAGTCATCGTTTTACTGATGCCATAAACCGCAAGGGACTATCCCCATCTCCATCTGTTGATGCACGCCTATCTGATCACCACGGTGAGAGTACTCTAACATTCATAGTATGACAAAACCAATACTAGCATAGTTTTATTCTTAAACGTCACTGTAACTAAAGCGAAAGTTATTTAAGTGCACTATTTTATGAGCTACGAGAAACTGCAGACGTCTATTTTATACTCATTACAACTCGACACCTAGGAAGTCGCTAAGAAAATACTTGAAGCGGAGGGATACTTTTCTGTGGAACTGTTATGTACACATAATATTTTATTACTCTAGTAAATGCAAAATTGTACATCTACTTCAACAAAGGTATTAATTATGTTTAAGAAGTCTTTTTATACATACATCGGTGGTCGCGAATTCGGAATTCGATAGCAGTCTAATTGGTCTGAATGTTTCATAGAAATCTAATCAAACCAAATAAAATTATTAATTAATTGGCATGAGCGCTTGCCCGGATTGCAATCGGTTCACGCTAACCCCCCCCCCTCGATATCAAATTATTTTTTAGTTGTTTATATTTTGTTTATATTTTATTTATTAAAAAAGTTTCGTAAAAATATGTAATTCAAGGAAGAATTTCTGATACGAATGGTGATGTTAATAAGTAAGACACAATGTAGCTTACGAAAGTTACTTATTTCGGAGTCAGACTAAGAATATGAAGCTGTTGTCGGCTATTTATTTTCTTTAAGCCGTACAGTTATACCCAGTTTATTATTGAAAACACATCAGTTCCTCGAAGAAGCTCTTTCCGATCCCATCCAATTAAATGGTTGTGAAACCAGTAGTGTTCTCTATTATATAAACATTTATGATAGCAATCTAAAGAATATACACGATGTCTTTAACACACCGGCTCGAAATGATAGTTTTAGAAAGCCATCCGATAAGATTGGGACGGTCTCATATCTTCAGATCAGTCCAATATAAGATTATGATATGGTGAAATAGTAGTGAGGATAAGAACCAAGATTTCGAGAAAAAAACGGAATTATTGTGGCTTGGTGGAATTTCCACTCAAATGAGCAGCTCGTCTGGGGAAATCCTCCACCTTACATAAGACCACAGTGAAGTAGCACTTCATAACTGTTGTACTATGTATCTGCTGGTGAGCAGGGTTGCCAGGTCTTAGTTGGCAAAGGTATGGGGTTTTACAGGCAGGCAACACATCAGCGACCCTTGTGCTATTGTTGATGTCCATGGACAGTGGTGATCACTTAACATCAGGTGACCTACATGCTCATTTTGCTTCCCACTGTCATAAAACCAAACCGTAAGGTTTGAACAGGGAAAATGAAAAATACTCTCACACTCAGCAATTTTTTGCGGAGAGTTTTGCGAAATTATTGTTAAGGAAAGAAAGAAAGAAAGAAAGAAAATACATTTATTGACAAAACACATATACACCAACAATTCAATAAATAGTTCAGTAGATATAACAAAAATAAAAGAAAAAAAAAAAAGAAAAACTAACATAGAAGAATAAGTCGTGTAGACAGGTGAAGAGTGTTATGCCAATCAGGTCCGAGCCTCAGCATTAGTTACTACGGCGGCTTTAGCGGCCGCAGCAACGCTGTTGTTCTGGCAGGACCTGTTTGGAGTGGCGTATAATAGAGTGCAATGTTTAAGTTCATGTACGTACATATATAGATATTGATAAATAAATAATAGGTACAGTGTTTAAGTGGGAAAAAAGGTGAACAATTTTATGAAGAGGAGAGACATACATACTTATATGGATAAAATAAAAAATAATAAAAAGAAAAACACATAAAAATAACAAAAAATAAATTAAAAAACTATAACTAATCCATAGGTCTATAGAAAAAAATAAAAAAAAATAAGATAATAATTTAATTGATGACCACACTAAACGTCACATTGACTTGTGACATTTTGCCACGTCGACAGCGTAACCTAAATACACACTACACATGCATATATTGGGCTTTAAATTGTATAGGCCGGTCGGTAATAATTAAACCTAAAACAAGGGTCGATGGATAAACGTCAGGACACAGGACGCGAAGTGGGAGCGGGAGAGAGGGATTATGGTGACGTACTAGCCTCACGCGGCACATGGGAGCGACGAACCACACTAAGCGACGTGAAAAACCAGAAGGTAGGATGTAGCTAAGAGCTTTTCTGGCAATCTAAAAGATACTTTTTGAGCTTTTTCCTAAACGCTCCTTTAATTTTCAGGTCACGCAGCGGAGGTGGCAGGTCGTTCCAACACCGCGAGGCTGCAAACCGAAAGGATCCCCGAAAGGAGACTGTTCGATGATTGGAGGTTGACAAGCTGTTGGTGCAGGATCTTTTCGGATACCTACTTTGTTTTTGAGCCCATTCCAATTTTTCAAAGAGGTATATTGGCTTTCCTGTCGCAATGACACCAAACATTAATGTTATTAAATGTAATTTTCTCCTCGCCTCCATCTTCAGCATATCCTGCGCGTTTATAAATGGGGTTACATGTGAGCGGGGTGGGACGTGAACACAGTAGCGAACACATGCATTCTGCACCCGTTGTATGATTTTGGCTGTCCTTTTCAGTAGGCAGGGCCCATATACAGTGTCGCAATAGTTAAGCTTGGACAAAACCAGTGACTCACAGAGCATAATTCTCAACTTTTCATTTAGGTATGGCCTTATTTTATACAACAACTTTAGTCTATAGAAACAGTTTCGGGAACACTCTGCAATGTGATCTTCAAAGTTCAGGAGACCATCAAAGACCACTCCCAGATTCCTGGCCTTGTCAACTCTTTCCACAATTTCACCATTTATACATACTTTGAGGGTTGTATTAGAAAGTTTGCTAAGGTTTTTCCGTGAGCCGATTGCCAAGAGTTTTGACTTTTTGGGGTTCAGTGTAAGGCAATTTCTCGCACACCACTCCGTTATCCTGCCCAGGTCTTCATTCACCTTCTCCACTGCACTATTATACTCTGCTGGGACAAAAGAACAGTAGAGTTGCAGATCATCTGCATATAGATGGTACTGGCAGTTGGTTATGCTGCTAATAATGTCTGCGCTATATAAAGCATATAGGACAGGCCCCAATACCGAACCCTGAGGGACCCCACGGGAGACCAGCCTTGATGCAGACCGCATCCTGGTGCCATCAGCACTCACCAGCTCCACATATTGCTGCCGACCCATCAAGTAGCTTTGAAACCATTTAATTGCAGTCACATCTATTCCATAGTAGGCCATCTTGGAGAGCAACAAATTAATATTTATGGAGTCAAATGCCCTGCTAAAGTCTAATAGCAGCAACATACTTAGCTGGCCTCGGTCCTGCGCCACCAACAAATTGTCCACCACATCGGCCAGAGCAGTAGCAGCACCGTGGCCTCTCCGAAAACCTGACTGCCGCAAAGGGAATATATTGTTTTCCTCGATATACTGAGTTAGCTGGGAGCAAACTACCTTCTCCAACACTTTTGATATACACGGAAGAAGACTAATTGGGCGAAGGTCACTTAGAGTATTTGGGGAGGAAGCTTTCGGTAGTGGTTTAACAACAGCTACCTTCCAACCATCCGGAAAGCGGCACTGAGCAATTGAACAGTTTATGATTGTTGTGATAACATTTAAAGTCTGGGGCAAGGTCAGTCGTAGCATCTCTAAGGACACCTTGTCACTTCCCTGGGCATTTGACTTAAGTCCCCTTATAACTTTTAGTACAGTGTCTTCTGTTACTGGTTGCAGAGAAAATGTGGATGAGCTGTACCTGTGGTGCTCGAAGTATGACAATTCAGATATTGTCACATGGCCGTCACCAGGTATGTCCAGAAAGTGCTCATTAATAGTATCAGGATTGTCAAAGTGCTGTGGCAACTCAGTCACTGCTTTCCTGTTAGGTATTAAGGATTTTTTGAGATTTTGCCATAGGCGTCTGGAGTCATTTATGTTACTGTTTATGTGTTTTGTAAAGTAGTATCTTTTCTCACTCTCCAAAGCATCAAGTACAACTCTTTTCATGGCTTTATAGCAGTCCTTGGCCTCTTGTGATTTGCTCCGCTTATATTTTTCATAATACTGGTCTCTCATATGCATCATAGTCTTTACAGTATCAGTGATCCAGGGATGCGGAGGGTGTTTGAACTTTTGGGTTTTGATAGGGGCATGCAAGTCAAAGAAAGCGACTATCCAGGTGGTGAATTCCTCAACCATTGTGCTCACATTGCCCAGGCTGTGCCAGTGCTGCCAGTCAACTAAGTTGAGGTCTCGGTTAAATAGGTCCATCACAATATTTTTTAAGGGCCTAAATGTTATCCATTGGGGGGATGGTTTCTCCTTCTTTATTTTAAATTCTGCTACTATAATAGCGTGCCCGCCCAAGTCAGGTTTGTGCTTAACTGTAACTTGCAGAACCCGTGCATCAGTGCATATGACATCAATTAAACTACTACTGTGAGCTGTGAAGTGAGTGGGCTCGTTTATGACTTGTGTCAAGTTGAAGCCATGTAGGAAGTGATTTAGTTCCTTCGTCCTACTAGTAGAGGCTTCCAGTAGGTTAACATTGAAGTCACCAGCTAGGATGAGGCCGTCATGTCCAGCAAAAGATGCCAATGACTCTGCCAAGGCATCCAGGAATTCCGTTAGATCTTGTCGTGGAGGCCTATAAGCTGTTCCTATCACTATCTCTAAATTATATAGCCGTACTTTCAGCCACATCTGTTCAACTGCAGAGGTACTTGGATACTGACAAGTACGTGCATTGATTCCTCTTTTAATATAGAAGCCCACACCCCCCCCACGTCCTCCCCGGATATGTTTTGGTCTAGGACAGTGTCGCAGCTTGTACCCTGGTAGTTTAGGTGCTCAGTCATCCTCCCCCAACCTCAGCCATGTCTCATTAATGGCCAGGATATCTGGGACCAAATCCTGTACAGCCGTTAAGAACTCTTCATGCCCAGTACCCAAAGAGCCCGCGTTAAAGAGTCCAACTTTCAGATTACCGCTTCTATTCATTTGGAATTATAAAAAGCCCTTTATATATTACTGTGCAGAACACTTTACGGTCCAAGCATGGCATTGGAATGGAAATTATGCTTGTGATGGGTCCTCGTTTGCATGACATGTATCTAGGAAACTTTAATATTTGACTTTTATACATTGCCATGAACTTACTTGGAGATTGAATTATAGCACATAATGAGACTGTAAAAAGCATAGTATACAAAAGTATGAATTTATTATAGATAATGAAAATTTTAGTATTATAATTAAATATAAGTTGTGTTATATGTATGTGTCCGTGAATATTTGTATAGATTTCATTTGTATTAGGGGCAGTGTATAAAACAATATTAATTATAATGCAGGCAGTAGAAGTTATATTTTTACAATAAATTGTTTTATTAACCTGCCTGTTGAAAGTGAAAGTTATGAAAAAAGACATTAAAAAGAAAATAAAATTATTAAGGCATGCTACAACTTTGACGTTTTTAGGTTGCCGAACACTGGTGTTAGACCGTCCGTGGTCCGAGCACTCTGGTGAAGTCGTCATCCGAGCGCAGCCGGAACGCGGGCAAGCCGTCTCCCTGTCGGACGTAGACGCGGCCCCGCTTGGTCCAGCAGTACATCCACTTAAGCTGGCTGCACTCCGCACGCGCCCGACGAAACAACAGCCGGTTTGGACGGGTCAGCCGCTCGTTCACGAAGACGCGCACTCCTGGGGGGCCCGCGAGCCCGGTGCGGCGCACGCGCGCGGCGCACAGCAGCTCGTCGCGCAGGCCGCGGCGCGCCAGCCGCACCACCACGCGCCGCACGCGCTCCTCGCCCTCACCCGGCGGCGCTCCCACGCGCTCCGCGAACACCACGTCCCGCTCCTCCAGCGTCACGCCCAGCCGCGCCGCCAGCACCGTCACCGTGTGAACGACGTTCTCCCCCTTCTCCTCCGGCAGAAGACCGATGTCCAGGTCCGAGAGGAGGGCCTCCTGGTCGCGGTCATTCAGCTCCAGCTTCAGTGCCGAGATGGTGCGCTCCAGTTCGGCCGTGCCGTCGGACTCGCGGCTCGGCTGCTGCTCCAAAGCCTCCAATCTGTTTTCGACGCTGTCTAGTCTCGCTGAAATAGTTGCGAAGCACTCGCGGAGCTGGGCCATTTCTGCTCGTAGCTCTCGCATTTCGCTGATGCAGTTTGCGGACTCCTGGCGGAACTCTTCGATGAGTGTCGCATCAGCTTGATCACCGTGAGCATTAGGCGGGGAGTCGAGCATCCGTCTCTTTTGCCGACGGCCTACGGACCCCTGAGCCGCCTCTTCCTCCCGAGGCACCGAAGAATTGTCCGTGTCCGAGGGGCACTGCAGGGGTTTGATGGGAGATCTCTTGGTTAAGGGAAATTGGGAAGTTTACACTCACCTAAAAAGTTTAAGCTCGAACGTTTTTACACGTGATTTAAGTAATAGCCGGTACTATCATATTTTAACACAAGCAAGATGTAAATGAAGGGATCTCTTCTTCTGTTTCAAAATTTCAAATGGTATTAGGTACCTGCAAGTTATCATACTATGGTCACATCGCAAATAAAGAAAATATCTTAAATACCAAAACCATCAACATGAAAAGGCTTGCAAAAATGAAACAGCAGAATCCATATTCAAATAAAACTTCACTCAGATATCTTTGAATGCGAACATCCTTATCTTAAACTTTCTTTCGAGTTTCAACACTTGGACTTTACTTGGAAACGCAAAATATCTAACGCATGGCTCCTCGACTACGCTCCAACAGTTTCAATACGCCACCTGGTGGGTCATTTGTGTAACTGTGTCGTTTGCATAGAATGTGGAAATGTATGGAACAGGTCGTTTCAATGATATTTTATTTGATGACAGATAAATTAATCTGTTTTCAAAAGTTGGTTAAGCGAGATTGTTATGGGAATTAAAATCAACAAATACTCACTTTTATACGTGTGGGCGTCGTAAGAAGCGAATATACTTAGAAGTTACGGAAAAATGAGTAGCGGAATCGTGTTTCATCGTTCATCACACTTCGCAGCAATCCGCCTGCATGGGCATTAGGGTGGAGCGTCAAAATTTTTTTTGGATTTTCGTTATTGAATAGTATTAAAAAGTTGCATTATACTTCTATTTACTTGAAAAAAATAATAAAAAAAATATTGGAATATATTTTTAGCCCTCTACCGCCCTCTGAAGAATTACGAAAAATCGTCAGATCGACCTATTTATAACATATCGTATAACAAAAAATATCGATCGTTTTTACTTTTTATGACTCATAAACACTAAAACCGATCGTATTATGTTTACAAAAAGCTGTAATATACCTATAAACATTACATTCATATATGATATAAGACATCTGTAAGTGAAGAAAATTAACACTCAAGTTGGTACTTTTGTAAGTTGAGATTGTTACTATTTATGCATTATTTTAATTTCTAATTCCATATTATGTAATCATCTACTTACTAGATAACTATTACTTGTAATAGCAATATATTTTAAGTTGTCAGTTTTATATTGTTACGAAATAATGTCCAAAAGAGAAACGTGCGGAAAATTTCAGGAAAAAAGCGCTCATTCTCGGTGTTTAACTACGGTTAACCGAATATTAAGACAATGCCAACCCTTCAAATAAATAAATCAAACTAAACAGAACAGAAAAAGAACTAAATGAAACAGAATTGTGGAATTATTGTGGATTGGCCATGGTAAATAAAAAAAAAGTGCAACTTCGCGGGGCAGATTTTAGAAAACCGATGGAGATTTTTCGAGCTGCAACTTAGAAGTAATGGGACCTCTGCCTTTTTATTATTTATATAAGCAGTTACCTTTACCCTGAAGGCATCACAACAAACTTTCTCTAAAAATGAAGCCTGAAGCATATCATACGCTGGTTCATACGATTTATCAAGAGCGGTGGTGAAACCATTGATGACGCAGCTTAGCAGGCATTTTAAATAAAGGTTTTCCATCTTATGAAGATTTCTGTTTAATGGTTCCATCTCCGCTCCACTTGATTACCCGTCTGAAACAGCAAAGAACACACTCCAGGTCTCGATTCAGAAGATATTTTACTGAGATACCATCAGGCTATATGTAATTGCTTAGATCAAAACAGCTTAGTTACAGCCCTGAAAATCACCATCATGTAAAATGGTCAATCTCGGGCCGGTAATGAAGTCATTGATCTACCAATTGAATAGTGTTGGTGTGGTTCTGATGAGACTAAAGGTTATGTCCCTGAGTGGTTTTGTATTAAAAAAGAAATAAAATTTTAACAAGGACTTAAACAATGTAATTGTAGAGTAGACGCGGGTTTGAACTTGCGTTTACGCATTTTCTCGATAGTTGAACCCTGATGTTAAAATATTATTCATCCATAAACAAAGAGAAATGCACTTTTTGCTGATTCCGGAAACCTGTTATTGGTTATGTGTTAGCATGCTACACATAAAGGAGTTGAGAATCAGACGAAAACTCGCGACAAGAAATCGATCGAAATCTAGTATAAGAATGTTTAAGTTCAACATTCTTATACGAAGTTTCGAAACTAAGCTTGTGCCAATGTCTACACAGACTATAATTATTCAGCGAAAATCACAAGTAGCAACTTCCCCGATGCTAAAATATATCAGTGTCAAATGATTGGATGACCTATTAGCATCACATTCCAAAATAATGTTGAGCTCCCTGATTAATTCTTGACACACATAAGTGATATGTTAAGATGGGCACCGAAGGCTGATTACTGTAGCTGGTGATTTAACCAGATAGCTAGAGACATAATTATTCATGCTACATAGAAATAGCATGCAGTTGTGCTGTATTTTTAAACAAAAAATATATTTTCAAATACCATAAAAAATACTATAGAAGGCGAAAGGACACAGTTTTTTTTGGGCCCACCAACAATCGGTAACGTTTAAGAGAAAGAGAACTACGTTAAAAATTTAAATGTTTTTTTATGAATTTTGCAATTGAAGTGAATTTCAAACGAAACCGGAGTCATAAAACCAAAATAAAAAGCCTTATTTTGATTATATCCGCGAACTATCTGTCCAAAGATCAGTAAACAATGGCTGACATACAGATAAGTGAAGGAAAAAAGGTTATATCAATAAAATTAAAATAAAACACTTGAAATCGAACATAAAGGAGACGCTATTTACTTTTGGAACGGTTTTCATGCCTATTTTTATCTAAGGCGGTGATTGATAGTGACTTTTAATCATTTAATTAATGAAATAAAATAATACGAATAAACAATACAAAAAAATCCGTATAACGGAACGCAAGTGCTAGTCTATTGCCGGATTTTGATTTTATTTAAAAACTGAATACAAATGTCAGAAACCTTCAGTCTGTCAACTGTCATTAATGGTTTTACTATATAATTTAAAAAAGCTGTAGTTTGTTTGTTTGAACACGCTACTATCAGAAACAGCTGGTTCGATTTGAAAAAATATTTTTGCGTTGGATTATCTATTAGTCGAGCCAAGCTTAAACTAAAAAATGTTAAGCTATAGTTTAAGACTACATATTTTTGCAAAAACCTTATTCTACGCGGACAGAGTCACAGGCGGACACTAGTCATAATAAATTGCTTTTACTTCAGATACGTAGGAAAAACATAATGGAAAATCGCCCTTATGTGTAAATATTTACGGTTCAGGCGTTGAAAGTCAGGAAAGCAAATAGACAGATTAGTTTATGAGGTTAATATATATTTTCCCATCTTATTTCTAACGATTCCGGTTAAAATATGAAAAAGTAATATCACCACTATAATCTGGAGATTATAAGGAATAAATTGATACCCATTTCGTAAATAAACGCTAAAATTTTATGTGGGCCTAACTCTCCATACAAAAACGATTGTCACCTTTCTCGAAATTTTCCTACATTTTCTGTTGATGTTTTATCCAAAAATATTTATGTTTTTGCTAAATAAAAATTTACTTTCATAAAATGAGTCTTTAAATGTTATCTGTACAGCAAAATATAATATTATTGACGCATCTGTAAAATTATAAAAATGTTTTAAAATATGCCTGATTTAACCAAATAATTGAAACTTTGAGCTGAGGTAGAGGGCTAAAAAATATGTCAAAAAAAATAATTAAAAACGTAATTACGTATAATTTATGCCAATACAACTTTTTAGTGGTATTCACAATCGATCCGATGACTTTTATTTTTCTCCATACATTGACGCTCCACCCTAATGGGCATGACCTTCATATCCCCTTTTATAGTGGAAAAAAATACGTTACTAATGTTCCGCCGCATGGGTGAATTAGGCGGGGGTCTGTGGGACTATCTACTTCCATTCAACTTCGTATGACGATAAACTACCCACTAAAAACTTCCACTACTTCTTCTCTCGAAGCCATATTGGCCATTGGGGGACCATGACCTTCATACCCCTAGCATTGGCATGCAACAACGCAGAACAAAAGATCTCGGTCTATTTCCTAACTAACGGTAGGCTTGTCTTTGAGTATACTATACTAATAATAACATCATCACTATCATTGCTCCATGGATCTACCCCAGGCATTGGAATGCAATAATTGTATAAACCTCTTTCGTTCATTTGACACATGACAGCAGGGAGCGTATTCTTTTTAAACATTCTTTTGCTTTTCATTTGTTTTATTGTATTGATTTTTCTGTTGTAAATATTATACCAATTTGGTGTTTTATTATAACAATCACCCGGCCCAGGTATTTATTTGCATTGGTGGGCGTCGAGGGGCGTCAGGGGAATGTTCAATAATGAACAAGAGATATCGGTATATTTCCTACCAAATGGTCTTTGAGTTTACTAATATATGCATCACTATCATATTGTTCATGGATCAGTTATCTTCTACCGCCATTCCGAAGCCAAAGGGTACCAATATTACTCAAACTACTTTAAAAAAATTGTTTACTGAACTCAAGAACACATTTTCGGGCTGACTCGAGATTTAACACAGGTACCTATCGCGATAGTAGTTTCAAAATGCGACCATGAAACTAATTATATCAAGCGAAGCGTCGAAAGACACTTTTCAACGAATAGAGGTTACCTCTGATTCAAGTTGGCCGGTCGGGTTCCAAAGTTTCTAAACTGCTCTTTTATCATTCAACGATAGAGAGAAATAGATTTCTTTAACTTCTAATCGCTGTTCGCGGTGAGAAAACGAAATCTTTTGTCAGTTCATTAATCAGGAATGCCGTTTGATTATGTTCAAAACCGTATAATGATGACTATGGATTCAGTTTTTTTTTAATTTAGTTAAGCTTATCACCTTTTTTACCACCTTGCTTACGAGTAACCAGCAGTGATTTAAAATATTCAAAGTTATACGTTTTACACACACCAGCTCGTCACATTACAAGTATTTATTGATAGTTTCATAGAGAAAATACTAAAAACGATAACAGGCATTACATCTGAAAAAATGCTGGTTTAAAAATGTTTAAATTAGACACTGAAAAACCTTAACAAAATATCAAAAATTGGGAAATACATTTTCATTAAATCTACATTACATCACATAATCAGAACATCGATCCTCTTTTTCTAAAAAAATACCATTGATTTTCTTGTCTCTCATAAGCTGGGGAAATAAACAAGATAGTTTTAGCTATTTAAAACAACCATTTAAAACAGCTACAAACTACGCTTTGAAAGACTCAATTAATAGGCTACAAGTAATCACACTAACAGATCCCTTTATCTCAGGGTTTACTCAAACTCTTAAACCTTACACCCCATCTTCTTAGTACAAACCCTTTGTTCTACTTGTTTATTTCACGTTTACACTTCCACTATCATTCCATAAAGTAGGCCTTATCACTTCATACAATAGCAGTAAACCTACGGACATTAATCCGCCTTAGGGAAAAATATATGAGGCCTCATTCACAAGGCACAATGTTGATAACAAAACTGAACTTAACATATTTTATAGCGTCGTTTACATTTCCTTTCGCTGTGAATCAAATTTGTGTGGTCATAAGCATAGATTTGAATTGTTAGATGCCCTCGCTATACCTCGACCCGCTCTTAAATTGGCACTAGAATTTGAAGCGGCAGTCGCTTCTTTTCGCACAGAAAGCATGTTTACTCGTACAAACGTACTCACTCCTTGAGTCGTATTCCTCATTACTGAGGGTCGTGATCATTGTATGAAATGAAACACACAACAAATCTTTTGGCAATTTTAATGGAGTGGTTTGCCATTGCCTTCTCCATTTCACGACACCTACTCGTAGTGTTTAGGTTTCCTCACGATGTTTTTCTTCACCGTACAGCTGGTATGAAATTACGCACATATAATTTTTGATAAACCAAAGGTGTGCGTGCCTCACGTACTTCATGTCAAACAAAATAATGACACAGTTTTTTGGCGTCAGGGCATATAATGATTTGAATCTATGGCCATAAGTATTTAACTTGAATAAAGATCACATTATGTTACAAACACGAACATTAATCGTCGTCCACTTCCGACGAGCTGTGGTTTAATAATGAATAATTAAGGCCATGTCGAGCCTTGTCGAAAGCATTTTTTTATTGATAAAATGTCGTCAAGTCAGAGCGGTATTGATTTATTTGATAGTTACTTTTTCAAATGGAACATATAACTTTCGAATTATACTAAAAATGTAAAAAAAAATCGTAAAGCCTTCCTCGTTAAATTGACTAACAAACACAAAAATATATTTTCAATTCGAATCAGTAGTTTCTGAAGATCCTGAGATTAGCGCGTTCAAACAAACAAACTAACTCTTCAGCTTTATAATATTAGTAAAGATAAGTTTAGATTTAACATTCATCATTTTAACTCTAATGTTTTTTATTCTGTATGAAATTTCTACTATATAGTTAGCGCGTAAATCATTCAAAAACATAGTCGTTCATCGAATTTAGGTACATTAATCGTGTAAAATACTATTCATAATTTAAATTATAAGAAACACGACATTCATTGATTGGCAGCGGCACAAAATTCGGGTCAACTAGTGACACAAATAAAGTAGAGTTACGAATACGATATCATAGTTGACTCGGAATAAAACCTTTTTGCTACAGAACCCTATTAAACCCTTGAGCCGAGGGTCCAGGGCAAAAAAATGACAGCACATGTATTCGGTCGCTTCCTTTCTTGTATAATTATGTTGCATCGTGTTGGGGGCTTTATAATTAAATTCAGTATATCAGTGCTTGTCATCACTTAAAGTAATTAAAAAATAATTACTGCTCACCGGTGCACGGCGTACGGGAATTAATGCGTATTATTAATGTACACTTATGATTTAATTTCGATGGTCATTGTTTATTTTTGTTGATTCTATCGGCGCGTCTGGCTTGATATTTTAGGTGGGTGTAAACGTGTTTAGGATAGTAAAGAATATTGGTTTTGATAAACAAAATTCGTTTTAAATTGTTTGGATGTAAAGCTTTTCTCATACCAAAATAAAATACTAAATAACAATGAAAAATAATTCTGCAAGAAATCTATGTTTCAGAAGACATTATAAAATCTTAACAGATAGCCGAAACATTAAATGAACAAGCCCGTGTACTTACGTTAAAAATATTAGTGAATATTAAAAAAGATTTAAACTTTATAAACAAAGAAAAATTCATGTGATCGCAAGTCTTGCCTGGAATGCAAGAGGTTCTGGATTCAATTCCCCGCCTGAGATCAGATTTATTTCTTTTGATGATAGAAAAGAAAATGGATAAAAAGTAAATAATATTTAGCATGTAGAAATGAATGGAGGAAGTCTATACCCAGCAGTGAGTTGAAAAGGGCTGAAGAAGAAGTCGAAGATGCAGAAATGCTTGAGTAAGAAATATACAAAAAAATTAATAACCGTTGACAACGTAAACACATTTACATAATTGACTTGATTAACCGCTAAGAACCCAATAAAGCCAGCTGTGATCTGATACTGATCACAGCCTGTCTCCTTTCATCTCGCAACCTGACAACTCATCTTTGGCATTATTTAGCCCTATACATAATAAACCTCTTCATTTTCATTGAGACGATGATGAAGGAAAATTAATAAATACCAAAGAAAATCTTTTCCACGTTCCACTATCTTTCGACTAATGTTTTATTCGGTGCTTTCAAAATTTCTTGGAAACGCAAATACAGAAGATGATCTTTAAAAGCATCAGTGCTTTCAAAACTTCTTGGAAAACGCAAATTTAGAATCTCCATTCATTTTCGGTTGTGGTTAAAAGTAATACATTGAAACTTTTAAGATTTCTTGGTCAATTTGCTTTAAAGGCTTCGGTATGTAACGGCAAAATTACTACTGATTTCTCGGACAAACTAATGACTAGTATAAGTGACTGATAACGTTAACACATGTGCAGTTTAATATAGCGTCTGATATAGCATGAAAATTATACTTTATAATATTAAATTTTGAAATACAAGTCACTTCGAATTTGAGCAACTGCTTCTCAAGATTTAAGAGACATGGTAAAATTCGATGCTTTTACAAAAAACAAGACTAAAAGTTAACTAACAAACTCAGGAAAACATGGAGCCGTTAGCGTTTAACGCGAAAACTTTTTTACCGGCCTAAAATTTTCGACCAAAATAGACTAAAGTTAAGAAAAAGCAGGTAATATTTTCTTCAAGGCCTTCATTCTGCTAACACAGCCGTAACTTAATAATATAGGATTAGTTGAGTATTCCAAACATCCTAAACCAACGTGGATCCGTAGTCCTGTATAATTTCAATGTGGATCTATGTATAATTCTGCCTTTATCTAGCTGTGCCGAACATAGACAAATCAACCCTTAGGGCGAGACTTCACCAACGCGGAGTTGTGCGAGCGAAGAGATGTGTTGTAAGCAACCAATAGGATTTTAGAATAAACATGTGACAAATCCCCTGGCGTTTTTAAGGCCAGAGTAAATAGGCTATTCATAAGTGGGTAAGCTTTACCCTCGACCGCATCATCGCTTTCCAACAGGCTTGCGGTCAAATACCCATTTATTCTTCAATTAAAACAAATAAAAAAAACGTGACCTACTTCTGCTTTGAAATCCTATTGGCTTCTTCGTTTCTTTTCCGTTTTGGTGGAGTCTCACCCGTATAGACGTCTTATTATGCAATATTGACCTGTACGAATTCCTCGTTAGAAGAGTGGCTAGAAAGGCGAACCTTATTTACTTTTAGGCTACATTTTAGGTAAAGAATTGTGTCCCAAGGCCAGACAAAATGTACAACAACCTAATTAAGGTCTTTTTCAGAACAATTTTTGTTACAGAACTCATTATTGTTGGGGTACCAAAAGAAGTACAATATCTTAAAATGCTTAGTTAGGCCAAAAGGTACCTTAATGCTTAGAGGCTGGTAGGCTTTGATCATTTACTAGTAAGTTTTTTATGAACCTATACTTAACATTACCGAAGTTTTTAATATACTCTCGCCTTCATTCCATTTGACATTTACAGTTGACTTTACTTTCTCGATTTAATGCAGCTTACTTGTTGTACATACCCGTTATTTCATGTTGTTTTAATAATAATAAAAACTAAAATTATTAATATAAATTTAATTCTGCATTTTCCAAAAGTCAAACTAACATAAAAATACATTCTTTGTCAAATTAAACCAATCAATCATATTATAAACAATAATTCAAAGAGGTTGGTCGGGAACACCCGTGCTCCAAGCGATTTGTCCCACTTGTTGGGGCCACGGTATACCACCATGTACCCGCCGTGGCCCCATTTCATTGTCCAGACACTAGTGGATGAGACCACGGTGCCACTGGTCCCACTACATTGACTGGTGGACCCTATGTACTGTGATCCCACTGCAATTTGGTGGGATCAAGGGTACAACTTTGAAGACTGATGTTGTATTTAAAGTCTATAAGAGCTGTGTCATCTGTGTTTTGAATTAACAAGAGTCAGTGAAATTTGGAAGTACAGAACTATCCTAACCTGCGGTTTTGTTTGTCTTGAATTCATAATTCTTACCGCCAAAGGTTACTAGGTTCTGAACTTTCGTCCTAAACTATGCATCAATTAGACATAGCTTAGTTATCTATGTATTAAGAGTGAAAATGGTTGAAATTCCTGTTGCCACTTTTGGCAGTCGGACATCGGCCGCCCCCGACTCCGTCCGCGTGGGTTTTGGTTTCCGCACACATAGTGTTTAACTTTAAGCGTTAGCTTCAAGCCTTTTTTGACAAATGTACTATCCGGCACAAAAATAATTTTCCAATTTGAAACAATAGTTCTTGAGATTGGCGCGATCAAACAAACAAACATTACAGCTTTAATTTATTAGTGGATCACATGCAAGGTATTGCAGTAAACGAATTGAATTGAATAGTAATTGATTTCTATTAAGAGATAAAATTAAATTAAAGTCATTGAGACGTCTGAATTCGAGTCAATATTGTGTAATACCATTCTTATAAAAGATCAAGTGTCAGAGTCCTTTATTCAATAAACTTAGAATAAAATATAGAAGAAGAATTCCATAAATGAGATGGCAACAACGTTAGAGTAAAGAATAGTTTCCAATAAAGGAAAGTCGGGCGGTATCCGTGACGAATACTAAACTACTTGGTCTGAAGATACTTTTATTTTGGATAAATTTCCAATAGTTGGCGTATGAAGCTGTGATCCGTCTTTTGTTCTATACCAAACAAAAGTATGTATAAATGAAAGATTTATGAAGTATTAATTAGATAAAAAGATACGTGAAATATGTAATTGAAGTATTTAACATTTTAAAATAAGTAAAAAGGGAAACCAAACTTTTTCGGATACAAGTCTGGACTCACGGCTAAACGTGCATTCCGAAGAACGTCATACTTATCAGAACATCAGGTCATTTAAGCCTTCAATGTCCTAACCATATCACTTACACAAATTGAAAGTGTTCTCTCGGGACTTGAACCCACGACCTCCGAGGTTCCAGAGCTCCGTGCTCTAACCATTACAGTAAGGGAGCCAATATCAGACCAAATATTCGAGGCCGCCGCGACACGTAGCGGTCAGGTTTAACCCAATCGAATAATGCTCGGACTTATTTATCTCCATTATTCAATTACTCCCGGCCTGTGATGAATTGCCACACTCCAAGGGGTTGTGGTGGAAAGTCTTAGCACTGACTTGGGTTTTCCGAATAATATTACTAGGCTTTAGCTGCGTGTTACAAGTCGATTGTACGAAATGTGTACATTGTCTTGTTTTAAAAATCACACCCGCCACCACCTTTTAGTCGACTTCGATCTATACTAATAGAATGAAACTGAAAAGTTTGTTTGTTTGTTTGAACACGCGAACCTCAATCCTCAATCCGCAACAACATTTTTACCTGCTACCGGTAAAATTTTTTTTGTTTTGGACTGTCCCATTTGTCGAAAAAGGCTTTAAAGCTATGTGTGCGGAAACCGAAATCCACGCAGACAGAGTCGTGAACAGCCGCTAGTATATTCATGGCACCTTCTTTGTACAATACAATGACAAGTTACTGACATTATTTAGTAGAGACTGGAATAATTTAATGATACAATAATTTAATTAAAATCCAAAATACACCAGTGTATTAGCAAGTCATGCCTATTAAGCCTATAATCTAACTAATCTATCATACCTATTGAGTCTCTTAACTCACGGTTACGCCAATGTACTGTGATGTTAATGATTCGTAGAAATCAAATGTGCGAATTTGTTCGTGAGTGTAAATAATGGTTCACCCGTCACATAAGCGAGCTCTGATAAATAAAGCCTACGAATTCAGTGAATTTATTATGCTTCGATGCATGACGTATCAATAGTATTAAGCTTACATCGCTAAAATATACTCGTGTTATATATTTTTTTTTACAAAACTAGCGGCCGCCCACGACTTAGTGCGTGTGCAACATTTGTTGTACAACAAAAAAAGTGTAAAAAAAAACACAAATCTTAAACAGCATGACCGTTGACGTTTGCTTGGTGTAACGGTCAAGACTGTTTACTATTAGACCAAGAGGTCGCGGGTTCTGCGTTCTGTGCGTGCATGAACATGTCTGTTCGTCCTGGTCAAGGTGTTATATGTACGTATCTAAGTATATTTATAAAATACAACTGTTGATTGTGATATCTGTAACACAAGTGCCTAAGCTACTTGACACGGAGTCAGATCAACGTATATGTATGTACATGTAACTAGCGGTCCGTCACGCGGTTTCACCCGCGTCCCGAGGGAACTACTTCCTGTACCGGGATACAATATAGCCTATGTTACTCAAGGTGAACGTAGCTTTCCAATGGTGAAAGATTTTTTGTAATCGGTCCAGTAGTTTTTGAGTCTTTCCTCTTTGTCATATTATTGAAGAAGTGTAGATATTGTGAGATTTGTGAGATAGATGTATTTGAGATACTTATGAACACCATGTTTCGCGTCCAATTAACATGAAAGCAACATAAATAGGGGCGACGGGACGCCGCTGCAAAGACATGGAATAGTTGCCGCAGTGCTGCACAACTAGTTACGCCGAGCCCGTTTCAAAACTGCCTATATGAATCCCCTCGACAAATTATAAGTAACAAGTTCCGGTAAAGCGGGGTTTACAGACATGGTTTGTGAGTAATCATTTATTTATTGGTCACCTAATAGATTTTACATTATTACATGTTTAAATACAATAATGAACGAAACGCTGAAGTTTCGCGTCCAAGTAACATGAATAGGGGTGCCTATATGAATCCCCTCGACAAATTATAACAAGTGCCAGTAAAGCGGGACTTACAGACATGGTTTGTGAGTAATAAATGATCGAAACGCTGTAGTTTCGCGTCAAATTAATATGAAAGCAACATAAATAGGGGCGACGGGATGCCTGCAAAGACATGGGATAGTTGCCGCAGTGTTGCACAACTAGTTACGCCGAGCCCGTTTCAAAACTGCCTATATGAATCCCCTCGACAAATTATAACAAGTTCCGGTAAAGCGGGGTATACTACAGACTTGGTTTGTGAGTAATCATTTTTTTTAATGGTCACCTAATAGATGTTACATTATTACATGTTTAAATACAATAATGAACGAAACGCTGAAGTTTCGCGTCCAAGTAACATGAAAGTAACATGAAAAGGGATGCCTATATAAATCCCCTCGACAAATTATAACGAGTGCCAGTAAAGCGGGGTTTACAGACATGGTATGTCAGTAATAATGAACGAAACACTGTAGTTTGGCGTCCAATTAATATGAAAGCAACATAAATAGGGGCCACGGGACGCCGCTGCAAAGACATGGGATAGTTGCCGCAGTGTTGCACAACTAGTTACGCCGAGCCCGTTTCAAAACTGCCTATATGAATCCCCTCGACAGATTATAACAAGTTCCGGTAAAGCGGGGTTTACAGACATGGTTTGTGAGTAATCATTTTTTTTAATGGTCACCTAATAGATGTTACATTACTACATGTTTAAATACAATAATGAACGAGACGCTGAAGTTTCACGTCTAATTTATATGAAAGCAACATAAATATGGGCGACGGGATGCCTGCAAAGACATGGGATAGTTGCCGCAGTGTTGCACAACTAGTTACGCCGAGCCCGTTTCAAAACTGCCTATATGAATCCCCCCGACAAATAATAACAAGTTCCGGTAAAGCGGGGTTTACAGACATGGTATGTGAGTAATAATGTATGAAACGCTTTCTTTATTAAGCATAGCGTCAAATGAATTAGAAGCTTCGAATAAAATAAGATTTAAGGGACTGTGTGCATGAAAGTCAACAAATCAGTATATTTTTATGAAATAATTGTTTATGGACGCTATTTAATCTATGAAACCTTCGTAAAAGGTATATTTTCTTTTTTGACTAATCAAAACCGATAGATGAAAATGTAAAAACTCAGAGCAATGATTCGCTGAGTAAAAGCTAGCCTACTGAGATAAGAGCCAAAGGTAAACGCAAAATAAATGATATAAAATATAAAATATTCAATCCCACAAAAAATTGCACAGAATTGAGAAAATTTTATCAACACACAATTTGTGTGAAGATTACAGTCATATTTTAATATGCGCACATTGTTGTTTACTATTAAAAACAAAAATATTTTTTTCAATTTGAACCAGTCGTTCCTGTGATTAGCGCGTTTAAACAAATAAACTCCTTTAATGTTTCGTCTGAAAAAATGCGTCTTCAATGATATTAACATTACGTATTTACCTACGAGAATTGTTTTGGTACGTTTGTATTCCAAGAGCATAATTTTACAAGCTATGTAAGCCCTACCTTATACAGATACGAGTTATAATATACCCCATGGAGTTGCGGTCGCAACTGTTTTGCACAATCACCAAGTTTGAACGAACCGTAGGAAGTTATCTGTTACAGTCAACATCATCATAATTGATATAGACCTCTCTTACTATGCATGGGTAGGTGTGTAAAGAAGTGAAATTTACTTGCCTTTCTTCACGTGCAAGATAATTTAAATTTTAGTTTAAGAACACACTAGGTGTAAAAAACGCGATCGAAGTTCGTGAAGGTTCGACAACGCCTGCAATGAACATTTTTAAATGGAAGATGAGGAAATTACGTGGCGTAATTTTTTATAGAAAATGCATTGCCGCCGAAATTCGGCCGCGTATTTTCAGCCTCGTGAGTTTCTACATTAAGTATCTATAGAACCAAGGTAGTTAGTTAGTAATATGACATGTGAACGGTGGTGCCCAAATTGGCGGATTATAAAAAAATAAAGCTGAGATATTTTTCACAAAGCTAGAAATTAGTTTATAACCTCTCAATTAAACGTAAATTATGACCTACTACCAAAAATGCCATCTAGTTAAATTACTACTAAGAGTACCTACCAGACGATTCAAATGGAAGTAATGTTTAAGCCTTCAAATGAGATTTTGAAGAATTCTACGAAGTAATTGCTGATACTTAATTATTGTGAAGCAGTGTTTGCAATTAAGTACTCATACAAACTTTTTGATCTGAAAAAATTGCGTCTTCAATATTAAAATATCATTGTTACGTGTGAAAGTTGTTTTCATATGGTTTGTATTCCAACAAAATAATTTTACAAGCTATGTAAGCCCTACCTTATACAGATACGAGTTATAATATACCCCATGGAGTTGCGGTCGCAACTGTTTTGCACAATCACCAAGTTTGAACGAACCGTAGGAAGTTATCTGTTACAGTCAACATCATCATAATTGATATAGACCTCTCTTACTATCAAGGGTTGGTGTGTAAAGAAGTGATATTTATGTGCCTTTCTTTAAGTGCAAGATATTTAACATTCGACGAGCAGTTTGGTGTAATGGCCGAGAAGTCGGCCATTACACCAAAGGTCGCGGGTTCGATCCCCGCACGGTACAAACATTTGTGTGCATGAACATGTCTGTTTGTATCGGTCTGGGTGTTTCTATGTATAATATGTATGTATTTACAAAAAAAAAGTATATAAGTAATGTTTATCCGCTGTATGGCACCCATAGCACAAGCCAATGCTTAGTTTGGGGCTGAATGGCGCTGTGTGAATTATGTATGTTAAGAGATATTTATTATTTATTTAAATTCACACTCAACTACGCCATCGAAGTTCGGCATGACTACAATGTAAGTATTATATACGCCTGCAATGTATTTTAAATTGAAGGTTACACGGAAAAAAAAATAACGTCAGTTCGAACAATGGGGAGTTTTTTCTATTTTCGTGTTAAAATGTTAATGCAGTTCACAGAATAAATCTACTTACCAAGTTTCAACAGTATGATGCTTATAATATGTAGTTTCGGAAAAAACTAGCTGTAACATACTGGCGGACAGACAGACAGACAGGCAGGCATGACGAATCCATAATATGTACATCCCGGTTCCGTTTTTGCCATTTGACTAAGAACCCTAAACAATTAAAGCTGAAATATTTTTTACAAAGCTAGAATTGAGTTTATAACCTCTCAATTAAACGTAAATTATGACCTACTACCAAAAATGCCATCTAGTTAAATTACTGCTACGAGTACCAGACGATTTAAATGGCAGTAATGTTTAAGCCTTCAAATGAGATTTTAAAGAATTCTACGAAGTAATTGCTGATACTTAATTATTGTGAAGCAGTCTGTGCAATTAAGTGCTCATTAACGTGTTCATTAAGAGGGCGCATCAATTTCGACACCCATCGGATCGCACCCGCGCGCTTCCTCGGCCCCCTCTCGTCCTATGACTTCAACGCAATGAGACAGAGGTCGCCACTTCAATTTGTTTCGGGCGATTCCGCACAGTATTCAAAGTAAATCAGATAAAAATTGTCAAAGAGAGTATTGGAAGCAGGATGACGTAACTAAGCGGTGGAAAGCTAGGAATACATAAATGTTAGTATTATAATGATTTATTTTGTTTATGCTTTGAGTGACTTGTATTGTACTTTTTTCTGGTAGTTATTAATACGCAAAGGTACGCGCAAGTTATTTACTTAATAATTGTATAATATGTTTTTTTAACTACAAAATCTTTGTAAATTTTAATTTAATCTTTAAATTTTAATTTTTTGTCTTCCAATTTTTGATTTTACTTTGAATGTTTTAAATCTGCATGATTCCTCACACATGGCAGCAAATGGCATCTATGACAGCAACTATTTTTCGATACGTAATAGAACTGTGACTGACTCGTCTTTCTCGCTCGAGTATTGTTGTGTGTATTAAGACAAATACCCTCATTAAAATTGAGAAAAATGGAAATACTAACATAAATTCAGATCTACATACTAATAAATGATTTACTTAGTTACTACTAGTGCTTGTGTTAAACGTACAGAATAATTAAAAGTTTCTCAGTGAAAGTGAATAACATGTATTCTGTAATTGAGAAATAAATGTCTTAAACCGTAAACCGTTATTTTGCACCTTTACATATAATTAGACTTAAAATAAAGAATTGCTCAAAGAGAAAAGGACATTATAAGATACAAGAGTTTCTAAATAACGTCGACAATAATTTGTGAATTTATCAAATTCAAGAATTTGACAACAGCGACAAGTCGCTGTGCACATGAATAAGAATGAGAACCATGTCATTCTTATTATTCTAGATTTTTAATTATTTAACTGACGTATCTGAAAACCAATGGCAATAAAAAAAAAAAGATTTATTTGTATTTTCCATTTCCAGAGAACGGCCAGGCCCGTTTAAGTGCTAGTAGGTTTAAAAAAAGACGTGTTAAATCGTTGTTCATCAACTTGTAAGAATTAATGAACATTAATTAATTTACAATGTGCTATATTTACAATGATTACGGCCTGGTTAATTTTAATGTGTTTTGAAATAAGGCCCCATCTGCATCGCCACAATATATAGTTCCGTTACTACACCAACACAGTGTGGTTAGGAGCTCGGTACCCGAGCTGGATCGACCGCTCGGCAGAACTATTTCTTACTTTAATGGAATGGGTAGTACTCCTAAATTTCTTAATTCTACAAAATTATTATACTAGTTTAAAAAACGTAGGTAAACATATTTGAACGGGTTTAATTTAGCTCGCTGCCTCGTTATAAACATTATTTTTCAATACATTTTCTTTCGTACTCTCACTATGTCATACAGTTCCTTTTGCACAGTTTAAATATTAAAATGTTTTATGTATAGATTGTCACGTTTCAAAGGAGCAAAACAAAAACTTCTAAATCGTAAATCTCTTATCTAGTAACAGTAATACACAAAATAAATTATTTACACATTATATTGCCGCAACACCTAATTTATTCGTCCATTTATTGTACACAGTAAAAGACTGATTATGAAAAATAAGTTTTAATAGTTTAGGCTGGAATTGTAAACTTTAAATTTCAAATTGCTACTAAGCCTTCCAACAAGCGACTATTTGAAAGCATCGTTCTTTCTTGCATATACTGCTCTCGGCCGATCCGTCATTCACGTCAATCCTTATAATAATTTTACGAAATATTTTTTCGAGCCGGGAGAGTACTGAATCATAGTCTTCTCGTCTCAACGGAGAGGTTGCGACTAACCGATGAAACAAAACATGCCTGTGAGCACGCGCCAGGTGCGACAGACGATAGCTTACTGCGCGGAATATGAACGTAGTAAGCGCCAAACTAGTTTTCTTTGAATTACTCGTAAAATATGATATTTTTTCAAAATGTTCTGTGATAAATATTTAGATAATATAATTTGATATTATATGCCAAAATATTGGTTCACCAAAATGCATCGTCTCGGAAATAAATGTAACCAAAAATCAAGTCAGACGCAACTTCAAGATTTTTTTTATCAATGAAAATTGCAATTTTTTCAATATTTTCTGTGATAACTATTTAGGAACGATGCTTGAATATCTACGATTTTTTTTTCGGGTCATTTGAAGTTCATTTTCAAGGTTTAAAATGTGTTTGAAAATACGCGATATTTTTTACACCCCCTCTTAACTAGGAAAGGCAAGTTTGTTGTCAATTTAAACTAGCTTTCATGCCGCTGTTTTACCCGCTTGCCCTAATTTTTGTCTGAAGAATTTAAACTTTGTGATAGTTTTCTATACAGCAGACTTCTAAGCATATCTTCTATGCTAGACATTTCCCGTGATAGAACACGGTAACAAGAGTAATTAACTCCGAACAGACAGACATATTTGATGTACGTTAATCTGTACCTTTATGAAAACTTTGTTAAAAAGTAAAAGTATAGTATTAGTCTAATAATGTCCCATTGCAGTCAAAGGCCTCCATCAACGATTGTTTTTGGCCTAATCACCACGCTTGCCAAATGCATATTGGTGATCCATCCCGGGCTGTGTTCGGAAAAACCGACACAAATTTTCCCGACACGGGATCAAACCCAAGACCTCGACCCACGGATCGTACTTAAACCACTAGACCATCGAGACGTTAGTTAAAGGTAAGTTATAACGATGTAAAAACTATTAAAAATACTAGTATTATTTATTTATAACAAAAAATACAACATTCCTGTAAAGAGCGCGTAACAAGGGTTGTTAAACACATAAATCCTAGTTTCCCCACTGCATTGACATAAAAATGTGTCATAACTCACGTATCAGATGCCCCGGGTTACAAAAACTACACGTTAAAATAAAATATAACGATGACATTTTAATAAAAAATGCTACCGTGTGTGATATACTGGTATATTCATTCCTACAAATCACCGGTCACACGATACAACGATATAGTCGATAGCAGTCGACATCTGTGTATCTGGGAGGTGATATCTCACTCATTTGTTACTGGCTTATCCATTTATTTATAATGCTGCGGGAAAAATAAAAATAATAGAATTCGAAACGGAACAGATGATAAAAATAACTCTTTTTTATGACAATTAATTTGGCAGATGTTATCTCTGCGGTCTGTAACATTGATGAGGAAACATTACTCAATTAGCTGCTGCGCTATGTATATTTCGAGTGAATTGATTCCTACTTTCATATTTTACGTATAATCGTGTGATTAAGTTTATGGTTCAACGTTTTAAGCATACATACGAGATTAGCCGACTCAGCTGAATGAATGAATAAATACCACAACCTCACAAGACTAATTAGGATATTGGTAATAATGACCCAAATGAGCATTTGACAATTATTTTATTATAAATTATTGAGCATTTGATGTAACTTGATAAACAGAAACCACTCATACCACATATTGCCAGTTTTCTTTAAGCCGATATGTCTTTTTTTTGCAACTTCAGTGACCCTTTTCAACTAAGCTGGGTGCGCAATTTAATTTATTTTAGTACACTAGTGCATTTGCAAAAACTTATAATTTCTTAACTCGGTTGGAAAGCTATCTGACACGACCGACGGTAGTTAACAAGCGTTGATCCTGACCAACGGTTTTCCGAGGCACCGGGCTGTAATTGCACAGCCTTTCGCCAAGTTACGATACCACATCGTCTCCCACCAATATGTACCTATGCTACAACAGATACCAGCATGTTCATCCCACGATGAAAATTGAACATTTTCCTCTCCAGTATGGCACCCCGCCGTTCTAATCTACTCGGACTTTCAAAGTTCCTGGAAAATTGCCGAAATACTCAATTTCCTATATTCCCTCGCACATTTTAAGTATATTATTTATATCGACATAATCTAATGTTTTATTACTTCCGCGTGCATCACGTGATTACCTGCAATTTATTTAAAAACTCGCCCGAAACGACTTAATGTGTTTTGTTAATCATTTTCGCTGTAGCTCGGTACGCCTCGTAACTCTATTACTTGGAACTTTATTATTGACTTTAAAATGTATGTGAAAACATGTTGCGCCCTAAGCAATTTGTAAATTAACATCTATTATGTAACTAGCTATTCGCAATGGCGTCTGGCTACTAAGAACAATTGTTTAGTCAATAAGTACGCGTAGGTACGCGATAATTACTAAAGGTAAATATGTGTATATCTATAACTACTTACAATTAATTGATTTGAATTTGCTAAAACAATTTATAATGTACCTATGTTTGATTTGAGTGGAGTCAATCGACGTATTTTCTGTTTTCAGATGTTTAGATAATTTAGCTTATGGTCATTGATATACAAAAAGTCAAAAACCATATCAATGCTTATGGTTAAATGTCATCAAAATTCACTGTAATCTGTGTGGTGTTTTTTAATTAACGTCTGTTGGTTTCATTTGACTTCTTTACAAGCACGAGTAAGTATGTTGTAATAAGATACCTAATAATAATCATAATGCCTAAAACCTGAAGATGTTTACAGGCCGCCGCAATTAAAGGATATCAATCAGTAATCAGCAGTAAAAAGTAAAGGAAACAGATTCCCATTCCATTCCCAATTTCAACGACAAGCGGCAACCTACACCTCTCATACATAAACATGACCTTTGTATTGGACCTTAAGACCCCACATCAGGCCGTCAAACCGAAAACCCACCCTACACCTACAGGACAAAGTCCAAAATCGGACAACCAAATGCACCAGGCTCTGTGGTCTTGCAATGAGGTAGGCCTGTTTCGGAGATCGGTGACAATTATTTGCAGGCGGCGCCAGCTTCTTCCCTCAACCCTAATCTGGACTTAAACACGAACGATCGAAGGTCGATTTTCGATCATCCGTGATGAGTCGGTATTAACGTTCTCGATTAAAATGTACAAAGTTTACCGACGAAAGTTTATAGCTAATAGCAATCGGAAAGCTATAAAAGTGCTACTGAAGCCGTAAAGCAGTGCTGTGAGCACGGAGCAGTACAGGGCGCTAATTAAAGTTCCAGAGTTTAGTGGCGACGGACAAATGCGACGGTTGACAGCTAATTTCCAACTCGTATTGTACGTCATTAACGACTTCAAGAATTAATATACAGGCTGGTCGTGCTGCCAACTCATCATTTTTCTCTTACTCGGGATTTGTTCTCGCTAAAGGATTTTTATCTCAAAGTTTAATGCCGTTTAAAAATCTAAGTCTAAATCTAAAGTTTTACCTTAGATACTGTGGACATTGGACACATTTGAGATTAAGGTCTGGTTTTGAAAATGCAATTTTAAGTTTTTTTAAAACTGTTGCCCATTTTATCACACACACTTTAATGTTTAATTCTTGTGTTTTTTAATTTAACAATGACAAATACGGATCATATATTTAATAATATCAACATACGTACAAAACGTATAAAATATATAAAATAGCATAGTTAGTTAAAGTTTGTCACAGGAACTACATGTTCCTCTAACATAATCATATGAGGCTCAGTGGGTATATAAGTTGCCACGTTTTTATGACCACACAGAAATGTTGTCACAATCAATCGACCAAAGAATGATCATTATTCATTTTATCAAGTGATCGATTTAATATCTTGCGAAGGATCGACCAGTGTGTCTCAAATACAGAATTTTTGTTTCGCGACGTAATGTAATGACATTTTAATGGTCGAGCTTCGAAAGAGCTTATCCGAAAAGACCATTAAGGCCTAAGCAAACTTTATAAGCGCAATATACGATTGCATACCACGATTATGTCATCAACTTGCATTATTTCTTGTAATAGACGGTTCACGCGATGTTTGTTTAGACAATCATACTTATCTGAAATGATCAGTGCAATAATCAATCTTTATTGTATAACTAACGGCCGCCCGCAACTCCGTTCGCGTGGTATTCGGTTTCCGCACACATAGCGTCATACTTAGGGAATGCAATCTCGCGAGATTAGGGCTCCGGCGAGATCTCGCGAGTTTACGAACGACGATCTTGCGAGATCTCGTCAATTACGAGATCTCGCGAGATTGCCAGTCTTGTGTGTTTTTCGTGCAGAAAATCACAAAATTTTCATGAATTAGGAAGAAAATAATGAAAATCATAGTAATTGTGAAATCAGCATTAATCATTACGAATCATTTTATTACATTTTCATGTGTTTTAACAGCTTTAAACGTATTCATTTACGTATCTTTTTTATATCAGTCTTCTTTTTTAACTTTATCAAAACAACATCAAGCAAATAACTTTTTAAAATAAAATAGTTCTTTTAAAACTTAACGAACATCAAAAAGTTTAAAATTAAAATGTAAAACTTAAGTTGACAAATAAACTCTAATAGATTAAAGAAAATTAGTAACTACTATCTAGAAAGAACTGCACATTTACTTTGTGCTTTAAATAATTATTCTGAAAGTAGCTTCTGAACCAGATCACATTTTAATGTAGCCTCCTGTTTATTACTTATACCGCGACTCCGTCTGCGTGGATTTCGGTTTCCGCAGTCTACGATAAAAGTTAGACATATGCTGTTGCTGGATGATTTTTAGACAATTTTATGTAGAATAAATATTTCCGTCATACATATATCTATGTGACTTTAACCATAAAGGCTGCACACGCGACGGAAGCTTAAAAATGGAGTTACTTCTCCTTATTTCTTCTCTTCTATTTATTTGACTCAACTGGCCTACTTCGTTCAGTAAGTTGCACGTGTATGGCACTCTTTTCTGCGAGATTTGATTTAGAAATGGCAATTTACATACGGGTATGTACATTTATGTTTTAATTTATCATATTTCTGAAAGGAAACCATGAATATTATGCAGCATTCGCTTTTTGGTGATGACCAAGAATCCAAGTTCAATCTCGTAAATCTCGCGAGATCTCGTCGATTTTTGCCCGAGATTCAATCTCGCTAAAATAGGCCGAGATCTCGTAAAAACGAGATCTCGCGAGAACGAGATTGCATTCCCTAGTCATACTACAGCTTTAAGCCTTCCTCGACTAATGGACTTGACAACGCAATATTTTTTCAACTCGTACCAGTAGTGCCAAAGATTAGCGCGTTCAAACAAATAAACAAACAAACTCTCCAGGTTTTTTATACTAGTAATAGCAGCCGTCCGCGACTCCGTCCGCGTGGATTACGGTTTCATAGACTATAAAGCCTTCCTCATCAATTAACTATAAAAAAAATACAAATATATTTTTTTCATTTGAACCCCAAGTGTCTCAGATTAGCGCGTACAAACAAACAAACAAACTCTTAAGTTTTATTACATTAGTATAGATAGTATAGATTTCTTGGAAGAATTTGAATCGTGCGGTTTGAATTGGTGTCATTGGTGAAGCTAAATTATGATGACTCTGTTTTTGTTATGAAAATACATGCAAATCAAGTTCTATTTCGATTGTATGTATTATTTATTTTGTATTCTGCTTCCATATTTATTGCCTTATTTTCGCCAAGGACCTACACGCTGGGTCGCAAGTCCCAGGCGCCAACTGACATTCCTCTCTGTTCCACGCGATGGACCCGGCACCCGCACGGAGAATCCATGGATAGCTAAGAAGTTCGTTTCTTACTGAGCTCAAACTTTACGCAATCAAACTCAATGGAAATGAATGCAATGGAAAGCACTCGTTTATTCCAGGAAGAGAAAATTATTCGTATAATATTATTGAAATGAAATTGAGGAAATAATTAATTCAGCAAATTGATCTACACAGTAAATTCTTTTGTAACGTCAAAACTTTCTTCGCTCTACCGGAGCGCCTCTACGTGAATGGGCTGCTTAAAGGCACCGCAAAGAAACTCAACAGTTTTGGCTTTGTAGGGTTCCGTAGCCAAATGGCAAAAAACGGAACCCTTATAGTTTCGTCATGTCTGTCTGTCTGTCTGTCCTGGCTCGTTCTCCGCCGTTTCTGAACCGATTGCCACGAAAATTGGTGGAGAGATGTATAGTGATAATTCAAGAATTGGTTTTTAAAATAATCGAAAAATAATTATTTTTACCCCCCTCCCATACAGCGAAAAGTAAAATCGAAAAAAAAATCGACTTACACCATCGTGTGGGGTATCGTTAAAAAGGTATTTTTAAATACAATAAAACTTGCCTTGAAACCATGTGGATCAAACACCCCAGTCTCGAGATATATTAATACAAAGTTAAAATCAGAGCGTCCCCCCCCCCTTAACTTTTGAAATACTATTACAATAATTCTGAAAAAAATGTCCTGTATACCTCCAAGTAAGTTCTTTCAACGAAAACTATAGCGAACTCTGTATCATACATAGTTATTTTTATACAACTCGACCAACTTATGACGTGCAGTTGCCCTTACTAAATGGTGTCATAAGCGGTCGGGACATCTTTTAGCTACGGAACCCTTTCATGGGTGTGTCCGACACGCTCTTGGCCGGTTTTTTTAAGTATCTATGTCATTATACCAATAATGTCATTTTTATTTACCTTCAAATTAAGTGCTTGCTGAGCAGGTAAGTTGAGCAGATTCATATTTTATACATATTTATCATATAATCATCTACCTTGCAATATTTTTTCATCCGGCCCGATTTATATTTAATGATTGTTTGATGAATTGTTTGGCATTATAATATCATCATCATCTATCGTACTAAGCCATAAGTAAAAGACCTATTTTCAGCACGCTTGTTAACAGAAAAACTAGCACAAACTACATATTATCAAGGTCAACACTTTTCTCCATTATACTTCACTTAAACCATAAGACCGTAATTAGCACTAAATACTAAACATTTGTAGCGTTCATTTATACCAACCACCACCATTAGATTTTATTGGAACAGAGCAAAATTATACAGAGTACGTTATAACAATTTTGTTATCCTTGAGCCGAGTACATTGGGGTCGACCCTACATTAATTAGGATCGTGTAATATTCGATGTAGCGAAAAGTAAATAATAATATCATAATGAAACTACAACTGGTACAATCTCATAAGGATATTTGACCTGAGTATAGATACTCGAGAGGAATACATATAAGGTCATGAATGTTACAAGGGATTCATTTCATAACAAGCCACCCGTTCCGGCTTTGATCAGAATACGAGTACATTAGGGTTGATGTACAAAACATACAAATATATCACGGCTTTACTACCTTTACAATACCAATACTCTCATTGATATTTTAATGTCCGAGTGTTTACTAATTTATGCAGAAACTAGCGGCCGGTGACTCCGCGAGGATATCGGTTTCCGTATACATAGTGTTATACCTACACAAAAAGCTTAAAGCCTTCCTCGACAAATGGAATATCCAAAACAATTTTTTATTCAGTTATTCAAACCTGTAGTTCCTGAGATAGGCGCGTTGAAACAAACAAACTCTTTAGCTGTATTAAGCTTAAGTATATTTTTTTATATTTTTAGCTGACCTTAAGTTATCCTTTGATGATAACAATAATATTTTATCAACATCATGAGGTGTGAAGGGCGGCGTTAAGCGTACCATTAACTTGGACCTGTCATTCTTCCACAAATGACCAAGCGCCCCTCTCTTTACCCAATAATGGTTTCAAAGGAGATCTTAAAAGGCCTAGGCGACTAAAGACCAATACAATTTATAGCAAGCAGGCAGCACTAAATTAAGGTCTGCCGTACAAAATCCCTGACTAAGATTCCATTTAGCTCGCTCCTTGAAAGACAAAACGGTCTCAAAGAAAGGGGGAATTAGGTGATAGACCTTAAAACATAAGCCTTGTTGTAAACAGTCTAGCGAAGCGTTTAATTTAAATTACGCCCAGGATACAATTTTGATTATTACTATTTAAAACTATAACAGCTATCCCAAATCTGAATGTAGATTGAAATCTAATTAATAAATGTGTTTAATCTAGCATTAACGCAAAATTAATGCAAATTAAGAAAAGCATAAGGAAAGTTTTGACAATTTTGACGACAACTTTAAATGGTTCGAGCTGTGCTGTATCTGAGTGTAGATTTATCTAGTTAATAAATGTGTTTTAATCTACCATCCGCGCAAAATTAAGTAAGAGTAAGAAAAACATTAATATGCTAACGGGAACAATTTTATTTTCATTACAGTTTTAAAGGATAAAAGTTATCCCGTTTCTGAATGTAGATTGAAATCTAATTAATGAATGTTTTTAATCTACCATTATCACTTAAATGTTTTTGTGTTCATGATAACAACTTGAAAGGGTAAGAAATTATCTTAATCTCGATGTAGATCTATCTAGTTCCATAACCATAACCATGTTTTAATCCACCATTAGGGCAAAATTAGTTCGGAGTAAGAAGTAATAACTATAATATTTACATATTAAAATTATTTGTATTGTTGTCGAACCGGGCAACGGCCACTTATTCCGAAGTTTACTTTTGACAATAAGGGGAATGGCTTGAAATTACTTATCCTGAGGGCTCAGGTATCGGTTGACGACAAAACTTGACATTTTCAACCTTATTCCTTCACAATTAAGGGTTGTTGTTTCTACCGTTGAGACACGTGCATTAACTTAAGACCTTTGTTTGCGCTTTTAATAGATTGTGATTGAATTCGAGAGGTCGTTTTGTGATTTCTAATCGATTGTCGAGAGATCGTATCGCGGGTTGCTTAGTGCCGGGTGATAATCGCGAAGTGCGAAATTACTAATTCAGACATTTTAAATAACTGCTCTTTCACTATGGAACAACTTAGATTAGTTACTTTTGATAGTGTATCGATTATGGCTGATTACTAAAACCATGTTTCTTAAAATAATTTGTGAAAATATTCTGTACAATAATAATGGTAGGTTGTCTTCGCCACCGAGAATGAACGGATCAGTGGACATGGCCCTCTCCTCCAGCAGTAATTAATCGCTCTTAAACGAAAACTCCCGAAATAAGTTAAGTTCACCGTTTGCTGCTATGTGAGAATAACTTTTTGCCAGCTAGTAGTTATACAGACGCTTTCAAAGACGATTTAAAGCTACACGTTCCATCTAGCTATTACATTATTGGCTACAGAAACAGAGAATGTATTTTAAAACGGCTCCAATGATCCCAAAGCTTGAACTCGCCTCCTACAAAGTATTAGTATAAGTGCCAAGCACCAGTTTCCTAATTTCTACCAACTCAATTGTTTTACGAATATTCCCTAATTGCTTCACAGGAAGCGAGTTAATTACGCAGATAACCATTTTACGCTGATCTCTGAGTTTATTAAGTAAATGTTGATTGGGTAAACTTAGTTCAGGGTTAATATTCATCTTTAAAGATATAACCGGAGCTTGAGAGGGCAAACACTTCCAAGTAAAGCTGCGTGGATGTTTTTAAGGACCGTCGAATTCCAGGATAAATATTGATGCGATTTATCTTCATTCGATTCGTGGAAGGCTTAAATTGTGGGCAGTAGTGACATTGCCCACGTTAAATCTATTATATGAACTAAAAATGTAGGTTTTCCAGAGTTTCAATGGAATATGCTGCGTTTTTAAAATACAAAAGGGAAGTTAAATCATTTTCCAGAGAAATTAATAGAAGTTGATAAAGTTAATAAATATTTTATTGGAAACATGATCCGTATATTGGCTTCACTCTATGTGATGGAAAGCGAAAAAGAAGCCAGGAACGTAGCACCATCTTGGCTCACGTGTTGGTAAGCAATCAGGGTCGCCAATGGACATCCGCGACACCAGATGTAACGCCGATGCGTTGCCGAGTTGCCGGCCTTTAGGTATTAATCTCTTTTCTCGAAGATCCTCATGTCGTAGCCATCTTGAAATACTGCAGCAGTAAGATTTTTCCACAAAACTGTCGTTTGAGACGGAAAGTTCATGGTAACTTATCCATATGAATGGGCAATGACCCGCAATCACTATACTGGCCCGCAAGGTACTTCTTCAAATCAAATCAAAATCAAATCATACTTTACTTGCACGAATCGCTTGAAGGAGTCTATATTAAAACACGTATGATAGTAGAAAATCACTTCATCTTACGTGATTCTATTCACATACACAGTAAATTAATCCATTGAAGCAAAGGCCAAAATTTTTGGCTCTCCTTATCTGAAGTAACTCTTTACTTCCAGTTAAAGAGAAATAAATTTTCCGTTTGTTTGATTATCTTGTGCGAGAATGATTACATCAATTAACGCCGTAGATGGTAATCTGCCTTAGAACTGTCCATCACTGCTTATCAGAGATGGTCTACTTAGATTTCTAATCTACGACGGAAAAACGACTCATTTAATTTCTTTCACTATCATTCGAAATTGATGTGGGAAACAGCAAACTTGAAATCAATAACAAAATTTTGTCTAACACTTTTACCTAGCTTGAAACCAAGCTTGAAACTTGTACTATACATACTAGGTATGCTAGGGTTAATACGACGTAAAAGTTTTTTCATCTTTTTTTTAGTCGCGGCTCTGTCCCCTGGAATTATTATTCAAGGAGATTTTCGTTTTAAGGAAGTAATGTTTTCAATCTCTTTGTATTTCGATACGCTAACCTAGTCTCCTATACGTAAACAGCTGGTCACTATACTATATTTTACTGCCTATTCTTGCCTAGCTTGAAACCAAGCTTTAAACTTGTGCTATAAATACTAGGTATGATAGGGTAATTTAATACGACGTATAAGTTAGGACTCGCAAGTCATATAAGCAAACATGCTCATAACCAGTAGGGGTCGCCATAGCCGAATACGGCAAGGACGACTTAAAACATTTTAAAAATTATAAACAAAGAAAAGTTTATCTGATCTCAGTTGGATCAATCGGGATATATGCTTGAAATAAATGTAGTATATTATTTAAAACCCGGTCCAAATACCGGTGATGCGGAATCCGATCCCGCTGCCCTAGCTCTGGAGGCCGGACACCATTTACCACTAACGAGCCTGCCACAATAATGTTTTATTTATTACCTACTTGCTTATATGTAAATAGAAAATGGCATCTCAGTGGCTTCGAGATTCAAAACTGTTGAGGTCATGGGTCCAAATCTCTGGTTAAGCTAAAATTCGCTCTTGTAATCACCAATCCTTTGGCAAGTCTGTTGATTAAGCTCCTTGGTAATTATGGAGTTCTTTACCTTGCAATGGGACAGTAATTTACCTTTCGTGCCTCAATAAAGATCATCTTATTATGTATTCAATGTGCTATCCTCATTCTAAGCGGATTAGGGGATATTCCCGACGGATCCTTTGGCGTCTTACAAGGTATCCCAGTCGTAATGGGAGTCAGTTAAATTGAAGGTATTGCTTGAAGTACCCGACCGAAATCTAGGTGTGCTGGATCTAATTCACAGTGTTCGTGATTTTAATACCCAGTCTGTCGGTCTGATTTAGATCAACCACCGTACATAATAGACATTACATTAACATTAGTGTTTAACTACAAGGAAAATGTTTATGAAATGTTTTTTCGTAATAAAGATTTTAGCTTAATCACTCCGCTTACGAAATTCGGATTGGATCTCAAACCCGAGCAATGTCCAGAAAAACAAATACATATTACATTCGCCCCGGGAATCGAATCCAGGACCATGAGATCACGGCCCGGTGCTTAAACATAGGGAATGCCAAGAGGCATTCAGTAAGCCTTTTGTTAAATTTTAATGTCTTGCAACAAATTTTAAATAATTAATAAACCAGAACACCTTTGAGGCGGTTGTTAGACCCGGCAAAAACTAAATGTATAATTAAAACTTTACCAACAAAATTATAACTGAACATATCCTAGAAGCAGTGAACCCTCAAAATAAACACCGTTTCCCGATAAGCCCCGTAATCCCAATTCTTAATATACAAGGAAAGCCGCGAACTCAAGATTATCTGTACGTGCTTGAACAAGGTTCCCCGTGTGTATGAGAGAAATGACAATTAGGTCCCGTGTTTTTGTAAGCTTGAATATCTTTGGCTGATTTCGATTTTGAAGCTAACTATAGTTAGATAGCTTCATAGGCAGTAACAACACTAAAATAGGACTTCATCATTCATCTTCTTCACAAATCATTATATTTACTGTAAAAGGAGGGGTCAAACATTATTTAAGAATACTATTAGGTACAATATTATGAAACATCATTGGCACTTAAAACACAGCCCCAACTAATACTAATTAGTTAGGGCTGTGTGTTAAATGCCAATAATGTTTCATAATATTGTACTGTCAGCAACTATGCTAACAGCATATTTTATAATTTATTTAAACTCTATTGCACGATATAAACATTTTACAAAAGGCGGACTTAATGCCTCATGGCATTCTCTACCAGTCAACCATATAATGAAATTCAACACACAAGGTATTGCAGTATGTGGCTAAATTGTGAAAGGGAATAAAATTCATATATTCATCAAGGAAAATTCCTTTGACGACCCAAATATCTACTGCAACAAAACTCCGTAGTATTTTACAAATAATTAGCAATTCAAATGATTTCACAGCCAAGAATAGAATACTTTCTAACTGTCCGGGGCATAGATTTTAAATCATTCGATAGGCCCCGGCAATAGAAAACTGTGGCATTATTTGGTTTGACACAAAGTACGTCTAATGCGTGCTGTCACTGCTATAGGCGGCGAAATGCGCTTCAAATTTTAGTGTAATTTCAGAGTAGATTGAAGTATGCAGAGGGCATTTGCAACGACTTGGTCTATGGTCCGGTGTAAATTCGGTTTATCGTCCTTATCAATTCGGACAGAATGAGAGTAAATATTATTGTTGCGACGCCGTCCTGTCGGGGAAGTAATTATTAGCAGACATTGATTGCATCTGTGATGTCAGAGTTTGCTTTCGGAGATTGCAGGGTTGCTGTCATGTCCCATTTCGTGAAACTGTTGATTAAATTGGCCTATTAACAGTGAAAGATCATTTAATGGGCCAATATGCCATCTTCATTGTTTTGTATTCATTAAGAAAGCTAGCCATTACAATATCATCTGATTTTGTTTGATAACTCCACTGAGCACGGCATGAAGGACTTTTAAGGTTTTAGTAGATAGTCTGATAGAACCCACACATTATATTTTTCTTTGAAACTAGGGAATAACGCAAGTAACCCTTCAGACCTTTGCATCTGTGACATAGAAGCATGGCGATTTACGGTATGGGATTTTTCTTAATTTTTATGTTTGGAAATCTAGTTAAACTCCGGTGTATGGAAGTTGTATGGATTATAATAAAATAATACATCGATAACCTAGTTTTCTCGTAAATATTATATAGTCAAACATTAAACGCAACGCTCCGCACATCACTTGGCTAGAAGAACAGGAAACCTTATTAGCAACTGCAAACCGATTCCATTTCCCATTCATGAGGTAATTTAAACAAACATCTCAAAGTAATAATGATGTTAATTTGACCCCATACCGATAACTAAATAAGTATAAATATATTTCACAACATCACATACATTGATCTGATCCCGTGTTAAGTAGCTTAAGCACTTGTGTTACAGACACCAGAATCAACAGTGGTATTACAAATATACTTAAATAGATACATATAACACCCATACCAGGACAAACAGACATGTTCATGCACACAAATGTTTGTCCTGTGCGGGGATCGAACCCGCGACCTCTTGCTTAATAGGCAACATCTTGACCATTGCATCAAGCGGGTCGTCAAATATGTAATAATGATGTAAAGTTGACCCCATACCGATAAAGTTCAAATTATATGTATTGGCGTGTCACCACAAACAACTATATACCAGCTTGGTCACTTTCACGTTTCACCTTTGAACAAACAACGTGTATAGCCTTGTCATGTTAACTTCTCTATTGTCGATGACACTTCAATTTCAATTATGATATGCCGTTGGTTGGGTGAGATGTCATAACAATACAATGTACATAATATAAGTGGGTACAGTTGGTATGTCGGAACCCTTCTTTATTTTTATCTTGAGAAAACAAAGCTGTAACCCATAGGCTTTTACGAGTAAGTATGTTAGAGGATATGTTTGCAAGATTTTTAGAACTACGCAAAGAATATCGGTGCGCTAATTTTTAAGAGATGGAATTGTTCAAACGGAACTAGTTTCTAGTATTCTTAAAGTATTTTCGTAGCTTATCGTAGGTACATTGAATTATTGAGGTATTTCCGTGCAAACCGGGTCCTTCTAAACCTACTTTAAAAAATATTGTTGTTTAATTCCACATGTTTTTCTAACTTTCATGTGGTGAGAACGGTGATATAGGGAATAATTTTTATATGCTTACTCGTAGGTATGTTAATACGAGTTCGAGGGTACACTAGACTTACCATTTTTAGGGTTCCGTAGCCAAAATGGCAAAAAAACGGAACCCTTATAGATTCGTCATGTCTGTCTGTCTGTCTGTCTGTCTGTCTGTCTGTCTGTCTGTCTGTCTGTCCGCCAGTCTGTCACAGCCACTTTTTTCAGAAACTATAAGTACTTTACTGTTGAAACTTGGTGAGTAGATGTATTCTGTGAACCGCAACAAGGTTTTCACACGAAAATAGAAAAAAAAGAAAAATAGTGGGGGGTCCCCATAGTCAGAACTGAAACTCGAAATATTTTTTTTCATTGAACATATATGTGTGGGGTATCTATGGATAGGTCTTTAAAAGTTATATTAAGGTTTCTAATATCACTTTTTTCTAAAGTGAATACTTTGCATGACAGACCCTTCCAAAGTGGAAAAAAGTGTGTCCCCCCCCCTCTAACTTCTAAAATAAGAGGATGATAAAACTGAAATGATTATATAATGTACATTACCATAAAAACTACCAACGAAAATTGGTTCGAACGAAATCTATTCAGTAGTTTTTTTAATACGTCAAAAATAGAATTTGTACGGAACCCTCAGTGCGGGAGTCCCACTCGCACTTGGCCAATTTTTATATTATTTACTTTTACTTTATAATTATAATTTTAATTACCAAATAATTCATTGATACACTTATTGTTTTTTTTTGACAATACGTGGATATTCATGGATATTAATACATAATAAGAAAAATTGGCCAAGTGCGAGTCGGACTCCCGCACTGAGGGTTCCGTACAAATTCTATTTTTGACGTATTAAAAAAACTACTGAATAGATTTCGCTCGAACCAATTTTCGTTGGTAGTTTTTATGGTAATGTACATTATATATTTATTTCAGATTTATCATCCTCTTACTTTAGAAGTTAGAGGGGGGGGACACACTTTTTTCCACTTTGGAAGAGTCTGTCACGCAAAGTATTCATTTAAGAAAAAAAATGAGCTTAGAAACCTCAATATAATTTTTAAAGACCTATCCATAGATACCCCACACGTATATGTTCAATGAAAAAAAATATTTTCAGTTTCAGTTCTAACTATGGGGACCCCCCATTTTTTTATTTTTTTTTCTATTTTCGTATGAAAACCTTGTTGCGGTTCACAGAATACATCTACTCACCAAGTTTCAATGGTATAGTACTTATAGTTTCGGAAAAAAGTGGCTGTGACAGACTGGCGGACAGACAGACAGACAGACAGACAGACATGACGAATCTATAAGGGTTCCGTTTTTTTGCCATTTTGGCTACGGAACCCTAAAAACGGGAAATATTATGATAAATTAGGTATGATAATACTACACCTTGTCAAGTAAGGAATGATTAATAGAGTTGGCAAATAACATTGACCCTATGAAGTATTTGTAAACAGTCACCGTGAGAAAATGTTTGAGAAGCTTGATTATTTGATTTCGGTGTAATCAAAATATTAATAAATACAACATGATAAAAAAACACTTGGTTGGTAACAAGTTTGACAGTTTGACATTATTAGTCAGATTGATGCTTGTCAGACCAAAATTACTCCTCCTCTTACACTCACTTTCCTGCCAAAAGTGCCACACATTATTGTGGATCTCTTTATCGCCATCGGTGTTTTAGAATGGATACGAAATGGATTCCTTTAAGACCGATAGCGCCTTTGTTGTTGCAGGTGTCTTAACTGTTGTTCTATGTTTCTGCAGCAAGGTCGCCAGTGCACAATTAGGGAGGGTATGGGGGTTTTTAAAGGCAGGCAACGCATCTGCGTTGGCCTTCATATAACAAAAAAAAACATTACTCACATAACTACTCACATCACTATCTCAAAAAAAAGTTACTCACTTTGGTAAGTACATATGAGGCCGTATAATCTGATGATGGTGGCCTTTGGCCTGCATTGGGACGAAAGCAGGTTATTTAATGCTATTTAAATTCGAAAGTCAATTAATTCGCGTCAGTTAAAACTCCATTTACTTGATTTATTAACATTGGATTTGTAAAATACTGCCATGGCGTAAAAATTAAGCAACTATTTGTTAACTGTTGGTTTATGTCCAGCTGTATTCGGGACGTAAATATAGTCCATTTCAGCTAAGATGATCCCGGTGACATTTTGAATATGCCTTCGAAGGAAAATAACCTAATGGAACTTATTGCCTTGAAATAAAGTTTTATTTCCTATAGCGGCCCGTCACGCGGTTTCACCCGCGTCCCGGGAGAACTACTTCCCGTACCGGGATAAAATATAGCCTATGTTACTCTGGGTGAATGTAGCTTTCCAACAGTGAAAGAATTTTTCAAATCTGCCAAGTAGTTTCGGAGCCTATTCAATTCATACAAACAAACAAACAAACAAAAAATCAAACCTTTCCTCTTTATAATATTAGTAAGAAGTAAGATAAGAAGTACACCTCTCACAGGGGTCATCTTAGCTGAAATGGACTATAGTTCTTTCTCGTCATGCATCGTTTTTTTTATGTTGAACTAAGCTAGCGCTTGACCACAAAGTTGCCTGATGTTAAACAACTATGCGTTCTACGATGGAGCGTGCTTGCTTAGGAAAAGCCCGTTTATTCTGGCCTTGAAGAGCCCCAAGTTGTATTGTGCAGGAAAGACAGATCTCGGCATCGTTGTACAACATGTTGAATTAAACATTAACAGAAGATGTAGTGTCCAACTTTGTCGCGTAGATTGTCTCATTATGGTGATCAGTGACTCGTAATGAACGTTGTCTCATCCGATAGCGTTTTTAAGAGTGTCTGAAGAAACTTTAAGATTACGTTTTAATCAGTTCGTAGTTAAACTTTATCGTTTGATTTTATAGGCATGGGAATGATAGTGTAATTGGTTGAGTGATAATGAAGTGTGTCGCTAGTTAAAAAGGAGAATAATTTAAGCAATCAATTGACTGACTCGGTCGTGCCTTCGTCGTTGATATGGCGCCAGATTTATGTTATGTATCAATTAATATCCCACTGCAGGGCAAAGGCCTCCACCATTTGAAACCATGTTTTCGTTACAAACATTGGTTTTGGTTCAATAATCATCACGCTTGCCTAAGCGGGTTGGTGATCACAAAGCCGGGCTGGGTTCAGAAATATCGACACAATTTTGGCCGATCCAGGAATCGAACCCAGGACATCGAGACCACGGCCCGTGACCAATAGTCAAATAAAGTTAAATTTCGAATAACAAATGCACCTGTTACAGGGATCATCTTCGGTGAAATAGACTATAATTATTTGGTTGAAAACAATCAATTACTTAGAGCATGTACTTCTAGCACATTCCTCACCAAAGCATTGAGTTTAAAATCTGAAGGATTTTCTTCCAAAATGCATAAAAAAAGCCTAAAATTTATAAGAAATGAGTCTTATTTCATCATTTCGAAAAAATCTAACTCCCTTCGACGGAGTGTTCGCTTGATGACCATACACACGACACACACTAACACTCATTTGATGTAATGTTGTAGGTTTTTAAATTCAAATTCAAATTCATCTAATGCTATACAACTAGTGCCTTTGGTTCACGCTTGGTTTTAAGGTGGTATTTCCGAGGTAATCAACGCGATCCCATATCCATCGTATAGTTAACGAACACTGAGATTACATCACTCTTAATTACTTACAATTTATCGCGGTTAAACAAACCAGACGGGGAATATTGTGTTGTTTATGCCGATGGCTGCGTTTAATTACTAGGAAACAGGTTGGAGCGAGGCGAACGGTTTGGTAACACACGATTAAAGGGAGTATGGTTGATGAATCCAATGAATTTTAGAGTTTGACGGGTCTGTTGATATCGGATGATGACAAAATCGAAGGCTGCCATTGAGGTAATATTACTACGTATAGAGCAGATACCTCGAAGAAACATTTTCTTATACGAGCCTTTGTCCATGGACAACAGTGCGTATCATCATCTTCTCCTAGCGTTTATCCCGTTTCTGGGCGGGGTCTGCTTGGCGAGTCTGGTTATTATTATAGTAAAGTGACTGTCATCAGACCCGCGTAACCCTTAGAACCAGACATATTGGGTCATCACAATATATATATATATATATATATATATATGTATGTATATATGTAGCTTGAGACATAATGTTTGTGAGATGAGCATCGACATCAACTAATCACCACATAAACATTTTAACTATTATTAGACTTAAAAAAAAACTAATGTTGCACAAAAATTACAACAGGCATGTTCTGTTCATATATAATCTATACTTATAATAAATTTGTAGGGAGGTCAATTCTGTACATGAAATATATTTTCATAATAACTATCAGGGGGTGAATAGTGATCGACACTGATGCCAAAAATGCAATCAGTAAAATTTTTGTCTGTCTGGCTGTGCGTTCCTTATAGAAACAAAATCTACTCGATGGATTTTGACGAAATTTGGTACAATTATTCTTTATACTCCTGGGCATATTTTAGGATAATTTTTAAATAATGCTAAAGAAGTCACTCTCTGCAAAGATGACTAACATTCGAAATTCTTCGCTGTGACTGTGTAAGTAGATTAACCATGTAAGTTGAAGAGCGATTTCTATTGTGATATGGTAATGAATGCATTTTCTATTAGTCAAATCAAATACGAGTCACTTTTGTCAATAACATTTATGAATGAATATAAATGAATCTAGCGAATATGTTAAAAATAATTTGTTAAATGTGACTGTATTGTTTTTTCGTTTTGCTGAGTATTTTTAAGCAAATAGCTAATTGCCTAACATGATAATAATGATCTAACAGCCTGGTAGTTAACTTTTAAATATAATGGAACCCGAGCTCGATTTTTTATATAATAATTGTTGATAGTGATCTCCCTATTGACATAAATTATCAATGATTGGCAAGCTTATTTTAAAGTTTTATTTTAAATTAAACCGAAAGAAAGTGAACCTTCAGAGGTGATTAGTGAATATAAAATACTCAAACATTAACTGTACATTGTGCCACGTAGCCTAGCCGGCCTAGAATAGAACCTACTACCCCATTTCTTTCCGTGGGTGTCGTGAGAAGTGAAGCTGCTTTCCGGGGGGATGGACACTTGGACAGTGAGTAATCCATCGTTGCCTTGATTGGTCTATATAAAGTGCATAGAAACTGATTTATTTCTGTGTTGAGTTGAGGTGTTGGCTTCGATTCCTGATCGATTCGGATTCATTATAATAATCACGGAGATCTGTGATTTCAAGTGTGGCTGAAACTATTAATACTTCAAAGTCATTAATTTGGTCAGAAGCTAAGTTTTAATGGAGTTCGTTGTCAGTTATTAGCATTTAGTAGCTAATAACTGACTACGAAAATTTTCATCGATCTAGTTTTAGATCTAAATAGTTTAGATTGATGAGAAATATGATAGTACTTAATAACTGACAACGAACTTTATTTTAAATTATTATGTGAGTGAACACTCATTTAATACGTTGACTGCACTTTTAACTTTAATTGATCGCAGTATGATTGCCGCTCATCAAAGTAATTTAACCAGTCGTTATCTTGATACAAATCACAAGTATAGTAACTATTAATTAACAGAGATCAAGATTATAAAACATTAGGTTAATACGACGGTGAAATGTCGGTATTTATCAAGTTAAATAAATAATGATGTGGAATTATTTTAAGGACCGACTATTAATTATATTGTTTATATCTATGTTAAAGTAACATGTGGGTAAGCGTATTATTTTGGATAGCGGCTCATCCTGACTTTGAGTAGACATTTTCTCTAAGTCTAAGTAGTCTTCTCTACTTAAACTTTTCGGTTAAAAAACCTTTGGGGTCATTTTATATAACAAAGTTATCAACCAAATTGCAAAAAAAAAACAATCAAATTGTGACGAATCTTGAAAAATTATTCGAATTGACTTTAAATTGACTGGGGGTTTACGTTACTGCAAATCAGTTTGACGGTTTGGCGGTATTGCACAGTTTGTAGGTAGTTTGGCGGAAAATGATTATTTATTTTTAAAAGGAGAAGCCAGACTATGTATCGATACCTAACGGCCAAAAAGGCCTAACCGCCACTTCACAAACTTTACAGGAGAGATGATTAAAGACGAAAAATTATGAAAAAAAACCGGCCAAGAGCGTGTCGGACACGCCCAAGAAAGGGTTCCGTAGCTAAAAGATGGCCCGACCGCTTAAGACACCATTTAGTAAGGGCAACTGCACGTCATAAGTTGGTCGAGTTGTATAAAAATAACTATTTATGATACAGAGTTCGCTATAGTTTTCGTTGAAAGTACTTACTTGGAGGTATACAGGACATTTTTTTCAGAATTATTGTAATAATATTTTAAAAGTTAAGGGGGGGGGGACGCTCTAATTTTAACTTTGTATTAATATATCTCGAGACTGGGGTGTTTGATCCACATGGTTTCAAGGCAAGTTTTATTGTATTTAAAAATACCTTTGTAACGATACCCCACACGATGGGGTAAGTCGATTTTTTTTTTCGAATTTACTTTTCGATGTATGGGAGGGGGGGTAAAAAATAATTATTTTTCGATTATTTTAAAAACCAATTCTTGAATTATCACTATGCATCTCTCCACCAATTTTCGTGGCAATCGGTTCAGAAACGGCAGAGAACGAGCCAGGACAGACAGACAGACAGACAGACAGACAGACAGACAGACATGACGAAACTATAAGGGTTCCGTTTTTGCCATTTGGCTACGGAACCCTAAAAATCATAAGTCGTTGGGTTTTGCTTCCTAAGATTCCAAATTTTAGGTGTAAATATAAAAAATACTTCTCTTCAAAATGCATTTATTAAAGTATTACAAATCATTCATCTAAGGGTGTTTTTAGTCGCTTATGCTCAAATGGATTTATTTTTTTACAGCAAAAAATGTCGTAACTGCATTTACCAAAAAAATTCATGTTAGCCTAAGCGACTTAATTACATCTGTATTTTCATTAAAATTGCTTAACCGACATTAAGCCAACATAAGAAGTGATTGACGAAAAAGTCTTAGTGTTAGCGAAATACTAAATATACAGGGTGTCGCAGATAACCTGTACCAGCGAAAGTCTGCGACCAGGGACACCAATACCCATAGATTGAATCATTTATTTAGAGAAAAAATGGGATAAGCGCCACAATGCATAGTAATATGTGATAGGGCAAATAGTCCTAAGCGCCATATCTTATATTTGAAAATTGCAGCCCGAAAGTATTAAGCGACATTTTTGTTATTTATTGTTTTCAAGCAAAATTGTCTAAGTAACTTTTTCAAAATATTATATTTCCTAACCACCAGAATGAAAAAAAACACTAAATATTGGGCGCTTAGGACGTAAAATTAAGGCTTCGTGCCTTAATTTACCGACCGCTTAAGCGACAAAAATAACGCCCTAGAGAGACGAAACCTAGATAGAACGACGCAGAAAAAAAAGGCGATTCCAATGATGTATATAAGTCGATTTCGCAAAAAATGTCACTTAGGCCATTTTGGCCGTTAGGCATCGGTATGCACTTTATTGTTCTTTTTTTCTTGGTCTTCTTCTTCTTCTTCCTTTCGTGTCGATGGCAAAACAAAATTAATATAAAATAATTAAATATATTGAAAAATATATTAAATAAAGACGGCCCAGTACTCGGCGACGCGTATCGCGTTTTTTCTTGTTAAACTGATTAAAATATTAAAATAATTTTATTTAGGCCATTTTATACCAATATGACAAATTATGTATGACTCACCACAATGCACACGGCACACCTTCTACCGCATTGTTTCATGTTGAATTGTTTTTGAATAATTTGCCGATTTTAGATAAGGCGCGGCGAGGCGAGTCTTTTTGTCATGTTTGGTTTCTTAGTTAAAAAAGTTAAAATTATGAGTGAAAATAAGACGACACAAGATAAATAAACCATAACCTCGCATTGAATGTTGGATAATAAATCATCGTTTATGATCAAAAAAGACGGATATAGTTTTAGTTTTAAAATTAATAATTTTTGTAATGACGATTGCATTGAAGGTCATAAACCTAAAATGTTTATAAAAAATGTCTAATATAATCAAGCGGAAGAGTTTGTTTGTTTGTTTGAACGCGCTAATCTTAGTAACTACTGGTCCGATTTGAAAAAATATTTTTGTGTTGGATAGTTCATTTGACGATGAAGGCTTTAGTTAGGCTATAGTAAAACCTATGTGTGCGAAAACCGAAAACTACGTGGGCGGCCGCTATTAGAAAATAAAGATCAGAGATATTTTTTTGGTTGAAAAAATGAATCTTGATTTCTTTGTCACTTGTAAAATCCTGTATTTCCACGAATGCATCATAAGTATGCTGTGTGTTAGTTTTAGTACATTAATGATGTCGGCCACCCATCCAAATTGTGATTGTAACGTGTGTTACTTCGTTATAGCCCTCCTGTCACAACTTGGCCGGAGGGAAAACTTATGAACAACGCATGAAAACTGCTAACATGCATATTGCATGGTTCGGGTCAAGGAAAAGGTAAACAAGGTACAGTTTCATTCAAAATTAAGTGAATGTTTCCTGAACGTAAAAAGATTAATATTAAAATATTACTTTTGATTTTGCTTTTGCGTATTTTTTAAATACCTGTAATATATATGCGTTAAAATTATGTTACCCTCAATAAATTTTGCAAGTGCACTATGTAGAGTCCCAATATACCGACGCCATATTGCGCATTTTAATAATTTTATTCACTCTCTTGCTTACACACTATTCTATCTGCGACATTAATCCTTCCGACAATGTTATATTATCTACAAAACAAGGTGTTTAAATACCTCTTTGAACTCTGAGGTATTGTTATGGGAATATGTATGTAGTTGTGAAAATTGTTCTGTGCCCTTTTACCATCGACAGGACAAGTAAACATACAAATTGACCTGTAATCAATTCACGACGTCAACTGTACGCTATAAATCAACAGTGTGGAATCCATATTTTTTCCGGTTCACCTCCAACCTCGGTTTAACGACGTATCTTTCGCAACTGCCTAAGTGGGAAATAATTGCATGATATATGATTGTATGCAGATTTGACATGATTATTTCATATGTCACGGGGCAAGACACCTCTCGCCTACGCGGATTAGGCACAGTGTGAGCAATGACAGTGAGGCAAGTGCTTTGAAATGTGTATAATATTCTGTGTTAGACTGACAATGACAGGTCAAATTAAACAACTTTATTCTTACATATTTAATGTAAAAAAAAATAAACTTGTACAAAAAGCTGTATGAAATTATATGTAGATTCGTGACGTCACATTTATGTGTTTTCGAAACAATAATAAAGATTTTTGCTATTAAAATTTGTTAAAGCAAAATTATTTGCGAATACTTTTAATTTCTAGTTCTTGTAAGGTCCACATAAATATACTTTATAAGCTATCAAATACCCTAACGAACATTTATTTAAATGTTAGTTTGTTGTTATTTGCAAGAATCTGTCAAAAATTAAATATTACTTCACTATCATTTCAATTATATTGTGACATTCTACATTATGGCATCTCGTTTAATAATAAACTATTGAATGGAATTCAAGCTAGCATGATAAATGATTATAATATAGCACCAAAAGAACGTTTAGATTTGCGCATTTATGATTAATCCAGCTGTGAATGTTATGCTGTTACTTACAACAGTTTTATTAACTGTTTTACGACACATTATACAAAATATTGCTTATCATAACACATCATAATAAGTTATCCTTATTGTCTTAGTCTTATTGATAAACTAAGGATGTTTTCACGTTCCATCACTATAATAGTAAACGGCATTTCATCCACTACGTGTATACCACGATTACCACGGTTCAACGATATCAAAGCAATCTTCAGCTGAAATTCAATGCCATACTATTACACGCAATAATGTACCCGAGTCAAGTTTCCGGTCATCATCATCAATCATCATCAACAGCCTATCAACAGTCCACTGCTGGACATAGGCCTCTCCAAGGGCTCTCCACTCAGCCCGATCCTCGGCGACTCGCATCCAGCTCCTGCCAGCCATCTTGCGCAGATACTCGAGTTTCCGGTACGGCGGGTAATCTAAATGATTAACCAATCAACTATACACAAACTTCAATTTGGTGTAATGGTTAAGAAATTGACTAGGAGATTGCGGGTTCGATTGCCGCAAAGAAGAATCTTTTGGATGCATTTTTGTACTGGTTTTGGTATTTATATTTATCTAAGTGCCTATTAATGTCTCAAGTTTTTTTAATGTCCCCTGTTGGTTGATACTGACATTCTTAGCAGAATTTACCAATTGACTAATTGACATTAGCTACTTACACAAATCAATGTCTGTGCAGTAGAAAATTTAAAAAATATCGCATATGCTTTGCCTGTCTCTATTGCCTCATACCAACGTTTATATAAATAGGACTCAAATTAACGACACATGTACAAGTCCTCATACAAACCTCCACAAACTGGTCACAAAGCAAGATGCACTCCACCTATCTACTAGTTTCGTCTAGACAAGCAATTACATCTCCCAATCAAGGTTCAAATCCGACTGCAGAAATCTTACACTATGCAGTAAATAATAGCTATCAAGAGAACATTCTAAACGCGTCTGCTGCGTCGTTACTCACTCCATTACTGCAACAACTAAATTGCTGCAAACCCTAACAACTAAATTACTGCAACCAACAACTCTTAGTGAATGTATTGAGATATAGCTTGTGAAGTGGACGACAATTGATAGGAATAACGTTACTTAGTTAAGAATTACGTCTTGATTAGATGTGTTTTCAGCACGTAGGTACAGTTGCAAATATAAACCCTTTGAGGATGGAGAAGTAATATTTTCAGTTAGTTATCCTGCGTGGTAAATCGTATTTTAGGCTAATTCTTTAATAAGAAAGATTTCTAAAAATTACAAGCCACACCTACACCAGCAAGCTTATCTAGCTCTCCATTGGAACATTGAGACTCATAGATTAAAAAAAAAGTTCATGGTAAACAGGTTGTAACATTTTGTATTGAATTCGTCTCCGTGGATTTCGGATTCCGCACACATAGTGTTATACTATAGATTAAAGCCTTCCTCGACGAATGGACTATTCCAATTCAACAATATTTTTTCAATTCAAACCAGTAGTTTTTAAGATAAGCGCGTTCAAACAAACTGTATAGCTTTATGATTATGATCATTATGCTACTAACCATGGCTTATTGCCAAACCTCCCTCGACTCTAGCCTACTAGCCAAACAGTTATTCAAAGAGATACTCAAATTAAAATAAAACTAGGAATTCGCCTACAATTAACGAGGCTAACTAAAATAGACAGCAGTAACTCAGACACGGATAGTTTTTAACTTAGTAACGTTCAGAATTCGGTCTGGCACTGAGAATTTCCTGGCACGAACACATATTCTTTGCACCGAGAATTGAATCCGTGACATCGTACGTAGTCATCACGGAAAAATTCGACCCACTTCATCTCGGACTATCCAACGAAGTTCCATGGAAAATAGCTCCTACAAAACTGTGACAAAGCAAGATTGAAAATTTTAGGTATGACTTGGAACGCAGTTTGGATAAAATTCGTTATTTTTAAGAACAGCTGCCTACTCCTTCGATGGGTTGCTTGTAACAACTAACATGTAATTAGAAAAAAAATAACAAAGCTGAATAGCTCAATTTATTTTACACGAACAAACTAAAACATCTTACACTAACACATTAAATATATGTATAATGAAGAAATAAAAAAAATACCTAATAAGTACCTAATACAAATAAAATACCAAAAATAAATTATTTACATATAAGAATAGTTGACATCAGTTTGGGACACACGATTTTTTTTATCTCAGAAAAAAATCTATTGCCATGGCATACCATCGAGTTGTGATTGTAGATCTATACTATTTACCTTATTATCCGTACTAAGACTTCGCATCAACAAGAAGCATTGGGGCGTGGTATGGCGGCGGCGGCGTGAGTAATTCGCGGGTAATCACACCAGTTGCACGCAGCTGCACTGTTTACTGCACTTACTTAGGGCTGAGATAAACCATTTCGATTTTATTAATATACAGGGTTAATAGATGAAGTTCTGAGCCCCACAAACAGCTGCAGGTGCTAGCCTGTGTGCTATGGAGCGTAAATGAGTTTTGCAAAAAGGCTACTTAACATTATGAGGTCATAATGATATAGCTTTGCGAGTTTCTTAGACAGCCTTTGGGTTTAGTCCGGTTAAGTATGTGTTAGAGTTACCTAGGCGCCAGAGGTGCATCAACTAATCAACTATAACTTTATTATATAGGTTTGAGAGACTTTGTACCAACAAGAAGCAGTCATTGGGGCGTGGTATAGCGGCGGCGGAGTGAGTAATTCGCGGGTAATCACACCAGTTGCAAGCAGCTGCCATGTTTACTGCACTTACTTAGGGTTGACGTCTGTTGAGATTTAACATTTAGATTTATTGATATTTAGGGCTTATGAAATTATATTATTATATTATTACTAGCGGCCGCCCGCGACTCCGTCCGCGTGGATTTCTTTTTTTCGAAATAAAAAGTAGCCTATGTTCTGTCTCAGGGTCTAAAGATTGTCTGTACCAAATTTCATCAAAATCGGTTGCGAGGTTTAAGCGGAAAAGCGTAACAGACAGACAGACAGAGTTACTTTCGCATTTATAATATTAGTTGGGATATTAGTTGAGATTGTAATATTAAATTCTGATAAAGTTATTTTTATTGCCAATAAATAAGATTATAGATAACAACACAACTTTGTTACCAAAAGTAAGTTTATAAAGCAATTGTATCAGCATAAATGTAGGTAAGTACCAAAATATTAACATAATACAGGTATGTCACTCAAATTGCTTGTGATAATCAGCCTGGCATAATTAGCCCTTGAACCTGCGGCTTTTAACTTGGTTTTCAATATAACATTATACCAATTCAAAATTATTTAGATGACATTCCACCGTCTACACGGGTGTGACAATAGGGAATTAAGAGTTAGAAAAGTATTAGGAACAACTCAAAAACTAGCTTTTACGTGAGGAACCCTGTACAAAAAATATTCGAAAATATTTCCATGATGTTACATTCTGACAACCCTGTATAATGGTAAAGTATGATGTAGAGAGTGTATTGTCAGTAATTATCGGCAGTACCACGCAATGTTTATGGGAAAGAAACTGTCTGCTATTTTTATCTTAATTGACTAATAATTCTTCCGAACTTCCTTACATATCGTTATTTATATGCACACGGTAGCAGCCATAAATCTTGAGGGTATCTTTATTACGCCAAACAGTTCTGTTCATTCGAACGAAGACTTAAAACCGGACATTTATCTGAAGATTTTAAGTCTTTACAACTTATTTTTTTACTCAAGTATTTGCTTCAGAAGTAGGTAAAAGGAAGACGCCTTATATAATAGTTCAGATAATGTATAATAATGTGTTTTAAAATAACGAAAACAAAGAAAATATACTCTGCTTTTTCAGGTGGGGGACTGCAAGAGGCGCTGGGTTCAATTCCAAGTTTAAAGTAAAAATGCTTAAAATTAATGTTCATTATATGTCTTTTAGAAAACTAATTGTTGGCAATACCTATTGGCAATGCTATTTTATTATTAGTAATCTGTAACTTGGTTCTAATAAAAGTAAAAAATATCAAACCAGAAAAAGAGAGCTGGTTATTACCAAAACCGTTATATTTTAATCTTTAAAAAACCTCATTCTTTGCGCAAGTGTTTTGAATGAATAATTAATATTATTTAACAATAAATTTTATGAAGATCTTTACTGAAATTTCAAAACAACGCGAAAAAAAATTTCTCATTGAATCATTTTATAAAAATATCTTCATATTTCTTTACGTTCGAATAGAATTCTCGGTTGTGTAGTGTAGGTCTCAGGTAGGCTAGCCAAGATGCCACTTTAACGAATTCGCCAGACGCTTTCGTAGCGACTTATATCTCCATCCCGCTCATATCAATAGTACGTGTGCAGGAGGGCAATATAAGTCGCGACGAAAACGTATCGCGAATTCGACAAAGTGGCATCTTGGCTAGGGCTCCAGGTGTAAATACACATACATAACGATACGTATGGGTAATAAAAATAGTGGCTTTTGAATGTAAAGATATAAAGAATCGGATATTTTATTTTTATACTTTAGTAAAGCCACCAGCAACGCGAATTTCCCAGCATAAAATACCTTTTAATTTCTTTTTTAACATTTCAACACACACTTTTTGTCTCGCAAACAAAATAAACTCGGGGCGTCCGGCAATTGTTTACTTAACGGGCAAATGTTCCACATATTTTTTACAATTCAATATCAAATGTAAATGTCCCGGAAAGCTACAAAAACATTTGATAAGCCAAATCCCGTATTGGAAATCCAGTCACGTCGCCAAACTACAGAAAACCACTCATTAACATTCCAGGCCAGTTATTACCATAGATATAAATAAATTGGTTCAATGAGAGGTAGCAGAATCCCGTACATATTTTTATATATTGCATTTTGAGTGTCAATAAACGATATTCTCAGAAATTTACTTTGTTTTGTTGGAGGATTATGGAATAAATAAATGTTTTTGTGGATGTAAATAGTTTACCTAACCAAACCAAAAGCAAACATACTCATCATTCGCTTGCAAATAAAAACAGGGAGAGAGAGACTCCACCAAAACGGAGATGTGTCGTATGCAGCCAACATAATTTTGGCCTTAACACGTGCCCAATCTCAGCATTGATATCCTATTACTTACGGCACATCTCTATTTTACATAGTTGGTCTCACCCTAGAGATTAATTCTTTCAGGTCCATATCATACTTCACGCAATCCATCCATATCTTTCTTGGGCTTACTTTGCTCTTATTACAGTCATATTTACAGTCATATTTATTACTAACTTGGTAAAATGAAATTGTCTCATTTATCACGCACAATGCCCGCCCACCTTAGAGGCTAAGTGCAGAAAACGCCCCTGTTCACCTAAACCTAAACCTATGCCATTTTTTACTTCTCAAACCATGCCAGTCTTGCAGTCCTAACCTTATCCACTATCGGTGCAACTTTCGGGCTTCCTCTTATATACTCATTCCTAATTTTATAGTATCCAACCTTTGACCTGGCTGCTATTTAGGTTTACTCCGCCCTAAAGGTCTAAGCATGTGCTTTCTCATAGTATGCTACGTTTTCGCATCAGCGGAGTTTAGTGCTTTAGTTAGTATGTTTGTACTAAAGGCTAAAGGCTCATCTACAAGTATAAGTCCTTGCCCATTACTCATTGCGTCGTGCGGTTGGTAGGGTTATTCCTTGAACCGCAACTATTTTTAGACGCACCTAAAGAAGCGCACCTAATGAGGCGCACATCAACTATTCCTCGAAACGCACCAACCTGCAACTTTTAATTAGAGAAAATTAACGTTTATGTGTTTCCAGGAATATGTTTAGGTTTGCCTGAGGTGCGCCTCATTGGGTGCGCTTCGAGGAATACCTCTTGTGGTCGAGAGCAAACTACGAATGCGGTAATCTAGGAGAGTCTCCCGCGGGAAATCACCGCCCGGGAGCGGGTTAATTAGAAGAATAGTTTAACAATTCCTGCTGTTTTAACAGCCTATTCATCTGCCCGGCTCTGAACTACTACTCGCCTTTAAATGTTCATTAATAAATTATTCTATATTCCATTACATATTTATATTTATTATTAATAGTTCACCAGTACGGTGTAAGTTCTTTATCTGTCTCATAATCCCATTGAAAGACGTCTTCATTACTGGGGTCGATAACACATTTCTCCCAGGACAGGATTAAAGGTTGCTTGGTACTTCCCTAAACTGTAGTGACCTCACAAACCTTTTTTTTTTTTTTTTGCGGCGGGTAGTGTCACGGATCAGATATCGCTCCGTAACAATTTTAGTTTAAAAATAGAATAAACAGTTTTCTTCTGCTAAAAATAGTATTGACAGGTTCATCTTGACCTAATTATACAGTGAAAGTGTTATCTCGAAAAATAGTCACGTATTTTTTGTGTATTTAGTGATATAAAATTTGACAAGCCAAACCGTGAACAGAAAAAAGTGACAGCAATTCGATACGTTTATGTTTTCTATAAGACGACTAGCAAGTGAAGGGCAATGAAAAAAACTTAATTTGTGCAGTGATAATTTCGAAATTTGTTTTAATAACACGTATGAACAGTGACTCGGTGCAAAAAAATCCTAAGCAGTGAATCACTTCTAACTACCGTCTTGAATTCGAATTTACAACACGACGAGCCTATAGTTAAATTTCGCCAATGTTGAGTAATGTGTAGTGGTTCAATAAAACGCGCGCTCACGTTACTAAGTCTCAACTAGAAGTTCCGTGGTTCAAGCCTGCCTCAATGAAAAATCATTTTGTTATTTTTTGAAAAATCTTTTTGTTATTTTTTTAGTCGTGTGTTGTGTGTGTTGATTAATTAGTGTATTAGTGTAATTTATTTTTAATCTTATTTTTAATTTTGTGTTATAATTATATTTTTTGTAGTTTTTTTTTTTTTTTGCAACGTTTTATATATATTATATTTTTATATTTTTAATACAGTGCTGTACTAATTGGAGTGTTGGGTATATTAAACCGAATTTTATTATATTTTTTTTTTCTCAAAGTACAGAGATACTTGTCTTAGTACGTCGAAATGACTACTCGCAGCAAAACCTTAACTAAGGACCTGGAGGTCAAACTGCAGTTGGCTTTAAAAGAATTAGATGCAGCCAAAAAAACAATCCAAGACTTGTATCAGGAACGAGAAGAAAGTGAAATGGAGATTAAGAAAATTATAGATAGAAATTCGGAGCTTAAGAATGAACTTGCAAGCATGCACTCCAATTACATAGACGTAACGGGGCAATGTACACATCTTCAGGACATAATAGACTCTTTTCAACAGTGTAGTAACACACATGAGTTGGCACTGAGTCGTATCAATGAATTAGAAATAAGTCTTTGTGAATCCCAGAGGACAGTAAAGACCCTGGAAGAAAGGAAAGACCAACGGGAATCTGAGTCGACTCAAAGCCTATTTCAGGAGCTGTGTGGAAAAAACTTCAAACAAATAATTCCCATGGTAGACTTGACATCTGACGACTCAATTGCAAATAACCATATTCAATTTAATAGTTCAAAGAAACTGAAGAAATACATCAAAATTAAGAAATTTATTGCGAAGACTAAAAAGATATTAAAGGGACAACACATTATACAAAAACACAAAATTGTAACAAAAGAAAAGTTGTTATTATTGGAACAGCTCAAATCATATAATCAACAAATTAAACAAAATAATGAGTTATATGAGAATAATCGGCATTATCTTAAAAATAAAATAAATGATTTAGAAAAGTCGCTTAAATATACTCAAAATAATTATGAGTTGGCCCAACAGCAGATTAACGAGCATATAAACGCAGCCACTGAATTAGTTGACTTATGTCAATATAATGAAGAGAGACTTGAATCTCTCACCACCAAACACAAGTGCTGCTGCAGTGATGAGATCCATATTGATGAGAATAAGGAGGGCGCTTGCAAACCACAAGCTCCAGTCGAACCGCGAGACTCACTTACCTCGCCCAACACCAATACACACACACAACCACTCAACACTACACCATCCCATTTAGGCCAACAAGTTATTGTTCTGTCTGACAAGATAGGGCAAGGCCTAGGTTCTTTGATTAATATGGAAACAGAAGATAATGTTACAAATCTCTGTTATCCGGGGTCTTCTTATACAGAACTAATTAAAAAAATTGATCATATTAGCTTAAATACAAATTCAATTGTGACTATATTATTTGGGGATAGCAGTAATACAGGAATGCCGGAGATCAACAAAAATATTAAATATCTCCTAAAAATTAAAAAAGAATATGGTTGTAAATTAATTTTAGGTGCATTCCCATATTCTAAGAGCTTAAGTCCTGCTCAAAATAATTTCATTCATCAGTTGAATGTAAATTTATACAATTTGACATGTCGTCATAGAGACGAATTTATATTTTTTGACATTAATAAATTTATTAATAACTTTACATTGACTTCGGACCCTCTGTATCTGACAATCAGATACAAGAAACAATTAGCTAGTTTACTAGTTGATAAAATAAAAAAGAATTGTTCAAATTCAATATCAGTACGCATTAGTAGATTTACTAATAGTTTTTATAATAATATGACTACATCCTCAGATTTAAACTGAGTGTTGAGACAAAAGTCAGGTCTAATTCATTAAATATAGTTCATCAAAATATACAAGGCCTGGCTGGCAAAGATTTAGAACTAGAGTTATTTTTACGCAGTAATGGCATACATATTTTATGTTTATCGGAACACTGGCTTAGGGATGCAGATGAATCTTTTAATTTAAATAATTTTCAATTAGTTAGTGCTTTTAAGAGGAAGACTGCCATAAGGGGTGGCTCTCTTATACTTGTTAAAAATGACATCCAATGTAAGGAACGTAGGGACATAGTAAATTTGTCATCAGAGCAAGTTGTGGAATTATCTTGTGTGGAACTTAAGAGCTTCATAATAGTATGTGTATACAGGCCTCCTTCAGGCGATTTTAACATATTTGAAGTGACTATGGAAGAGGTTTTAAGGAAACTGGACAGTAAGAAAAAATCCATTGTAGTGTGTGGAGATTTTAACGTTAACATTTTGCTTAATTCACCTATCAGTATTAAATTGGACTCATTATTTAAGTTTTTTAATCTCCACAGTCAGTATCTGGAGCCTACTAGGATAGCTGCTAGCTCTGCAACATGTATTGACAATATTTTCTGTAACTGTGAACCAGTGCAGAAATCAGTCATATCGAACTTAACGTCTGACCACCTATGACAAATTATTTCATTTAATGACAATGTTAAAAGTGTTAGAATTAGTAAGACTAAATACAGGCCAATTTTTAGTACCCAATTGGATAAGTTTAAAAGTTCTTTGATTCAAAATATACCTAGGATTTCTTATACGCCAAAGGATCCAGACCAGCTGTACACAAACTTTTTTAACTTGCTAAGTAGTGAATTTGATAAAACTTTTCCGGTAAAAGAACGCACCAATAAAGATCATCTGACTTTTGGGGACTGGGCTACGTCAGGCATCTTCAAAAGTAGGAAACGCCTATATGAATTGTACGACATGAAAAGGTTTGATTTAAGTCCTCAATTTATCTTGTATGTACGTAATTATTCAAAAGTATTTAAAAAAGTGTGCATCCAGGCTAAATCCATTTATATTCGTAATAAAATTCTTAAATCTAACAGCAAAATTAAAGCTACTTGGGACGTCATAAGCCTGGAAAATGGAAGAATAAAACCTAGGGACACTTCGTATAAACTTAATATTAACAACGAAGTGCTAAGAAACAATGGGCAAGTTGCCGACGCTTTCGAAGAATATTTCACTAATATTCCCTTAAATGTAACTTCTAAATTAGATTCTTCGCCTTCGAAAGCAATCAGTTTATTGAAGAACAACATTACTGAATGTGATTCCACTTTTAAATTTACTTATATTAATAGTTCGGATATCGTCAAAGTGTTCAAATCACTCAATTTAAAAAACACTCGTGATCTGTTTGACATGTCGGTGAAATTCATTAGTCATGTAATACATATTATTGCTCCTTACTTAGCGGATATCTTTAATGAATGTGTTGACACAGGCGTGTTTCCTGATTTGATGAAACGAAGCAAGATCCTTCCTCTATATAAATCCGGAAGTAAACAAGATCCCGGTAATTTTAGACCGATATCTATCCTACCCGCTCTTAGTAAAATATTTGAAAAAATAATTAACGAACAGCTTTAAGTTTATTTTGTTCAGAATAATTTGCTCCACTCGCAACAATTTGGATTCACTAGAGGTCGTTCAACCTCTGATGCTGGGGTAGCACTTTTACAGACAATATACAGTGCCTGGGAGAACTCGCAAAATGCTCTAGGAGTGTTCTGTGATCTATCGAAAGCGTTTGATTGCGTGGATCACGAAACGCTTGCTAGCAAGCTTGATTATTACGGGATTAAAGGTGCTAACTTGCAATTAATTGTGTCATATCTCAGTTGCAGAGTCCAAAAGGTAGACATCAACGGCGTTCAATCTTCGGGCTCTTCGATGAAGATGGGAGTTCCTCAAGGTTCCTTTTTGGGTCCATTTCTATTTTTAATATATATAAACGATTTGCCTTTTTACGTTAAGGATATTTGCGATATTGTATTATTCGCAGATGATACTTCCTTGATATTTAATTTTGAGAGAAACAATTGTAACTTTGACAATATTAATGAAGCTCTTGCAATGGCATTAGATTGGTTCACAACAAATAACCTCCAACTCAATGCCAAAAAAACTAAATGTATAAATTTTGCTCTTCCTAACGTCAAATCTTTGGACATTAACTTATCCATTAATAATGAGAAACTAGTGATAGTAGATTCTACAATTTTTTTGGGCATTACATTAGATTCAACATTGCAATGGAATCCTCATATTGTCACTCTGTCAAAAAGACTCAGTTCTGCCGTATACGCAGTTAGAAAAATTAGGCAACTTACAGACGTTGACACAGCTCGTCTAGTTTATTTTGGTTACTTCCATAGTATTATGTCTTATGCGATTTTACTTTGGGGAAAGGCAGCAGAAATTAATTCTATTTTTGTACTTCAGAAACGGGCTATAAGATCTGTATATAAACTTAGCGCACGTACTTCTCTAAGGGAGCTGTTTAAGAAAATAGGTATTCTCACAGTAGCGTCCCAATACATATATAATTGCATTTTGTATGTACGTAATAATTTCAATACATTTAAAAAGAACAGTGACGTACATAGTAAAAACACGAGGAATAAACATAAAATTATGATGCCTCGTCATAGACTTGCTAAAGTGTCTCGTTCCTTTTTGGGTCAAGGTATACGTTACTATAACAAAATCCCGGCAGATATCCTAAATTTACCAACTCGCCAGTTTAAGAAAACAATCAAAACTACACTGTTAAGTAAGGGTTATTACTCTACTGAGGAATATATCGGCGATAAAGAAGCATGGAATCAAGCCCTTCACCTCGTAGGATAATTTTGTTACTAATATTGTATTAAGTATTTGACTTGCTTTTTTTATGCAAACGTCGTCATACATGTTCTTTCACTAACAACTAGAGTATAAGTTTTTGTTTTATATAATTGAGTTTTCCGTTACCTGTATGACGTCGTATTCCAGTAACATTTTTTTTGAAAATATTGTATTGAAATGATTGTAGTACTAAATTGGCGATTGAAAAGAGCAACTGACCGAGTTTCTTGCTGGAGTCTTCTCGGCAGAATCAGCATTCCGAACCAGTGGTAGAATCGCATTAAGTATGTTTATTTATATTAGTATATTTTATATATCACCATATATATGTATTCAAATGTATTGAATATATTTTTTTTCATAGTTTTGACGATTCGAAAGTGCTTGTTTGTATGCCTATTTGAATAAAGATATTTTTGATTTTTTTTTTTGATTTTTGAACCAAAGTTTATCCCGTGGAAACTGAACCCATGACCTCTGAGGTTTCATAGCTTAGCGACTACTACACCAATGAAGATACATAGTTGCGTCATGGACAGATAAACGAAATACTTTCTGCTCTTCTATGCCAGCGAACAGCGGAAGTACGTTATAAATTAAAAACTCGTAATTAGTTAAAATACTTCGGAATCAATTCGATTAATCGATGCTGCCGTACTGCTGTGACCTAAATTCCTAATTAGTTAATAAAGTGAGCTCATAAATTGACGTGTTATAGATGAAAAAGAATCGGTAAATTTCTCCGAGTATCGATTAAACCATTCAATCCCGTTCGTGACTGATATAACTCACATCGATGGGAATTGATTCGGTCCGAGAAGTGTGGTAGATTTAGTACGTGTCTTTATGCACAAATGGCACATTTGCAATGTCTATCTATCAATACTTATCAAATCCAAACCATAATAATAATAATTATTGTGCACTTAAGCTAAGTTAATATAATTTACTAGCGGCCCGCCCCGGCTTCGCCCGCGGTACTTGTCCACTATTTAATGGATGATATTATACATAAAAACCTTCCTCATGAGTTACTCTATCTATTAAAAAAAACCGCATCAAAATCCGTTGCGTAGTTTTAAAGATTTAAGCGTTCATAGGGACATACAACAGACAACATGACAGAAAAAGCGACTTTGTTTTATATGTACTATGTAGTGATTATTGTTATTATTTCAGCAATGTGACAATCTCTTCCCAATGTCTCATAATATGGTTATCTCATAACATGGTTAATTCGGACAATACAATTGTATCATTTGCATATAATATTAGTTCACTAGAAATCATTGCTCAATAAAATTATGATGTAGTAATTGATACCTACAGGTCCATGTATCTTGGGGCCTACAATAGGCACCCAAATGGACTAAGCATGTGGACCACAGCCCATGCCTGGGCTTTTTACTGGCCCCATAAATATTATCATAACAGAACACATCTAAAGCTAACAATACTATGGCGGTAAATGAGATGTCCCATCCCAGGCCCGCACCATGTATGTGGTACCAAAAAATCGGTAAAATATTGGTATTTCCATTTAAAATACAATAAAACATTTTTGGTCCGTAGTTTAGTGGCTTAAAAATAAAATAAAATTCATAACTGTTCACTTTACTTCGTAAAGATGGCAATTGTATTTTTTTTCTTTACTGGGATTTACAGCTTTGGCCCCAGCCTTTTTAGGTCGTTTGTAACTAAAAATATAAATACTTTGTGAAATAAACTGCATACTGTCAAAACAAAAATAAACTGACGGATAAAGTCATTCAAGTTTCAAAGATGTGTCTTGGTATTTTTACTTTACTCTATGGATGCGTCCTCCGCCATATTGTACTGAGTTGCAATATTGTGGTTTAATTTATTGTTTCAGCCAAAAAACTAAGGTTTTCCATAAGAATTGGAGTAATTAAAACTGTAGTACACTTATTCGCCTATATTAAGGTATAGCGTACATGGACCAGGCCGAGGCTTCATACATTTCTGGGACATCTCTTTTAGCCGAAAGATTAGAGCTTTGAAAATATTCAAAAAATATACCGCTAAATTCTCAATTTATCTACTTTAAACCAGAAAAATGTGTACCGTTAGAATACATTCTTTAACAAGTATAAATGTGATTAAACATTTGATATTCTCGTTTAATGAACTTCTTTGATTCCTGCTTTTATCACGGAACTAGCGGCGGCCCGCGACTTCGCCCGCGTGTATTCCAGATCCCTTTTTTTCGCAATAGATATATCTCAGGGTCTAATAATTGTCTGTGCCAAATTTCTTCAAAATCGGCTGAGAGGTTTAAACGGGAAAGCGTAACAGACAGACAGAGCTACTTTCGCGTTTATACTAGTACATATTAGTTACTTACTTACTAGATTGGCGCAGCGACCAATAGTGAGTCTTGGCCTCCGTTAATAGTACATATTACCTATTCATATATTGTAGGGATAAGACAACAGCGTGCACCAGTGATTGTAAAGATGCGCTCTGCATGGAGAGGTGTCCGATTGATAAATCGAGAACGCATTTTAAATTAAAAGCTCGTTCCGCTTACGTACATGCGTAACAGGTTTACGATACAACAACACAACTTTGAACTATCGAGCCGTTAAAATGGCCCTCCATGTTTTGTAATCCCTTTCTTTTGGAGGATTTAGGGCAGACTAAAAATAGACTGAAAAGCTGGGCTTTGCAAAGGCGTTCTTTTTATTTTCAACTATACTAGTTTTATTTTTGAGATCTATTTTAGACTCCTAGACAAATAACATCGAATGTAGTTGTTTACTGAATACCTGATCTTTAAAGATAATCTTTTATACGCCTTAGTTTTCGTGAATCAGACTCAATATGCGGCGATCTAAAGAGACTCGAGATTCTTGCCGCTTCTTCTCAGTAGATGACTGCGTTCCGAAGTCGGTGGTAGATTCATTATATTGTGATATCATTGACGATTTATAAGTGCCTCACTGAGGCCTACATAAATAAATATATTTTGATTTTGATTGATTTTGAATTCCTGCTAATTAAAACTAATACTGATTATGCCAAAACCCATCGTTAGTTGTAACGTAAAGATGATTTTAAATGATGGAGGCCTTTGCCCTGCAATTAATGGGACATTAAAAGGCTGATACTTTTAACTATACCAAATATAAAAAATATCCACCTACCCAATTGATAGAACTTTACCGAGCTTAACCTCAAAATATTTGTTTCCTAACCGGCTTCTCGACCATTACAACCAAACCGATCATTCATAATCAAATAACGAATGCAACATCATATTCATCCCAACAAAGGGTTGAAAATCCTCTAAATGCTATGTTATCCATCATTAAACCGAAACGAAACTTTCTCCTCACACAAAACATAGTTAAACACGGTGATTCGACCGATTTTAACATCGAATACTAAGCATTTTCGAACTTCGCTATCGACTCGACTAATGCTGCCATCCCTCTTATATAGTATCTGCTTGAGCAAGATGGAAATATCAGTCGAAACGATAACGAAGTTCGAAAACGCTCAAAGTAGTAACGTGTCTAGTTAACGAGGCGTGGACAATACTGCGTTCCTATTAGTTCCGCTCGAAAACTTTGAACTGATATAATTTACTTAAACATCTTGTTAACTGATATATTGCAATGGTTTTGGGTAAGTTTCTTTGTTTCTTCCGTACTTGTGTCTAAGTATACCATCTTCTTGACAAAGGAGGGACAACTGCCATACAGATTGTTGTGCTGAATTATGTACTTTTTTGGTGTACCTAGTAAATTCACATGTCACGACGTATTTATTTTAACTTTATTGCATGACATAATAAAAATTATAAAAGGCGGACTTAATGTCTCAAGACATCAACATGGTTTTGCGTTGGGTAATGTATTTACGCAAAACCTTTGCTGTTAGGCAACGAAGGGTTATCTGATACTCCAGAAAGTCTTCGGTCTAACAGCTTAAAACCAGACAAAATGTAAGATCTTTGTGGGATTTAAACCTACTTTTCTAGTGAGTTTAGGTGACCGCTAGTTGGCACTGTGCCAGCGATCTATAAGACTAGCCAGGCATACAGCCGTGTGTTGGGCTCAGGATTAAAGTCGTTCATCCTACTACCCACTAAAATACTGCGGTTTCAATCGGCCCCAAAAAATGTTAAAAAAAAAACCTTTCCAGCCGTTTTTGATCATGGCGGCCGATCTTGCAATCTGCCAGATACGTAGAATATAATACAGGGCACAAGTGAGTGCGCAAGCATAGGTGTCCCCTTTCGCTCAAACTCAAAGTTCGATGGGATAGCAATCTGACAAGTCCGTAGAGAGATCAGGCGCTGGACCAACGGCTAAACGTTCTTTCCACAGTACGGAGGAGCTCGAGATGTTTTTTTCGGTCACCCATCCGATGACAGGCCTGTGCGGCAGTTGCTTAACATTGCAATCGCAGACCGAGCGCGCTAACCACTGCGCCATGCTCTCGTCGAAGGCTCCAGCTCAAAACATGTTCTACCATTTATTCATGGCGGGAATCGAACCTACAAACTTGGCACTTGTGTAGCTCAACTAGATACTGTCTACGGAAGTTATTATTTGGACTAAAAAAGTTAACAACCATAGTTAATATGATTAACGACTACAAAACTAGTGCCATGTGATAATATCACGCAATGACAACAAAATAGAACTAACAAGGTAAGTGGAAGTTGCATGATTCCAAGCTATTTTACGATTTATGTGGATTTAATGAAGGGTACTTACAAATTATTAGCTTATTTAAGTGACTTCGTACTTGTGAAATAGTCCCTTAAATTAATTAATTAAAAAAGAAGACTAGTTAAACCTTTTCTTATCGTAAAAACTGTCTCTGTTATAAATGTTATGAATTCGATTCAGTGCCATACCTACACACAGCTAACCACGGTTGTGAGTTGCTTTAAGCTCAACAAATGGGCAAAGCGAATAGCAAATGCATGGAAAATAATAAAAACAAACCAGTACCTACATATGAATTTCATTAAAATAACCTTACAAAAAACGAAAACATTTTTAATTTGAAACATGATAGTGAGTACGTTTTTGCTTATTTTATTTAATTAAATACGTCCAAAATAAACAAACGGGATTATTTTTTGAACGAATGTTTACTTTCACATTGTATTTTTTACCAAACGAACGTATCGTTTAAGGCGTGTTCTCCACCATTTTCGATGAATTATATTAATTTCTAAAAAGTCCTTGGTATATGTTCACGAGGACCCTTCGATAACTCACGGAACAAGTGGAAATCGCTGGATTATTTGTTTCTATAATAGTTTTCTTGGATGAGCAGTCAAGGCATAGCACAACCCCGATAAAAAGGCAAACCACTCACCTTTGACGCCGACTGCTATGCTGAACTGGATTTGAGAAGCCGTGCTCGCCACGTGTTCCGAGAAGTCCACCGTTATGCCACTTGTACTGTTTTAAAATTGATGAAACCACACCAAACTGTTGTAGCGTCCGAGTTACAACATGTAAAGTTCACAAAATCCGATTGTCACCGATATTCCGCCGGGAAGAGAGAAATCCGAAGCCGCGCGTAGTACACCGTGCGCGATCAACCGATAGACTGGTGCCGGCGCTTGCAGCGCACTTCAGCCGGGTCGCGGGTTTTCGCAGATTACCCTCATATAAGTTAATTACTATGCCTGAACAGTATATAAATAAAATCAAATGATTGTTGTTCTTTTGTTTTGTAATGAAATAACCTAACATTTTAATGACCATTTTCAGTCTATCACAGTCATGCTGGCTGGACATAGTCCTCACCCGGATTCCCACCCGGCTAATGTATTGCCATAAAATTATGTTAATCATTTAATCATGGAAGCCTTCGGTCTAACTAAGGAGGATCGATGTCCTGTTAAAATTGAATGACATTTAAATTAGAGAATCTTTACTTATAATCTATACTAATATATAAAGCTGAAGAGTTTGTTTGTTTGTTTGTTTGAACGCGCTAATCTCAGGAACAACTGGTCCGATTTGAAAAAATCTTTTTTGTTGGATAGTCCATTTGACGAGGAAGGCTTTAGGCTATTGGAAATCGAAATCCACGCGGACGGAGTCGCGGGCGGCCGCTAGTAATATAATAAAGCTGAAGAGTTTGTTTGTTAGTTTGAACGCGTTAACCTAAGGAAGTACTGGTTCAATTTGAAAAATCTTTTTAAGCTATAATATAAAACTATGTGTGCGGAAACCGAAATCCACTGGGACGAAGTCACGGGCGTCCGCTAGTAATTAAATAAATATGACGCTTCTGAAGTACTTCTGCTACCGGAATGAGAATCAACATTTTGAAAAGCAATATTATCCGCACCGTCAAGCAATAAAATACTTTATGTCAATGAAGTTTAGGCTTATTCCATATTTTCTTTTACAACTTATATACCTATTGTGTTCATTTGAAACCCGAGATAGATACACAAATATTGAAACTTGAGACCGTACAATATGTACGTGTTTAATCAAATCTGTATGAAATATTTGTCTTCGACGCGATAATCGAGTCGACGTCTTCGGCATACTAATCGTAGTCATTTCCAATATTTATGAATTCCAATATTCAAATAATGTAGTTGCTAATAGCATAGTTTGCGCTTTAAAAGCGACTTAAATATAGTGATTCTTCAAAATCAATATTCAGTTAAGTATACATAGTTTAAAACTTCTGAGTTATTAAAGCACATAAAGTTAGTTATCCCGATGTACAGTCATGAGCACTGACATGTATACAAACACATTTAAATATGAACTTTACTGCTTTGATATAAGAGTCGAGGTGAAAACATGCTCGTGACTGTACGGTGGTGTCAGATTTCTATCACCTATTTATTTCTATCATAGAAGAGTAAGTAACTAAGATAATAGGGAATGCACTTGTGTTTGCGCATACTCACATATTATTTTCGTCTTACACAACCCACATAATTCGTTGCTCATAAAAGCTAACCACAATCACTTAATTTATATTATATTACCTTAAATAACTTACTTAGTAAAACTGATGATAAAGTAATTGGTCAGAAACAGATCTAAGTTCCCATTGAAGTAAACAAATCGCCTATTAGTGGTAGTATAAACATTCTTAAGCTTACGGAAATCGAACCCAGCTACCGGAGACGAAAAGCAGGTATCGTGTATTTTGGAAATGGGTCAACTCCTGTGATGAACGATGCAGTTAATTTTATTAATAGAACCTGCTTAACAGTGTTGCATCTAACGATTAACCGTTTACAAAACATCTAAATTTTATTTTCTTTTTCGCCAAAAGCCAGCCAGCCAGCCAGTCTTTTTTCACACGCATAAATTGTTTTCTTGGTTCAACTTCAACTACAAAAACACTTAAAGTCTAACGTCATGTAAATACTAACTTTACTCGTTTGCTAACTTTGCTTTGACAGGACAATTAGCGAACGCAAATCGACCGCTTTAACGTATTTTTAACTGACTTCAAAAAAAGAGGAGGTTCTTAATTCGTCTGTATGTATAATATATTTTTTTATGTATGTTCACCGATATTTTCGTCAATTATTTGACGAAAATATCGGTAACTAGCGGCCGCCCGCGACTCCGTCCGCGTGGATTTCGATTTCCAATATCCTATGTGTTATTCTGATGTATAAGCTATATTGTGGTAAAGTTTCATTCAAATCCATTCAGTAGTTTTTACGTGAAAGAGTAACAAACATCCATACATCCATACATCCATACATCCACACATACAAACTTTCGCCTTTATAATAGTAGTAGGATATTATCGACGAATTTCATTAACAGAAGTTTAGCTGTCTGCTACCTGTTTGCTATTAGCAAACAGGCTTTATGTCTATTTTTAAGAATTTATCGTGTTTTGTATTTGTTTTTGTAAAACATGCTGCTGTTTTAGTTCAATGTACCATGAATGAGCAGCCCAGAAAGAAGAAATACTTCGGCCGTACATGACAACAATAAAAAGATTTAGTTACGCCAAATCTGTCAAATTGACTTCTTTGCAGGTAACTTTTAAGGAGTTCTGTCTTAGATTCTTCATTTACGGATGAAAGTGAAGCAGGAGACCCCAATGACGGCTGGAAACCTTGTCTAAATATTATCACTGAATCCATTAATATACCTGTATGTGAACGGTGGTAGTGACTTACCATTAGACAAACTACCTCATAAAGAAAAAACCGTTTAAGAAAACCGGTGCTAAACTTTCTTCCGCCATCATAAATTCTTAAGAAACGAAATTACTCGCAGGCGATTTCGATACGAATCTCATTAGATAAGAACTATTACCTAGTTAATATTCTGATCAATAATAATACATTTTCTAACATATTTTGAATACCTACAGCGACGTTTAGAGAGTCCATTTTGACAAATGAGCACGGTGGTACAGATAGAGGCGAAAGTCATTTTAGTTTGGTATAATACTTTATATTTTGAACTATCCTAACGAAACACATTGAGAATAATTATTATTTGATTGAAGGTAATCAGACGAAATGGTTAATTAACTAGGTGAAGTGAGATTACGGTATAAACATGAAAACAGAAACAATATTTTAAAAATAAGGCAAACCTTTTGTTTCTAGCGGCGTCAATTCAGAGCAGGCCCGTTTTGACGTGCATAAAAATTCAACATGTAAACTAGATCATCATCATCATCATCAACAGCCTATCGCAGTCCACTGCTGGACATAGGCCTCTCCTAGGGCTCTCCACTCAGCCCGATCCTCAGCCAAACTAGATGAATATTTTTTATTATAATACAAGGCAAACTGCACCATTTTTTTTTTTTTTGCGCAGGGAAACACTTTGACGTGCCGTAACTGCAGGCTAGCTACACCTGCAGTCGTGTGTAGGGCTCGGGACTGCGTCCCACTACCTACTAAAACCCTGCGGTTTCCTTATCACCCGTGGTGGGAGGGACTGGTTCTCGTGCTCGGCGGGTGCCTGGGCACACCAGGGTTCATTTGCCAATGAAAAGTCCATTAGTCAACCTGACTGTTATATTACTTACAATTGAATTTTTTTTCAAAATTGGAAGACCACTTTTTTGACTCACTGTACCTCTGCGCTCGTAGCTGTCAATGCTTGCAGTGATTTGTGCTCCCGCGCACACCCTTTACTGCCTTCCACGAACCGACGCGCGCAGGGCTCTTTACACTTGGCAAGCGAGCTAGCTTACTAAGTTAGCTCTTGCTATTGAAACTACTATGTAGACAGATGTAAGAAAGTAAAATATTATCGTGACATAAGGGAAGAAATTGACTATGAATCAAAATACAAAATGAATGACTTTGATTAAAAATTTCAAAAAGTTGTCAACTAAGTACGTTCCAGTTTCAACTTGTCAGCTTTTGATTAAAGAAGCTTACAATACGTTGCATGTTGTTGCAATGGGTCATTTACGCAAATGCAGCAAGTAAAAAAAAAATGAGGAGAACTTAATTTCAACTAAAGCACTTATGAAATGTGTCTTAAATAACATTACTTTTGAAAACACTTATTATACTTTACACGTTCTTTGCAATGATTTCTGACTTATTTCTCTTAGAATCCTTATATTCAATTGTGACTACAAAGAAATCTTTATGAAAGAAACTGTATCAAATAGTCCCTTTACAGACCTGTATCGTTTAAGAACTATTATAATTTAACGTTATGAATGAAACATTATTCTTTTTACAAATCTTCTACGAATACTATTCCTTAAGGATTTCACTGATAACTTGATAAGAAAATAATAACAATGGGAAGCCAATGTAACAAAATTGCCTCATTTAATATCTTGAAAGCTTCGAAGTAAGAAAAGATAGTCGTATAAAAGCGGTAATATAACTAGCTGAAAAACTACGGGCATAAATCTTTCTTCGGATGTTATTAATTGGTTAATAAAATATAAGGCCATCAAGAAAGTATCTTCAATCAGTCTTGCTACTGGTATAAGCATTTGATTGCCATCATTACAATTATGTTAATCATAAGTGAAACCATCAGTTTTATTAATTAACTACTAGTTAATGATACAAAAGTAGGTCAAATAATTATCTCTTTAAAAAATGCGGTGGTATCGATGTAGAAATTATTTTTGTGCTCTTTCTTTACTCCCTAGTAAATCCTTGATTACTACGAGACAGTTAAACGGACATACTCGTAGTTATTAAAGTACCATAATCATCATTAATTGTCATCGCTACTAGTTTATTAAGATTTCTATTATTATAATCATGTAAATTATCAGTAAAATCATTTACGTCAGCGATCTATTACCTACCATTTCCTGTGTCACAAAAACACAAATCTTGTGGAAGCAGTAAAATTATCTTAAGAGCTTCTTTGCACTCATAAAATTTAAGTGAATGGTCTATTAGACTGCGTTAAAGAAAACCATCGATCATTGATACACGACATCAATTTACCACTTATAGGAGTAATTCGAATCATGGCTTTTATTATGGGAAGAGAACGCCGTAGCTTTAAATGTATGCAGTTTTACGTCATTTTGGTCATAAACTTCCGATAAATCAAGTCGCTGTAAAAATTAAGTGGCGTCAGTTTTAAGTGATAGTCCAATTTACTAACAATATTAGAGAATTGGTTGTTATACTTAGTTATAGTGATCTGACTGTGCAGGTTACCTCACAATGGTACTGGCCAATGCAAATGGTGGTTAAAACCTTACAGATTTGTAAGATTATAGTTACTCTTGTACGTATTTATTAACTGTGCAAGTAAAATTCCTTGTACACAAAGAAAAATCCATATGTGCGCGGTGAATTAGAAACTACATAATATACCCTATAACTCAACAACATAACACTTTCACTTCGTGTTGGTTTTCCCAGTTTGGTTAAGACATTGCAGGCTTGAATCACCTGACTGTCGGATAAGCACGATGATTCCGTGCTTCGGAAGAACGTTAAGCCGTAAGTCCCGACTATGATTTAAATGGTCTAGTTTCCGTTGTAGGGGTTACAGAGGTCAGACGATAGTCGTCGGACATAATCGCGGCGTACCCGGGGCTCCGAAGCAATGGCCAAGGATGCAACCGGGAGTGGCGCTAGGATGATGATGATATAAGACCCTACTACAAACCATAGATATCAAATGCATGCAAGAGTAGATAGTTATTTTTTTTCAACTTTCCTAGAGTAGTTAGGTACTTTATGCAGTACTTATCTACAGAACTACAGGAGAAGCTTCACAATACTTCTCTACAGAACTTCTCGAGTATCGCTACTTCGTTTTAAAATGATATTACTTTAATAAGACTCCGTGTAAAGCGCCCTTAACTCGCCTCTCAAAAGTAACAGAGTGATTCAACAATACGTGCAGTGCAGTCCAACAAATTGGCATGATGATTTACTGCGCTCGCTCGCATAAAATAACGGCTAAAGTCCGACATTTTGTATTTTTAGTCCTTTACGACTAATAGAGCGGTGGGGAGGCGCTAGTACATTCCTTTATGGCTATTTCGGCACTAAACTACTAAACTTTGCTATACTGAGATCCCGAGGGGCCTAAATAATGTTAACAATGTATAACACTAGCTATTACAACGATGCCTAGTTGAATACTGTTATAAATGACTGACGATATAGTGGTCCTGGGTTTAATTCCTGCGTCGGGAAAAAGTTGTATCAGATCTGTAGAAGCAGCTAAAAGTATTTTTTTTTAATTCATGTGATCATTGATCAAGGCAACGAAAAGTGAAAGTTTCTTGCATTTCATTCTTGTTTGCTAATCAACGTTTAAGAATGTCGTATCTAGTATTTTATTTACAGTATTTACCACGAATTGTTTTGGGTTCGGCCTGCTGAGAATAAGCTGCGCTGGCGCCGGAGTAAAAGATAGTAACTTCTAACTTTGCATTGGATTGAGGGATCAAGACTCTATGTCCAATCTACTTCTTGCTTCCATCTGGTTAAAGATCACGGACGCGTCAGTCAGAACACAAAGCATTACGTTTCGTGCGGTCACGCGGTGCGCGGGCGCAGCGAATGGTCAAGTGGCGTCCATTTTCTCGCCGGTGCGCTGCCGACAGGTATTCAAACACAGTATATTGACAGTGTTACGATGACATTACTACAGAAATGGTAATTTTTATTTGTTAATCATGGATTGGAAGAGCAAATCGCGTACCTGATGATAAGCATTAAGGTCTGCTTGTGCAATTCACAGCAAAGCGCTGTAATTCAATGGGAATAAGAAGTAGTAAAAATATAAATATGTACTTATAACACTAAGTTAAGCACTGATAAGTGACTGAAAGTTATAAAATAAATTAAAAAAGCGTAACTATTACTCCATTTCCGCTTTGATGATCCCTGGGACAGGTGTACTTTTATAACTTTAAACTTTCGCGTTGCATTATAATTATTTAACATTACAACGGGACTAAACGCGAGATTATTTTATAAGTACCTAAATACTTACTGCTTGACGTTTCGGCTGCGATGCTGCAGCCGTGGTCACAAGCGGACTGGCGGTGCGCGGCGTCGTCTACTTGGTCGGTGGATGGAGCATTTTGAAGACACAGCGCTTAAGACAGGACCCCACACTGTGAAACTGTGGAGGAGGTATGTGGATGACGTTTTCTGTGTTATTAGCGGAGGTCAGCAGGCGGTCGAACAATATATAGTACACTTAAACTCAATCCATCCTAAAGTGAAGTTTACGTATGAGATAGAAACCAATAGGACCTTGGCTTTCCTTGATGTGCAAATTAGGGTAAAGAACGATGGTACCTTGTCGCACACGGTATACCGAAAACCTACTCACACAGATCGATACCTACACGCCTCTTCTCATCATCACCCTCGGCATCTTCAATCGGTGATGAACTCTTTGACCAACAGAGCTCATAATCTTTGCGACCCTGAACATCTTGATTCGGAGCTTGCTCATGTTCAGGAGGTACTTAAGCGAAACGGATACAAGGTGCCACAGAAGAGTAAAAGGCAGAAAAGAAAGGATAAATGTCCAGAAGTGAGTCGTCAGGCAGCATTTTTACCTTATCTTAAAGGCGTAACGGACAAAATTGGAGCAGTGCTTAGAAAGTTCTCCATCAAGGCTGTATACACTCCGCTATGCCAGATATCAAGGAAACTACGATCTCCAAAGGACATTATACCTTTTCAGACTCCGGGTGTTTACAAAATTGATTGCAGTTGTGGTAGTTCGTATATTGGACAGACGAAGCGGACTATAGCAGAACGTGTCAAAGAACATATCGCAGCTGTAAAAAACCGACAGATTAGCAAATCGGCGGTTGCTGAACATCTGCTGCAATCCAATGTCAATCACTGGATGGAGTTACATGACCCGAAAATCCTCTCCACTGATCGTCATTATTACTCCAGAGTAGTACGTGAAGCGATTGAAATCAAGAAATATAAAAATTTCAATCGGGAGGATGGATTTAAATTGTCGTCAGCATGGAATCCAGTGATTGATAAATGCAAACCGCGATATTTGCCAAAACAACAAAATGCAAACCCCGATACTGTTAGTGTAGTGTGCCGGAGTGACTTTACTGACAATCGTTGCAGTGTAAATATTAGTGACATTACGGGGGTAGATTCCGATTCACCAGCTCAAGCCCGTTCAAGTAGACGACGCCGCGCACCGCCAGTCCGCTTGTGACCACGGCTGCAGCATCGCAGCCGAAACGTCAAGCAGTAAGTACTTAGGTACTTATAAAAATAATCTCGCGTTTAGTCCCGTTGTAATGTTAAATAATTAGGTGTACTTTTTATACGAAATTAAACTTAATTTTAAGGCAACTACTGGGACGACGTAATTTTAAAGCCTTGTTACTTTAGAATAGTGTCAATTTGTATTTGAAGCAAGGCAAACTGAAATGGACTATAAAAAGTAGCTGTTCGACACCGTCTTGCACCCAAGACTGCAGTTGTTAGATCTAACATAGCCGATAATTTCACTTACTACAGCGCCCTTTAAATTACTTGCAAAAGTCATTTTTTTAGATTCATTATCATCATCATCATCAGCCTATCGCAGTCCACTGCTAGACAAAGGCCTCTAGGCCTAGGGCTCTCCACTCAGGTCGATCCTCGGCGACTCGCATCCAGCTCCTGCCAGCCATCTTGCTCATTGTTGTATTTGTACATTGCATCGAAGTTTTTGGTGGGATAAAACAAGACTACTTACTGTTATAAGTACGACTGTACCTACTCAAAGAATGCGCACGAAAGCGTGCGTAAACGCATTTCACGGATGTTTGCGCGCGCTTATATCATTTTGACGTGCGGTGTCGTTGGCGGAACCGATGGCAACACTTCACAGAACCCAGTAATTGTATACTAAACTATTCTAATCGTTTCCTGTATCAATACCAGCTGAAGTAAGAAAAGCGAAATCCATTTCTTCTTCAACTATAAGATTTTATACATTTGCGTTTTTTTAGGAGCAAATGTACCATGATCTTGGCTCCTCTCTGCCTAATGGTAAGCAAAGGAGAAGTCCTAACTTCCATGACAACGGATGTGGTACCAAAATGGTATCCTTTCAGTTGGCATCGTCATACCGGCCCGCAAGATACTTCTTCACCCTTCTCTTGAAGGAATCCATGTTATAGGAAGGAAGAAACAAGCACGCTGGCAACGCATTCCATCGCTTAATAGTTCGGCAAAGAAATGAAATTGTCAATCGTTGTATTTTATTTTCAACAAAGCCCGTGGATACGACGTCCTCACCACCAGTTCGATTGAGACCACGGAGTAGTACATGAAATCATACTCATACACATTAGGTACTCATCATACTAGTACTAGTATAGTATTATAAACATGAATGTTTGTTTGTTTGGATGTTTGTCCGTCAATCACGCTGAAACTACCTACTGAACGGATTTTAATACAATTTGATAAACAGGCAGGGTATGGGCTGTCTCATGTGCTAGGATACTTTTTATCCTAATTTAATTATCCCATGATGGGATCATTAAATCAGGATACCCATGAGATAGAACAGGAATCTTGATAACGCGGACAAAGCCGCAGATAAAATCTGCCGCATTGTAAAGCCAGCATCTAGCTTTGTTGAGTAAATTTTCACACTTCTACTACTCATGAAGTTTATTTATCGCCATAATATGAGTACTATTACTCGTCAGAAGTTAATATGGCAGAGGATATTATTTCCAATTCAAACACGATTTCGATTAAGCACAAATTATTTTTCTCAAAGGAAAAAACTTGTTAACAATCCTTTTCTATCAGACATTGTATAATGACTACATTATTATCTTGCATTGATTTTATATTGCCGTTAGGTATAACTTCAGCGATTAAAGATGCATTATTCAAGTTGTCGATATCCGATGATTTAGTATTGGATTATAATGACACTAAATGAGAATATGTATACCTATTATATTTCGCAGCTTAATTCTTTGCGATTTATGCTTACATGTTGTAGTGGCGCCCCCAAGCGTCACCCTTGCACGGACGTTTCAAGTTTTTCTATCTAAAAAAATAAGTAGGTCACAACATCACCTGATACAGGTGGCCTGATCGACGCGCTTATTCATTACGTGTTTCCGTGCCGAACCCTTCGCACGTCAACGGACGACACCTACCTACCAACAAAAAAAAAAAAAAAAAAAGTGCTTTAAACATGGGGAAGAAAAGAAGAAAGGAAGATAGCCAAGACAAAATATACAGGAAAATTCGAAAGCTGGAGAGTAAATTGAAAAGACACAGAAGAATCGTTTACTCGTCTGATGAAGAATTTGATAGTGAGTATTGTTACGATACCTACGAGTACACGTGCATTGTTAATTGTGAAACTCGTTTGATGCGAACAACTAAGCTAAGGGTTGTCTCCATCACTGTTCAGAATGCGCATTTGCCAATATAAAGGGCTCTTGTCATTCGTATTTAAAAAATGATGTGAATAGCTACCTACACAGAGGCTATATCCATCTAGAAAATTTTTGATAGAACAAAATGTTCTTTCAGATCATCGCCAAGCCACACCATGCGGCACATCGTCGGATGAGGCTCAAGCCGGTCAATCCTATGCGGATACGTATCTGCTGCCGTGTTCTCCTACACCCACGGTGGAGGTGCTGCCTGTACCGTCACCGAGGCCGCCTATGACGTCAGAACTGAGGCTGCCGCCACCGCCGTCGCCGGCAACATCGCCGCCGCCGGAGCCATCGCCGGCGCCTGCGCTGCCCACTCCGCCACCGGGATTCGCGGCAGCTGCGATCGCGGGTGCATGCACTGAACCAACAGTGTCGTCAGGTGATGTTGAATTAGACAGTGAAATCTTGCAACTACTCGGCGACGCACCCGAGCCGGAGACTGTTTTTGGAAATTCTGTCCACAAGGATATAGCAGCGAGATGGCATAATGTTTTGAAGAATGGCCTTAATAGGGAACGAAAGGAGACCATTTTTAAAGAATACCTCATTCCTTCTAATTGTCAACTTCTCGCTCCTCCTATTTTAAACCCTGAAGCTAAAGCGGCTTTGACAGACACGTTAATTAAACGTGATACGTCAATGGTTACGAGACAAAGACATTTAAGTGTGGCGATCGCAGCATTAACCCACACATTAGAAAAAATAATTGCTATCAAGGATGCACAAAATTCAACTATAGTTAAATCGATTAGTGATGCGTGTCGTGTCCTGTGCGACATGCATCACTACGAGACAGAGACTCGTAAAAAATTTGTTATATCTTCATTAAATTGTGGACTGAAAGAAGCTTTAACGGATTCCGTTACGGATAAATATCTCTTTGGCGAAAATATGTCGGAAAAACTGAAAATAGCTAAGAATGTACAAAGGTCGGGATTAGACCTTAAGAGCATTCAAAGGTCTCAAAATTCGAGAAATAGTTCCGCTTTTACAAATCGGGTAAACTACAAACCCCTGCACCAGAAGCGGCCGGATGCAGGGCGAGCAGCACCGGGGCCGCGACAACAGTGGCCGTACCCGCGCACCCGTGGGAGCGGCCGCCCGAACCATGCGCAGGTGCCGCCGCCGCCGCCGCCGCCCCCGCCGCCGCCACCTCCGCGGCCGGCGCCGGCGCGGCGGACGGCGCGCCGCTAGACAAGGTACCTTATGCCGGTCGGTTGTGTCTTTTTTATGATAAGTGGACCGAAATCACAAGTAATAAGACAATTTTATCATGGATAAAAGGTTATTCAATACCATTTAAAACTCGGCCGTCACAATGTCAAATTCCTTCCACTTATCCAAAAACACATCACGATAAAATTGAATATGACAATGCTATTCAAAAACTTTTAGATATCAAAGCGGTACATAGATGTAAATATGTCGAAGATCAATTTATTTCATCAGTTTTTTTGATACCTAAATCTAACGGTGAACAAAGATTCATTTTAAACTTAAAAAAATTGAATCAGTTTATTTACACTCAACACTTTAAAATGGAAGATTATAGAACGGCTTCAAAGTTAATTAATCAAAATTACTTTATGGCGTCAGTTGATTTAAAAGACGCATATTTTTTGGTAAATATAAATCAGTCAGACCGTAAATATCTTAGGTTCAAATATGATGACACTATTTATGAATTCTCATGTCTCCCCTTTGGCCTTTGTACGGCTCCCTTTGTTTTTACAAAGTTATTAAAACCCGTCATGCAATGTCTTCGAAGTAAAAACATACTTTGTGTAATATATCTAGATGATATTTTATGCTTTGGAAGCACATATGAGGAATGTGAGAATAATGTCATAACTATTTCAAAATTGTTGAAGTCCTTAGGGTTTATCATAAATTTACATAAAAGCTGCCTCATACCTAGTAAGACTTGTAAATTTTTAGGGTTTATATTTGATTCCGTAAATATGATTTTAAAATTACCTTCGGAAAAGAAAATTAAAATTAAACACTATTTACAACATTTTATAACTATCAATAAGTGCAATTTACACGACTTCGCAAGATTAGTTGGACTATTAATATCTGCTTGTCCAGCTATAGAATACTCCTGGATGTATACTAAAAGATTTGAACATTTGAAATATGAACAATTATTGTATAATCCTAATTACAAACAAACTATATCAATACCAAATGAAGTAAAGTCAGATTTAATTTGGTGGATAAATAATGTAGATAACGGATTTCATAAACTTAAATCAAATAATTTTATATTAGAAATTTTTTCCGACGCTTCTCTTACGGGCTGGGGGGCTTATTGTGAAAAAAAGAAGACGCATGGTTTTTGGAATGATTATGAAAGATCGTTACATATTAATTAATTGGAATTAATGGCAGCCTTTTTCAGTTTAAAAGTCTATGCAAAAGATTTATTTAATTGTGAAATTTTACTCCGTATAGATAACACGACTGCTATTTCATGTATAAATCGAATGGGCAATACCCTCATGCAATACCCTCATTTAAATAACATAGCTAGGGCTATATGGCAATGGTGTGAGAGAAGAAAAATATATGTTTTTGCATCGTATATAAATACGAAGGATAATCTCGAGGCGGATGCACTTTCGCGCAATCGATTTTCAGACACCGAATGGGAACTTGGAGATTACGCTTTTACCGAAATTAATAATTGTTTTGGTGAATTTCACATGGATCTGTTTGCAAGCCGTTCTAATGCAAAGTGCGTGTCTTATGTATCCTGGCAGAGAGACCCGAATGCATGTGCAACTGATGCTTTCACTATACCATGGAGAGATATACATTTTTATGCTTTCCCGCCATTTGCATTAGTCTTAAAGGTGTTAAAGAAGATTATGAATGATGAAGCAGAAAGAGTAGTAGTCGTTCCCTACTGGCCGACACAGCCGTGGTTTCCCATATTCAGAATGTTAGCCCGCTCTCACTTGATATCATTTGAACCTAATTTGAAATTATTAAAATCACCTTTCAGATGTCCACATCCGCTACATTCATCTCTTCGCTTAGTTGCCGCGAAATTGTCAGGCAAACATACCTGAAGATGGCGTTACCAGAGCAGTCGGTAGAAATTATGTTAAATGCTCTTTCTACCAACACCTACAAGCAGTACGATAGCAGCATAAGATGTTGGGCAGTATTTTGTAACAACCACGGCTATGATTTTAGCTTAAGTTCAGTACCTAGAATAATCGAATTTTTCACGGAAATGTTCCAAAAAGGTGCCAAGTATGGTACCCTTAATAGTTACAAATCAGCGTTGTGTTTATTATTTAATCAATCTTTAGATGATTATAGAATTACAAAATTTTTAAGAGGTGTTTACAGGTTGAGACCTTCTCGGCCTAAATATAATGTGAACTGGGATCCTAATTTGGTACTTTCTTATCTGTCTAATCAGTGGCCGAATGAAGACCTCAACCTACAAACCCTATCAAAAAAAACGGCAACCTTGTTGGCTCTCGTCACCGCACACCGAGTGCAGACGCTGACATTAATAAAACTACCTAACATAATTTTACAGAATCATAATGAAATTGTCATACTTATACCAGATATTATTAAGACTTCTAAACCAAACTCACATCAACCAGTTCTCAAGATTCCATATTATAAAGAAAATCTTAGCATTTGTCCAGCCACATGTATCAAAGATTATTTAAATCGAACTAGTTCGATACGTGGGTCAGAAGTTCAATTATTTATTACCTTCAAAAGACCTTTTCGAAAATTATGTACTCAAACCCTAAGCTCTTGGATAAAAGACACGCTTCATAAAAGCGGGGTGGACACTAGCATTTTCGGGGCGCACAGCACCCGCCACGCGGCCACGTCGACAGCCAACAAGATTGGAGTCAGTATCGATGTGATACGGAAGACTGCAGGCTGGAGCAGTACTTCGGGGACCTTTGCAAGGTTCTATAATAAAGAAATTATTGATTGTCAATTCGCTCGATCATTGTTATTAAATCATTCTGATTAGATCTATAAGAATTCTTTAATAAGTAGGTACTATAAGAATTTATGATATACTAGCGGCCGCCAGCGACTCCGTCCGCGTGGGTTACGATTTCCGCACACAGTATACTAAAAGTAGCTGAATAAAACAACGGTCTATGACTATATGCATGCAGTCAACTTGCACAGTTGCACACTTTATGGGACTAATTACTCAGGAACAGGATAGAAAATCTAGGCACATAAAGTGACGGGAAAGGCTTGTCGCTTATCATTATTATCAATAATCTGGAGACCTTATAAATTTGAGAAATCATCTGTTCACCGCGATTCAGATCCGCGGCCGCGCCTCTAGCGAGGTGCGCCATCTATCGGCACATTTTAGAACTAAATAGTTCGGTAGCACAATTTACAATGATAAAATAAAGGAATATACAATAGCTTAATTAAAGCCTACCTCGACAAATGGTAAGTGGTAAGTGGACTATCCAACACAAAATGTTTTGTCAATTCGAACCAGTTGTTACTGAGATTAGCGCGTTCAAACCAATTTGGATCTTGAGTTGCACGTGTTATTGTGAGTCAACCATAAAATATAGACATATGCTGTTGGGGGATATTTTTTAAGCAATTTTATGTAGAATATTTCCGTCATACATGATTTCTATGTGACTTTAACCATTAAGGCTGCACACGCGACTGAAGCTTAAGAAATGGAGTAAATTCTCCCGTTTTCCCCACATTTCCCTTCACTACGCTACTCCTGTTGATTGTAGCGTGATGAAAAGTATCCTATAATATGCCCAGGAGTATGAAGAATAATGGTACCAAGTTTCGTCAAAATCCGTCCAGTAGTTTTTGTTTCTATAAGGAACATACAGACAGACAGACAGACAGACAGACAGACAGACAGACAAAAATTTTACTGATTGCATTTTTGGTATCAGTATCGATCACTAAACACCCCCTGATAGTTATTTTGGAAAAATATTTAATGTACAGAATTGACCTCTCTACAGATTTATTATAAGTATAGATAATGTATTATGTTAATAATTAAGAAGAAAATGTGTTCGATTGTTAGTGACTGGTAAAAAAGATAATATATGATACTCAATATTATTTTTTATTTTATATTTGTTTTTATTTTGTCTCTGAACATCTACAACATGTAAGCATAAATCGCAAAGAATTAAGCTGCGAAATATAATTGAGGATCAAACGAACTTACCTGAAGTGAAGTTCGATCCAAATTATATGAGCAGCTTAATTCGAAGCGATTTATAATTTCCCACCCTGTTTAGTTTACCCAACCCATGACAAACAAATATAAAAAACTGAGAAGGTAGGTTGTGAGGTAGGTGTCACTTTAAACAAAATGAATAAGCGCGTCGATCAGGCCACCTGTATCAGGTGATGTTGTGACCTACTTATTTTTTTAGATAGAAAAACTTGAAACGTCCGTGCAAGGGTGACGCTTGGGGGCGCCACTACAACATGTAAGCATAAATCGCAAAGAATTAAGCTGCTCATATAATTTGGATCGAACTTCACTTCAGGTAAGTTCGTTTGATCCTCAATTATGTTGAAGTATACCTTTTATATTTGCATAAAAACTTAAACGTATTTTGTCGAGGAACAATATCATTGCTGCTTTAGCTTTGAAAGCTATTTACATTATTTCACCATGACCTCACTAAATAATTGCTGGGAAATCTTAACTGCGATTTTTCCTATAATGGTTACCAAATAAAGCCACCATAGCAGAATAGTCTTCATCCCTAATTTAAATACCTTTTCGTATAAGCAAAACTTATTGTCAAAAGATGAAAACTTTTTTTAAAATCATCGAATTCTATCCGTCTGTAATGCAAGCTATTTTTTTAAATCGTTTGATTTGTTTAATCAACAGCATCTGTCATTTCATACACTACATTCAGAGAAGAGAAGACGGATTACTTCCACCCTCAAAATGATCTCACATACATCAGACTAACTTATCACATCTCAGTTCTAAAACTGGAACATGCTATTAGTTCGTGCCTAGTGGGAAAGGTTACCGGGTTAGCGATGGTTTGCGATATATCACCATAGCATTTGATAAATAGTTAAAACGTTAGGCTGTGTCGTATCAATTTGCGCACGGTACCACATTTTCACGAAATTCACGTTATATTCATGGGTAGCATATACAAATCTACACTAATAGTATGAAGTGAAAAGATTTTTATTTTTGTATGTAATGAATAAACTCAAAAACTACTGGACCGATTTGAACAATTCTTTAACGCTGAACATAGGGTACTTTTGATCCCTGAAATGGGGGGGGGGAAGAGGGAGATATTTGAAAAAAGAAATTACGTGAGGGTGTAACCGCGGCGGAAGGCTAGTTGAGTTATAATTTCACAAAAAGTAATAAAAAAATCTAAATAACATTACATAAAACGTAACTGCTATCAGTAAGAAAGTATTTTATTAAACTTTTTACATGCTGAGAACTAAAAGCTAGACCTTAGCTTAATAAAAAAATTACAAAAGGCAAACTTCTAATCCCTCATAGCTTTCTATACCAGTCCACCATAGGGCCCACTAGAAAGAGAAAGGGAAAAATAAATACAATTGCTGAACACCAGATTATAATTCCGTGTATCCTTGAAATCAGACTTCCCGTTGCAATTATTGGACGAATGTTGGATGTTATTATGCTATTTTCATTTAATCCTCCTTCATTTTCATACGTCATGTGATTTGACAGGTTGATGTCTTTTGTGCAAAATTGTGTGAATGCAATTGTTTGTATATTGTATGGTTGTTTAAACATGACGGTGTGAATCAAACTCATATCCGTTGAATAGATCATGGTTGATATTATAATAATAAGCTAATTTATTATCATTACTCACCACAATTACTTTAAAGCCTTTGACAGTATCTTATAATGATTGCAAAAAGTTGTTTCTGTTTGAGATATGCAAGCAATTATGTTTTTAATTAAAAGAAACCTCAAATAAAATAATAAATGAATTTAATGAATAGTCACTAAAAATCAAATTACCCCATAAGTATCCGAAAAGCCTACATCATCGGTGTATCAACCTGTCTCAACTGGTAGGCTCCCCTAACAACAATCTAATACTACTGATGCTGGAGACCAATGTCCCTCCTCAATTTATCAAATATAACAACAGTTATGATGTGTTACTTCAATGTGGTCTTTTGTTGTAGAAGTACTTCCCAAGATCAGAAGTTCATGCTTATAGAAGGGAGTCGTATGCTATTTATTAATTCCCATCGCTTCCAATTGCTTCCAGTATGCTCTAACTTTGACTTTCATTCAACATATGGGGATATTTCAATGCTGCGATAGGTAGGGTTCAAACACACTCTCAATTTCTACATCCTACTACTATTATAGAGGCGAAAGTTTGTATGTATGGATGTATGGATGTTTGTTACTCTTTCACGTAAAAACTACTGAATGGATTTGAATGAAACTTTACCACAATATAGCTTATACATCAGAATAACACATAGGATATTGGAAATCGAAATCCACGCGGACGGAGTCGCGGGCGGCCGCTAGTTAACAATATTTAAATGAAACACAGTGGTTGTTTTTCTGTAAGTCTTATTTTAGAACGAAAATGAGGCAAGGGATCCCGTGTTTTTTCAGCTCAGAGATATTGCCAGGAGTGACGTTTTTATCCCGTAAAAATACAAAGTTCCCGACGAAAGAGAAACAAAAGCCTTCTGTAATAATGTTCCGGGCCGTTTTCACAAATACTTTTCATATTTGGGAAAAGGGGTAATCATATTATAACAATAATATTTGGCTTTCTCCATCTGGCAAAAGCGGAAAATGTGGTAAAATTAGTATTCTTCGTTCACTACGGAATCAGAAAGCTTACATTTACGAAATACATGAAGTTATTCCTTTCGCCGATTTTCTCTCGAAGTAAGTACATGGCTTGCTAAAAAGAAATCTATACTATATAATATAATAAGGCTGAAAAGTTTATTTGTTTGTTTGAACGCGCTACTATCAGGAACTACTGGTTCATTCTAAAAAAAAATAAGTGTAGGTTGGATAGTCCATTTGAGAAGGAAGGCTTAAACAGTCGTATTACACTATGTGTGCGGAAATAAAAATCAACGCGGACAAAGTCGCGGGCAACCGCTAGTGTCTCAATGAAAATCGAATGAAATGGAGTTTTTATAAAACTGTCGAAGTCCCCACTCTGGGCAACCGAGTATATCCCTGTATAAACTTGAGAATAAACGGCATCTGCTAGTGCAGTCCCAACTGCACTATAATATATTTTAATACCCCTTTCTCATATCAATTCCGAGTCTCCACGAACCAATATTAAATCTTGCATCGACATGCATTACGCAATGTAAAGTATTTCGTAGCGCAGTCTACATCCCGAGATATCGTCGTGACCTATAAACAGTGGACTATAAATTACACCGTCGCCAAGACACTCCGATACATAGATTTAAATAGTAAGACATGCCCTTGCTATACTTTCATCCGTTCTGAAATTGACACAAAAATTTCAAGCGACTGTCGCTTCTTATCCATCGAGGTATGACTTCTACGTATAAAGTATACCTCAAAGAAATATTTTTTTATACGCACCGTCGTCCATGGACAACAGTAGAGAAAATGCCGTCTTGTGTTTTAAAAACATGTACAAAATCATTATAGGACGAAAAATAAAGCTAGTTACTCGTAGTGGTGTGTCAAATTTCATAGTTATAAAGACAAAAAAAACACTGAATTGTCCGGCCCCGTCCCTCCAAGTAGACGCATAGGTTTTGCTCTCCATGACCACTCTATATGAAATGGTTACCTTAATGTCCTTATTGCAGTGACAGCATGTTAAAACGAACGTCAATTCGTCAAACAAAGGAATGTTACAGTTTCCTTGTGTCGGTGCATATCTAAGGATTTAAATCTATGCTCTGATATCTGGGGGCACGGCAGTGCCCCAGCCAAGTCTCGAGCAAAAGCGGGCACGGCCGTAACCATCTTTTCTCGAAGCGTTTCGCGGCTATTTCACCACCCTTGTAGCGTCGATGTGGTCAAAGCTAGGCGTTTAAGTTTTCGATGACCGTGAGTTAGTATCAGAAGAAGTTCAGTCTCAAAATATCATGACATTTGAACTAATAGTTTACGAGTTATGAGCGATCAAAGTTACACCATTTTGTCACTCACTGACTCACTGACCGATCATCAAAACTCTAATGTACTTCTAGCAAACATAGAACATTCAAATTTGGCATCAAGATAGGTAATGAGCTACAAACGAAGGAAAAATTATGAAAACTTCAATAAATTATATATGCTAGGAAACAAATTTATATTTGCGGTTTTACAAGAACAATCTGTATGAATTTCGACTGCATTGTTAACTTTGTCATTTTCGTCATCAAAAGTCTAAGGTACTTCTAGCAAACATAGAACATTCAAATTTGGCACCAAGATAGGTAATTAGATACAAACGAAGGAATAATTATGAAAACTTCAATAAATTATATATGCTAGGAAACAAATTTATATTTGCGGTTTTACAAGAACATTTTGTATAAATTTTGACTGCATTGTTAACTTTGTCATTTTCGTCATCAAAAGTCTAAGGTACTTCTAGCAAACATAGAACATTCAAATTTGGCACCAAGATAGGTAATTAGATACAAACGAAGGAAAAATTATGAAAACTTCAATAAATTATATATGATAGGAAACAAATTTATATTTGCGGTTTTACAAGAACATTTTGTATTAATTTCGACTGCATTGTTAACTTTGTCTTTTTTCGTCATCAAAATTCTAAGGTACTTCTAGCAAACATAGAACATTTAAATTTGGCACCAAGATAGGTAATTAGCTACAAACGAAGGAAAAATTATGAAATCTTCAAAACAAATTTATATTTGCGGTTTTACAAGAACATTCTGTATGAATTTCGACTGCATTGTTAATTTTGTCTTTCTTTATGTACAAAAAATTATATCGTTGCCTAAACGGTACTAACACTGATGGTTTTGTAGATAAAAATAAGCAGTTTAAAGATATGAAAATTAAGCATCAGTTTCATGGGATTGCCATCCCAGAAGATATGGGTAATTATGTACTTAAAAGCTTCAAAGAGCAAAAAAATAAGATAACCCCTGGATTATCCCGGTTTAAGGCCTGGATTAAATGTAGATAATATACGTTAGTGCATTAAATAATACGTTTATTGATAAAAAGCATGTTTAGTGCACTTTATAGATGGGCTTAATAGATGAGTCTAAGACATAACGGAGTGTGATGTCCTAAGCAGCGGTGACGAGTTTTTTTTCTCGTTTGTATAAAAGAGACCTACAAAAAATAAATGAGATCCCATCAAAAACATTCTGTAAAAAATCTAGCCAAGTCTCGATGGAGCTGCTTGCTCATCTCTAAAAAAGTAATGAAATCTAGAAAAAATCGTGCCAAGCCTACGGTTCCTTACTGCGATTTCTTCATTATTATAGTTAGTGTTGTTTGACTTGGCCGTTGAAGGGAACACAAGGGCTCTGTGTCTCTGTGACAAAATTACACCAATCTGTCGCCAGAACCGCTACCCATTGACGATAAAAATTTCCAATTTGACAACGTTGGTTAAATAACAAGTGAAAATTAAGGCTTAATACTGGATTTGTACCCTTGAGTACCCTTCAACGGCCAAGTCAAACAACACTAACTATAATAATGAAGAAATCGCAGTAAGGAACCGTAGGCTTGGCACGATTTTTTCTAGATTTTATTAGCTCGTAAGTTTATGCAGATAACACAAAGTTCGGAACCAACGCGTTTGGTAAGATGTAGACAATCTTATTTATTTGGAAGGCTTGTGTTTGAGGGACTGTTGGAATGGGGTTTGGGAAATTATTTTAGGGGAAGAAAATCGTGGTTGACCTTACTTCGAATCGATGTTTTATGCCCTAAAAATGTTTTATTACCAAAGACTGTCATTGTTTTACAGCAGATCAATAGGCATAAACACCGTGCTTGCAAGTCAACATACATACTGCTTACAAATACTCGCTTAGTTTCAAAATATTATGTCCAAGGAAATTTGACCCATTTTGGGATTAGAAATAAAAATCTCAAACTGTTTTAAATTACACATTACACTTGTGGGAAAAAGGCTCGACTATAATTTGTAGTATGTAAAAAGCACCTACTAAAATTAGACAAATTATGAAATTAAAATAAATAGTATCTAAGTATGTGTTTCGTGATACAACACTATGTATCACAAACTGCTTTGTTTACTAACTTTAAGGTCAAAATGTACATTAAGTAGGACTACTTAATGAACATTCTGATATATTTTCAGTATGCCATTGCTTCCTACGAACTATTACGGAAATACTTGACCAATGGCCTCAAGACCGCCTCATCCTTAGCTCAAGCACTATTGTATTCCAGTACATTAAGCACAATCCTATTGAACTGAATGATTCAACTGCTTGATCAGCGGCTTGAACTGTAAGGCACTGCATTGGTTTTGTGCACTAAGCAATAGACATTGTTCAAAGATACAGGCCTCTACAATGACTTGATTAAAGTTCATTTACAGAATATAAATAACTAGCGGCCGCCAGCGACTTCGTCCGCGTGGATTTCAGGTCCCTTTTTTCACCATAAACGGTATAGCCTATGTGCTTTCTAAGGGTCTAAAGATTTTCTGTGACAAATTTCATCAAAATCGGTTAAGAGGTTTAAACGGGAAAGCATAACAGACAGGCAGACAGACAGAGTTAATTTCGCATTTATAATATTAGTAGAGATTATTATCTTAAATACGACACATATTCTACCATATCACACATAAGATGAGATAAAAATATGTACATTTTGCTACCGCCGAAATTATCTTGTAGATTGCAATAGTGATGATAAATTATTCTCATGATGAGAATTCTAAAGTTGATAAAGTTAATAAGTCAATAAAAAATCAACAATCTGCATACTTAACGATAGATAAACAAGGTATGTTAAATTACATTTAAGTATATCGATGACTTGAGTAAAATGCTATATCTACCACACAAAACTTACAAGCCTCAGTTTTGTGGGTAGTGTCTCTAACCTGATCAGCAAGCCTGTTCCTATTGTCATGATGACTACAACCATGAGGTTTGTACCATCCAAAACAAAAATCAGCCAATCGAGTGTTAATGCAAGCGTGGTGTATTCGGGAACGCACTCGGCTGCGTGTGCGCAGCGCGAGCGTGACGCGCAATGAGTCATGGCCTGGCGCTTGTCCCGCAAGCCGAGCAAACATGGCGACGTGTGCACTTGCGACAAGGTCAGTCGACATTGCACTAACACTCCAATTGCTTAGCCTCTAACTAAGCCTTAAGCTTGTAGTATGATTGCCAGGGACGGATAAAAAAAGACACATTTAATTACATTTGTATAAAATTCCAATGTCTATCAAACAAAATATTAGCCCTTTTCGGAATTCGTACGTACTAGCCTCAGTTTTGTGTTCAGGGTCTTTAACCACTAGACGAGCTACCCCAATTGACACAATGACAACTGCAGCCATGAGGTCTGATCGGCCAAACCAAACAGGCCCTCGAGTGTTAATGCAAGCGTGGTGTATTCGGGACCGCACTCGGCTGCGTGTGCGCAGCGCGAGCGTGACGCGCAATGAGTCATGGCCTGGCGCTTGTCCCGCAAGCCAAGCAAACATGGCGGCGCGTGCACTCGTGACAAGGTCAGTTGTCATGGTGATTTATCGAAGAAAAAACAATTAATGTAGTAGAGGACCTTCTAACTTGTCTTGCCTATCCAAAGCTTTTTTATTATTTATTTTATTTATTTATTTTAAGGAAACATACAGCTACATAATATCACATATAACAATAGATAAAGGTAACTTATACACTAGCAATTTAAAGTTTCCAATGTTAGTTAAAACATAACTGCCAAATAGACGACACGAATTTAATCAAGAAGTGAAAAAGTAAGAAAAGGAACAGAAAAATGAGAGTGAACATAAAACGAAAAATAACATACCGAAATTTCGTCGATGCCCACTCTCGCGATCAATTCATTTATTTTTTAGAAGACGACGAAAACTCAACAATCGCTCGCAAAAAATGTCAATATGCTCATAGGTTAGGTTGTACTTGCTTGTTGCTCTAATAACAAAACAATTCTTGCGATAATTCGTTTTACATATCGGCACAGCAAAAGTGCTCTTACGTTGACATCGAGATTTTGAACATTTCAAGGCTAATTTGCTTAAACAAGCATTATATTTAAACAAGCGGCCGCCCGCGACTCCAAAAAAAAATCATCTCGAGCTCCTCCGTGCTTCGGAAGGCACGTTAAGCAAGCGGTTGGTCCGGCGGCTGGTCTCTCTACGGTCTTGTCAAATTGCTGCCCCACTGAACTATGAGAGTGAGGGAATAGAAAAAGTGCACCTGTGTTTGCGCACTCACTTGTGCACGATAATATCCTGCGTACCTGGCTGATAAAAATATCGGTCGCCATGGTCTAAAAACGGCTGGAATGGTGTTATTATTAAAGCTTAACCACGGCAAAAAGCCGTTTTCGTGACTATTCTTATAAATATTACTTGAAATAAAATAAAGATAGAATTCCATATGTATTTTTTTGTCCTACTAACAAGATTTAAACATGTAAGCATCGTTTTAATATTCTCTACCAATTTATTTATTTACTTTTAAATCAAAGTGCTCCTTCGTCTATGTACAAAACCGCGTTTGAGTGCTACATAAACACGATGTCAAGGCTCCTTATATACATCAAAGTGGAATAAGTGTTTGTGTACTGTCAGTCAATATCAAGTACAATCTTTTGTACAAACATTAAATGGTCTAAGATCCCGCCATACAAGGACCTTCATCGAGCTGGTTATTGGATGAAACATTTTTTATACACAATTTTACATGCCAATAATTATATTGCATATGGGTTGCCTAGTAAATTTCAGTCCAGGATAAAAAAAATAAAAAATAATACAAAAAATTAAAAAGTTATTGAATCAAAGTTAAATGAAAATAAAGATTATTTCATTATGAACACGGTGGTACAGGGTTTCCTCTGAAAAATCAGTCCAAAATTAGGGTTGTCGCATTTTGAAATGTGAAATATTGCCGCTATGAAAAAGAGAGTTCGCGTGCTATTTGATAGTGCAAATGACAAGGATAACGATAGACTTGGATATTCTGTGTACCATTTTGGAGTAATTAATTACTTAACTGGAAGAATAGTGTTGTAATTAAATTTTTAATTTTTTAAGTCCAAATTAATCATATCCTGGACTGAAATTTACTAGGCAACCCATATGCAATACAATAATTGACAAGTTAAATTATGTATAAAACATGTTTCATTCAATAACCAGCTCGATGAAGGTCCTTGTATGGCGGGATCTTAGACTAAAAAGTTCGGAAACCTATTGGCCTTGCAATGATTTTGCAATATGGTAAATTAAATGACGCTTAAATTTACTTTGTCTATGGAATGCAAAGCTTAAAACGTGTAGTTGAACGCAACTTTTTAGTTCTTTTTTATTTATAATCATAAATCCTATGAACGTGCACTTGTACTAGCTCAACATACCCATTCATATTAGGTATCATGAAAAGATTAATTTATTTAAATTGTTAATTATTATTACTATTATTAGAAGCCTTTATTTAGAAACCATGCCTTAATACTATAAATAAAACAAATCAAAGTTGAAGTTTCGATTAAATTAAATTATTTCCGTATACGTAATGGTTAAAACTGCTCAATAGTCCTTAGCGTTTACCAAAACAAACATTCGAATTAATTAAAATACCCCTCTTAATTGGCCAGTCGATGCGTACCTCCGATTATTAAGAATTAATTACGATACAAGCCTCCCTTTCATTCCAACGTATAGAACATTTTAATAAAGTTACAAGGAAAACGGCTCGATGGGAGGATTTTGTACTTATGAGTGAGAAAATGTGGATACGTTATATTAAAGGCAAAGGGATGAATTTAGAGGACGAAATTAAATTCCGCGTAGCAAAAAACAAATATTGGGTATATTATGATCCCAACAAATTCAAAATCAGTGACTCGTATACTTTTGTAAAGATTTTGTATTAGAAAAAAGGCAGGCGATCGAACCAAAATGATCCGATTGAATTGATTGAAAAATGACAACAATAGATAGGGATTCAGTTTTGGGAACCCGATAGGCATACGTTTTGCTGAATGCAACGACAGATATTTCCGATATACACGAACAGAATTTTTCCATCGGAACGATTTCAATAACTGCAACTGTAAAATAAATTTTAAACTACGTTCCCTTATGTTGTATGGAGGCAAACGAACAAGTGGGTCAGCTGATTGTAAGTGATCACCTCTGCCCATGAACATCAACAACCGCACAATAGTCCAGGAATTTTAGATTTTATCTGCGGAATAATTCCTAGTGAGCTGAATTTTTGTATACACCTTTATTATGATATTGTAATGATGATGTGAAAAATCGACATTGATATCGTGCCGGCTAAAAAAGTTATAGGGGTCCAAACGTCAAGAAAATCAGTTTTTCGCAAATATCTCGCGATCTATTGCTCAGAGGTCAATAATGGTTTCATAAAAGTTGTTCGTCGTAAAATTGTCTACAAAAAAGGTCTTTTGCATTTTTCTGTACAATTAACCGTTTTTGAAATAGAGACTAGAATGCACTCACATATGGTATTGTATACCGTACGCCGCATACCAAGGCATTAACCCTATTGTTTGTTTTTTCCCTTTTTTGTTTGTGTGTTTTTTGTTAGTATGATGTTCTACATATAGAAATATAAAGGATTTGTAATACTAGTACAGTTAGGAAAATAGGAATATCAACTATAAAAAACTAAGTGGCGATTTTTTTTGTCACTTTATAACTCAAGAACGGGCTCACCGATCCAAATCAAATTTTCAGGGTTTGTACAGACTATTTAGTATATGTTTTATGTGAATTTTGAACAAAATCGGTCGCTTCACTTTATACGTAGCGAAGCACGTATCGGGCCGCTAGTAATGATATAGATATGCAATGTGAATTTTAGCAATTTTGTTCCACGATCTGCGAAAAAAATCCTAGTGGGCTGAATTTTTGTATACGCCTTTACAATGATATTGTGATGAAGATGTGAAAAATCGACATTGATATCGTGCCGGCTAAAAAAGTTATAGGGGTCTAAACGTCACTGGACATAGCATATCTATTTCATTACTAGCGGCCCGGTACGTGCTCGCTACGTATAAAGTGAAGCGACCGATTTTGTGCAAACTTCACATAAAATATCTACTAAATAGTCTGTACAAACCCTGAAAATTTGATTTGGATCGGTGAGCCCGTTCTTGAGTTATAAAGTGACAAAAAAAATTGCCACTTAGTTTTTTATAGTTGATATTCCTATTTTCCTGACTGTACTACTATTTCAAGTCCTTTATATTTTTATATGTAGAACATCATACTAACAAAAAACACACAAACAAAAAAGGGAAAAAAACAAACAATAGGGTTTATGCCTTGGTATGCGGCGTACGGTATACAATACCAGATCTGAGTGCATTCTAGTCTCTATTTCAAAAACGGTTATTTCTACAGAAAAATGCAAGAGACCTTTTTTGTAGACAATTTTACGACGAACAACTTTTATGAAACCATTATTGACCTCTGAGCAATAGATCGCGAGATATTTGCGAAAAACTGATTTTCGTGACGTTTGGACCCCTATAACTTTTTTAGCCGGCACGATATCAATGTCGATTTTTCACATCATCATTACAATATCATAATAAAGGTGTATACAAAAATTCAGCTCACTCGGAATTATTCCGCAGATCGTGGATCAAAATTGCTAAAATTACTGGACTACAAGGCTCGCAGATGCGTTGCCTGCCTTTAAGACCCCATACCCTCTTCAACTGAGCTCTGGCGATCTTACTCGTCAGCAAAAACATAGCACAACAGTTACGAAGTGCTTCTGTATGATGCAGGTAACTTCCCCATCGGTTCATTCGAGTGGAAGTTCCACTAAGCTGTTGGTCTGTACCTCTCTTTATTGTATGTTTTAAAGTACCTGAGGAAAACTTTGTTAACATTATCTTTACCGACACCTCCAATGTCTGTTAAATTATTTACTGCTTAAAAATTTAAAATATTGTTCTCTCTGAGTTATGCTGGAAAAGCTCAACAGAAAATAAAATACTTTTCTAAATAATTGAGTAGGTACGAGTATAATAACATCATACGCACAAAATACATGTAAGTACATTTCCATTGTAATCAAGCAAACCATACGTTGTAATTTACTGCACGTTTAAAAATAACATTGCCCCTTTAACTTGGGTGCATCAGAGATCGTTAAGCACCGAGGGTTCCCGGTTACTATTTCAATTACAGCAATTTCAACTTCAAGCCCGCTTATTGCAAACTTCTTTGAGAACTGAAGCCCGGTAAGAAGTATTTATGCTCACTAAAATACTTTAAAACTGAATAATCCCACGCTTTACTCTGCCATTATTCCATTTTCGCTTGCTTTAAAGAGAGGAATAAAATATTCTTTAATAGTTTTTACCCGCGAATGTGCCCGCGTTATCAAATGGGAGCTTTTAATCGGGATAATAATTCTAGCACCTAAGTCAGCCCATACCCTACCTGTATACCAACTTTCATCACAAGCCGTTCAGTAGTTTTAGCGTGGATGACGGACAAAAATCTGATCAAACGACCTTTTTTTTGAAAACGACCACTTTTTCCTTTTTCACATAATATTAGATTTAGTAATTATAGTATTAGAATTAGATATGGTAAATGAAGGTTGAGAGATGTACATATAAATCGTCAATAATTAACAAAACCCACAAAGATTATGCCAACAACTTCGAGTAATCAATTCGATTGTTTCTCCTTTACAATCGTAAAAGTCGATATTTCAAGTATTTGTCTACTTATTACGATACATTATCGTAATCGAACTAACTCAAACAGTGCTGTTCAGTACAGTTCAGTTAAAATATCAGTTGCAGAGGGGTTGTAGTGTTGCAGAAATAATATCACGTTAGTTTAATTATAGCCAGACCAGCATTTGTATAATACACAGAGCACAAAGGAATACAATTAGGAGCACGTACGTTCGCGTTGAATATCATAGAGGTGTAATTATAACTCCATATTTAGGTGAAGTAAAAACTAAGAACTGAAATATATTTAATTATTTAATGCGTTAATAAATAATTAGATACGCGGAATTATTTCTTCATGTTCAATGCAAAAAACAGTTTTAAAAACCGTTGAATAACAAAAATAAATTTAAGGACACGAGTGGATCTTAAAGCATGCATATTGATACCTTAAAAAGTTAATGGTGCACATGTGCATACTTTTATAACTAACTAGCGGCCGCCCGCGACTCCGTCCGCGTGGATTTCGATGTCCAATATAAAGCCTTCCTCATCAAATGGACTATCCAACAGAAAAATAATTTTTCAAATCGGACCAGTAGTTCCTGATATTAGCGCGTTCAAACAAACAAACAAACATACAAACAAACTCTTCAGCTTTATATATTAGTATAGATGGAATACTACATATTACTATACAACATATAAGTAATCCTATCTTGTGTTTTAATGTTTGCAAACAGTGACCTCCAAGAAAAATATAAGTAGCACTTATTATACTAATGATGTCACATAATTGAATGTGTGGTAGAAAACCCTTGTCTATCATTAGACGTCATTTAATCCCATTGTCATTCACACTATTGTGTTTTTGCAGATTATAGAGTTACCCAGAAGTTATTATTGCAAGCCTGGCAAGTTCTCCAGCATTTGTAACATATACTTATATGTAGTTTAAAAAAAATACTGTAGCGTACAACCTTTTTATGTACATATTTTCTATATTACAACCTTTTTGATATACCTTCTGTCATTGTTCTGTTTGCTTTTCTGTTATTGCTTCTTTTGTACATTTCTCGAAATTAAAACATTATTTTACAACTTTAACCATTGTAGTTTCCATTTCACCCATATTTTACAATTACTTAAATGCACTTCCTCTACTAACAGAAAGTCTGGAATTAAATAGACAACAAGTTTACAGTGTAAATCTTAGGAACGTCTAAAAATCTTTCATTGAAATATCTCTTAGTTTCTCTTCCTGGCATTTTGTAATTCTTTGTCTTAAATTACCATCTAGCTAACTATTATGGCTCAACGACCCAAAGTGTGTCTTGGCCTCCGAAACGAGGCCTCTTTGACTTATGAAATGCTTAAATTAAATGTAATATAAAAAAAATATGTTTAGATACACATTCAATCATTTACTATTATTCTAAACAACCAAATCTTATCCGTCACCACTAACATAACAACGCGACACTAAAAACATCAACTAATTAGTTTTAAAAAATCACACTGTGTGGTCACACATACAAGGTGGTCCACTTTGACCACTTAATTTGTGTGCACCCGCTTCTAGAGCAACTGACATAGTCCTTTTTGACTACCTATCAATATTATCTTCTTGCCAAAGATATCAAATAGCCCTAACATAAATTTAAATAGCTGCTCTAAATGGACTAGACCGTGTGGTCTAGCCAAGATGCGACTTTCGCGAGTGCGAGCTATCACTATCGTCGCGACTTATATTTCCATCCCGCACACGAAGTATTTGTGTGGATTCGGGTGCTCAAAAATTAGGTGCTCAAAGTGGACTAGCTAAATACAAGTTGGACCACGTGCGGCGCCGTCATCGCCTGTCAATATAATTAAATCGCCACCACGGGCGAAGCCGGATGAAAGGGCTTGTTAACCCGCCGCGGCTCATTATCGCCGTGCTTCATCGTAACGAGGATGAGCTGACCCGTGTACGGTCAGCAGAACAGGGATAATAATGTCTGTTTAATTACGAAATGCTGGTTCCAGCGACATTTAGAGCGGCTGTGTAGATAAAATGCATAGTTTTACTTACCATCCGGAACCAAATGTATAATTTACTTTACATATTTTTGAACAAGTGGTTTTGTATAGTGAGAAAATAGCCGAACGTGCATCCTAATTGTGTATGGAAACATACACCATATGGATGTAATCACTGTTGGGATTTTGGATAGAAATATCTAAAAGAAAATTAATTTGGATACACCCGTTTCCTAAATTAATGTATGAGTATATATATTTTTTTTCTACAGAGGTCCATTTTCTGTGTTTGTTCGTTTTTTTCACATAATATCAAGACACAATCGGTCTTTTTCCTACTTCTCTGACATGATGACAAGCTTGGGAAGAATCACCCGAATGTAAGTACCTCATATTCTAAAAACAGAGTATAATAATCCCTTTCTTTACATGTATGAAAACAAGGAGGTTTTCAAAAGGATTGTTCCAGCATGTTCACCTTTGAAATATTTTAATCTGTATGTTATAAAATCAACATCAAAAAAAGATTGCACTTACCGACTGTACCTCCTCACAGGATGGCTAATAATAAGCAGTTAAGATTTTTATTTGGTGCTCAGTACCGGGAACAGCAGATATAATACATACTATACAAAAGTATATATTGATGTTAACCATTACGCGGTACAGGTAGGAAACACGATGTAATTTAAAAATCCAATTTTTCTGAGTAAAATTTCACTGATGTTACTCGTTAGATTATCGCAAGAGGGATATTGAATTTAATCTAAAGAGTGGTTGGTTGGTTATTTTTACGGTGGCAGATTTATTTTTAATAGCGCAACGGTGGCCACCACTAGTCCCATCCTCAATAATTAGTATTTTCTTATATGGTAGGGAGGCAAACAACAAACGAGTCACCTGATGTTTAGTGATCACCGCTGCTCATGGACATCAACAACCTTACAAGGGTCGAAGATGCGTTGCCTGCCTTTTAAACCCCGTACTCTCCCCAACTGAGCTCTGGCAATCTTACTGACCAGCAGAAACATAGCACAACAGTTACGAAGTGCTACTTACTATACTGTGGTCTCCTTCACTTGCTATAGGCCAATGCAAGATGAAGCCATTAATTGCTGAGTTTTATACCAACTTAGTATAAAAATTAAAATTAAAAACAATTATGGCAATTAGCAAATTAGTGGCGAGTGGCGATCGCCTGCTTGCTAATGTTATAAAATACAGCATTTAAAAAGTAAACTATGGGTTGTGAGTGTAAAAAAACAACTATATTTCGCTATGCCGTGATATAAAAACTAGGGCATAACTTCTAAGGAAATAAACTGACTGGCTTTTACAACACAGCACATCGAAGCCAGTTTTAAAACTACATAAATTGACACTAGGCGTAAGTTCACTGTTTGTGTTATCTATACTAATATATAAAGCTGAAGAGTATGTTTGTTTGTTTGTTTGAACGCGCTAATCTCAGGAACTACTGGACCGATTTGAAAAAATATTTTTGTGATGAAGAGTCCATTTGACGAGGAAGGCTTTAGGCTATTGGAAATCGAAAACCACGCGGACGGAGTCACGGGTGGCCGCTAGTGATAAAATATTATTTCAATTTTTACTTATTTAGAATGAATGAATTACACCTGTATCCTGTATGATTGTGACCTTAATATTTTGTATGCACACAATGAATTACAAATATATTCATTGTATTGAAATGCAATGAAACATTTAATCCGCATTCCCTTCAATCGAGTTGTCCAAATAAAAGAAACAACACCGTACAAAAGAAGATGCATTCACCACCAATTAATAAAATAAATAAACCTACCAATGTATGATTAATCCTCCTCCGACTTCATATAACAATGAAGTATCGCTAGAAAAATTAATCAAACCTCCCTAAACTTATTTGTCAATGCACCGCCCGGGAACCATTCATTACCCGGCGAGATAAAACAAATAACATTCCTCCATCGTAGTACCTATTACAAACGCCGACGATGCCGAGATTACGATAATTTGAAAAATGACCAACAATCATACACCGCGTCTGTTTTGTGTTGTATCCCATTGTGCTAGGGATGGGCGGAACCGGTATTTCCGATAAACCGGTCGGTACCACCGCTTGGTATCGATGTACATTGAAGCGTGGTGGCGGTTATTAGTTTTATTTGTATAAGCTTCGTTTTAGCTTCATCTTCGGATGCAGATGCATTATGATAAAGCTACGTATAGAATTATATCGATATCTCTGAATAACGTAGGTTCTTTACTAAATTAATAAATTTAGTTAAGCACCTGCTTATGCGTAAAAGTAATTACCTACGCTTGATAACCACCTCGTTGGTCTAGAAGTTTAAGCTGGTTTGGTGGGTAAAAATCCGCCTCTGGCAAGCCAACTAAGTTTAGTTTAGTTAGTACTTAGTTTTCAACTAAGGGGGCCTTTGCGCAGCAATAACGTATTAATTGATTGATACCAATAAGAGCAGTTACTACAGCGACGTTAAATAAAACTACCATGGTTAGGTAACTGCTGTTATATCAAGAAATATTAAAAATTAAGCCACAACGTACCCGAACACTTCGATCATCAAATATCACATTTTCATTCCCCCCTTTGGCATTTGAATTCTACATATGCTTTTCATCACGCCAAAGATACCAGCAAGAAACTCACTAAACAATTTATTTTACATATTTGATGCAATTTAATCAAATGACTATAAAGTAATAGTCATTACGTAACATGCTAGACATCACTACATTCGGCATATCTCACGTGGGTAGATAAACTTTCGCTCGCGACCTACTACTTCTTCGATTTGTTTATTTCATATGTAAACAAATGTTGCAGGTTATTTAATGTTCTGTTTTACGAGAATCTTTTATGGCGGCAGTGTTTACAACCGTCGGAAATAAAGCTTTGGTAATTCCACCGTGGGCCGCGAAGGTGTTACAAAAAATGGACTTTCAGTAATAAAGATGATTGTATACGAAGCAATTGCGGTGCCCCTTTAATGTTTAAAATTGTTTTTATTATTATTAAAATGTGAATAGCTTAGGTTGAGTAAGGAAAATAATGGGAAGGACATCATGGGATGAATATGGATAATCAGGGTTTTTAGATCGCGATTCAAATATTTTGAGTTAAAAAATTACGTATGGCCGTGCACCACCAATCTCAATTAATTCAGGGAGAGCAACGGATGAACATGACGAAGTCATTATGCCAAAGTATTAGGGTTCATATTTGAAAGAGTATGGTGCACGTCATGTCATTTAGAATTTCATGGTACCTGCTCAAAGATATCATTAAATCTCCCAAACTTCTTAATGAGGTGTCGCTGTAACCCAATACTTGACACGGGACATGTTATAATATGGTCTATAATGTCCCTAGAATTTATGACGTTTATTTGTTACTAGCGGCCCGCCCCGGCTTCGCCCGTGGTACATGGATGATATTATACATAAAAACCTTCCTCATGAGCTACTCTATCTATTAAAAAAACCGCATCAAAATCCGTTGCGTAGTTTTAAAGATTTAAGCGTTCATAGGGACATACAACACACATAGGGACAGAAAAAGCGACTTTGTTTTATACTATGAAGTGATTGTTGGATAATTTTGATTCTTATACTTCAAACTGTTAACCACGGATCTCCACTCGTTATCCAGGGAAGATATCATTATTGTTTTGATAAAAGTAGATATGTGTTTTTATTCAATTTCAAATGAATGGATTTCAGGATCACAGAGTAGTCAGAGTTTCATCTAATAAACTCCTACGCCGTGTAAATTTACGCTCAAAACATTGAAAGTGAGTGTCGAAAGTTTAATTTATTTAAATATATTACATAAAGATAAAAAAGGACTAAAAGACAAGTGTAATTTTCTCCTTTGAGACTTTCTATCAACATAATCAGAAGCATCACGCAGTAAAACCTCATTATTTCTTTATTTGCTGATTTTGTTTATAATCCCGTAAGTACTGTTGACTTTCAATCAGTGTCTGCGTAGTTAAAAAGTTAGCCGGTCCTTTGTGAAGCAACCCCGCGACGGGGGACTAAATAAGTATATCAAATGCTCTGTTATTACAATCCTGTGAAGGGAATGAATAAAAGAAGATTTAATTCTTTATAACAACTTACCAGTCAACTTAGCGTTTTCTCGAATAAGGCGCTTCACAGACGTAGCGTTTTTGTCTTCTATTTGAAAATAACTTACTTCCAGCAAATACTTATTGCTTGACAACGAGGAGTGTAAGGGAAGGTTTTAAATAATAATCTAAACATCAGTATTTAAATTTATCTTTGAGAGAGGAAAACGAGAGAGTCACGCAAAGGTTAGTGAACATCGTCGGTCATGGACAACAACACTGCACAAGGGTTGCTAATGCGTTGCCTGCCTTTTAAACCCCCTCTGAGCTGTAGAAGCTCTCAACTGTAGAAGCAATGGGTAGCGATGATATATTTCTGTTTTTTATATAAGGGAAAATCACCATAACCTGGATAAGGGTCAATAAGCATCTTCTCGATAGGGGTCTTTCACATCAAGCCGACATCGCCCATGACGGACATTAACTTCTACATTGATCGAAGATGCGTTGTCTGCTTTAAAAACCTCAAACCTTTACTCATCGGCAGCAACACAAAAGTTATAAAGTGCTGCTACTTCGTTCTTCGAGATACTTCCTCCCTTCAACCAGCAAGTCGAAATTCCACTCAATGCTAAAGGTAATATTGACACAATGAACATTTAACACAAGTCCCAAAAGTGTTCACGTCTGCAAAGTGCCTTAACCGAGCTTGTTTGAATTCGCCAGGACCACTGTTCCGTGAAATTTGAATTTCCGCGTTTCCTACTTCTTTCATTAGCAACTTTTTTTTTAAATCCAGCCAGGATTTCTTTAGTCTTTCATTTGTCGAATGGCTAAAAACTCTGTACGTTGGAAAAGTTAAGCAATGGAGATTCCGATTGCTGCACAGTAATTAAAAGTAGGTAAGAGTAAATGATATAAATACTGTTATCAGAAGTTCGTTTTATTTAAAAGTTGATGGCTTAACTTCAGCAAAGAGGTAAAGTTTAAAAATCTAGTGGCGATTTTATCAACGATCGGAAATTGAACAGTTCTTTTTTAATAAAATCAGTTCTGATCTATTTCTAGTCTCCATTCATTGTTGTTGTAACGCAACATAGTATTTAAGCAAGCATCAAATGCTTAAAGATTTTGTCGGATTAAGAATAGATAAGTTTAATACCACAATTAACAAGAACTTATAAGGCTCCCGTTTACTGGAACCGCGCTTAATAGATCCTTAAAAATACATACATCATTATCTTTCTTCCAGCGATTGGTACCACTCATAGATAATTCTTGTAACTGACCCTAAGAATTGAAAACTGCTTCATTGAACCCTTACAGCTTTTTTTTCAGCAGCAGAAACATTTTATAGAAAACACTAATATAAACAAGTATATTAAAACACTTTTTTCGTCGCTCACGATAACCAGTAAGCTATCGTAAGCTCCGAGAAAATAAGTTCAAAAGGATTTCTCATCTCATTTCAGTACTTTTTAAAGTTTACCAGTATTTTTAAATTATGAATAAGTTGCAGAGCATTTTAGCTCGTATTGCAAAGGTGTTAGTTAAGCTCAATATATTAAACTCGCCTGCTGAGCTGGCCTTCGCAAACGACCAGGTATCGATCAGCCTTTGTCTGCAACAGACCATTTAGATAATACCCAACGTACGTCACAGGAACCGACGATGATTTGGAGTTTGAACTGGTTTTAGTTTTGAAATTCATTATTTAATTAATTTGGGACACAGTACACTGTAATACTTTAAAAGGGAAGATTTTAACTGATAAATAAATAAAAATTTGAAAGAGTACTTTTTATTCTTTCTACTGGCTTCAAAGTGAGCAGTATTCCATGTGTAACATAAGAGTAGTTAATAAAAGATGACCGACTATTCAGATGATGTTCCTGTCTTTGTATCTCTACTAATATTATAAAGACGAAGAGTTTTGTTTGTTTGTTTGAACGCGCTCATATAAGGAACTACTGATTCGTTTTGTTTTATTGGATAGTCCATTGGTTGAGGAAGGCCTTGGCATTCATGGACTATACTAAGACTATACTGATAATTTAGCTCAAGAGCTATTGTACAACACTATGTGTGCGGAAACCGGAACAAACGCGGACGGAGTCGCGAGCTGTAATCTATCTATATCTATAATCTATAATTCTATAATATATCTATAAAACTCAAAGGTGACTGACTGATTGACTAACTGACTGATTACATAGTGATCTATCAACGCACAGCCCAAACCACTGGACGGATCGGGCTGAAATTTTGTATGCAGGTAGATGTTATGACGTAGGCATCCGCTAAGAAAGGATTTTGATTAATTCAACCCCCAAGGGGGTAAAATAGGGGATGATCGGTAGTATGAAACTTTGTCAATTTTAAACCTATCGGGCTGATATTTTGCAAACATAAAGCTACTATGACGTAGGCATCGCCTAATTAATGAGATTGATAAATTCTTACCCCCAAGGGGGTAAAATAGGGGATGAACGGTAGTATGAAACTTTGTCATTTTTTAACCGATCGGCTTGAGACTTTGCATTCAAAGATTATTTCAAAAATCCACCCCTAACGGGAAAAAATGTTGATATAGAAACCAAAATCCACGCGGACGAAGTCGCGGGCGCCCGCTAGTATCACTATATGTGTTCAAACCGAAATCCACAGGAACAAAGTCGCGGGCGGCAACTATCTGTTTATATAAATACGTCTGCACGTTAAAGTGTTGGTGGCCAGACAGAAATGCATGCCAGTTTAATTACTGAAAATCAAGAGGAAGAACTTTTAACTTTTCATCAACCTCATAAAGTCGAAAATTGATGATACAATAACAAACAAGCGAAAATGTTCCACATTTTCAATTTTACTCGTTCACGGACTCAATCTCGCAAATATATCTTTATTTATTTTCCTGTGGTATCGAAACGGTTCGTCGTATCTTCAGATCGTTCCAATACTTCCACATTTGTTAAATTAACGATGTAACGCAAAAAGGGGAATAAAATACACAAAACTCTTTCGATTGCGATGTGGAGTAATTGAAAAGTTTTTTCTAAACGAAATAAATGAGTGGGTAAAAGTGCGGAAGATTCAAAACGCTCTGAAAACATCTCGGTTTAAAAAAACAGTATCTCTCCTCATTAGTTAGTAGTTATAACGAGATTTTTTCGTTTTATCATCTGTTTAAAGCTTTTTGAAACTATAGTTTATGTTTAATTTCGTTTTAATTACGACTGCCGCAGAAACTTATCAAGGCTTTTTTTTCTCACGTAGTCAATTTAATTTCTCAGAGCAATCTAAAACAAGCCGCCGTTCATATACCAGTTACAGTATAAATAGCAATGTCAGGAACTGTATTGAAATAAAAAGTAATAATTCCTTCAACCAGTTCGAAATTGAAAGCCAGGATATATAATGTTTGGGTTCGATTCCTGAGGTGAATATTGTATTTTTTTTTCAACCCCTTTTAGGTTTCTGGTTTGGAATCTCCGAATCGGCATCTAAAATTGCAACTAAAGATTTATCAATTTCATCAACATTAATGTACATATACAACTGCCTAGTAATGCAACACTAATAAGTTTATACTTTTGGAATATTTTTAAAGAATGGTATCGTAAAGCCATTTTGATTACCGACGAAACCAAGATTGAGATACCATAACAATAGTGGCAACGCATATATCGTTACACCATCGATCTTACGGTGAAATATGGAATGCGGGTGATGGAGTATCTAATTAGATCCTATCGACCGAAAATAATATTTCACCTTAGAAAACAGATCCGTAACCTATCTGCCGATATGTCGATTTTTGTCTCACTTGCTCATTGTCTTGTGAGGTTTTTTTTTGTTAAGTTGCCCATAATCTCGCCTTGTGTACTATAGGGGTAAAAAAGAAATATGAATAGGAAATAGATCTCGAAAGAGTACCTACAATAATAATATAATGAATTCCTCGTGGATGGTGTTGCGAGCGGCCGCTAGTATATATGTATATCATATTCAGGCACCAGCAAATACAGAAACATACGAGGGTAAAAAAACGCTACCGAAGTTCAGAGGCGAAGAAATGCATTGCCGCCGGACTTCGGTCGCGTATTTTCAGCCTGGTGTGTTCCTACACTTAGGTTTCGAATCAAATTAATAACAATTTTATTAATATTTTGGAAAATTGATACTATACAGGCTCTAATAGTTTTCAAGAGCTACTCACCTGGTCGTCATTTTGCTGGAGATACTTTTCCAAATTAGCAGCTCATTGGAAGTGAGTGGAAGTTTCACTTCTGCTTTACTTTCTTTTCTCGCAGGAACACGCTTTTACGCACCATAGCAAACTGGATAGCGAATCCTGCAGCCTTGTGTCAGGTTCAGAACTTTATGTCCCACTTAGTACACTACAGACTAAAGTCTGCGGTTACCTCCGTACCCGAGCAGGGAGAGACCGGCACCCGCCTTGTGAGGCGATTGACCGATCACTTTGCTTTACCTTGTTAAAAGTTGGTATCGATAACTGAACTCAAAGTTCGAGTTATCGATAAGCCACATGGTCACCACTGCGTATTAATAGAATTGAAGTAAAAGCGAAAACCTACAACGCCTTTTAATTGTGAACGCAATCACCATTTACCTACCCCATCAATGTAGCTTGTTAATAAATTAAATTCATTTCAAAGGTAGGGCATAAAGTCAAACCGTATATTAAATGTGTACTTAATTAAGTTAACGCCTCACTCGACTCGATATCGGAAATATCGGAAGGGTGACCCTTTTTGATTTGATTGATTACTTCGATGTAGATTATTAGCAGCCGTCTAGATGAGAATATTCCATTAGCATTAGTGATGTGCTTACGCAGTACACTATCGATAAAAGACAAATGCAGGTTTAATACTTTCTTCAATCAGACTATTTTCGTCCACTTTTGAACATACTCCCCTAAAGTGCGCCAGCCATCCCGGCTGTGCGATCTGCCTCCTCACCCGCTAGCCTACTTTTTTTACTTTTTAAGGCTAAGGATTTCAAGTGTTAAAAAACCATACCTCAGGTTTAAACTTAAGTTTTCAGTTTCGAAACAGAAAACCACAATATGAAAAATATATCCAGGACTCCTATAATATTTGTTGCTTCAGAGGACGAACTTTTAACTATTACTTAATAGAGACTTCCATATTATCTACACATCAGAAAACACATGTTTACATTTCACCAGCATCTCGAGTAAGTAGCGTAAGTTCTTGTATTACAAGTAACAAAGTAAATAGGGATAACAGACATCGAGATTAATTCCTATCTCATAAACAAATATTTGTATGCGGTGCGTATTTTGCAGAACGCAAGCGTTATTTAAAGAGATTGTGTAACAAAACAGAAATGACGTAGGAAAAAATCATTCTCATTCCAGCTAATGGAATTATGGAATGGAATCGGTGTTGCAAGTCAGCGAAAGCCGAAAAGTATGTCACATCTCGCGAACGTCAGATTTACATTCAGAAATGTTAACTTGACTCGAGCTAGCAAAGTGATTGCTTCCACTAACGTGATTATACCTAACATTTTTATTACAATTTTTAAATATGAACGCGCATCTGATCTTTGTTACTTTACCAGAAATTGTTGTAAAATGTATTATTTATCGGTAGATCAAAAGAGGATGATAATGATTAATAATGATGATGTTCCCTGCGTAAAACACTTAATTATTTTAGTATAAACCCATTTATTTTGGATTGCTTCCCTGAATCCTTTCTTATAAATGTTTAGGTTATATATTAAAATTATTCGATTAATCGATATTTTCTATGAAAATTAATCGATAGCTCTAAGAAAATTCATCGATATTTTGTAAGAAATCAATCGATACTCGTACAACACTAAACAATATTTTAATGGTCATTTTGTTGCCCGTGCAATTTATGAGTCTTCCCCAAAATTGCTTCAGAGCCGTAGAGGCTTTGTAATCTGACCTACCCTATCTCCCGGGAGGTTTCTTCACGCCCGAATTTAAAAAGTCTAATGATCAGTATAAATTACAATACTCCGTTATCACAAGATCTGAGCTCGAAGGGAATCCATCAAGGAGGGCTTATGTTCATGTTCTCAAACTGTTGAGTAACAAGCCATGACTAATTTAATGAATATATCAAAGACGAATTCATTTGATGCATCTAGGTCAGGAGCATTTATTACGGACTCAAATGCAATAATAACATCAATCTTCATTTGGCCTATAAGATATCTATACAAAAACGAATATTATAAAGCTGAAGAGTTTATTTGTTTGTTTGAACGCGCTTAGCTCAGGAAGGACTGGTACGAATTGAAAATATATTTTTGTGATGTCCATTTGTCGAGGAAGGACTTGCTGTTGAACAAAGGCGAAAGGAGTCGCGGGCGGCGGCTTGTTTAAAAAATAGCTTTTAAGCCATTATTATATTACTAACTGAAATAATATAACGACCACTTTCGGTTGAAAGGGTGATAACGATGAACCATTATAAAAGAACAAGCAGAATATGGAAAACATGATGGGAATTGGGCACATCGCTTAAAGGATCAGAATTAAGAAAAACTAGATTCTTAATAACTATCTGCTTTAAGTGTTCGAATAACAAAACTAAACGTTAATATAATATCACTCTGATATAAATGACCAAAGCTACGGCCATTTACGAACCAATACTCCTTCTAACTTTCCTCCATTTCGTTCAAACGAACTGAAGCATTCTCGAGACTGAAATATTCAAGCACGCAGTGCAGAAATCGATGCACTTTGTCTTGGAAAACCAATAGAAATTATTTATTTTAGATACATCGGAGAATTCAGTACGAAGAACAGAAAATGTATTGAATCAAGGACCTCTCGTTTTCTGACGCAATTGAACATCAAACAGTTAATGTTTTATGGTATTTGTATTATTGTAAATGTAAATTGCCTAACCCCAAAATAAGCTCGAAGCTTGTACTATGGAAGCTAGCGAACGAATAGACATACTAAATACTTTCATAAACATCCATGACTCGAGTACAAATGCCGATGTTCATAGCACAAACATTTGCCTCTAGCAGGATTCCAACCCGCGACCCCTTGTTTTGTAGCCAGGGTCTCTGACCACTAGACTAACGGGCCCGTAAAAAAAATTGCGATACAAAATTCAGTAAAGCCCTGTATAGCCTCGGTTACTTTATTAAGCGCCGGTTTGCCTCTTCTTAGATGATTTATTTTTAGATTTGACGACCTGCTTGGTCAGAGACCCTGGTTATAGAAACCAAAGGCCGTGGGTTCGAATCCCGCTAGGGGCAAATGTTTGTGAGATGAACATCGACTTTTGTACTCGAGCTATGGATGTTATAAAAAGTATTTTAGTATGTCTATCCGTCCCCCAGCATCCATAGTACAAGCTTCGAGCTTAGTTTGAGGATAGGCAATTGGTATATCCAAGGCATTTATTATTATTTATTATATCTAACAGAGTCATAATAATTATTAGGGCATTACTCTCTACGAAAAGTAATGCCCTTTACACAAAACAAAAGAGAAGCCTGTAATTTTTCTAGATTAAGTTTGAGAATCACGCTCAAAGAGAAAAATATCGAGGCCATTCAAAGAATTAATGCCCTAACAGAAGGAATGTTAATTCGGCCATTACATTCCCGGGTCTGTCTGATCACTGTTTGATTGCGTTTGTAACGTTTTGATCTCGAGATATCTCTATTTAAACTCTCCTTTACCACTCTTTATTGGACTGAGATCAAATGGTTGTGATGCACTCATTATTAGCTGTTTAGTGTGGAAGGCACATTAGGCGTCGGATCACAAATAGATATTTGAATGAGACTGGTTCTTTCACTCGGTTGGTGTTGTGCAAGCAATAGGCTTCAATAGCTCGAATTTCGTGACAGTTAACTTACTTACAACCTTGCAAGCAACTTAATGGAACTAAAAGAGCCTTAATAAAGTTGTTGAGTTTGAGTTTTCAGTTCAAGAGAAAATGAGCCTAAATCCTTTAAAAATATGGTTTGGAAAGCGTGTTGCGACCGTGTGATAGCTTCTCCCAGACAAAACTGAATTCAAGATGGACTTTGCGTGGTTTCCATGTTTCAATATTAACGGTGAGGTCGCAAAATCTTAACTAAAAAACATTAATGCACTTACATATTTCATCACTGTTAAATAACACGCTTCACCACCTTCAGTTAAATAAACAATATATAATGTTTAAATACAAGTAACAATCTGTATACCTAGACGTTGTATGGAGGCGAAAGTTTGCCAATTATAAGTTCAGTAGTCGGAAGTCTGAATTCGTATTAATACCATCGGCACAGAATTTACATTGTAGATTCTCAAGTCTTCCTCTAGTACGTTATTTATGGGTCTAGGTATTAGATATAATTACGTAAAATTAATTAATGCATTTAAGAATAAGTAAACTTCCTCTTCGAATAGAGTTATACTTAAAAGTCTTGGATTGAAAACCAAAACCTTTCTGGATTCGACTGACGAGCTATGTTTTTGTATCAACCTTACTGGTAGAATCTATGACCACAAAATGTTTTGGCTGTTTTCCAGTAGGTATTCATGTGGGAGCCAATCTAATTAAAACCAAAAACTCAAATGGAATATCAGATGTACGAAACATTTAATTATGGCGCTTCCTCGTAATGTATTTCATAATTGAATGGGCAACAGTTTGATTGCAGACCTGTTAAATATTAAATGAAATTACTAAAAATTAAAGTGAGACTGATAGTTATTATTATTACTAGCAGCGACCCGCGATTCCGTCCGCGTGGATTTCGATTTCCGCACACAGTGTTATATTATAGCTTAGAGCCTTCCTCGACAAATGGACTATCCAACACAAAAATATTTTTTCAATTCCAACCAGTAGTTCCCGAGATTAACGTGTTCAAACAAACAAGAAAACTCAACAATTTGAAGATAATATTAAGTAACTGAAACCATTATAAAGTCTTGCCGGAATCTTGTGAAAAAGCGAATGCAGAATTCTCCATTCATTATCTTAATATGGTGTCTCTAAGAAGAATATTCAAGTGCAATAAAATAAATTATACCCTGACTAATTGCTTTAATCAAGACAGATTTATGAAATATTCGCATTTTTCAAGAACTCTGTAGCCATTTCGCGCCACAACGCGCCTTAATGGCCGACCCATTTAAATAAATGTTAAGATACTTAAGTATGTAGGTAGATATATTATGATGTCAAAGTAAAAGTCAAAGTATGTATGTATGGTTTCAGAGCCAAAAATGTTATATTAAAACGAAAAACCTAGTTATAACACTAACTTTTGCCTTTTGATTTGCCTGCGTTTTGTACACTCTTAAGGAAAAGAGGTAGAACTTTGTGGAAATTCCACTCGAATGAGGCGCTCGTCTGGGGAAGTTATCCACCAGCTCGTAACTGTTTCTGGTGGTGCGTAAGGTTGCCAGAGCTCAGTGAGGGAGGGTATGGGGTTTTTAAAGGCAGGCAACGCATTTGCGTCTCTTGTACGGTTGTTGATGTCCATGGGAAGCGGTTATCACTTACCATCAGGTGACTATTTATTTGTTTGCCTCCCTGTTACATATAAAAACACAAGTACACAAGTACTGATACAACAATATAATTAACATAATTCTGCTAACTTATTTTGTAAGCGATTTGGAAGTAAGGGGTGCGTCACCATTGGCGACACGGAGTAACTAAAGTCATTGTTGAAGACATTTTGACAAGGAAAAGTTCTGATCCGGTAAGTAATTCGAGTGGCGTTTCGACAGACATCGGAATAATGGTGTTCAAATTGATTGACTGAACTAAACGAGAGGATTAGTTAGTATCGGGAGCGGCGGCTGCCAATCTAAGTTTTTTTAGGTGGGATTTCACTTGGATTTCTCTCAGTTGTTTCGTTTTTACAGCTTAAGTTTTCTTAATTTAAAAGATTACGAGTAGTGCTTAGAACACGTGATTAAAAATTAATTTTAAACCCAAAAGTTTAAAATTATAGCCAAAAATAAAACGAAAATCATTGTAAAATAATTACATGTTTTTTCATTTAACTACATGTTTTCATTACACCCGGAAATGTAGTCGTTGTCATATTTTAATTCAAATTCAAGGCGTAATTACTATGATTTCATTTCATCTTGAGGCCTCCGCCATTATATTATGAATCACCTCATATGTACTAATGACTCTCTCGTATCGTAATTTTTTTTCGAGTATAATTTTTTTCGAATATTATAAGATTACTAGCGGCTGCCCGCGACTCCGTCCGCGTGGATTTCGATTTCCAACAACCTATGTGTTATTCTGATGTATATAAGCTATATTGTGGTAAAGTTTCATTCAAATCCATTCAGTAGTTTTTACGTGAAAGAGTAACAAACATCCATACATCCAAACATCCACACATACAAACTTTCGCCTTTATAATAGTAGTAGATTTAACAAACATAAAATACACTGGTAAAAATATTGATGTAGAATAAAATTAACAATGGGAAAATGACCCATTTTGAGAAAATAACTTAGTTGCAAGATACTTTAATGTTCAAAGAAAATTATCTTAACTATCGTCATTTTACCTATTAGGTAGGTATGTATTCGAAAAGAAAGACAGCTGCTTTTCTTCACCTCAACTTTTTGGAGGTACTTCTCGTTTTATCAAAACAAAGTTTAGGTCAAAAGTTTCTTACAATGTAGTTTCCTAGTCAATTCCTTGGTCACAATTTATCTTGGGAAGTTTTAGGGGTTTGTACTAAAATCAATGTTTCCATACGAAACGATCATTAATTTGCTTTGAACATTCAGCACCTTAATTAGAACGAACAAGTTAGTTTGAAGCTTTTAATTTAATGTTCTGTTGAGCCCACATAATGTTCTGTGGTTAACCAATCACGCAATTAAACTCCTTGCTGAGTTTTAACTCTACTTACTTGGTATAATACAAAGTCGCTTCCCGTCTCATGAATACTAACTTAAAATACCTACTCAACAGATTTAAATTGCTGTTTTTAAAAGATTAAAGCCATGTTCAATATTATATTCGTAGTAACAGTTAAAATACTTCTTGGTATAGTTTAAAAACTTCTAACACTTTTGTGGAAAAATATCTCTAACAATCCAAATGAATAGAAATAAATAAATATCAACCCTATTTCTTTATGATTGGAACCAGCTGAACAACATTATGAAAACACATCGTTTTCGAGTAAAACATAATTATTTAATAGTAATCTAACTAGTGAAATAACATAATAATATATAAACGTAGCTTCTTGCATGATTTACCTACAAATACCTTGGTATATTATTGTAGGTACTCTTTCGAGATCACGGGTCCACAGGGACCCGGTCCTTTGAAGCGTGCGTGGGGCCGAAGAGATTTTTAGGGTTCCGTAGCCAAAATGGCAAAAAAACGGAACCCTTATAGATTCGTCATGTCTGTCTGTCTGTCTGTCTGTCTGTCTGTCTGTCTGTCTGTCCGCCAGTCTGTCACAGCCACTTTTTTCCGAAACTATAAGGACTATACTATTGAAACTTGGTGAGTAGATGTATTCTGTGAACCGCAACAAGGTTTTCACACGAAAATAGAAAAAAAAATAAAAAATGGGGGGTCCTCATAGTTAGAACTGAAACTAAAAATATTTTTTTTTCATTGAACATATACGTGTGGGGTATCTATGGATAGGTCTTTAAAAATTATATTAAGGTTTGTAACATAACTTTTTTCTAAAGTGAATACTTTGCGTGACAGACTCTTCCAAAGTGGAAAAAAGTGTGTCCCCCCCCCTCTAACTTCTAAAGTAAGAGGATGATAAATCTGAAATAAATATATAATGTACATTACCATAAAAACTACCAACGAAAATTGGTTCGAACGAAATCTATTCAGTAGTTTCTTTAATACGTCAAAAATAGAATTTGTACGGAACCCTCAGTGCGGGAGTCCGACTCGCACTTGGCCAATTTTTTTATTATTATAAGTAGACTGTTGAAGTCTTGGCAGTTGGTATTGGCATTGATTAATAATGAAAATTCACATCCGAGAGAAACATCAATAAGCCGTGTTCCAAAGACTAGCACATTGTTGCAAAGAATGCGTATAAAATTAGACTAAGATACCCCTGGAATAGCTAAAGCGGAAGCTCACAAAGCATTTCTTATTCTAAGAAAGCAGAAAAATACTCGAGGTTCTTTCATTATGCACGAATAGTTCCGTCTATCCATAATTGAATTGCCCGGGCAATGCATCAGTGCCTCCATGAATAATTACCTTCTGTCCTAATTACTCATTGGGTATTCGGGGGCCTTGAGACCAGATCGATATCTTAAAAGTTTTATTGTTTCCGTTGACAAAATGATATGAGGGAGACGCGAGTTTGAACGTTAAAGGCGATGTTGTAAGCTTCGTCGGTTCATAAGTAGATCTCACACATGTCGACGGTACAGTGAGGTGAATTGGATTTCCGGTTTTTATTTAAAGAAAGTTTAAGGCTGATTCTACACTAATCATTATTTATAAAAATACTACAAACTTAATAACACCAATATTCCGTAGTCTGTTGCAAAATTGTTGGTCCTGCGCTTGATCTTTCTACGGTCATGTAAAATGGTTTGACGAGGCATGATTGTAAAGAACTTGAATGTTACTACTGTTAACGATAGACAGTTAAATGAACTCATTTTGTTACATCGTGCATTACTTAGTTAAAACAAACCAAAAGTTTTTGGGAAATGGCGTAGACAAACGTATTTAACGGTGACAAAAAACAGACTTCACTATAATGTTTCATCAGACATAAATCTCATAAAAAAATACACAATAAAATCCAACACAATTTCATTTGAATGTATTAAAAGACTTATCTTATCCGTCCTTCCCGTTCCACGACTATCAACGATGTAGTTAATAGCCGCTTCGCCACATTATTGTTGATAATTAGACGGTGAAGTTGGATAGCTAGTTATCGGCTGTAAGCACCAGTTAATGGATTGTTAGAACATTTCATTGACGGGAACCAACTGCGCTTTGTTATTTGTATGTGTATAATTTGGACGAGTTGATAGCTGTGTTTTGTCGGTAATCATTAATTGAATACTACAAGTTAGTGTGGTAAAATAATAATAATGATGCAACATAATCTTGTTTATTAAATAAGGTACTAGGTGTTTTATTTTAAGTTCGCAAGTGTTTTGAACTTTTATTTTGCTAACCAATTTGAAAAACTTAATCGTTAGGTTAAACTCGCTTTTCAGTCTACTATAGGGATACCTTTGATCGCTAACCAGTTAGAACCTAACTAATCATAAATAGCCCACGGATTAGTAAAAAAAAGTAAAGAGATTGTGTCATTGTGATAGGTGAATTTTTTCACGAATCAAAATTTGATATAATGCCGTCGTGTTTTGTTGAACGGTGTAAAAATAATACAACACTACAAAAAGTGACAAGGAAGTACTCATTACATTATTTTCTGTTCTTTTCATAACGTCTGTACACGTCATTTGACGTAGCGTAACGCACAAATGCAGCAAGCAAAATTTTGTGGCTGCACTTTTCAGTACCGTGGTGCAGAGTCCCTACTTTTTTACTACATTAGGCTAACGAAGTCCTTACTTTATAATTTACGACTTTGTTCATGAACACTAATTCAACTAGTGCGACGATCGAACTTTAGACCGCAGACGCAGCGAAAACCAAGTCATGAATCAAATTAAATTCATGTTTAATCACACAGAACTAATGTCTTGTAAGTATTCAGCTAAAACCGCAAAATGACCTCTTAGCTTTGAGGTCCGGGCGAATTCTGCTAATTAGTGGAATCCTTCCACGTCGTTTGCTTACTAACTGACCTTAATTAAAGGGATTTACTCACAATACTAAACTGTCTTGAAGTTATATTGATGGCCTCTAAAGGGCTGTGATAAAAGGCACCTTTTTTCTTGTTTTGAAACTAAGAAAATACTTTTTCTTTAAGTGTTTTATGTGCGTATGTCCTGAGAGACCGGCTTTTCTTAAAGTACCTTCCTATCCTCAATAAATATCCTGTCAAAGTTTGTCACAGATATGATATGATATTGTATCACTGATGTATAATTCATATTAATGAACTTTGTCATGTGACTCTTTTTCATGACGATAGAGAGATCACATAAAGGAAGGTTCCCTTATTGCAAATTAAACTAATAAGTAGGTAGGTATGACATAATTTTATTTATTCCTAGCATATTTTTTTTTAACTAAAGTTAATAAGCTTAAGATATATTTTATGAATTTGTTTGATTCTCAATATGTATTTATTTTCTTTTTAGTATTTTATTATGGTTTCTACTTAAACCTTTATAAAGGAACTTGTAAAGAATAATATTTTCTTATAAGGGCCTCTTCCGCGAAGTCCAATAGAGGCAATTTAACCAAGATTAAATTCTTGAAAGAAAAGATATCGATCTACATCAGTACATTTCTAATTCTATGGTATTAGCGGCCCCTTTGGCCAAGTCTATTGATGCGGCCGGCGACCTCAAAGTGGAGCTGTCATTTAACTGCCAATTTAGACGTCAATATGCAGTAAAATAGTTCGTTTAAGCGAAGTGCCTTGATGACCATTAAGCTAGCTAATAATAGTTGAAATACTTGGCGCGATTTCGTTGTCCAGGATTCACTTTCCGGGTAGGGTAAAAATATTTTCCTATTTTGGATCATATTATGTGTTATTGAGGACATAAAATTATATAATTTATTCGGCACTCACATGAAATTACTGCCGGTTTAATCAGACAAAAAAAACTTAATATAGACGGACGAACGGATCTTTTTCTAGAGCTTAGGAGTGAGCGCATCATACGATATTTACTCATAGCATCATATCGCAACATCAGTAATGTCGGCAGTTTGCTAAGCCTCCACACCTAAACTCGCTTACTTTTAAGTATCGCTAACAGTGCTATCACTTAACGCAGCGTTTGCACTCACTCGGACTTTCAATCACAGATCGTCATATTAGAGAAATGTTTTGTTATAACTTGCAACAAAAAATGTTTTTGCACTAAGCATTCAAAATTGGGAGCACCAATCATTGCTCCAAAGATATCTTCCCAAAGGATCCTGTCGCTAACATCAGTAATGTCCTCTAAGCCTAGGCCAGGCAGTTTGCTAAGCCTCCATCAATGGACCCCGCTCAGTCCTAAGCTTACAGCCACTTTAAACAGTGCTATCAATTATAACTGGATTTGCACCAATGAGATTTCACTCACCGAGTGTATTAGAGAAATAGTATAGTAAAGTTGCCAAAAAAAAGGTATCTACACAAAGCATTCAAAATTGCAAGCGTTATGTTTATATGTGGATACAATCATAGTACCTACTTACCTATCATGCTGATGCTCTGTACCATTATCTTCTACCACAACTTTGCAGCGAGCACCAATCATTTCTCTAAAGATATGTTCCCAAAGCGTCATGTCGCCATTTAAAGATTCAAGCTTGATCTTTCCCTGTGTCATATAGGTACAATCGGAGTACTTACCTATCATGCCGATGATCTGTACCATTATCTTCTACTACAACTTTGGAGCGAGCACCAATTTTATTGCTCTATAGACTTCCTATGATTATCTTCAGTAAATAATGTCCTTTAGGCTTGGCCCGACAGTTTGCTAAGCCACTATCACTGGCCCTCGCTTGCTCCTAAGCCTTTGCACAGTGCTATTAATTATCGCCGGATTTGCACCAATCAGAGCTCTCACTCACCGAGCGTAGGTATGAGAGAAATAGTATGGTAAAGTTGCCAAAACAAAAGGTATCTACACAAAGCATTTAAAATTGTAAGCGTTATGTTTCTATCTGGGTACAATCAGGGTACCTACTTGCCTGTCATGCTGATGCTTTTTACCATTATCATCTATCAGAACTTTGGAGCGAGCACCAATCATTGCACTAAAGACGATATGTTCCCATAGCGTCACATGTCGCCATTTAAAGATTCAAGCTTGATATTTCCCTGTGACATCTAGGTACAATCGGAGTACTTACCTATCACGGCTGATGCTCTGTACCATTATCTTCTACTACAACTTTGGAGCGAGCATCAAGATATGTTCCCAAAGCGTCATGTCGCTATCTCCAGTAAATAATGTCCTATAAGCCAAGTCGGCAGTTTGCTAAGCCACTATCACTGACCCTCGCTTGCTCCTAAGCCTTTGCACAGTGCTATCAATTATCGCCGGATTTGCACCAATCAGACATTTCGCTCACTGAGTGTATGAGAGAAATAATTTGATAAAATTTACAAAGAAATAGTATCCTCATTATGTATTTAAAATTGTAAGCTTTATGTTTCTATCGAGGTACAATTGAACCTGTCATGCTGATGCTCTTTACCGTTATCTTCTACCACAACTTTGGAGCGAGCGCCAATCATTGATCTAAATATAGGTATGTTTCCAAAGCGTCATGCCGCTATCTCTAGTAAATAATGTCCTCTAAGCCAAGTCGGCAGTTTGCTAAGCCACTATCATTGACCGTCGCTTGCTCCTAAGCCTTTATACAGTGCTATCAATTATCGCCGGCTTTACACCAATCAGAGCTCTCACTCACCGAGCGTATTAAAGCAATAGTTGTGTGAAATCTTACCCAATTTGTAGTAAAAACATGCTTGCACTACTTGCTTGCTTTCCCGTCATGAATATCAAAACTTTTTTTCTTTTTTTATCAAAAAATAAACACAAGTAGGTAGGTATTTATCGTTTTATTTAAAGCCGTTATGCCTGTTGTATTCGAGATACCTAACACCACATTTACATTTACATTTTTAGTGCTAAGTTTAAATAAAAGCTACATTTTGATATTCACAAATTTATTAATAAAAAAGTCCATGGTCTTTTAGTATGATAGATCTTGTAGTCATTAGGGAATAATATGGATTCTAGTGAGATTCGAAGTACTTAGGTATCGAACCCGCGGCTCTCAGTTGCGGCTGTAGTCCGAGAATAAAAGAATGCACAGAAATATTCCCGATTTTGTGACAAACCCAATAATTGTCGACAAATATTAATCGTATTTCAGAATGATATGAAATTCCTGCATAATTCACATTCAAATAAATGTGTTATGTGAGGTTTAAAACCACAAAAGCCAAAAACAAAATTAACTCGCGAAACTATTCGAAAACTATGACGCATCTAGAACCGCAGTCTGAATATTATAATGCTACCGAAAGCATTTTAATACTGTTTACAGCAAAAGTAAGGTGGGGTGGGAGTAAACAAAGTCAAGCGTTTGTATTGTACTTACTACATTTAAAGCGCATTGCAGTATTTACAGATTTTAAATTAAAAAAATAGTAGTTAGGTAGGTATCTAAGTAGGCAGGTCAAGTACAGAAACCCTTACTCAATGTTTTTATCTTGCAACGGTCGAAAGTTGTCCTACATCTGTTTTTACTAAGTTTTGAACACTAGTCACTAATACATCATCATCATCATCAACCATTTATTAATCATCATCATCAGCTCATTACTGGGGGCCTTTCGCAAGATCTGACTTTAACCACCACGCGTGCCCAGTCCGGGTTGGTGATGACAACTGCTACCTAATACAGCCGTTATTCGATCCTGGTCAGACTTGCAGTCTCTCCCTATTCACTCAGTAAGCATTGTTATTATTCTTAGACTATTTTATAATATTCTATTAAGATGCTTAGTGGACGAAACCCTCATTCCAAGTAACGCTTAGCGAGTGCCTGCGTATGTATGGCAAAGTTAAACAACTTTGGCAAAGGCCGGTCATCGGATGGGAGACCTTAAATTTTCTACTTGCCTTCTTTCGTGCTCAGGAAGGCACGTTAAGCCATTGTTCCTGGGCTAGATTTTGACGGTGGCGTCAGATTGCTGCCCCACTGGATTATGAGAGTGAGGGAATAGGGAGTGCACCTTTGCTTGCGCTCTCACTTGTGGCATTAGGTAAAACATAGATTTAAATCGTCACTATAATAATACCCTGCGTACCAGGCAGATCGTATGATCTGCCGCAATGGTCGAAAAAAGGCTGGAGGAATCATTCACTATTCTTAGAACAGTTAATAATGTTTTAGTCCGATACTTAGCAGGCTAAACCTCCATTACTAGTGACGTGCAACTGAAGCCACAAGCGGACAGTTCCGCCGCCCACAGAGCGCCACACCGTCGCAATTAACCAGTGATTTATCTACATCAGAACGCCAACAATACCGCTTCATTTGTATTTAATTAATTTGTTCATGAACAATAATTTAACTAGTGCGACGATCGAACTTTAGACCCCAGACGCGAAAACCAAGTCATGAATCAAATTAAATTCGTGTTTAATCACACAGAACTAATGTCTTGTAAGTATTCAGCTAAAACCGCAAAATGACCTCTTAGCTTTGAGGTCCGGGCGAATTCTGCTAATTAGTGAAATCCTTCCACGTCGTTTGCTTACTAACTGACCTTAATTAAAGGGATTTACTCACAATACTAAACTGTCTTGAAGTTATATTGATGGCCTCTAAAGGGCTGTGATAAAAGGCACCTTTTTTCTTGTTTTGAAACTAAGAAAATACTTTTTCTTTAAGTGTTTTATGTGCGTATGTCCTGGGAGACCGGGTTTTCTTAAAGTACCTACCTATCCTCAATAAATATCCTGTCAAAGTTTGTCACAGATATGATATTGTATCAATGATTTTTAATACTTAGGTATTAACCTTTTGAACGCCACGGTCGGCACTGGACGACAAATGAAAAAGTGCCCAACACGCCACCGTCGTGTATGGCCGACGAGAAAACGACATTTCTAAAACACAAAATAAACATACTAAATCAACTTTTCTGTGTTTCTTTTTCCTATTATTTAAAAGTACTTTAATGATGTATTGTAAAATGGCACGAAGATATATCCATCAGTTACATTTCACTAGCAAAAATTATCACTAAATATTGCTAACCATAATGGTGTTCTCCTCACGCCACAGTCGGCAAGACACGACAGCTAGTGATGGGTAAGTTAGGTAAATTAAATTTTGAATTTATGAAATATTTTATTGAAAGCAGCTTACTACTACATCGATAATTATTTTTTAATAGCAACTATTTGTATCTGAATATTCTTAATGCGTAATATTTATGAAATTATTGAAAAATGATTACTATTTATATCTATCGATCGATAGTTAACTGTTCACTCTCGCGCATCCCTACGGAACAGCGCATAGACAGTTACCTGTACGCCACAGTCGGGAAGACACGTCAAGCGGTGACGTCATTAGTGCTACGGGAGACTGCTAGTGATGTCCTATCCTATTATAATTTATAACGGGGAGTGTAATATGAATAAAAATGGATAGCAGTCAAATGACTACCGAAGAACTCCTTCGTGTGTTAGGAAGTGTAGAAGAGGATGATGAATAAAACTTTCCAGATCTGAACGCTTTTGTTTCATTGGGTTACCAAAATACCGACTTATATTAGAAATTTCATTAAGTGCGCGAAGGCACTTTTGAGCTCCTAGATTGAACTACTGTTCTAAACAAATGAAATTAAAAAAAATAGAATGTTATCTCTTAAAAATAGTCGAATAGTTCGTAGCGGCCTCTGATTTTTTAGATGTCATTGATTTTACTTAGAAATTATTCTAAACCAAAAAACGTCGAAAATCGCTTTAAGATCGCTGTGAATCTCACCTATACGATAATATTATTGAACAAAATTTATACCAGAATAATTGTTACTTCATAATATTTTATAATGAATTTATTATCTTATTTCGATAAAAACTATAAATACAACTGCAAAATTACTACAAAATATGTGCCGGCCGTCCGAACTCGGCTTTTTCTCGCAGAGTGAAAATTTGTTATACTAAGCATGAATTTATTATCCTATTTCCATAAAAACGATAAATACAACTGGAAAATTACTATAAAATGTGAAAAGGGGCATTTTACGCAAAAATCATGATCGAGATGTAACAGGCCTCTTTAAGTAAAAACGGAGAAAATCAACTAAAGCTAAGTAATTAATTCGTACTCCTAATAGACAACCCTTTCTTTACCTTGTTGTTTATAATTTATAATAATAATTATAAGTTTACTTGAAATGTCACATCATTACCTCGCACGCAAGAAAGCTGTCAAAGGTCGTGCCAACCACGCCAGAGTCGGGTCTTCCCGACAGCGAATGCCTACACGAACGAGATTAGTGATGTATCTTATTATTACCTGATTTATTCGTTTGTAGTTCTAATGTCTACTTTTACTTTGTATAGAATTTTGTAACTGCTGTTAAATAATACGAAATCAAAAAAATATATTTAATTTCAAAAATATGTGACGAATAGCAGAGATTAAATCGGTTATTGACAACTTATCGATAACATCGTTGGCATTCCTATTTTATTTGTAGGTATTTGCTCTGAATTTATGGCTTGGCGTGGGAAGGGTGCCGATGCGTTTGACAACTGGCGTTCATAAGGTTAATGAACTTTGTCATGTGACTCATGTTTTTCAGTTATGATAGAGAGATCACAAAAAGGTAGGATCCCTTATTGCACATGAAATTAATAAGTATGAAATATTTTATTTTATTCGTAGCATAATTTTTTTTACCAAAGTTAATAAGCTTAAGATTTTATGAATTCGTTTGATTCTGAATATGTATTTATTTTCTTTTGAGTATTTTATTATGGCTTCTACTTAAACCTTCATAAAGGAACTTGTAAAGAATAATATTTTCTTACAAGGGCCTCTTCCGCGAAGTCCAATCGAGGCAATTTAACCAAGATTAAATTCTTGAAAGAAAAGATATCGATCTACATCAGTACATTTCTAATTCTATGGTATTAGCGGCCCCTTTGGCCGAGTCTATTGATGCGGCCGGCGACCTCAAAGTGGAGCTGTCATTTAACTGCCAATTTAGACGTCAATATGCAGTAAAATAGTTCGTTTAAGCGAAGTGCCTTGATGGCCATCGAGCTGACTAATAAAGGTTTAAATACTAGGTGCGATTTCATGGACCAGGATCAAATTTCCGGGAAGGGCAAACATAATTTTACTATTTTGGATCATATGTCATCAAACACAGATCGTCATATTTGAGAAATGTTTTGTTAAAACTTACAAATGCTATCCGCACAAATCATTTAAAATTGTTTTATGTTTCGCCTACGACAACTAGATACAATTAGAGTACTTGCCTGTTATGCTGATGATCTCTACTACATCTTTAGAGCGAGCACCAAGATATTATGTTCCCAAACCGTCATGTCGCTATCTCCAGTAAATAATGTCCTATAAGCCAAGTCGGCAGTTTGCTAAGCCACTATCACTGACCCTCGCTTGCTCCTAAGCCTTTGCACAGTGCTATCAATTATCGCCGGATTTGCACCAATCAGACATTTCGCTCACTGAGTGTATTAGAGAAATAATTTGATAAAATTTACAAAGAAATAGTATCCTCATTATGTATTTAAAATTGTAAGCTTTATGTTTCTATCGAGGTACAATTGAACCTGTCATGCTGATGCTCTTTACCGTTATCTTCTACCACAACTTTGGAGCGAGCGCCAATCATTGATCTAAATATAGGTATGTTTCCAAAGCGTCATGCCGCTATCTTCAGTAAATAATGTCCTCTAAGCCTGGATTCGGCAGTTTGCTAAGCCACTATCACTGGCCCTCGCTTGCTCCTAAGCCTTTATACAGTGCTATCAATTATCGCCGGATTTGCACCAATCAGAGCTCTCACTCACCGAGCGTATTAAAGCAATAGTTATGTGAAGTCTTACCACTATTTCACGTAAAAACTTCATGCTTTTCCGTCATAATTACCTACCACAACTTTTTCTTTTCTTATCAAAAAATAAACACAAGTAGTTATCGTTTTATTTAAAGCCGTTATGCCTGTTGTATTCGGGATAACACCAATTCTAGGAGTTCATTTATTTAATGAAAGCTACATTGTGTTATTCATAAATTAATTAATAAAAAAAAAGTCCATGGACTTTTAGCATGACAGATCTTGTAGTCAATATGGAATAATATGGATTCTGGGGATTTCTATTCAATGGGAAACAGATGTAAATATTTGATTCATAAAAATGCCGATGTTCATCACACAATCATTTGTCCCTAGCGAGATTCGACGTTTCGAACCCGCGACTCTCAGTTGCGGCCGTGGTCCGAGAATAAAAGAATGCACAGATATATTCCCGATTTTGTGACAAACCCAATAATTGTCGACAAATATTCATCGTTACTTCAGAATGATATGAAATGCCTGCATAATTCACATTCAAATAAATGTGTTATGTGAGGTTTAAAACCACAAAAGCCAAAAACAAAATAAACTCGCGAAACTATTCGCAAACTATGGCGCATCTAGAACCGCAGTCTGAATATTATAATGCTACCAAAAGCATTTAAATACTGTTTACAGCAAAAGCAAAGCGGGCGGGGGGGGGGGAGTAAACAAACCCAAGCGTTTGTTATTGTACCTAGCCTATGTACTCAAAAGCGCACTGCGTTCTGCTGATTGTAAGATCGGCCGCCATGGTCGAAAAACTGCCGGAGGGATATCATTAATTGTTCTTAGAACAGTTAATAATGTTTTAGTCAGATACTTAGCAGGCTAAACCTCCATTACTAGTGACGTGCAACTGAAGCCACAAGCGGACAGTTCCGCCGCCCACAGAGCGCCACACCGTCGCAATTAACTAGTGATTTATCTACATCAGAACGCCAACAATACCGCTTCATTTGTATTTAATTAATGGCCGACATGTACCGAAACATTCATAATGTTAAATGCGGCGGTTTCGAATTAATCCCTTCGATTGAATGCTCGGAATATTTCGGCTTTTTGAATTTATTTCGTGCGTTTCGTAGTGACACATCACTAGGGAACATTCCTAAATACCTACCTACGTTATGCAGTCTTTTTTAGAGCAGGAATGCGAGCTGCAGGAAGGAGAACTCCCGGTGCATTAAAGTAGGACAATTGGAGACGTGTTCCAGGGCCTGTGTATAGCCTGTGTATACTATAGATACTACCTAACCCCCTAGATACCTTCTCACTGGCCAGTGGTGGCCGCGGGCAAAAAACTATTCTGTGGGCATGGGGAGAACTTGCACCTCGGTCCCGTTAAAACCTGTAATGAGAACTCATAAGCGGAGTAGGTACCTACCTACCTGCGTCTTAGTCTTATGACTGCCTCTGCTACAAATGTATGTAGGTACCTACCATGGTACCTACCTAGCGACCAGCGCAGCGTCTCATCTGCTCGGGCTCGCTTGAGAATCTTCTTTTAAATTGTCACCCACATTTTCATGGCACAAAACACTTCATTCTAGACGATCAAAACAGCCGTTAACATCTTATATCACTCGATTCCAAGCTGAAGCTATTTTATTCATTTCTATCGCCTCACCATCTCCACCACAATAAGACACCAATAAATCAATCTCGTAAATCTAGAATGATAATGGCGTTCATATATTTTTTTAATCGGTTACCGTTCTTCCGTTTTAGTACATATTAGTACTTAAATGCAACGCGAACGACATACTTCAAATCTCATGATGTAAATATTTTGACTGGTAGCGCCATCTATTGGTAAAGTACTGCGATAAGTAAATCTAGTCACTTGGTTGACATTTTAGTGCTTTTTGTACGTACCAGATTCGCTAGATGTCGCTAAAATGCTGTCGATTTTTATTTTATGATGGTTTGCAACCAAAAAAATTAATAGGTAAATTCAATTTATAAACACTTAAAAATATTATAGTCTTAAAATATAACATAGAATGTAAAATTATATTCAGTCTACAATGAAAACAGACTAACCAAAAAATGCATTCCAGTCTCACATTTGATTGGTCGATCGGCCGCACCGAAATCAATACGACCAATCAACAGTGTTTGTATGTGGCATTTCTAATGTCAAAACTGAGCACAAACCAGTGCGACAAACGAAAACAAGCCGTAAAATAACTTCGTGCGGATCTCGTGTCTCTGTCTACTGTGCAAGTTCACGATAACAAAGTGTATTTTCATGTGTAGTGCATTGTAAAATGACATAAATAATTGTGATTAGTGAGAATATTTTGTGGTGCAAACGTAAACAAATTCATTTGGAACATCGTGGAAAGCGATATGATACTCTCCTTAGCAGTGTTCTAAGATTGTGGTCATATCGTCAAGTTTCATAATAGTGTCGTTTGATAAAAATTGTGATGGCTTCGAAACCAGCTAATCAGAAAAGGAGGTAAGTTGATACATTTTTATTGGTGCATCATAACCTCTAGTCCTTCCATAGGTTCAGTCAAAAGTTTAAAATTAAGCTTATAACTAGGGTTTTCCAATTTTCCTGTTTACACTCTTGGTTGCTTTGGACCCTGAACCACAACTTTCTCTTTGGTTATGCGTTTATGAAGATTTTACAGCACCTTTTAGTTAAATTTTAACCATCTAGAGAGGATTATTCCCACCTGGTGGGAATTACCAAAATTGCACCGTCTGTTTCTATAAATATCTACATCTATATCAAGCATCTACATAATTAAAGGTACATTCATTACCAAAATCAGACATTTATATTTTGTATTTCTTTTGTGAGCTTCTACTTATGAACAGTAAATTGAGTTAGTTCAATTAGGAGACTTACACAAATGTCAATAACCTTCAAGCAACATAACCCTGCCCCATACATTGTAATGTTGGCTGCAATAGTTTTAAGTTGTGTGCCAGATATATCACACCAATCAAATTGGTTTAAACTAGGTTACTGAACAATTTATTATAGTGTGTCCACACTGATGCTCTAAATAGGTAGTTAAGTTTAAGTGGAAACTGAAACTTACTGAAATATAGCTTTTAGGTACGTCTTCATAGAAACAGGAGTAAAGTATCAGCCTATTATTTTCCCACATTATGTTAACGTTACAAAGATAGGTTTTGCCTTTATCACCACGCTTGCCAAATGCGAGTTCATGGGCGTAGCCACACTGGGGCAAGCTGGGGCACTTGCCCCACCCTGGGCCCTGGGCCCTGGCTCTGACCTATAAGGTGTCTGATTAAACAATGTTTTTTTTTACTAACTCTAACTAACAACAATAGTGCAGGCAATGAAGCATTTTGGGTCCGAATTTTTTTACTGTGAACCGATTTGCATGAAATTTTGGAATTAGTTTCATTGTACCCTTAAATTCAAAAGTGAAAATGATTTGAACGCCGCAACTACCCCTGAAGTGGTTGCCACCCCATCTCGGGGGTGAGTATTTTTTTTTTAAGATAACCTCGGATATCGATAGGAAGACTAATTTTAAGCAAAAAATCATCTATAAGGTTTTTCGATAAATCTAATACTTTTCAAGTTATTGGCAATTGAAAATTCGCAATTTTGTCACGTTTTTCATCGGTTTTTTGCAAATATCTCCAAAAATATAAGTTTTATCGAAAATTTTATAAGGAACAAAATTGTAGCTGGTAAAAAATTCAATAATTTGGTTTATCCTAAAGTTTTCTATGTGCAATATTGAGATGTATATTAAAGATCGTAGCCGGTTTTTATTTTGTCTGCAATTTAATCGATTTGGTCAATGTCATCTAGCGGCGAGCAGATGCATTTTATGGATTCTTATAATTAAGAATTTTGTAGTGCTTGAAATAAGCTTTCAAATGAGTACAATTAAAAGTCTTTTGCACGTAAAATAAGTAAGCTGTATTACAAATAAGAGGAGCATCCAATATTTTTTCTTTTAAAACAATGGGTTTCATAAGTGCCATTTCCACCAGAATTGAAATTATTCGTATTCCGCCAAGAATTAACTTTATTATGAAGTGTTTGATAAATTGTATCAGTTTGGCTGCTTTAGGACACATATTTTTCAAAATAGACAGGATTAAAATAAAAATATAAAATCTCATATTTTAAAAAATCCCACCTTCTTTTCATAATATCTCAAAAATTACGATAGATGCGTATAAAAGTGTAGGGATAAAAAATTTAGGTATTTTTCTGACAAAAAAAATTAGTAACCTGGGACAGTCCGAGAGGGGGGGCGGAAGAACTGTCCACCGGAGGATTTAGTTGACAACCATGGCGAGAATACGGACTTGAATTGCCCTGTGTGCGGGAAAATCTACAAGAGACGAGCCTGGTACCTCAAGCATTTGAAAACGCATGATGGTGTTGAAGAACGACGGTCGTCGGTAAGTATAAACTCTTCAGCTTCCACTACGGATAGAGTTGACCCTCACATATCTCATGGTGGGCCTTCATGGGTTAGTTACCAGGAGCCCATAAACATCCGGGCACGTCTTAGCATCCCCAGTTTAAAGACATCTACTTGGAAATACCATAGTGACAACTTGGCAGTGCTGTTAGAATATCCAGGTACCAACGCGGATTTAAATACCCAAGTTGAAACGATGCAGGATAAGATACACTCATACTTTAGTGAGCATTATCCACCGCCTAATAGGCATGCTCACAAACAAAGAGAAAATATGTTTAAGGCAAAAATGCGGAGGAAGAAAAGAGAATTGGTCAAGCAACTTCGTGTAGCGAAGTCCATGGGAGATAACCACCTCAGTCACCAATTATCAAGAGCACTCAGATCTATCTTGAAATTGATTCAAGGAGTCTCTTTGCAAATGACTAAAAATCAGGCGAACCTTATGAGAGCTAGGCATGAAGTTGACTTCGATAAAAACCCATTCTTGTACTCCAAAAGTATTTTTAAACAACCGCCCGGAAGATTGCAACTGACAGATGAACAAATATATGACCATTTTAGGCGCACATATGAAGTGCCGAAGCAACTGAAGATTTACAATGACCCGAGCTCTAAGAGACCTTGCAATCCTGTATCGGAGTTTCAGGGTACGGCTCCTACCCTAGAAGAACTAACGCGGCAGATAAAAAGGAAAGCATCAAGTTCATCTCCGGGGCCCGATGGTATTCCGTACATTGTATATAAAAAGTGCCCATCAGTGTGTAGACATCTTTTAAATATATTTGTTAAGATTTGGTCGAAAAAGCAGATTCCGGAAGTATTTGGTAAAGCTGTTTTCGTGCTCATTCCTAAAAAGGAGACAGTCACTGATCCAAAAGATGCTAGGCCGATAGCTCTTACAAACACGATATCGAAAATATTTTTCTCGATCTTGCAAGATCGAATGTCAAAATTTATGTTAAACAACGAATACTTTACGCCAAAGCACCAGAAGGGGTTTTTACCAGGAGTTTCTGGTTGCTTAGAACATAACACATTGTTGGCGGAAAGTTTAAAGGATGCCAGGAAACACGAAAGACAAATAGCGGTGTGCTGGATTGACCTAGAGAATGCATTTGGCTCAGTTCAGCACGAGCTGATGTTTTTCGCGTTAGAATGGTATAACTTCCCCCCTTTGGTTTTAGATTTGATTAAGTCATATTATTCTAATTTATCTTTTGTAACTAGCTGTAAAGACGGTTACACAAAACCTTTAAATTATAATATTGGTCTATTTCAGGGATGCTGTTTATCTCCTATAGTATTTAATGTAGTTATAAATATTTTAATTGACACTTTGATTTTACAGGAGAAGAAATGGGGTTATCGGTTTAAAATCAATAATCAGTACACAGAATCAATCCTAGCCTTTGCTGACGATCTCGCAATCTTGACACGAAACCCGAAGCAGTGTCAAGTGTTATTGAAAAAGGTGGATGAGTTCTGTGCTTGGACTGACGGCATGAAGGTGAAACCAAGTAAATGCTATTGCTTATGTCTGGGTAGACGAGATACGAAATTTACATCTTATGACCCTGGACTCACGATTGGCGGTCAGAATGTTGCCACAATTTCTGAAGCGCTCCCGTTCAAATTTCTAGGCAGAAAGATAGACTATAGAGGCCGCACACCATCTTTGGAGGGTATTGTTGAGGATTTCATTGATTCCATTAGTAGGGTTGAGAACCAACCCATAGGGAACATTAAGAAGCTATGGATCTACAACAACTACCTGTCATCGCGCTTGTCTTGGCCTTTCCTCGTGTACGACTTCGGAAAAACCCTTTTGTCGCGACTAGATGCCGTTGTTGTGAAATCGTTGAAGTCTTGGACTGGATTAGCTCACTCGGCAGACCCCTCTACACTATTTAGGGGCAAAAATAGTTTTGGGATGAACCTAAACAAGCCATCGGAGCTATACAAACATCTTAGAGTCACCAAGATGCACATTCTGAGTAAATCGAAAGACAACGCAGTGGCAACACTCCCAAAAGATAAGAATATGAGTGAGTTAGAGTCTAGGCTACGGTTCCATAAGCAGTTTATGGTGGGAGCGCAAACAAACAGGGTAGGATTGGGATGTCGAGGAAGAGAGGATGACCGGAACATCATTAAGTCTTTTCTGCGAATGGATGAAGATAACGAGTATAGAGTACATGCGCTTAATCTCGAAATGCAAAACGAGTGGGTGTCCCTTGGTGAGTTTTGTATCCCTTTAGCATTGAAGTGGCGGTCGATACTGTACGATTGGTCTCCAGCGCTGCTTAAATTTTATCTGAATGCCTTTCAGTTGACCCTACCCGATCAGAGCAACCTTGTAAGGTGGGGAATGGCGGTGGACAAAACCTGTTTGCTCTGTGGTGAGGCCGTAGGTACCGCAAGGCATTTGTTGGTGGGATGCAGAGTACTCCTAGACAGAGGTCACTACTCTCGCCGCCATGACGGAGTGTTGCAGATCATACGTGAAGCGGTGAGCCTTTCAATAGCAAGAGCAGCAAAAGGTTTGACGACGAATACAAGGAACATCAACTTCGTCAAGGAAGGATCTACCAAGAAGTCCAAAGTCAAACCTTACTCCATCGTTAGTGTAGCTCCAGATTGGAAGATCATGATGGACACGTATGAAAAGCACTACAGTATTCCAGAGGACATTGCGTTATCGTCGTCTAGACCAGACCTTTTCATTTATTCTAGAAAACTTAAGCGCGTACTGTTGGTAGAACTTACTGTTCCATGGGAGACAAACATTCCCAAAGATCACGCGTTTAAAACAAATAAGTATTATGACCTAACCAACGAAATGACTAAAAATGGTTATATAGCACGGTTGTATGCTGTGGAAGTGGGTGCGAGAGGTATATCAGCGAAATCTCTCTACAACCTACTGAAGGACTTAGGATTACCAAGATCTAATATTAGCTCGTTACTGGAAAGAGCAACTAAAGCTGCTTTACTCGGCTCATACCAAATATGGTTGGGAAGGGAGAGGAATGTCATCGGTGGAGGTGATCGTTAGTATACTATAAAGGGGCCCCTTAAACCTACACGCTGGGTCGCAAGTCCCAGGCGCCGACTGACATTCCTCTCTGTTCCACGCGATGGACCCGGCACCCGCACGGAGAATCCATGGATAGCTAAGAAGTTCGTCTCTGTTATTTCTGTTAAACAAAAACTGACGGAGATATGATTGTTTAAAGAGCGCGTGGCAGCGGCAATCACAGCCTCTCTTAAGACCTTTAACCCTTCACCGTTTTCGAAAAATGTTTTTAATTATATATTGCAATAAAGGATGTTGTAGTTCTTCTAATTACCTTTTCAATGATGGCACTTGTGAAACCCATTGATTTACAAGAAAAAGCATTCGATGATCCTCTTATTTGTAATACAGCTTACTTTTTTTACGTGCAAAAGACTTTTAATTGTACTCATTTGAAAGCTTATTTCAAGCACTACAAAATTCTTAATTATAAGAATCCATAAAATGCATCTGCTCGCCGCTAGATGACATTGACCAAATCGATTAAATTGCAGACAAAATAAAAAACGGCTACGATCTTTAATATATATCTTAATATTGCACATAGAAAACTTTAGGATAAACCAAATTATTGAATTTTTTACCAGCTACAATTTTGTTCCTTATAAAATTTTCGATAAAACTTATATTTTTGGAGATATTTGCAAAAAACCGATGAAAAACGTGACAAAATTGCGAATTTTCAATTGCCAATAACTTGAAAAGTATTAGATTTATCGAAAAACTTTATAGATGATTTTTTGCTTAAAATTAGTCTTCCTATCGATATCCGAGGTTATCTTAAAAAAAAAATACTCACCCCCGAGATGGGGTGGCAACCACTCCAGGGGTAGTTGCGGCGTTCAAATCATTTTCACTTTTGAATTTAAGGGTACAATGAAACTAATTCCAAAATTTCATGCAAATCGGTTCACAGTAAAAAAATTCGGAGGTTGGACCATATTTTTCGCTTCAATGACTGCGCTACAACAACAACATACTATTTTGACGACCCGCTTGGTAATGGTCAAGATGTTGCCTATTACGCAAGAGGTCGCGGGTTCGATCCCCGCACAGGACAAACATTTGTGTGCATGAACATGTCTGTTTGTCCTGGTCTGGGTGTCATATGTATCTATTTAAGTATATTTGTAATACCACTGTTGATTCTGATGTCTGTAACACAAGTGCTTAAGCTACTTAACACGGGGTCAGATCAATGTAGGGGAGACCGGGGCCGGTAGTTATTTTTTTTTTTCAAATTGTCATATTTTTTCGTAGGTTTGATTGGTTTACCTGAGTCTAGGATTGTTTGATAAAGAAACTATCTAGGATCTTTATTTAAAATAAATGTTATGTTTTAGACTATTAGTAAAGACAAATGTGTGATTTGTGGAAAAAAACCTGTGTAACATTCAACCCCGTGCTCGGGGCAAAATGTGATGTACATGGGGCAAGTTGTTACAATTGAAAACAAACGTATTATATAATCTTTTACTAGACACAATTTATCACAATTAGTTACTTTTCTTAATTTAAATAACATAACATAATAATATGACTGGAAAGCAGTCCTGCCTAATACCAAGGAAAACATAATTATGCATCAAAATGAAACGAAATGACTAATTTAATATTTGGTCTTCTACTGCGCAAAAATCAATTTCTCAACTTATAAATAGACTAGCGGGCGCCCGCGACTTCGTCCGCGTGGATTTCGGATTCATACAAAATTTCATCCACTATTTTATTCCCTTTGGGGTGGAATTTATCAAAATCCTTTCTTAGGGGATGCTTACGTCATAGTACCTTTATGCATTCAGTTTTTAAACCCGATCGTTTTTAAATTGACTAAGTTTCATACAAATTTCACCCCTTATTTTATCCTGATAGGGGTGGAATTTATCAAAATAATTTCTTAAACAATGCCTACATCATAGTAGCTTTATGTATGCAAAGTATCAGTCCGATCGGTTTAAAATTGACAAAGTTTCATACAACCGTTCATCCCCTATTTTATTCCCTTGGGGGTTGAATTGATCAAAATCTTTTCTTAGCGGATGCATACGTCATAACATCTACCTGAATGCCAAAATTTCAGCCCGATATCCGTCGAGTGGTTTGGGCTGTGCGTTGATAGTTTACTATGTCAGTCAGTCAGTTTGAGTTATTTATTTTATAGAAGATTATACGTATAGCTCTGCATCAAACAAAACTATTCTATATATACTAACAGTATGTATTTAAATGTTATGTAGGATCTTTCTTTTACCACAAGCTTTTTTCGTTATTTTTTCTCGTTTTATATTGGCATAAGATGCATTTTCCTGATCTGTCTTCTTTCCGTTAAATTTCCCTCTTTGGCAGACTTTCCTTTCTTGGTTGTATTATCTTTTTCTCATGCGTATCTGTTAAAACAACTGTCACAACCTGCCCCGAGCAAATGACACTTTTAGCCCCAACGCCAAATCTAAGCATACAAGGTCATGTAGTGAAAACAGTAATAATATTAGCTGTAAAACCGAATATTCATTGCAAAGCGAAACCATTAGGGAGAACATAGCAGAAGAATGGCATCTCTGACATTATGAAACAAAGCTTGTAAACCAATATTACTAAAAGAGTAAAATTTTACTAAACTGCAATTTTAATGGCGACATGCGAAGGCTCCTCTCACAAAAAAGCTGGCGACCCCGGCTCTCGGCGAGCCAAAAAAGAGACAAATACTCTCGCCACCACCGGGTGGCGAGAGTATTTGGCTCTTCTTCTTCCTAGCGTTTATCCCGTTTCTATACAGGGTCCGCTTTGACCATGAATCAGGATTTGGCAAGTCTGGTCATTACAGAGAAGCGACTGCCATCAGACCTTCGTAACCCATAGAGGGGAACCAGACAGATTGGATCATGGTTACACATTCAGATCTAACTGAACTAAATTCAGAAATCACTGAATGTGCAGGTTTCCTCACGGTGTTTTCCCTCACCGCCGAGCTAATGGCACAAATCCACACATAGATTTCGAAAAATCCAGAGTTGTGGGCCCGGATTCGAACCGAGGACCTCACGTATGTGAGGCGCCGTCCGTACCACTAGGCCACCATCGCTCATAATATTTGGCTCTTATTGACGTTAAAATTGCGCTCTCTGTTTCGCGGCCAATGTCTCTGTAACAACCTACCCGTGTCACATCCACCCCCGGTCTCCCCTATGTGATGTGAAATATTTATTTATTTATATATACATACTATACGTAAGTTATTGCACGAAAAAAAATTAGATTAACGGCTCAAGGTACAAAAAAACGGAGTGCCCCATCCTCCCCCGGGGGATAGGTTGACTGCTGCCCCACCCTGAGCCCAAAGCTGGCTACGCCCATGTGCGAGTTGGTGATCTCTGTTCAGAAAATTTGTTTACCAAGGTGCTGGAATTCTGCGGAAGCTCCGTGTCTAATAACAGAGTTACAGAAGTCACACAAACACTTACAATAGAAAATTATTTTTTTATTGACAGATCAATTGATCAGAGGCGCTGGCTACATAATTGTGGGTTGTGGGTTTGAATCCGGCTAGGGACAAATGTTTGTGTAAAAAACATAGGAATTTGTTATCTTGCGATGGATGTTAACCTCTTGGTCTAATAGTCAACTTCTTCTTAAAGACACCAAACAGCTCATCAAAATATCAATTTCATATCACATAGCCTGTGTGCTTAGATTAAGTTGTCGTACCTAAACAAAATCCTATGGCAATGGTTTGAGAAGCAAAAGTCTTTCTTAAGTCTGGCCTTTATCAAATTTTATTTATAGGTATTGTAACAAATATGCTGTGTCATGTCATTGTATAATTTTGAATACCTATATTGTGTCTTCATTTCTTCTCATTGTCACAACATTAGATAATGAGTGAGCATAAGTAATCACATATGAATATGATTAAATTTGAACTGCTGCTGATGTGAATAATAATGATGTCTGACTATGTACAGTAAATGACAAAAGGTTTTCTTCCAAAATCTAATTTCACCAAAATTTTTGGTGCAAATAGGTAGGTTACCTACATTATGTGAGATCAAGTCTGATGCATTTATTGCTTCAAATGCATAATGGAAGGGGTTGCTGCATACCGCTAATTCAAATTATGTCACAAATTCAAACATGTTGAATGCCTATCCACTGGTTCCATGGCCCACCTTAGAGGCTAAGAGCGGAACACTCCTTGGTAAACCTAAGCCTAAACCTTATAACCACTGTTGATGAGGATGCATCAGCAAGTGACATGGATAGAAATAAAAACATCGAATATACTTATATTGTCTGGACAAAGGCCAACAACCAATGGTCATAAATGTAATCTAAAGGCTGTTAATAAGGAAGTCATATTATTAAAGCATTTCCTATTGACATTATAGCAGCAATATCATAGCTTGACATGAACTATGCTTTTGATAAAGCTTGCATTGAAGTTGGTTTTTCATAGACTGGCTGCTGCTAATTTAACTTCATTAACATTAAAGTCTTAGTAGAAATCATTTGCAGAAATGATTTACTGCTTGGTTGCCATCTTTTATGTTCAAAGTTGAGAATAGTTGCTGGAAGAGTCCAAAGATTAATTTAACGGCAGACCATAGTTCTAGTCAACTCTAGAAACCAGAATGAAAAAATATGCAAATCGGTACTTTTTATTATGATAGTAAATTAAAAGAGAGAATGGAAAGTCAAGGATCCTCAAAGTGTAGTCAACAGGAAAAGATTATTGTCCTAATTTTTTATATCGTAGTTATAAATTAGCAAGTTTTTGTGAGATGACTGGTTAATATGAACCTTCAGGCTTTTAATTTTATTTTATTTCTTTTTCTATTTAAATATATGATTCCAGTTTTATAGCTTCCTGCGCTATTACTGCTTTTTATTGCAGATCTAAATATAAAAATTTCTCTTTTATGCCATACACAAATGAAATAAAATAGATTGCAAATATTGCATATTTTCAAATACCTAAAAAAAGTGTATTTGTATAGGTAGGTACTCAGATTTATTTCCAATCACCATCAGAGGTCCAAAATACGTCCATGCAAGCAGATTTTTGGAGGTGAATCAGTTACCTAACTACATACCTATTTACTGATTAGATAGCGCTGTTTTATAAGCACCTTGTAGTTGTAGATAATGATGGCAATAATCAGCTTCCTTGTTTTACTCCATACAACAATAAACTTATTGTGAACTAGCCGGCCGCCCGCGACTCCGTCCGCGTGGATTTCGATTTCCAATAGCCTAAAGCCTTCCTCGTCAAATGGACTATCAAACACAAAAATAATTTTTCAAATCGGTCCTATTAGTTCCTGAGATTAGCGCGTTCAAACAAACAAAAACACAAACATACCTAGTCAAGATTATTGATTGATAATAATCATAGGTAACTATATTTTCCAATGCTAAGAACAGCAAAAACTAAAAGGTGGCACTACGGCTACGACGCTATTGGGAATAGCAAACATACTTATAAAAATACGTACCTACCTACCTAGGTAGTTTGAACTAAAATAGAGAAAGGCGACAACGAAGTCCCCCATACCAATGAACCTTTTCGTGTGTCGGTCGTGTCGTTAAAGTGTCTTGAAATTTATGGGCTGGTATTGATTTTCTGACTAATTAATAATGTTCATGCATACCTAATTTTGTTATGATCTCAAACCAAGTAAGGAAAACAAACAACATTGATATTCTGTCTTTGGGGATCCGGATTTTACCTTTTCACGCCTTATGTCTTCAATTCTGGTTAAAACAATGACGTCTTTATTTATAAAATTTATAGGAATTTTAATGTTTTATTTGGAGTGGTCGAATTTATTGCAGTTTTTGTTGGACTTTTTTTTATAGATGTGGCAATTTCCATTCGTTTGCCGCTTATCTGGGGACTAGCCTCGTTCCTTGAAAAATACCTGTTTGTTTCTGTCGAGGGGTAAGGTCTCCAGACCAAGCCAGAGACCAAAGGTAGAGTTGGTGATGCTTCTTCTGGTGTCACATGCATACGTAGACGTAGGCGACCGAAGGTAACTGCCTACCTCAAGGCAGGCCATGTTTGAACACAATTTTAGTGGCATTACACATTGAAGGTAGGAATCTGCTTTTCTAGATGTAAAATCGTTATGAGGATGTCCAATTCTCGAGTCGGTCAATCCTGTGCCTTGTATATTTTTTTACAACAGCACTGACTCACGATCCCCTATCTGTATGAAGATATAATACCCACCTACTATCTTGATTATGTAGCATTTTTAGCAATTAATCAGAATGAAAAATCCGTTCCAAATAGGTAATGTTGATGCATGCAACATTAGATTCGTTACATCTAATCCTAGGTAATAGGTAATCGTAACTAGGTATATCCCAAACACAAGGATAAGAAAGATAGTTTATCATACATTGTGTTTTACTATAAATACCATTTTTTTTGTGTGCATACCAAATACCTATTTATATTCAATTCATTAGAAATAGGTCACAAATATTTATAAATATCCGATTCAACGACCGCTTCCTATTACGTAAATAAGAATGCACCAATGTTAATTCTGCCAAATCTATTAGGTAGTAGAACGAAAAACATATTTTCTTGATACCTAAGTGGGCTGTGAAAATTGCCTTTTTTCTCCACGTCTTGCTTGAAAAGTTATATTTGGTGTCGTCAATTCTTGAACGGATCGAGTCTAATCATCAATCTCTAGAAAATCACCAATTGCAGATCATCTTAGGTAATAAGGTACCTACTTAAAAAAAAAAACATTTTGTTTGATTGACAGTCCATATCTTAAAAACAGAAAATTGCATCAGAAATGATTTACTACGAAGTGCCTACCTATAGTAGGCACTTATCTTTTTTTCCATTGCATTTACCTACCTATGTAAGGTCTGAAAATTCATCGAGGTACCTACTTTTATCCCTCTTTATAATGAAACGGTTTATGATAAATGTTTTAAAGTTAAGCAACATGCAATCTTCGAGTGAATAATTTTGACGTCACTAGAACCATTTTATCATGATCCATCGCGTGATGGAAATAAACACTGATTAATACCTACTGTGTGATAATTCTTATTTACGTGTATCATGGAATCTAAAGGTTAGTTTCTTCCGACCCTAACATTGTGAACTACCTATCTACGTAATTCATTAATCATTTTGGTTTGCAGTTTCTGCCAAGAAAAATAAGTGAATGAAAGCATCATTCACTTATTTTTCTACAGGCTTCTTTGACCTTTGAACATTCTTTGAAAAATTCTGTCTCTACTTTAATATTTCCAAATTAATGGTGAACCATTGAATGGTAGATTTTGTTTGAATGACTGACAATGTACCTACCTATGGTGAAATTGGTGAATAAGGTAATGGACTTCTTTGGAAAGTGCAATAAAGCAAAAGGATGCATGTTAACGAAAAATAAATTATTTGTATTCAACATCCCTCTCTTATCAGTTACTATGCGAGCGTATCTTATCAGTGTATTTTTTATTTAAGAAGGTAAGGCTAAAGTTTCCCTTAAACAATCACAGCAATGATTATGCAATTTACTAAAGTTGAATTTATAGCATTGTCGTTGACTAAACATTCACACTAACACAGTGGCACTAGGGAAATACATATTATATCATATATATATCATACTAGGCATTCTTTTTTGAAGGTTGAAGAAGAAGATGAAGGTTAAAATAACTTTTAGTAGATATTTCTTCGGTATACCTAGGTAGTGCTGCTCTATTTTTTGGTCTATGGTTGGCGGTTCTGAAATGAGTAGGTGGGTGGATCAACTTTTTAACCGACATAAGTTTGTCCCGACGACATAGCATTCGAAAACGACTAAATTCAGACAATATAGAAATTATTTCTATGTTTTATTCAATTAACAGCTCATTAACCTTAATAAAAAACATATAATATCTAGATAAAACGAAGAAGTAAACGTAAAAACTATGGTAACTCAGTATACGACTTTGCATAAGACATAGCTTTCCATACAAATTTTAGCTGTCCCTTGATCGAGGTGGCTATATGTAATTGCTAATTTCAGAGCTTTTTTCCTTGGAACATTCTTAAGTCTGCTTATATATTGCTTATAAATGAAACAAGGTTTAGTTCTTACTATGTTAAATATAAAAATAGGTTTTAATTTTATAGAAATATAGGCTTTAAAGCTCTGTCCCTAATTCATCTCATTTTGTGGTGTATACTGAGTGACCGCGAAAAAACGTAAACAAAATTATGCAATACGTCACAAATTTCTAGTAAAGAACGGGGATACGATGTTATTCCTTGCACGCGCGGCGGCGAGCCTTTGATTCCTGCCGTTGCGCTGCCAGTCCGCAGTAAACTCTAGAGGAGTGCGCGTGTATTTATTCAGTGTCGGCAGAGTTACCGGATTATTTCGATGAACGGGTAAATGGTTTTTAATTTCTTCATCAGATTTTGAAGGTCCTTAAGGCTGAGTTGCTATGGGTCAATTCAAAACGTTCGCCATATTAGTAAATTTTAATTTACAATCCATTACGTAAAAAATGTCTGCTGAGTTACCTGTAAACTGTGTTACCAAAGTGGTAGCTCCAAAGACAATTTAGGTAACGCTTTAGACATTATGCGATTTTCATAGACATACTGTCATAATCAAAACTACTTTCAGATTGTAAACTTGCTAATGGCGGTATCCATGGTGGAAAACATGCATAACACACCTCAATAAGCCGCTCAAGTTGTTACCTTTTTGCAACAAGGACTCAGGACAGCGAGTAATCGCTTCACAGCTTCTCTTTAGTCAGTCTACTGTATCCCGAGTATACAAGTAATATAAAGAGACTGGATCATTATTTTGAGGCTAAGAACCAGCCGCCACCGGGGTACTTCTGAACGAGACGACCGGTTCATTGTTTCTACCACCCTGCGAAATCGGCACCTTACGGGTGTGGACGTGCAGGTGAGCTGAGACATGTTCAAGATGTAGCTGTCAGCGAGTAGACGGTAAGAAGACGTCTAAAGGAAGCCAACCTGACTCCAAAAAGGCCAGCAACAGGCCACAAATCGACTGCAGGCCACCGGCAAGCTCGGTTACAGTTTGGTCGAAAGCATCTCAACTCGAGTTTTGGGCAATGGCGGTCGATCCTGTTCACAAGAGATTGCAGGGTGTGTCCGCATGGCAGTGAAAGGAGAGGCCAGGACTACAGGCGTCCGGGAGAGTGAATTTCCCAATGCTGTTTCGCAGAAACCGTTCCCTTTGGTGGCGGTTCTGGCATGATGTGGGCTAGTATCCCGTTGGAGGATAAAACCGAGCTCGTTTTCGTGCCTGGAGGAGGCCGAGGAGGACAAGAAGCTGAGTGGCACATCACAAATATTTTCCTGGAACATGTTGTGCCCTACGCAGGATTTGCTGGGGAAGACTTCATCCTTACATCATCATTATCATCAGCCTGTCGCAGTCAACTGCTGGCCATAGGCCTCTCCTAATGCAAGACAAAGCTCTATGCCACACAGCGTGCATTCCGCAGCAATTCCTTCAAAAAGTCGATTTGCACACCATGGACTGGCATGCGCTAGGTCCGGACCTAAATCTCATCGAGAATTTATGGGACGAGCTCAAACGCAGGGTACGAAAAATAAATTCAGTCCAATCTAGTCTAGAAGAGTTGAAGGCAGTTTTATTAGGGGATTGGGGAGGTATTCCGCAAGACACCGTCAAAAAATAAATAAGGTCGATGAAGAACCGACTACGGGCTGTAATTAGGGCTAGGCAGTACTAAATCCTGGACCCATAATTTTTATACTCTTTAAGAAAAGAACCTGTTTTATTTGTTTCAATTCTGATCTCAACACCTATGAATACCCATAATCCCATTTTCCCTCATTCAAGTTCAGACACTAATATAAAAAAGTAAACATGGATATTAATAATGATGATATCAAATAAAATCTGAAGTTTTAAGCGTCCAAATGACATATCATTTATATTATAATGTTGCATACTTTTACTTAGAACAATGTTTGAATGCAAAGGTTGCGCTTTAGTCGATTTGGTTGCTCGCGAGTGTAGTCATGTGCAGAAGTTTATAGATTGGTCTTGTCTCTTGTCTCTTGAGTTACCAAAAATGTCTCAGGCGTTACTAGTTGTCCCTAAATTTGTAAGCCGTTTTTGCAAGGTAACAATATGTGTTTGATTTTATTTGTATGATCATTTTAGGTTCAGGGTAAAATAAGATTATTTACTTTAATTTCAGAGAAATCTGTGACTAAATATTAAGTTTTTAAAGAAGTACAGAGAAAATTAACAACGTGACTGACTCGTTAGTAACTCAGCATACATACAAATCATATTTTAATGCCCATATATTACAATTACATACAAATGCTGTATACCAAACTATTTGATTCTGCATGAATGAATAAATCCACTAAAATAAAAATTTACGTCTCTTTTTATTCAAGAATTGCAGCGAAATAACTTTGGGTAACTCCGGTGACAAAAATTTGGGTCAAGCTTCACACTTTTGAGTTTTTCAATAAGAAGTAGTTCAAAAAGTTCGCTGCTCGATTAGGAAGCCGTATCTTAGATATATTTAACACACTTCTAAGTAAATTAAATAGTTAAATAAGCAAAAAAAAATTTTTGAAACACTCCGAAATTTTTTGCCCGTTTTGTCGGTTTAAAAGTTGATCCACCCAGGTATTATGTTAGGAAGATATAAAATAAATACCAAAGTATACCTACCACATCCGCTTTTATTCTGAAGAAAGTATTTTCATTTCTTCTTGATGACGTAATAAGAGTTGTTTATCACATTTATTTGATAAAAAAAATGTGATGGCTGACTGGATTACAGACATTGTCTGTTTCAGTAAAAAATATTATTAGTTCAATAAAGATAACATAGCGGAGCGGCATTGATCCTGATGGCAGTTTCATCAAAGGTCATTGTTTATTTTGTAGGTGTGTTGGTACCTACCCCGAATTTGTTTACGGAAACGAAACTCGGAGTTGTGCGAAATATATTAATATATGTAAATATAAATTGTACCTAACTCATAAATTGTTTTGATATTGTTAGAAGTTGTAATATCGAAAAATGTTAATTTAATCATTATTACTTGCTCTAAATGACAGGATTCAAAATGTGCTAATGAACCATTGTCTGTAAGACCAATTTTAAAACTGCTCAGTCATTTAAATTTTTTGGACAAACTTGCAATCCCTACTCAATTGAAGAAATTGATTTTTTAGTACGTTCTTTCTTTCTAAAATAATTATTTTTCTTTGTGCTCACTCACGACACATGTAACTTTGTAATACGTACCAATATAATAAATAACGTCAATACTAGGCAGTCAGGAAATATATTTTTTATCCAAGCTAAAATATAATTCGCACAAGACTGGCGCTTGTGTTCTGTTATCAATTATAATTCGTTATTATCATCAAGTTTTCGCTGCGAAGTCAGTAATACCGTTGGAGATAAGGGCATCTGGTGCTATCAGTCGGTTGCCGATTACGCTCCCTGATGGACTGTTTTGGTGTGTTTTCTATGTCTGTGAGGCTCCTTTGTGCAACATGTACGTGAGTGGTGAGCCGACGACAGCCCATTGTCCTATGTCAGGCCATTGCGACACGGGATGGGGCAACCAGTACCCTATGTGTGGGCCGGGACAATGGAATGTTCAATCTCCTGATGTGTGCTACAGTGTTTACAATCAAAGTTTCGGTGAACGACCAGTGCAGTGCCAAAGGGATTACTACAACACCAACAATGTACCAGGATACTATCCTCCTCAAATGTACCCCCCTCCTCCATGTCCAGTGCAGTTCGATCGTCCAGTCCCAATGGTTCCTAGACAGCCAGTGATCCCTGATCTCCCCTGCAATCAAAATCCGCAGTGGAATTACAATGTTATGTGCTACGATGTCGGCGGACAGCCTTGCCAATACACAAACGTGGTTGATTTGGAAGATTTCATGTGAGTTCTTAATTTTAAGAAGGTAGTCATGTTTGTTTGTTTTATTGTCTGGTAACTTTAGTGGATAGACATCATGGTTTACCCATGAAAGTTGCAATACCTGCCATATCCAAAAAATCTATATCTGGCTACCAGATTCTATGCATATCACGCAGGACAACAGTGGTGACAAACCGTCTAAAAAACCCCTATTGAAAAGTAAATAAATATTGCCAGCGAAAGTCCGTATCCAACACCTTTCTATAGTCTGACCATAAAGAAAAAATGTTTTCACAGTCTTCTGCAGCGAATCTTCTTACTGTCCCTAGGGAATAAGTCCTTCTTTCTTAACTTACCCGCAGCTGGCTACCTAAACACATGAACTTTCTTATCTATATCTATATCTATCTATACTTATAATAAATCTGTAGAGAGGTCAAATCTGTACATTAAATATTTTTCCAAAATAACTATCAGGGGGTGTTTAATGATCGATACTGATACCAAAAATGCAATCAGTAAAATTTTTGTCTGTCTGTCTGTCTGTCTGTCTGTCTGTATGTTCCTTATAGAAACAAAAACTACTGGACGGATTTTGACGAAACTTGGTACCATTATTCTTCATACTCCTGGGCATATTATAGGATACTTTTCATCACGCTACAATCAACAGGAGTAGCGTAGTGAAGGGAAATGTGGGGAAAACGGGAGAATTTACTCCATTTCTTAAGCTTCAGTCACGTGTGCAGCCTTAATGGTTAAAGTCACATAGAAATCATGTATGACGGAATTATTCTACATAAAATTGCCTAAAAAATATCCCCCAACAGCATATGTCTATCTTTTATGGTTGACTCACAATAACACGTGCAACTCAAGATCCAAATTGGTTTGAACGCGCTAAGCTCAGGAACTGCGTAAAGGCATTCACCAAGGATAAAAAAAAAAAAAAAAAAAAAAGGAACTAATGGTTCGAATTGACAAAACATTTTGTGTTGGATAGTCCACTTACCACTTACCATTTGTCGAGGTAGACTTTAAGCTATTGTATATTCCTTTATTTTATCATTGTAAATTGTGCTAGCGAACTATTAGATGGCGCACCTCGCTAGAGGCGCGGCCGCGGATCTGAATCGCGGTGAACAGATGATTTCTCAAATGTATAAGGTCTCCAGATTAGTGTTAAAAATGATAAGCGTTTTCCGTCACTTAATTTGACTATTATTATTTCTAATTCTATCCTGAATAAGTCCCATAAAAGTGTGCAAGTTGACTGCATGCATAATAGACCGTTGTTTTATTCAGCTATTATTGGTAAGACTGTCTGTGTGCGGAAATCGTAACCCACGCGGACGGAGTCGCTGGCGGCCGCTAGTTTCACATAAATGTCTTAAATCATCGTGTTATCTTTCCAATTGAGATGTCTTGTTCACGCTGCCGATATAAGAGTTATAAGCAACATCATGCTCTCCTATCAAGTCTATTAAAAATTATAATACATTTTGTAACGTTTTTCCCTTATTCTAAATACAGAAGCACGCATTGAGTTCGTGTAAAGTGGGGGTTTGTTTCGTAAAATTAATCCCTGCCTAGTTACAAGATGTCAGCTTAATTCGGTGGCGCTATTTCACCTTGCGGACCACAAATAATCTTATCACCTCGGTGATCGAACGCTAACTAATTGTTTGTATTAGTTAGCGATTTAGATATGTTATTGAGAAACCGATTGTGTTATCTATGTGATCCATTTATAATTAAGAACTATAACTATTTGAGGTCTAAACCGCATCTTTGAATCGACTCATGATTTCAATGAAACGTACGAGGTGTGTTCAAAAAGTATCGCGAATTTTGTGTTTTTTCAAAAAATATTTATTTATTCATGAATACCTATTTTGTCCCCTTCAAAGTAATCCCCATGAGATATTATACACTTGTGCCAACGGTTTTTCCAATCTTCGAAGCACTTCAAAAAATCATTTTTTTTTAATCATTTTCAGCTCCTCCTTCGATGCCGTCTTTATCTCGTCAAGCGTAGCGTAACGTCGTCCTTTCATGGGCCTCTTCAGTTTAGGGAACAAGAAAAAGTCACAGGGCGCCAGATCTGGGGAATACGGGGGCTGCGGCATCATTAGTGTGTTGTTTTTTGGCCAAAAAGTCGCGCACAAGCAATGATGTGTGAGCAGGGGCGTTGAGCAATTTTGGTACGAATTTCGCGGCGACCCGTCTCATGCCCAAATCATTGATAAAAATCGAATGGCACGAGCCAATCGATATGTTTAGGTCCTCAGCAACTTCTTTAACGGTGATTCGACGATTGGCCAATATCATTTTCTCCACTTCATTAATTTTTTCATCTGTTGTTGAAGTGCTCGGGCGTCCGGCACGCTCTTCGTCGTTCACATCTTCTCGGCCTTCTGAGAACATTTTGTACCACCGATAAACGTTGCTTCGGTCCAAGGTAGCTTCTCCGTATGCCACAGTCAACATTCGGACTGCATCCGCGCACTTAATTTCGTTTTTCACACAAAATTTGATACAGGTTCTTTGATCCATTTTTTTAATAGGTAAAAATCGAAGACGATCCAAAACACGTGCTAGCAAAGCAGCTGTCAACAATTAAGTGAACATTCAAAATGACCGAGCTTGTCGGCATAAGTGAGAGACATGAGTACCAACATAAAGCCACAAAAAGATCGAAATTCGAATATACGTAACCCGCGAAAATTCAAAATTCGCGATACTTTTTGAACACACCTCGTATGTCCTGCAATCCGATATTTCACAAGATTTATATTATTACAATTTGAATCGTCGTAATGAATGAGTTCAAAGTTCCAATGCTCTGATAAAGAATTTAAAATATGTGTCACATATAAAAAATACGTGAAACTTTATCTCGTCTAGGAGCTTGGTGCCAAACATTTCATTGAATTTATAATTATAGTTGTTTTACGCTAATGCAGCAAACACAGAACTGTGTTTTATGTTTGTACAAAACGAGATGATTAGTCTCTGAGAGTGAACAGACTGATAATAATGTTTAAAGAAAAAAAACATAGCGGAACAGGGTGATTCGTCAACCCACAGCCTAATTTTCGCACTGTGGTGTCTGGTTTTAGTAATCAGAAAAGAGAAGTTGAGCATAGTGGAACTTCCACTCGAATGAGCCGCTTGTTTGGGGAAGTACCTACACCTTACAGAAGACCATAGTTTAATAGCACTTCTTAAATTATGTGCTATGTTTCTGCTGGTGAGTAAGGTCGCCTGAGCTCGGTTGGGGAGGGTGCCTCTTGGAGGCAGGCAACGCATCCGCGTCCCCGGTGCGGTTTTTGATGTCCATAGGCAGCGGTGATCACTTAAATTCAGGTGACCTCTTATTCGTTTGCCTACCATAAAAAAAAACATCTCTTTTAACGTAAATTTCGTTTTACCCTAAGAAGACGACTTTATTTGTTGACTGTGTCTATATTTTTCTGTCTAGTGATCACGTCGTAATTCATGACGTTTAGAAAAGTTTGCTTACTCGTAAGTGAGAGTATGCGTTTTGTACGACTCATAACTCGTGCTTCCCGTGGAAAAATGCCAAGCAGTCTCGAGGTTTATCAGCTGATGTCACACGGTTTCCGATAAAGTACCTACTGTCACAGTTTAATATATATACCTTTTAATTTATACTAGCTGCCGACCGAGACTTCCTCACCGTGGATTTGGGTTTTCTTACACATAGTGTTTTATTTATAGCTTAAATAAAGCCTTCCTCGACAAATGGACTATCCCAATTTCTTTTTTTTTTCAATTTGAACTAGTAGGGTTCTGAGAGCGCGTTGAAACAAACAAACAAACTCTTCAACTTTGTTTTATTATAGATACCTAGTAAAGATTTCTTTCACTGCACCAGATTACTTTTTTATATTTACCAATGAGTATTTTAAGGTGGATAATATCTATTCAGTTATTTTCTGTGTACTCTAGTGTGTTTAATGAAGGTAATTTGATTAGTTCAGCAACAATTGAAATTCAGTTTTACTAAAAAACTAAACATCTACCTATTGTGTGACTAAAACTGACCCCATTCATTTTATTTCAACTAAGCAAATAAAAAATTCTGCGAACACTTTGAATTTGTGATTGAAATAGATTCCGAATAAATTGCCTATTTTCTCTTTTTTTGTTGAATAAGATTATGCATAACGTTGCATCACGAGTTCTTGTCATGTAATAATACCTAGGACACTATCGTAAAAGCTATGTTCTTGGAACAACTAATAAAAATATATCTAGGTAATCGTTCTTTTGAACAATTTGCAACAGGGAGCCTTTTAATCGAGTATTTCAAAGGAATTCATTGAATACGTGTTGGATTCATCGCAAGTTTAAATGTTTTAATATTTTTCTGGGTCAAATTAAATTTTCTCGTCTAGGTACTATGAGAATTCTGCCCATCACGAATGCAACAAAACTACAGTAATATATTAAACAGAAGAGTTTGTTTGTTTAAATGAGCTAATCTCAGGACCTACTTGTTCGAATGGTAAAAATATTTTTGTGTTGGATAGTCCATTTGTCGAGGAAGGCTTTAAGCGTTTATGTGAGCGTAAGCCAGAATACACGAAGGGGGAAGTCACGGGCGGCCGCTAGTAGGTATTATATTTTCCACGTAGAGTAAGGAAAACTAGCTAGGGTTATAGCGATAACCCAAAGAGGACTGACCTGTGTAATAAAAGTACGTACGTGCGGAAAACATCCTGATAAGCTTTTGTCGATAAACGCTATAAAGTACATAGCTTCAAAGTCAAATGGCAGTGTCATCCTTTTTATTATAGTATATAAAGAGCCTTATATTTAGGTTAAATTTATCGGTCATTGGTCAGATAGGTACTAGGGACAGTCCCTTTTTATGTCAAAACCAAGATGACAGTACTTACTTAACAATTTATTTACCTTTACATTAATTATTTCTCCCAATATCACACACAATGTGTCAATGAAAGGTGATCCACCAAATCCCATTCCAAATTATCCCAGCTCTAGCGCAGTCATTGAAGCGAAAAATATGGTCAAACCTCCGAATTTTTTTACTGTGAACCGATTTGCATGAAATTTTGGAATTAGTTTCATTGTACCCTTAAATTCAAAAGTGAAAATGATTTGAACGCCGCAACTACCCCTGGAGTGGTTGCCACCCCATCTCGGGGGTGAGTATTTTTTTTTTAATATAACCTCGGATATCGATTGGATTACTAATTTTAAGCAAAAAATCATCCATAAAGTTTTTCGATAAATCTAATACTTTTCAAGTAATTGGCAATTGAAAATTCGCAATTTTGTCACGTTTTTCATCGGTTTTTTGCAAATATCTCCAAAAATATAAGTTTTATCGAAAATTTTATAAGGAACAAAATTGTAGCAGGTAAAAAATTAAATAATTTTGTTTATCCTAAAGTTTTGTATGTGCAATATTAAGATATATATTAAAGATCGTAGCCGTTTTTTATTTTGTCTGCAATTTAATCAATTTGGTCAATGTCATCTAGCGGCGAGCAGATGCATTTTATGGATTCTTATAATTAAGAGTTTTGTAGTGCTTGAAATAAGCTTTCAAATGAGTACAATTAAAAGTCTTTTGCACGTAAAATAAGTAAGCTGTATATCAAATAAGAGGATCATCGAATGCTTTTTCTTGTAAATCAATGGGTTTCACAAGTGCCATTTCTAAGCTATTCATGCTATCACAATTTCTAAAACAGCATTAAAAAGGTAATTAGAAGAACTACAACATCCTTTATTGCAATATATAATTAAAAACGTTTTTCGAAAACGGTGAAGGGTTAAAGGGCTTAAGAGAGGCTGTGATTGCCGCTGCCACGCGCTCTTTAAACAATCATATCTCCGTCAGTTTTTGTTTAACAGAAATAACAAAATTACTAAATTTTTTGTCAAAAAAAATACCTAAATTTTTTATCTTTACACTTTTATACGCATCTATCGTAATTTTTGAGATATTATGAAAAGAAGGTGGGATTTTTTAAAATATGAGATTTAAGATTTTTATTTTAATCCTGTCTATTTTGAAAAATATGTGTCCTAAAGTAGCCAAACTGATACAATTTATCAAACACTTCATAATAAAGTTAATTCTTGGCGGAATACGAATAATTTCAATTCTGGTGGAAATGGCACTTATGAAACCCATTGTTTTAAAATAAAAAATATTGGATGCTCCTCTTATTTGTAATACAGCTTACTTATTTTACGTGCAAAAGACTTTTAATTGTACTCATTTGAAAGCTTATTTCAAGCACTACAAAACTCTTAATTATAAGAATGCATAAAATGCATCTGCTCGCCGCTAGATGACATTGACCACATCGATTAAAATGCAGACAAAATAAAAAACGGCTTTGATCTTTAATATCTAACTTAATATTGCACTTAGAATACGTTATAATAAACAAAATTGTTTAGTTTTTTACCTGCCACAATTTTGTTCCTCATAACATTATCGATAAAAGTTATATTTTTGGAGATATTTGCAAAAAACCGATGAAAAACGTGACAAAATTGCGAATATTCAATTGCCAATAACTTGAAAAGTATGAGATTTATCGAAAAACTTTATAGATGATTTTTTGCTTAAAATTAGTCTTCCTATCGATATCCGAGGTTATCTTAAAAAAAGAAAACGCACCCCCGAGATGGGGTGGCAACCACTCCAGGGGTAGTTGCGGCGTTCAAATCATTTTCACTTTTGAATAGAAGGGTGCAATGAAACTAATTCCAAAATTTCATGCAAATCGGTTCACAGTAAAAAAATTCGGACCCAAAATGCTTCATTGCCTGCACTACTCCGGCGCCAAAGGAATGTATCTATGATTTTAGAGTAAAAGTACCTAGTATAAAACTTTTAACAAGAATCCTAAATTCACATGCTTACATAGTTTTTTAGCCCGGAGAACATCGATAAATTCAGTATTAAATTAAAGATTTTCTTTCGTACAATTCCTAATTAATAATTATAAATACAACATGTACCACGAACAAATACCTACTAAACATTCACCGCGGCATTCTAATGTACATTGTACAATGACCCTTTAACTGTTCCGTCCCCGCTTGTGGACCTTGATTCCGGTCCCAAAGTCATATTTCATCTTGGTGAAACCTGTGTTTGTTTATCTTTTGAGGGGAAAATGGTAAAACATTTAAACGACATTCCATTCTGAAGTTAGCATGTTGCTTTATTTTTCAGTTTGCCAATATTTAGATTAGATGTTAAATAATATTATTCCTGTGTGTGGATAAAAATGTGCTTAGGAAGTTAGCATGTTGTTTTTTTCATATTCCAACATTTTTTCATCACATGTATTTGAAATGTTTATATTTAATCGTGATTAATTGCCGCAATTACATGCTAATCAATCATGTTTTTTATCTCTAGAGCTTCTCATGGCTTTTATCGAGGACTCAGGGAAATTACGTCAAGAAGCACGTCTGCGAATTATTTAAACGAGCGAAGCACATAATTATTTACTACATACTAGCGGCCGCCCGCGACTGCTGTGCCAAATTTCATCAAAATCGGTTGATAGGTTTAAGAGGGAAAGCGTAAAAGTCAGACAGAGATACTTTCGCATTTATAATATAAGATATTCAACAGCATTCTCGTTTAGCAAAAAGAGTGAATGAAAGATTCGAATTCCAGTTTATTTTCGCGGATGGATTAGACTTTGCAGTAAGTAGTAAAAATAAACGTAGACCCCGATTGATTTGTTTGCTGATATATTAACACCTCAGTGGCAAGATGTGTAAGAAGAACATGTTTTTAGATGTTCGGATTTATTTATCAGTATAATCAGTGAATGGTGTCTGTCGTATCACTGATTTGCAAAAGGTATTATTATCAAAATGTTAAAAGCTTGGTTTTAGTACTATTTTTCATTTGAGACTTGCTTCTCTGGTGGTTCTTACATAATTGTTTGACTTAATCTTTCACAAGCTGCCAGTTTCCTATCACTTTAAGCTCGTCTTAAATATTCTAGACAGGACTCATGTAATATCGAAGCATTTATAAATAAATACATTGTATATATAGGGTGTATCTAAATATACTGCAAATATTTTAAGGGCGAATTCTGTAGTGGCAATGTAATCAATATCAGATATTAAAAACAAAATTAATGCCTACCAAATTTTCCATTTTCTGCATTGGTCAATTTGCTCTTTTCGTCCATTAAGCTTCGCCCCCTCTCCACCACTTGGCTTTTGGGGCAGGACAAGTGCAGTAATTGTATTACACTGATAAGACACGACCAACTGTCTTGCATATGACAAATTTTGTATTTTTCCCAATTATTCACTCAATTTATTTTGTAGATTTCCTCGGAAACTAGCGTATTAACAAAAAAAAAATTACTAGACAAATTTATTACATTTCTACTAAACGATTCGCCCTTAAAATATTTGCAGTATATTTTGTTACACCTTATAAAGGTATGTGTAACAAAACCACGTCAGATTTACATATTACAATTGACATTTACTTATCTACGTCAATGAAGACGTTAGTCGCGAATTGAGACTGACAGTGCAATCCCCGCGTGGGGACTCATCAATTACAATGGTAGAACAGAACCATAGGTTTAAAAACTTTTAGATATGCCCTAACAGCAGAAAACTGTGGCACTATTTTGTTTGGCATGACAATACGTCGTTCCAACATGCTGTCAGTAGCAACTGGCAAGGAGAGGCTCCGGAACTATTATTCTAGGGCCAGAACCAATAATACTACTACCATAATGTCAGATTATAACATGGTTACAAGAACGAACCAGAAAAGAACATGAAATGAATGGTTTGAATAGGGGTATGAGGTAAAAACTTTCTATCACGCACAATGGCCTACCCTTGGTGGCTAAGTACGGAAAACTCCCCGAAAACCTATGCTGTATGTGTGAGATAAGAAGCGACCATCGCTTCAAATTTTTGTGCCAATTTCAGAGAGGGTACCAGTATGGCGAGGGCATATCTAAAGATTTAAATCTATGGCCGGAACACACAGATTTCTATAATACCTAACTGTTAGTCTGCTGCATGCTCTGTTCAATTGACCGAGGGTCGGGGTTATTTTTGCAATCATTGGCAATTTCTTCACAAAAAATAGGTAGGTAGTAGGCGTTTGTGGAAATCCAACCTTATTGACCCAGGAAAAGTTGTTTTTAGAGCGTATCCTTCGATGAAAATATTTTTTCATAAGGAATACGATTTGTAACAAATATAAGCAAACCAAAGTACTTAAAATTTTACTTACTAAATTCTGTATCATGTTTATATTTAATTCGATTGTAATTGCACGTAAAATAGAAGCCTGGTACATGAAATAAAACAAGAATATAGAACAAAATAAGATACGCAAGTACCTGGGATTGGGTGAGACATATTTTTTTGTCCCTTTTGCTATAGAGACGATGGGCCCTTGGGGCCCTAATGCTAAATTATTTTTAAAAGACGTGACTGCTCGCCTGTTTGAGGTAGCTGGCGACCGGAGGTCTGGCAGTTATTTCGCTCAGCGTATCAGCTTGGCTGTACAAAGAGGGAATGCTGCCAGTATTTTGGGTACCTTGCCTCGAACAGGTGAGCTAGCTGAATTTTTTTATTTATAGGAGTATAATTGTGATGATTTTGTACTTGAAATTTGTTGAGAAATAAAGCGTATTATCCATTGGAATATAATACACCATTTTCTTGACCATGGACCAAGGTTCAGACCGGTTCATTGAATGAAACAGTTAGAAACTTATTATGTCGTGATTTGAATAAGCTTATAATATCAGTATGTTCAGATTTACTTCAGAAACTCTCGCATCCTAACTGGAGGAACGTATTGAAAAATAGAAACGCGTTGTTGTGAGATGCGAACCATCGACCAAGCATGACAGAATAAATACATATATACTGAAGCAGGTACATAAACGTGATATTATAACTTTCGTATTTCATGGTTTTTGCAGAACAGATGGCGATATAATAAGTGACTAAACGCGATATTTAGCAATCTGAAGTGGCAGGGAGCTGGCCATATGAGCAGATACCCGTTTTTGTTAGGGTCCCAAAAAACCAGCAGTCCAGCAGTGAACCGCGATAGGCTGATGATGATGAAATAAATATCGCGTTAAGTCTTGTTAACTAATTTTAGTGTTTAAATGCAACGGGAAAGTCTAAAATCGTCGTTTATTTCTCATGCTAGTTAAGTCCAACTTCATCTGAGTTGTTCTTCTAGCGAACGACGCACTGCTATATCTGTCGGATCCGTCGACATTGGCCTAAAATGAGACGAGTGGATGCGATGTTTTTCACAGCAGTTTGTTTTTAAAGACACGTTGTTAATTGGTGTCGTTCAACAGTGAGACGGAATGAATGAAATCGTTGTTTTTCTGCCATATTATGTCGTGTTTAGATATTTAGGTATATGAATTATTTTATTTGCTGGACTTGCATTATCTTTTATTCATACTGTTAATAAGCATTGATTATTATTGTATGCTATAATCTACTTAAGACGAAAAGATATGTAATATTAACGTAAAAATACCCCGATAAGGTATGCCGCTGAAATAGTTTCACTATCAAAAGACCTCGAAAATCAGATAGAATAACGATAGTATCGATACTAACTACTAATCATAGCTTTGCGATATCTAGCCCAAATGCAAATGGTAGTGTTATATGTAAATCCTTTCGATGTAAAAAATTATAGATTGTCTCCCGACAGTGAGTTAGCAATAGATTTGAATACCGCCTACTTCGAAATTGGCAATAAAATAAGGGATTGTCGCTTTTATTAGTGCCAATTCCGAAGTATGGAATCTAACCATTTAAATCTATGGAGTTAGCTATAGTCGAACTAGTAGGTACAGAAGCTGAAGTCAGTGATACCTGTCGCTCCTTTTATAATTGGGGCGTCAGGCAAGCAGCCAGCTATATGCTTAGAACGTATTAATAACGTTCTCGACCGATTTCGGCAGAGTGAGGACCGTTCACTTCTTAGCAGAGCAGGACAATAATTACAACTTAGGGAAAAATATTAAACGAAAAAGTGATTCAAATTATTAAGAGGATTCAAAATGTATATTTATTACTAACGCTATTGATCTTTAAATTCTTGATTTATTGGTGGATTAGAATCAGTGTTAAGGCAAAAACAATATAGTGTGTGTGATTTTGTAATCACACCCATTTTAAAAGTAACCGGACTGCCGTATCTATTTTTATTTTACTGTAACGTTCAGAGAATGCAGGGCAATATGTTTATAGTTTTGTTTACAAGACGGTTCGTTTAAGATTCGACGAGTAACTTTGTGAATATATAGGTATCTTCGTATAGCTTATTATGCAAGAGGTCGTTAGCGGTTCCTAATTGTCTTTCTGTTAATGTTTCTCGAATGTTCGGTTAAAAGTAGAATGAGCAGTGATATCTCATCGATCGTCGCTAGTCGATATTACGTTGCCTCTTTAATTGACATTTTGCAATCAAGATCACAAACTATGGTTCGCAATAACAATTAGGTACTTACCTAAACTATATAAATTGGCCATTCCAAATGGGCATCTACTTGAATAAGTGTATATAGTGTGTCGAACTCAGACTCGATTAAACTTAATTATCAATCAGCAAACAATACTCGCTTTGAAATATTAATAAGTCGATCTGTTCTCTAATGAAATTGATCGTACATGCGAGACGAGCCTTTACCAGCGTTGTTACAAGAAATTAATGGTAGCTCGCATCTAATACCGCATAATTCGCTGAATTATAACGAATTATTCTCCTTATTTCTACGGCTCGATGAACCAATTTTCCACTGCATTATTTTCCTCATACTCTCCCACTCTACAAATGAATCTGTCCTTATCTCCGGCGCCCAAACTTGTTTTATCGTTTCAAATTAATAAGTATTTACTTTTAAATCGCACTTTGATCTGTTCTACTTTATTTCTAATTTTATTATCAATCAAGGTAACTATTTAGGACAAATAGGTTGGATTGACGCGCATTTGTTGTTACAATCGGATCGTAATCCTCAAGGCAAACTTATTTTACCAATAAATTGATAAGAATATCGTTGGGAATTTGATCCCGAGTTACTGAGGAAATCTTTCCACACTTGTCAAATAGGTACTTCATTTATCTACCAACCGTAACTGACATCTAGGAAGCAAGTAGGTAACTCTATTTCGGATTTCAAATAGATATATTTACTTTCTTAAATCAGTTTTGAGATAAATTAATGACATTAAATTACATAGGTATATTTATCAATCATTTTTCATAACCGAGATTAGAATCGCTCACTATCGATTTATTCGTTTATTTTTATTTGTTTTAACTAAACTGTTGACCTACTTTGGTAGTAGATAATTATGTACATATTAAAAACCGACTTGTAAGTAGGTTGTAGGATTGGCCCTTCGCACGAGGCTTAGTGAATAATTAGAAGGTATTATTAGTTAAATATAGACTATGTTTTCTATTATGACATGTGTATGTTCACGTTCTATGTAGTTTAAAACTGAAATATCCATTATAGGCCAATAATGCAATATCTTACTTACGAGAGACTTTTAACAGCAACTAAAGACATTTTTAACTTTAAGACTGCCTTTTTTTCCTCTAATACCTAGGTACTGATCATTTACATCGAGCAGCCCCGGTTTAGCGCTGCAGCAGCTAAGATCTTCCAACATCCTCTTCAATCACGCCATTTGATAAAAAAACTGCATGAAAATCGGTTGTAGTTTAAAATATTTAAGCTGGTCCTGGGCATTTTAGGTGGGGCGTTAGCGGCATTTTTGCAGGCCCTCAGGGTGAGGGTGACTGGTTCAATCGGTACTTACTATTGAGCCAGTCAACTTTATATTTGGACTTTACATTCTCTTGAGTTAGGTCATCCTGACAGCTTCGTATAAAAAAAGCATACGTAGAGACGGACAGAAGAAAGCGACTTTGTTTTATAATATGTAGTAAAACATTTACTTCAATACCAGTTATTAAAGACTAGCGGCCGCCCGCGACTTCGTCCGCGTAGATTTCTTTTTTTCGAAATAAAAAGTAGCCTATGTTCTGTCTCAGGGTCTAAAGATTGTCTGTACCAAATTTCATCAAAATCGGTTGCGAGGTTTAAGCGGGAAAGCGTAACAGACAGACAGACAGACAGACAGAGTTACTTTCGCATTTATAATATTAGTTGGGATTGATGCGCAAATAAGATGCTCTAGCAGATACTATTTTATCGAATTGCGTTCCCATGCCAGTCTGTTAGAATGTATCATTACTTATTATGCCGACCATGCCTCGGGAAGTGTGCGTCAATGGGTCTAAATGGAGTCGTTTATTCCGTCTAATGTTTTTCTAGTCTATCAATGGGACGTGGTATAATAAGAAATATTTACTTACATTAAATAGACGGCGAAATGCAAAATGCTGTTAACAAGATAGGCAGTAAATTCGGTAATTACATATACTGATTTTTAATACGAATTACCGAAATCGAAATGATGGAAATTGGAACAAACTCATTGCCTGCTTTTAAAACAAGCATCATCATCATCTTAGCGCTTCTCTCTGCATCCTCGGCCATTGCCTTGAAGCCCAGAGTACGCTTCGAAGCCTGGCAATCACAGTTATCTAGCAGGCGCCAGTATTGGGTTTAAGTAAACTTGTGAGGTAATATTTGAAACTAAATTTTAGTGAAGCGTTTAAAGAGAGTGCTATTGAATATTTCATCAGTGAACTTCGAAAACTTGATTGCAATTTTCTCACTAGCTAATTATTAACAACGGCATTTGAAATTCCTCTCTATGCTAAACACTTTATAGTTAGTGCCATAATTAAAAACCAATTACCTAGAGCTAATAATTAGGACAGAAGATTAATCAAACATGTAAAATCTTACATACAAAAGACGGGTCCAACAAATAAAATAAGCCCATTTGAAACAACTTTGGTTGACAAACGACTTGTTTAACATAACTTGTTATTTTAGTAAACTACAAGACATTGCTAGAGATTAAATAATTAATAACTATGAATTGTTTTAATTCTTTCGAAGTTCTTTTGATATTTATTTTTTATTATTCCGTTTAGTGTGTCATTTAAAGCCGTTATGCAATGTTCGAATATTGTTTATTTGGTTGAACACATTATTTTTTTAAGCAATATAATGTAAAGTGTTTATTTGGCTGAACATATAATTTATTTTGAGCAATATAATGTAAAGTTTGTAAAGAAGTATGAGAAAACCGACCAATAGTAAATATTGTTTTAATGATTTCATTGACCCGCTCCGGATTTATACGAGTGCAATCAAATTAAGAATCAAGTATTTATTGACACCCAAAATACCGATATGCGTCCAACTAACAAAAAAAATATTTTTTTGCGTTTTGAAAAGGTTTGTTTAATAAGTGTATTAACATAGGATCTACTTGGCATCGAACGAGTTCAATAGAAATAAGTCATCCATTATTGATTTCTTTGTAACTTTAATCTAGCTAGACAAATGTATTACTGTTTCATTCCCTTCGAGTTAGCAGAAGTAGATTAAGGGTTTTGTTCAAAACAACAATTAACGAACTTTTTTGTTATATCAATTTGATGAACGATGCGTATTAAGTACCTACCTAATACTCGTATATGAAAACATTTATCCGGTCATTACCATTCATTAGGGTACTTTCGATTACTCCAGTTCCTTGAAATATCATTTTATTTTTGTCTCATAAATATCACTGTCACTTGACAGATAAGTTAATATAGTCACTTAATAACAGTATTACTTAATTGGTTTCCTAGTTGCTCGCCTCTTAGACGCCTTGTAGTTAGTGCAATCGTTAGGAACCAGGCGGACGACCATTGGAATCTGTTCAAAAATGCATTTGGTGACGCACTAAACAAGCAATTAGGAACAAGTGATAATGCGAACGACTTAATGTAAAATTAATGGGATACCAATTTAATAATATCTCATACCAGTAGGCAGTGTTGGACTGTCACGTCTCGTTTTCGGGTGAATTTGATAAAATAATCTTGATACAGTTAATGAAACGGTGGTGAAAGTGTTAAAATGTGTATACCGGGTGTTGCCGATGTCCCTGATGATAGATATAAACTGTGTGCGATAACGAAGAAGTATTTGTAAGTTCTACGTTTTTTACCACAACTTTAAACTGTATAATCTTTAATAAAAAGACTTATTCTTTCGGACACTTCAAGCTCTTATTTTAAAAGAAATCTATCAATAGGGTAAGTTCGCCTGTTCGCGTCCATCGCCCAGTTCGCGTCCACTTTATTTTTAAATCCTCGAAAATAAGTAAACTGCTACACCAATCAAACGAAAATCTTTACCACTTAAACCTGTATGTTTAAGAAGCTAGCACATATAAACAAAAGGTCCGTACGTCAAATCAAAATAAAATTAAAAAATTATTTGTCCTTGCTGTTCAACAAAAAGTGCGCGAACGCGGGATTTTAAGAAAAAAAATAGTGTGCAGCGGCGAGTTCGATGGTAAGTATTTTATTGTTTCATATGTATTTTGGGAAACTTAAATGTTTCTAAACTTTTATGATGAAAAAAGGTATAATAGTTATTATGAATTTGTTTATTTTTTTTTTATTTAACTAATAAAATAAGGTGGACGCGAATTACTACATCAAATTTTCAAAATTTCCACTTTGCGTCCGGGTGGACGCATACTATAAACATAATAGACCAAATTGCGTCCACTATGTATTTTTGTTAAATACAGTTGACTTTCTTGTAAAAACAATTTAAATGCTTACATTATTAAATGAAACGTGGACAAAATTTATTTTAATCTTATTTTGTCTTCACTAACAACTTTTTGATTTTCTGGTAGTTACCGCGACGTTGGTTCTATGGTGTCCTTAGACGACAAAATAATTCTACCATTTGAAGATATTGCATCAAACTCCAATATTAAGTGATGAAAAAGAAACTCTCGTGAAGGAACTTACTCCAGAAATTTCTTTGACTTCATCATCAGCACCAACTGTATCGCTACCATCTTTATACCCTCAGAGTCTTAATTACAATCATTTTCAGCCACTACACAAAAGGGAACTACTGATTAATTTGAACACCAACTGGTGCTGACCAGCTGACCAGTATTTTTTACAATGCTGGAAAAGATAATCCCAGTACTCCAGCAACCATACCTTCTGCTGCATGAAGAAAGTATTAGGAAGGAAAAGCAGGAAGCGCGTTATTATTAATCAATACTGATCTAAGACTAAAATTAGGAGTCATTGCCGTGGAAGGGTGTCCTTAAAAAATCACGAAATGTCACAAGGCGGGAGGGGGCGTAGTTATATGTATATCATGTTTATTTTGTTTCTGGAAAATATGCTATACTTATCCAAAAATCGGCGTAAAATCTGTGGTGTGAAGACATTCTTAATAAAATTATGTTCATCTATTGTTGTAGCGTTGGGGGGGGGGGTTCTTAAACCTTACCAAGGGGGAGGGGTGTGGTCAAAAAAAAACACATGATAAATGGACCGCCCCTTAACAGAACTCATAATGTTTATCTTTAAAGGTGCCAGCACTGGTTAGGTTCCTACTACATAGTTATATCTTATTTTAAGTTCAATAATTGTAGCGAATTTTTTTTAAGTGATTACAATGTTCATTTTTAATATTTTATATTTATTGTTAAATAAAGACACTGATAGAATACAATCTTTCTTTTCATTTTTCTTCATATCACCCCTATTATCCTTTACTAAGCTGGTGGACGCAAACTGGTCCATGGGTGGACGGACGCAATCTCGATTTTGTGGACGCAAACTGGGTAAAACGCCAAATTCCGATATTTTTATTTTTTTGGAATAAATACAAAGTGTTTTAAGCAAATTTGAAGTTAATGTTAAAATAGACTATATAATGAACTTATAAAATAATTTTGAGATAGATACTAATGCTGGGATATTTTTATTTTCGTCGTCAAACTTGGGAACTGCACTAAATGGACGCAAACAGGCGAAATGACCCTATGTGTTTTGCTTTGTTAATAAAAATGATTCTCGGATGTGGATAGTAATGAGAATAATTAGGACCAAATGTAGAAAAAGAAAAAGTTGCAGGCACTTCAAATTGTCACCAATTTATTGCAACATTTTCATTTGTATCCCGAGTTAACAAGTGAAAGTTAACTGACATTTTAACTGCCAATTACGATGACATAAGAAAGTTATTGCGCAATTTCAATAATTAACATTCGTTAACTAAATAAAAAAATAATCAAAAGACAGTGAAAATTCAAAATGACATATGTGTATTTTATTATGATTTCATTTTAATTACATTTGATTTATTAAGAGACAAATCGCCAGATGGTAACAAACATTGAAATATTATGCTTATTGTAAAAAAAATTCACTGACCTATAATAATTTAGTATCAGGGAAAAGTCAACTACAAAATCTTTCTTTTTATGTGTGCTATAAATCATGCGTGTGCCAAATTAAATTTATGGCATGTTTCTGTTGTGAAGTAAACATGTGAATTAACATTACATGGTATCATATCCGGCTTTGGAATTTTATTTATACTACAATTTGGGTGTTTGAATGCATCTAGAATAAATTATGAATACTTTCAAGAATGAGCACAAATAATTAAGCTACAGTAACTGTTGCGCTTTTAACAAATTATTATAGTAATTGGCTTAAAAGTATTGAGTTGACAATATGTATTTATGATGTCATAGCTTATCATAACATACAGTCTCCCTACAATGCCTACAAGCTTACGTTTTTGACTTTTAATTTGAGTGAGTGATTTGACCTGTCAGTCAAGCACCGTATTTATAAGCAGATGTTTTTGACTTTATTTGTAATCGTAACTGAGGTTATTCTTATGATGAATTTCACAGTTTCTGCTGAGTTCTTCGTCGATGTCTTCTCTGAAGATTCATCTTTTCGAAATGCTTCAGAAACGATATCTCTTTTTCATTACCGTTTAGCATTATGAACATAGCCTTCACATCTTAATGTCTCCTCAGTAAAATCAGCCAATAAAAGTTTTTACATAATATAAAAAAAAAAACTTTTCTTTGTCCATGTAGTTAACATCTTTTTTCTGTTACAGGAACAATGAGAAACGCAAGGAGAAATCCCGCGTGGCGGCTCGGTGCAGACGCACCAAGGAGATGCAGATCTTCTCCGAGCTGACCGCTGCCCTCCCCGCCAAGAAAGAGGAGGTTGAGCAGTTGGACAAGGCGTCTGTGATGCGCCTCGCCATTTCATACCTACGCGTCCGAGATGTTGTTTCTATGCGTAAGTATTATATAACCATCATCACCATGATTCTAGTCTATAGCCGGCCACTTCCAACCCCCCAACCCCAAAGGATCAAACAAAAATATTATTTATTTATAATATTAATAAGATTTACCTTGGCATCAGGGGTGCATCCATGAAACACTGTAATCTATCGATAGAAAGGAGCATGAAACTCGATAGTTGTAATTTTAAAATCGCCGTTTTATAAATTCGTCTATTGATTTCAAACTTATCGCTCATGATGTGTCGCGATCTCTACCAGAACATCTTATCGTTTATTATTCTCAAGAATCTTTCCGTCCTCTTTGCAATGTGCCCTGCCCACTGTACTTCAGTCTGGCGAAATGTCAATCCTTCATTCAAACACAAAGTCCTGAGATAAAGTTTTAAAAAGAACAGATTTGTTATCTTATCAGTGCATAGATATAAATACTTAACAATGTTCCGATTGGAATGTTTTGTAATTTATTTCTATGGGCAAGATAAAATTTGAGATGGAAAGATTCAAACATTTGAAATGATTGCCGTTTCGTGTCTGATGTTTTCCGCTCAAAGATTGTCATATTATATCTTGAGAAGTGGTCTTTGGCGTGTATACTTGACGACTTGGTTACTATCGGGTATATTATATCAATCTAGTTTGAAATTTTCACTGTTTGTTGTAGTGGTCTGCATTTGTTTATTCTTTAAAATTCGAAAGCAGAACTTGCTAGGCTAGTCTTAAAGTGTGTTTGTCTTGAGATATGTAGCTTAATTGTAGTAAACTTTTGTCTTCCGTGTCTTTTTACATTGGGATTAGATTCATTTATGCTATTATTTTGTCAAGCTCATTAGATTTGTTTGATATTATTCTTACATTTTTGCTATCTGAATAGTTAACTTTTAATTATTGAAGTAGTTAAAGAATTAACGGGCATAAAATACCTTGTGATAAAAAGTTTCAGTTCATTCGTATGGTTATTTAGTAGCCTCGTCATCAATTCAAAAATGAGCGTGTTACTATATAAATAGTGAGTAAATGTCATTGTTTGTTTAGCAAGTTTATAGATGCCGTAAAAGGCTTTAGTTACTATAAAATGTACTACCACTTGTACTTTGTAACTCGTTGAACGTAAGATATTTTTTATGTCGCAGAAATTACGTGATAACTAAGCGCTATGATACAGTGCATTTTTTGTTGTTTATTGTTACGGACACTTATGAATGATAAAACTACAGTGAAGGACAACTAATGACTTTCATGTCCCATACATATTGTATTAACAATGTGGCTCATACGACATATGAACAAACTTGGACTCACTATTTTATCGTAAATATTGTAAGAATTATCGAAAGTCCATGCGCAGCATATTTGTGAACCTGAGAATAAGAATAGAATTTAAGAGTTTGTTTTTGCGGATTACCGCTACATATAAGAGTATAGACTGTTTATATTACATTATGCAATCATTAATAGAGGTTGAAATTAAAAGAATTAAAAAACAAAGTACTGAACTGAGGAACTCCGAAAGCAAGGAAGAATTTGAGAAAGTTTTCGTTTATTAAGGGGTACACAGTGTGCCTTGCCCATGGCTCATGACTTCATTTATACTTTTATCGATTGGCAACGAGTTGTTACTACTTACATCAATTTATACTGATTGGTCACGGAATAAATCTCGTAGAGGCGCGGTTGATTTGTTATTTCTTAGTATCGAAGTGTCCTGACATTCATTCTTCATTCTTATACAGTTTTTTTCTTTTTCCTGTTACTTTCATTTAACTGTATAAACAGGTTTAACTTTAAACTGCGTAGTACACGAAAGGCGCATACATTTGCAATAATTGTAGAGTAGGTACATAAAAAAAAAAAACATTTAACTCACTCGAGTAATGTTATTGGTATTTAACATGAAAAAAATAAATTAATTGTACAACAATTCTTTGAACTCGGATATTGTATATTTGAATCTATAGTTCTACGTAATTTAATGACTTGTTTTATTTGTCCATTAAGAGGAAGTGGCGAATATAACACCGAGTTTTATTAATAATTAAAAACATTGAGTCATATAGTCAGCTGATGCTTTTGAGGTTAACACTGGTTTTTCATAGTTTCGCGTCATCACAAGCTCACAAGTCACGAGATTTGGGCGTTGGATCAGGTCCAACAGCTATAGGGATAAATCTTTAAAATAATCCATACGATAAAGGTTAATACCTTATTTTCTTGTAGGCTGCCATGCATTGATGCATCGATGAATAATGACATTAACAAACTAGATAGAATAAGGATTTGGGGAAGGATTAATCCTTTCTCGACTTTTCAGAGTCTTAGCAAGATCTTATAATAAAAAGTTAGAGGAATAGAGAATAAAATTTTCGTGTCGATAAAATCTTCGTCAACGAAAATGTGTTTTTGTTGGAATCAACCGAAGAACTCGTATGTCTTGCACAGAAAATATGTTTACTGCAAGCCTTACAGTTCTTTTGACACCCGATCGCCTGAAAAGAAAAACATGTATTAACCCTTAGGAGTAGTTAAATAGAGCTTAAATCAAATTCATCCTTTTGACGGTTTCCCTAGGTTGAATACTCATTGTAAAACAGATCGTGCTTATACGAATTTGCGACTTGTGGTCTCCTTGCTGTGACGCCAACCGCAAGTTTCCGACTTATCAGCAATATTGGCACGCGTCTGTCCGTCTGCAGCCTTTTGCAGTTCGTACGGAATGTTAATAAAACCGCAATGACGTCACTCGCTATCAATTGTTCAATTGAAAACTTATTCGACGGTGACATAATGACGGGATGAACAAGTATAATTTTGTTGTTTAGAAGTTGGGAGTGGTTTGGGTTTTCTTCAAAGCTTGTTTCAGGATTTATTGGAACATTTCTGGTCAGATCAATCGTATATGCCCATATCTTTTGTTCATTATATTTTCATAATCAACCTTCGGCATTTTTGAAGTATTTGGTTAATGTAATGTTAAACCACAGTTGGTATCAGTACCTATCTGCAAGGGTACAGATGTGCAGTCGTAATCTTAACCGATTACACGCTAGACATAAACAAAAACAAGGTCAATTGCCGATAGGATTACGATTTTATAATGCAATGACTGTATCTGTAGATAGATAATCTAAAGATGATTTTACTTAAAATGCCGAACTCAATTGTAGTTAGGTACCCTTTTATAATCCTTGATTTTGTGGGCGTAGTGTTGTACGCCATAAGGCAAGATAGAATGACGATTTGCACAAGTATGCTGGCAGGAACTGGATGCAAGTACCCGTAGGAGCGAACTCTTCGCCGCGGCTGATGATGATGATGTCTTTGATTTATAATAAAATTGTTGTTTTTTTCCACTTATCGTCAATATCTACCTATATTTGTTACATGTGTGTGTATGTACCTTATATTCATTTTCACATTCATATCTTAATTTGTTATTTTAAAAAAACTTTTACCCTGTTAATCTAATACCTATGTGAATAGTTATTGACTCAGCAACTTATTTCGTTCCAGTGCCCGTCGACTCCGAGGAAGCTCCACCGAATCCGAAAGGCTTGGAGGATGTGTCTTCCGAACTGTCCTATATGAAAGCTCTGGATGGATTCGTGTTGGTCCTGTCGCAACAGGGAGATATTGTTTACTGCAGCGAGAATATTGCAGATCATCTCGGGGTCTCTCAGGTTGGTAAAATGTTGCACTTTAAATTTTTCAGGACTGTATTGTATAGGGCTGAAGGTCATTTATTTTTTGTTAAAAATTGAGCTGGATTTTATGAGAGGGGAGGCGATTTAGGAACGATTAATGACAATTTTAGTTGTAGCTCTGGAGACTTTATTTACCGAGAAATACACATAACAAAGGTAGTACATAAAATACTTTGTGGAAGTTCCATCCACTATCTATGATCCTCTCTTTCAAGATAGGTAATTGATATATTTGAAATTTAAATATAAAAAAACTTGCGACAAACATTCTAACAGACACCATGTGACCACTCATGTCGAAATGAAATGTTATTTCTAAAATTCAATGAACTCTACAAACGCCATAATATAACTTGTTATTAAAAATTTTCATGAATTCACTTATTTTATAGTTACGTCATTAGTATAATAGTAGTATATACCAGTATTGGCTACTGCGATACTAGCAAATTTTGCTTAGTGCAGAGTCACTAGATATAAGTATATAATGTAGTATATTACTCACCAATTTTCCTCTTATTGAAAAAAATATAAAACGTTTCGGAACGTTTTTACTTGAAAAGAATATAATAATTTTATTGCATGGTAGGTAATGACTCTCATGACAATAAGTAAGGCATATTGCATAGGAATTCCGAGTAGGTATATAGCAGCGTAAAATATGTCGTTTGGGTGTGTCTCAAAATGGTTAAGGTGATAAGAAAATGTAAATTTAATTAAATTATAGTAAATTGATGACAAATAATGGTAATTAGGTACTATACCTTCTTGCAAAAATAGACCCGTTATATTACGATGCAATATTATGAGTATTACCAATACACCAGATATTTAAGTAGGTACCTATATTTTAATATGATATTAATGAAATAATTATGTTAATTTTTGAAGGGTTAATAGACTTCTAGTACGAAACCTACAATTAGTATTACAATTAAGTTCCAATTGCATGATGTGGAGTATTTTCCTGTACCTATTGTGTCTCTGTTAAGATCACGCTCCATTGCAAATGTTCTTTACTTCTACAATACTCGAAAGGAGTACTTTACAACCTCACTTCATATAAAGTGAAACGAATTATTCCATGACCCCTAAAAGGTTCCGGGTACTTTGATTGCAAGTCCAGCTAATGCGTTGACAAAACAAAAATTATCATGGCGCATACAACGAGCGCGTGTTACGCATGTCTGATCAACTCCCGCGCATCTAGGTCGGCCTCCGTGCGTTTCTCGCGTCCCTAATCACAGGTGCTTAAGGTCGAAAATACATTGATTCAAACGCATTATCCATTTAAGTGATACGGTGCGGCCGACAACTCGTGGATCTACGTAACTATCGTTCACGCCTAACTAGTGGAAGAATACTATAATTTAAGACGTGTATAAACTGTACAGTTTGATTGATGTTATTATTATATTAAATTGGTTATGTTTTTATCACGTGGGACATCTACGCAGAACTCATCAGTTCTGCGTAATAGGCCGTATCTGTTCATTAATTACCGTCTTATAGGTGGGTATTTACGAAGATAAAAAACTTCGTTGGGGTCATGATACGTTAATTTATCAATATGGCAATACATTGTAACACAATGGAACTTCATTAAAAATGTCTTCTTATCGTAAGACTCGTTAAACCTATTAAAGAAAATTAAATGCACAATAACATAGATTTAGACATGCCCACGCCATACTTCGATCTGCTCTGAAATTATCAGTAAAATTTGATGCGACTTTCGCTTCTTATCGCAGTGACGACATGTTGAAACGTACGAAATGATAAACAAAAATATGCCACAGTTTTCTGTTCTGAAGGCATATTCAACGACTTCAATCTATGCACAAAAACACAATACACACCGCGGTACAAAATTACAATGAGAGGGCATCGTCGTCGCGTCTCACAGCACTTGGGCCTTCAACTTCGTTTATAAATACACACTAATACTCTCCTTTTAAATGAACGGCTCAGTCATTGTTTGTTTCTTTTTTACCGGCTTCTGTACAAAGGACACGAAAAATTATGTGCTTGTAAGAAGAGTTAATGTTAGTACTAGCGTCAGTCAAATTAAATAATTAGATCTTTGCTTCATTAAAACCGCCTTATGAGGAAGACTACATACTCGTATAATCGATACATCGTTTACCGTCTTGGGTTTAATTAAAACATTTTAGGTAAAACTGTAGTTTAAGGCGTCAATAAAATTTAGCACAAGCAGAGCAACTATAACCAGGAAGTGTAAATTTCAATGAATGGGAGAAAATGAAGTCAAAGTTCGGAAAACTTATTAGATCCTACTTCTGGTCATTTTAAGGGATGACTCTCGGTGAAATGTCTTCCAATGAAATATAGCCACCTAACAGAAGTTGAAAAGATATTCCCACATTTAGTGGAAGGTCATAAGATATTATTCGCCTTTAGAAAATTCTTCAAGGATGTTCAATAAGCCTTCATTTGGACTTCGTCCTAGTACCTATAACAAAGACTTCAGATAAAAACGCATTGACATGTGTATATTTTATAGCTACCTACACGTGGGCGTATCTAACTGACCTAGATAACTTTAGATTCCTAATGTTGTTCAGTTTTGTAGCCTTGACCTTGTGATGCTGCGTAGTAAGTCCGCAATAATATTTACTAAATATGTAGTTTAAAGAGGAATTTTGTTTGTATTCAACTGATTTGAGGTGTTTATGAGGACTCTAATAAATAAATCAAATATCCGAATCGTGACGTCCGTTTTGTCAAAAGTAATAAAGATTTTCGTAAACGAACACCTACCGGTGACCAGTTAAATAAATCAGATAGGTACATGGAGTTTTTAAAATTACAACCTGTGGAAGACGAATACTTATTCGAATAGATTACACATTGAAAATCACGACCGCTCTATAGGAGATAAGAAAATTTGAAATGAGCCACAAGTAGGAATTGGTAACATTTAAAGAAAGCCCAAGTAACACAGATGAGCTGCACAAAAGCTGCATAGAAGATAAATTTTGAACCTAAGGCTGATTAGCCAAGCTGCACAAAGGCTGATTAAACTGCTATACAACCCTTGTAATTCCAAAATAGGCCCCAAATTAACCAGCCTTAGGCTGATGAATGTCTGCTTAAAGGCTGTCTACGTCTTGTAAAAGAGCTGCATTTAGGCTAAACCAGCTTAGTTGTGCAGCTTATTCTCTACTTTTCAGCCGCTATCAAGCTTTTATCCATTGGTAAGTTTCATTGGGGCTGGATAGTGGCAAAAGAAAAAAATAATTAAAATGAAATGACAAAAATGTCTTAGTATTTTATAAATTGTTATGGCGTGCGCCATGAAGCTATAATTGCTGGAATTGGAAATTATATTATGTGCGATTTTCTTATTATACTATGTTTTCTAAGTGCGGAGAAAGTTTTACTGTAAATGTATATATTAAATTACATCTCATTTTTCACGCGCCCTTCATATAACGCCTATTTAAGATATAATCGAAAGAAAATTGTGAGCTAAAAATTTTTGTGAAATCACTTTATGTCTACAATTTGATTATTTGTGACTCATAAAATTCATATTTATAAACTTATACCTAAAACAGCTCATAATGATAAGCCAAAAGCTTTTCAATTGCAGAAAACATACATTATTTTATCATCCGATTACTATCAAGATCGCACACAATGGCTGCCGTTTGTAAAGCAGCTCTGGCTCTTTGTTTCAGCTGTTATAATTCTATAAACTGCACACGGTTATCTATGGCAACCGTTGATCAGCTCATAGCTTTCCTTTGTCTGTATAAAGTATGAAATAGTTACCTTAATCTGACTAGGATATAAAAACATTTTTTTATTCTCCTTTGCAAACATAAGCGTGTTAAGAGTTCCCAAAACGACCATTGTCAAGCTTACTTGAATAGCATTTAAAGAGAATAAACCTATTCTTTTAAACAACCTTTAGTTTTGGTGCAAACTGTTGTACAGCCAACGTCTGCACAAGAGCTTATAAGTTACCTAATTAACCAAACATATACAAGCTTAAGGTTTTTTTACAAGCTATGAGAATAAGTTGCAACCAGTGACTGGACAGTAACTTTTTAATTAACTGTTATAATGCTAAGAGTATATTGTTGCACTTTATTGCAGCTCTTAATCAGCAAGACTGTACAAAACTAGAAAAAATCACTCTTGCACAGTCTTTAGCTTCACCCAGAACCTTTATATATCTCTAGTGGAGTGTTATTCTGGTTAAAAGCTTACTTATGTCTGAAAATTCAGCCTGTGTGCTACTTGGGAGTGATAGTCTTACACATGGAGACACCCTTACACTTTATCACAACTTTGGTCACTTATTAGGAAACGATTTGTTAAAGCTAGCAATTTCTGATATACAGTATATGGAAACTTGTTAATTGCATGTCCTGTGCTGTGTGGTATTTACTTTTAAGTGGTTTCCTTAAATGGCTATAAATAATCAAGTCATTTCCTCTTTGTCCGGCTATAGACCTGTTAATGCTTTCATTTCACCGATAGTAAAGTGCACGGAATATTGCCGCACTTAGGCAATTTTGTTTTATTAATAACACACAAGAATTCAAATACATATTTTGACGTCATCATTATGATGTCAGAAAAAGACAATTGAGATTTCATTTGTAGCAGAGTGCAGTCAGGTTCCACCGCACTTTTACACAAAATAACCCTGCTCGATCATAAAACAAGCAGAAGTTGTGTTCAAAAAGTAGACGTACATCCTAAGATTCAAACGGAACCCAACAAAACTTGTTTCAATAGACTATTGTTTTAAAAATACTTACTGCATTTTCCAGATGGAGATAATGGGCCAGAGTGTGTTCGAGTTTAGTCACCCCTGCGACCACGACGAGGTTCGGGACGCGCTTCGTTCCGCCGGCCCTGGCAAGCGCGATATGCTGCTGCGTCTTAAATGCACGCTCACCAGCAAGGGCAGGAACGTGCACCTCAAGTCTGCTTCCTACAAGGTAACAAGCAACCGAGGGAACAGATGGACTACCCAAGATGCCATTTCGCGAGTGTGAAAACATCGCTTTCGCCGCGACGTATGTCTCCATCCCGTGTTCATAAATACTTCGTGTGCAGCATGGAGATATAATTCGCGCCGATAGCGATATTTGGCTCTTGCGAAAAAGCATCTTTGCTAGCCCACTTGAGCAGAGTGTTTGGTTCAGCCACACTGCAACCACGACGAGGTTCGGGAGGCGCTTTGTTCCGCCGGCCCTGGAAAGCGTGACATGCTGCTGCGCCTCAAGTGCACGCTAACCAGCAAGGGCACAAACGTGCACCTCAAGTCTGCTTTTTACAATGTAACACTAGCTGTTAGGCTGGCCAGAATGTGTGATTCAGCCACACTATGACCACAACTAGCTAAAGAACGGACATGCTGCTGCTCCTCAAGTGCACGCTCACCAGCAAGGGCAGGAACCTGCACCTCAAGTCTGCTTCCGACAAGGTAACTACAGATGGAACAAGGCAGAGTGTGTGGTGCAGCCACACTGTGACTACGACGGGGTTCGGGACGCGCTGCGCTCCGCCGGCCCTGGAAAGCGCGATATGCTTCTTTGCCTCAAGTGCACGCTCACTAGCAAGGGCAGGAACGTGCACCTCAAGTCTGCTTCCTACAAGGTAACTACCAACACGGCAGGGTAGAGTGTGTGTTGTTGTGTCTTACATGCTACTGCGCCTGAAATGCACGCTCACCAGCAAGGGCAGGAACGTGCACCTCAAGTGTGCTTCCTACAAGGTAACTAGCAACAAGGCAGGGTAGAGTGTGTGTTGTTGTGTCTTACATGCTACTGCGCCTGAAATGCACACTAACCAGCAAGGCAGGAACGTGTTCCTGTCTGTTTCCTACAAAGTAATTAGCAACCGAGGGAACAAGGCAAAATGAGTGAAGTTGGGTGTAGCATGCTGCTGCGCCTGAAATGCACGCTCACAAGTAATGGCAGGAACGTACACCTCAAGTCTGCTTCCTACAAGGTAGCTACCAACTAGGGAATGCGATCTCGTCACGAGTTGACAAATCGAGATCTCATGCCATAATCATTCGGTCGAGCTTGGCCCATTCGAGATCTCGATCATAGAGTGGAGATCTCGCGAGATTTCGATATTGTCGAGATTTCTGAAAACAATATGTTACGTACCTACGCGACCAAGACGTGGTGAGTTACATGCTGTTACTCCTCAAGTGCACGCTCACCAGCAAGGCAGGAACGTGCACATCAAGTCTGCTTTCTACAAGGTAACTAGCAACCGAGGGTAGCAGGGAGAGCAGGGCAGATATGTGATGCAGCAACAATGCGACCACGATGAGATGCGGGATGCGTTTTTTTGGCAGTATCTAAAATCTAAACTGTCCCAAAAAGTGTTTGAGTCCCCATAAACATCAGAACGGCTAAGTCTTTTCGCACGTAATGTATAGGAACGGTACGCGCCGTTCCAATATAAGCAGACAAGGGATTTAAATGTTTACTATTGACTAAACGAAAATATGATTCCACTGATTACAATATCACTATTGAAGTGAAGAACAATTCTTTAAATTTAATCAACAATTGGTAACCCAAATTACTTAATTAAACGGGCAGTTCAAGGTAAACTTACGATAATTTTATTGTTGATCGTTTTCGTAAACATATTAAGTAGATAACACTTTGAAGATTATTCGTAAGTACCGTTTTATTTTAGTACGACCTTTGCTCTGGTTTAATATTTCTTTGTGACCAAATGTTTTCCTAGTATTACACAATATTTAGTAAATAGTTCAGTGCTAGCATTTAATGAGTTTTTCTATTTAATAACATTCTCTAAAATGTCGGAAAAGTAAATTTAAGTCTGCAAGATTTCTTGAATATTCATTTAGTGATGCAATATCGTTTCATGCAAAAAAACTTATCTTTCTTTTTTAATTTCGTTGGTTGTGCTATATGCTGATTATTTATGACTCAACAAATATAATTTATTAAACGTATAAAATTATCAAATTAAGAATTAATATGCCAAAGCAGCTATAAATATGTTGACCAGAATGTTTGTATTAAATGTTTTGAGTTGAGAAGCAAAATAAATGTAAATAAGGTTTATGTTTTCATAGAATACAAAATTAGTTAACAGACTTGGACGTTGTACCTTTTGTGTTTGTTGTACCGCAATGTTGATAAGTAATAACAGTTTGGTTCATAATATTAAAATCAGTATTTGTATCAGCCGGATATATATATTAAATGTTGAGGAACATCATGAGAAACCAGTTGAAGCAATTTAGTGTTGTTTCGGTGTCTAAGAAATGCTAAACACCAAGTTCCTCTCGGGTTATCCTAAATGGCCATTGGGGCCCAGGTTGACATGCACTCCTTTTGGCCATGGTGACTTGCCTCGATTACGGGCCTCCTCTGATTTGAATGGTGGCCCTGGAAAATACCAATACCTAATTGGACTCGTTTGGTGTCGCTGGTGGCGCAAGAGAGAGACCGATGGAAGTCTCTCGTTTCGGAGGCCAAGACACACTTTGGGTCGTTGAGGCATAAATGTTATTTAGTTAGTGTCGCAGAAGTTTATTAATGTTAGTTAGTTGAAGTAAACCGTTAAAAAATTAAAAGCTAAGACTTACTATGCATTGCCCTGCCAAAAAACTGCAAAATAAGTCATTCGTTCCTACAATGAATTAACTTGTAAAAAAAATTTTCACAGGTGATCCACCTCACTGGCCATATGCTGAAACCAGACAAGAATGCCGACAAAGAGGATAAGAAAGACGAAGACAAAACTCAGAAGACCGGATCCTTGGTGGCTGTTGGTCGGCCGATACCGCACCCAGCCAACATCGAGATACCGCTGGACAGCATGACTTTCCTCTCCCGCCATAGTCTGGATATGAAGTTCACCTACACTTATACTGATGCGTGAGTACATCGTTTAATTGCATAGTACATATAAAAGTCAGTAAAAAAACAAATGCCGAAAGGTGGGTCCCGAACATTCTCGAATTATAAGGAACCCAAGGCAACGCTTCTCTGGTGGCTGTGGGACGGCCGATACCGCACCCAGCCAACATCGAGATACCGCTGGACAGCATGACTTTCCTCTCCCGCCATAGTCTGGATATGAAGTTCACCTACACTTATACTGATGCGTAAGTACTTGCTTTAATATATTAATCGTTCGCCGAAAGAAGGACACTGTTCCCTTCTCGGATGCGAAGGAACCCAAGGCAAGGGTTCTCTGGTGGCAGTCGATTAACATCGAGATAGCATGACTTTTCTCTACGGCCAAAATCTGGATATGAAGTTCACATACACATATACTGGTGCGTGAGTACCTCTTCAATTAGAATACTGGCCAATCAGTCCTGCCTAATACAGCCGCCGATTCTTCCCTGTTTGGGTGCGAGTAAATCTACAGGAGCTTGAGCTTAAAACGTATGTATGTTTCCGAGTTTTCTGAGCCCCTACACACGAATACTCTATTATGGTGTGGAAAGGCCTTCTGAAAAAAAGGCGTGCACCGGTTCCTCCTAATGATAAGTAAGGATTGTAGACATTATTCATCATTTAATTTGTATTGGGTTACATTACATCAGTATTCGTACCATGCGAAGGAAAGCACACACTTGTCAGTACCAATGAGAAAATAATTAAAACACAGGTGTATGAAGTTCACAAGCAATCGTAGAGATGGCGTTGTTTGCGATAACCGCTCGTATTACCTGACTGAATTTGCTTGGCGTTATTGAAGCTACATTGCTCGAAGTGAAAACGCCTCTCTGAAACCGGCTGGGTTATATCAACAAAAATATCACCTTCAAATGTATTTTGTAGGTTAAACATGATGTGATTTCGCGGTTTTGTACACACTCCGCGATAAGTTCGTAAAAGTGCCGTTCGTTTCGTATAATTCTGTGATGTGTATGGTGATAATTGAAGTGATATATCCCTGTGCTACAGTGTCTATTGTTTGTGTAAAATAGTGTTTTGATTCCCTATAACCTTTAGCCATGGCGGGCGATTCAAACCCGGCAGTTGTAAGTTGTTTGATATAACTTGAATTACTTGGATATCGTAAATAATCAACTACAGACTACCATTTTAAGTATTTCATTGATAAAACATGGGAGTTTTGTTTATTAGACGTGAAGGCGGTGGCGCGGAAGGCGATAGGTCATTCAAGGTTAACTATGTAGGTACTAGGTAGCCTAGGTACCGGTAAACATAACCTAAACAGGAGTATAGGTCACATTGGGAATGACCTTTAGAAACTATTCACTTTCTTCTGCAGTGGGCGTAACAGATATGCCTAAAATCACAGGAAACAACCTTTGAAATGTAGATAGGAAAAAGTTTGATAAGATAATGTTTTCTCGGAGGTTTTTATAAATAAATAAAATATAGAACATTGTTTTTAATGTTAAAAAAAAATATTAACTAATGTATTATGCGAAGCTATAGGCAGCATATTAATAATGTTTTGATTGTTCTAAACATTTCTTGCCATATAATTTGGAAACGAAAGTTGTTCCGTAAAACATAATATTGATGTCGTGGTGACGCTTTTTATTATGATTACATACCTATTTATTACAACACTCCACATACTAACTCGGCAAGAAATATAATATAATGATGCAATTAAACAGAGATATTATTTATCGTCTGGGATCTTAATTCGTTAAGCAGCCATAACTCTGTCTGAACAGATAAAAGTATTAATGTACAAAATAGTTGAGGTTTAATTTTTTTACTTATATCCACTTGTATCGCGGGTTTGTAATCATTGGGCCCGTCCATTAATTATGTGATGTTTTTTGGAATTTTTAACCCTTTTCCCCATGATACTTGGCGAGGTTCACATTGAAAATTACACCAAAAATTACTTTCGTCAGACTCATCTTAAAAACTGCAACTCATCTCGGCGTAAAAAGTGCCTCAATATTATCATGTTTCTAATCAATTCTTCTTTGTTCCAGTCTCATGAACACGCTCGGCTTCGAACCAGACGAGTTGGTTGGCCGTTCTCTGTACGAGTACCACCACTCCGCCGACAGCGCTGCTTTGGCACAAAACTTCAAGTCATGTAAGTACTTTCCATTTAATCAAAAGCTTTAAAAAAATGTTTTGGCAACTGCACTGGCGCTTTATTTAGTTCTAGATTACTTTATTGATTTACGAAAGTTATTATTTCATGCACAATGTAAACGAGAACCATTGGGTATAATTATAAACATTATTGAAAAGTTGTTATTACCAGTGCGACTTTTATTTCTGAATAGCGCCATCTGTCGCGTTATTTCATAACGTGTCTTGAAATTACTGCCATCTAGTAGTAGGGTTGTAAAGACGTTTAGTTCAATAAACTTGATAGAGATGGCAGCACACTGGGCAACTTAAGCAACTAAAGATTCTTTCAACTTGTTGTTTATAATTTTCGAGACTATAATTTATTTTTATGACGTTATATTGATTTATTAATATAATTGAAACCTTCATTTTTTTTTGTCAAAAGGCCAAGTAGATAGGTTATTGATATTATAGCAGTTTAGAGCATTGTCCTATCACAATGCATCGTTGTCTATCTATAGAGTCTATTAAAATGCTTTTGACGGTACTATTTTAACACAGTTGGCCGACCGCCATATAGTTCGCTCTTCGACTGTCATAAAACGCATAGTTTTTGAAGCACGTGACTCTGTTTACATCTCATGTCGTTACGTGATTAGCAAAGTGCTGCTATTCCTATTATGTTGGTATGTAGGCTTTTGTTTGTTCTGCTAGAGATATTTTAAGATAAGGGAATACATACATTAGCGATTATATTATTTATGCACTTTTAATTGGTAACGCTTAAAATAAAAACAGCAATGTCTGATTGTGATATCTTCACTACATCACTACATATCCATTGCGTTTGCGTTTTGTAACAACCCACTCGGACAAATATGGTATACACATTATTTTGACAGCAATATCTTATTTATAGCTCGTTATAGTCTGTTCCTTGACAAAAGCACTTAGTCTCGTTCTCTAATTTCAGCAAGATTTTATAACATAATAACCTTTTGAATGCGTAAAGTAACGACTCGAGTGCGCTCATTTTAGCCGGAACATTTACACGCAGACAATACAAGGATCTCGTTGGCATTTTGTTAATTCAGTTCCTTCCCTTAATTTCTCTTAAAGCTGGTTTTGGACGGTAACTAAACTACTGTTCCTTTTGTTTGATGGCATATTTTCGAGTTGTGTTATGATGGTTCATTGTATAAGCGTAGGAAAGGAAGGCACACACAAACTCTTAAAAATAAAAGACATACTTACCTCTAAGTTTTAATACCATTAGTCTCGTGTCATACCTACGCTATGTTAACACAATCCGTGTGGATAGTCAGTTCTAGGCTTAGAATAGATTCCGACACTAATTACTGCAGGCGTTACAAACCTACTCGAATACACATATATTTTTAGATAACTTTGTTTTGATAATTTTCTAGACATGTTATTCAAAATCATTACAAGAATAAACATTGATGTTATGAAATTTTAAGCCTCTTCTGTACCACTTTACTACCTTTATTTACTTTGTAGCAAGAAATCGCGTAATTATTGTTTTTTTTTTTTGTGTTAAAAACTGCAATAACATCGCCAACATTGAACCGCCAAATATCTCACTCCACATATTAACCTTCCTTCGTGGTCAGATCCCTAAGACGTGAAATCTGCCGCCAATTACCCACCCTCCTACCAGCCTAAGTGTTTCATAACTCAATTGGTCCTGGACATTTTTCCCCATTAAGGGTAAACCGTACTATTTGTTCTGGTATTCGAGTCGCGCGCCTCGATGGCCCTTTGTACTCATTACACCGGCAGTTACCGGTAGCATTTGTTTATTTAACATTGTTGCTTTGTTGCATAAATCGCGAAATACTGCGATAGTAAATCTCGCTTTGGACTAGATTGATGTAACATTTTAACCTTAGAGATATTCTCAAGTTTTTCACATGCTATTGTTTTATTATACTCTGGTTGGATATAACGAAAAAAGTAACTACTTACTGAAATCCTTTCAAATATGTATACCTATACGTATTTTGTATACAATTGTTATCTGCTTAGATTCGTTATTCAATTACTCGTACTTATACACTAATTTACCTAATACTTAGTTACTGGTAGCATTTGTTTATTTAACATTGTTGCTTTGTGTTGCATAAATCGCGAAATACTGCGCTAGTAAATTTCGCTTTGGACTGGATTGATGTAACGTTTTAACCTTATGTTGACGTTGTGAGATATTCTTAAGTTTTTTACATTCTTTTGTTTTGTTATACTCTGGTTGGAGATAAAGAAAAAAAATAACTACTTAAATTCTTTCAAATCCTTTTACGGAATTTGTATACAAATTGTTATCTGCTTACTTGAGTTTATTCTCCATTTTTAAGTCTTCGGTATGTTATTGATTTGAACGTTACCATTATTTTCTACGTTGAAATTTTGTGATTCATATTTTATGTTTATGATGATGATATTGATAACGCTTTAAGACAGTATAATCTGCAAAACAAACATGGCGTCCTTTTTTATTTTAAAGCAAACAAAATCTGTCTTAACCTTTAACTTGAACCTTTCTCAATGACGTTATGATTGTTCTTCTTACGCACGTAAACCATTGTCTTAATTTGTCAGTTGGTGTAATCAAACTCAAAACAAGGTTCTGGTAATAATATCAGCCCTTTTCAATAACATGATGATGGCTCGATGATAAGGATAAGTGATAAACAATTACGAATATCGAATGATGATGTCATTAAATTTTGTTTATTCATCTTTTCAAAAAACAGACGTATAAATTCAGAGAACAAAATGCTATCTCCAAAAATTGGATATTGGTATTGGTTAAAATTGTTAAAAAATATATTTATTTCGTTAATTACCCCGTATGCAATCCAGGTTTAGTTTGGAAAAAGAAATTGCCGTTGAAAAAGCCTTGCTGGATATTTATCTAATTATTTTCCTATGTAAGTACCTTTTTTAGTCAAGGACACAGCAAATTTGCTTAAAATTTTGAAAAACTTAAGCATAATATTGAAATTGAATCTTGTTTCCTAATGAATAATGAAAATTAGCGGTTTCTATGTTAGAAAATAGGTTTTTTTCCCATTCTTTACCTAACGATTTGCTAATTCGGTTATATGTGATTGAATACAATGTTATTTATGCTCGCGTAAGTATTGACGTAGAAGTATGCATAAAAAACAATTACAGTACCTAGTCACATGTACCAGACCTATACGAAAAACAAATTTTATATATTCAGTAAATCAATGTCAATGAAAACTTAATACACAAACTTGTGCAAACAAAGTAATAGCGTAAAATTTGATTGCTTGCAAAATGTCTTTGGGATGTTGTCATTGCCGTGATATTCTACTCGTTTGTATCCATGGTGCCTTCATAGACTTGCACCATAAATCGTCCGACATAGACGTAGAGGCCCGAGGCCCGATGTATCAATATAGAAAATCGTAGGGAAATTATAATTTCCTAAATTATTTCCAGCTACATTTTACCTAATAGGCTAATTTTAGGGTTTTGTAATTTTTGATGACGTTTGTTGTTTTATATTTGTGCACCGTCAACCCTGGCACGGTGAGAAGCAGTTTACCGCATGGGGTATGTTCAAATGTACGTACCATATGTACTGACATACTTATCAACTACGAGTATAAATAAAATAATTAAATTAATATATCCAAGTAGATGTTAGCTTGTATGACGATTTAGCTGATATGTGTATACATATTGCGTAATTATGTAATTGGGATCTTCCCGTTTAATTATTGGTCAAATAAATAAATAAATAAATATATAAATATCACAACATCACATACATTGATCTGACCCCGTGTTAAGTAGCTTAAGCATTTGTGTTACAGACATCAGAATCAACTGGGGTATTACAAATATACTTAAATAGATACATATAACACCCAGACCAGGACAAACAGACATGTTCATGCACACAAATGTTTGTCCTGTGCGGGGATCGTATCCGCGACCTCTTGCGTAATAGGCAACATTTTGAGCATTACACCTAGCGGGTCGTCAAAATGCTGATGATTTAAAAGTTTTCATTGTGTAAGTTATTTATTAAGGCATTAAATCTGTAAAAGTTACATTTGCTTCAAGTTCTACCGAATACCCCTCCGGCCTCCAGTTACGTAATAATCAATTTCATTTATTTAGCAAGTAATTGAATATTGATTTGATAATCAGAAATGTGTGTTTTCCCCTCGAGATTCCCTTGTTTGTCCCTACGAATGGTGTAATCAGCAACTTTTCCCTTGGCCTTTTTTACGACGCACTATTTCCAAGTTTTCCGATGTTGAATCTTTACTTATGAAGTAGTAAATGTCCCAATGCTAGTTTTGGTTTGGCTAAACTAACAACGCAGTCTGTGATTAGAATTGATTACGTTAATTACGCATTCATTATTTGATGACATTCTTCTTAAATGGACGGATGTATTTAATTCAATTCATGGTAAGTATAATTAGGAACATATTTAATTTTGTGCACCCGATTTGAACTAGCATCCGCAGCGTCGCTTACCTATATAATTACATAACTTGAAAAAAATCCTGCGTCCTCAATCCAATGCAATTAAACAAAAAGATTGTGTACTTTCAGTTGGGTTTAGTAGAAAAAACATACACTACATTACGATTCCAAATATGTAAACAAACGATTAATCTAAACGACATTCTGTATAAATGTATCGTGTCGTATTTGGTCCTTCGCGCTCCTTTAAAGATTGATCGTTCACACTCAAACCCTGTTCGGTACGTTTTATGACTGTGCATTTTACCGTCGCGTAAAATTCGCGAATTCTAAAGGGCAATTCACAAACAGCTGTAAAGATGAGCGAGATTCAGAATATCGCCGCCATTGCTATCGCGGTTTATTATGCTCCTATCGAAATGAAGGCGGAATCGACTACCGTCGTCGTAAAGTTTGTCGAATCTGAACGATTTTATTGGAGGTTATTACTTACATTAAGCCATTTACATGATGACTTACGAGTATATACTCGTATGTTACTTGAGTTTAGCCTGTTAAAGTCACGCGATTATTACATGTAACGAGGGGGGTGTAATAGTCATAAAGTTCGAAGCAATGGCGGATGGTGACAGCAAATTGTGATGAAAGTTGTAAGGTAATTGTCCTTGTTCAAATATCGAGGATATTGCACAATCATGAAAAATAATAGCTTTGTTTTTTATGGTTTAATTAATATATTTAATAGCTTCATAAAAAAATATTCATATACTAGTACCTAAGCCTTATATAAGGATACTTGGTCTAACTCAACTGTTGACGTTTCTGTAACTTCTATTGTAAGAATTGTCTGAATGTCTGATGATGTCTAAATTAATTAGGTACCTATAAAACTTTGCTTATAATTGCTTTGTTGAAAATACTTAAATCATCTGACATGAACTACATATAAACTCATATGTTCTCAATTGATCGTTAACTCAAAAATATATGTAAGATTGCGATGACAAGCTTATTTTTACGAGGGTTCATTTTGCCAAGGCATAAAATACACATTATCAACGCAACACCGTTCGTCTCGTCACTGACGTTAAATTCGAATCTAGATGTAATAACAGATTGTCAAGTCGTATATCAATAAAACAAGAACAATAAATGGGTCAGTAAATCAATAGATGCGGCTTGCGAGCAACACTTACAAATAATTCATACTCGTTCAATCGATGGCGATTCATCGACCGATTTGGCGTTTTGTTGAGTGGTCGATAATTCGACTATTATGTCATACATGGCGAATTGCTTATGAATCGTACATTTTTCATGCAATCTATCTTCAAGAAGGTACCTAATACTCATGATACTTTAGAATTATTTCGCCAAATGCCGGTTCAGATAAAAAAAAAATTAACTAATTAGTAGGTATTAATTCCTTTGAGGTATTGTGTTCATATCGCTCTTTAGACATTTTCTTGAGCCAGACATCATCTTTTGCAATGTGGCTTTGATGATGCTCAGTGAATGAAGCATGTGTATTTGGGTGGTAAAAATATATAAAATGAGTAACCTTGATATACTGGTATTTCCTTGTGTATTTGTTTTCTAGTTTAGTGAACAGTATATGACAAGAAAATAATTTGATTCAGACCATCTTAATAATATTAATCAACATTCAGACGTAAAATTTTAATTTGTATCGTGTCCAAAATATGTTATGTTGAGCTGAAATATGCGTATAAAAGTAAACATAAGACTCTTGGTATGTGACAAGATTTTTATCTCAAGAAGATTACCCCGTTATCCAACGATTACTACAGTGATAATAACATTACAATCGATCAGTGATAAAGATGAGAGTGCTTATAAGATGTTGATAGGAACATTGTAGCAGGTTTAACTATGTCGTCACTTTACTGATTAATGTCAGTGCGAGTAACGTAAACTGTGTAATCGGATAATGGAATATGTAACATCTAGTAGGTGCTTCTATTCCCAATCAGGAAATTAATTGGATTAGCATCGACATGGTTTGATATATGGAGCTCTAAAGACTGTGATTATTATGTCAATGGGTAGTAAGATGCTGTTATACATATTATAATGCTGTAATGTCATGCATTGCAGTGAGTTCAACACGGAATTTAAATTCACATCATTTTTTCACTCACAGCACCCGTAGTCTTAAAGATTAAAAAAATAAGCCAAAATGACGGGCCCCGTTGGTCCAATGGTCAGAGAAGTCCCTGTCTACAAAACCAAGAGTCGCGGGTTCGAATTCCGCTAGGGGCAAATGTTTGTGTGATGAATATCGGAATTTCAATTCAATTCAATTCAAATTTCTTTATTGCTCCATAATACTCGAGTCCGTTCCCTAGCTTTTATATGACAAGCTTAGTTTGGGTTTAGGCAATTGGCGTGTTAGTTAGTACATTTTTTTTTATTATTATTTTGTACACGATATGAAATTAATCATTTGATTCATTGAATAATCCAAAGAAATATGTTCAGCGGGTATTTGGTGACAAGAGTAACAAACGATGTTCTCGTTGTGAACCAATGTGGCGAGTTTTCAGCCGATCAATCCTGCATATCCATCCAACCTTTAGGTCGGGTCGTGCGGTAGGTACTTACATACTTGGTTTGTTAAAAATATTTTTGTCGGGTTCGCAACAACCGTCTTTGTGGCGAAAACGAAACTCGGCTGGCTAAGCAAAATTAAATTGAATGTCATGGGATGGCGGGATGAGCACCTACGTAACGCCCCTTTAGCAAATTTTACACCCAACAAGAATTAATAATTTCACACTCTCGACTCCCACGGGCCTTTTTGTACCTAAAAGTTCACAAGCTTTATTAATAATGCTTTTAGATTATTGTTTAGTTGCTGAATTTATTTGGGATTTCATAATAGTAGACTAAAAGCAAAACAATTTTGGTAAATTCTTCTTCAAAATTGTACCATTCCAAATGCTGTATACAGAAACTTTCAATATGACAGGTTAAATATTTTGCAATTGATATAAAGTTATGGCTTGAATTATCATCTCGAGGAAAAGCGATAGAACAGCATTTACTCTCTAATCCGCCTTCAGGATTCACTCTTGAATGCCTTGAACGAAGGCGTTGAACCGATTCTAGAAAATAAAATGTTCCCGTTCCCGTAAACTTCGTTTAAAATCAAATTGTAAAATTAATAAGCAAAATATTTTTTAAGAAATGATTCGATGTGTGCGTTCCAGATGTAAATGATGGAAGAATTATCGTATCGGTTTTCTTTAGTCACTAGTTTTATTTTAGATTTTAAGACTAGGGTTCACAACAACACTTTGGCGTCAACTTTAAAATAGTTTGCTATCTACAAGACTACCAGTACAGTCGAACAACCACGCTTTCTAGTGACGTAAGCGCGTGATAATGCTAAACGTGTTAGCTAATATGTAGATAAAAAAAACGTTTTGTTTATCTGCCCAGAAAATACATTTGACGTCTTTGGTGTTATAATCCATGCTTTTCTTTCGAAGGAAACTTACAGTTCGAAGATCACAATAGTCTCACATTCAATAATAATATAAATAAGGTGGTAACAACCGCTACTCGCTATTTTATTTATCACAAAAAAGACGTACCGATGTAATTGCTCATCAAATTTGTTAATTAATTATGCCATTGATTTGTATTGCACCTAAATAAACTATATTTTAAACCAGCATAGTTATATGTATATCCTAATGCAGGGCTGAAGCTAAAGGTTATTTCAAACAAAACACCTAGATGAAAGTGAATGAAGTTCTGAAAAGTTTACATAGACGTTAAGACGAAACTTTCGCTTTCAAATTAGATTGCCAACATAAACCTATCTACTCCCGTCTGTTTTATCTGTCAAAATACTACATAGGTATAAAACGAATCGACAAAGTGAATCAATCACCTTTTTAGGCGTTACTTTTATTTGAAGCACCTCATTTCAAAGGTGTTCTAGTGTCAGCGTATTGCTTTGTAAGTGCGAGGAGAATATTCAATTAAGGTAACGTCGGTTGCTATTCTTGTTTTTTTCTCCACTGGTGAAGATATTTTGTGCTGGTGCGTGCCAAGTTGTCAAAATAAATGTTTCCTCGCCTCTAATAACGATATTGGTAAGATTGGGATGCTAAATGTTCCTGCTACTTGGATTTTACTAAACATTGATTTAATTAAAGGAACTCTACTCGTATTCGTTCAATTGCATTTGTTAAGGATATTGAAGATTGCTCGTTTAATATACGCAACGTTGAACAATAACACACCTGGCATCTGGCTAAGAACTGTGTTATTTTTATTCTTCATTTTATCTTACGTAATTGCAATAATTGTTCTTACGTTGGCATACTTTTCCATCTGTGTTGATTTTATTTTTGCTATGACATCTCTTATCGTTGTTTAATCGTTATTCGGATCGTATATTCAACTCGAAAACAATTGTACCGTTTTTGTTTTAAATATTTATATTCCACGCATCGATCACGAGTCATCCCATTTGCCTTGAACTTGAACGATACGAAAATAGTCGTCCATGAGCGGTACATGAATTTTTACATTCGGCGAACCGCGTCAGCTCTCTCGTAATAATTGTATCTATGTCAGCTAATCGTATAATTGCGTGTTGTTATTCAACGTTGTTAAGAGGGGGTGTAAAAAATATCGCGTATTTTCAAACACATTTTAAACCTTGAAAATGAACTTCAAATGACCCGAAAAAAAAATCGTAGATATTCAAGCATCGTTCCTAAATAGTTATCACAGAAAATATTGAAAAAATTGCAATTTTCATTGATAAAAAAAATCTTGAAGTTGCGTCTGACTTAATTTTTGGTTACATTTATTTCCGAGACGATGCATTTTGGTGAACCAATATTTTGGCATAAATTATCAAATTATATTATCTAAATATTTATCACAGAACATTTTGAAAAAATATCATATTTTACGAGTAATTCAAAGAAAACTAGTTTGGCGCTTACTACGTTCATATTCCGCGCAGTAAGCTATCGTCTGTCGCACCTGGCGCGTGCTCACAGGCATGTTTTGTTTCATCGGTTAGTCGCAACCTCTCCGTTGAGACGAGAAGACTATGATTCAGTACTCTCCCGGCTCGAAAAAATATTTCGTAAAATTATTATAAGGATTGACGTGAATGACGGATCGGCCGAGAACAGTATATGCAAGAAAGAACGATGCTTTCAAATAGTCGCTTGTTGGAAGACTTAGTAGCAATTTGAAATTGAAAGTTTACAATTCCAGCCTAAACTATTAAAACTTATTTTTCATAATCAGTCTTTTACTGTGTACAATAAATGTCTATGTCTATCTTTTATGGTTGACTATCAATAACACGTGCAACTCAAGATCCAAATTGGTTTGAACGCGCTAAGCTCAGGAACTACTGGTTCGAATTGACAAAACATTTTGTGTTGGATAGTCCACTTACCACTTACCATTTGTCGAGGTAGGCTTTAAGCTATTGTATATTCCTTTATTTTATCATTGTAAATAAGTGCTAGCGAACTATTTTGTTCTAAAATGTGCCGATAGATGGCGCACCTCGCTAGAGGCGCGGCCGCGGATCTGAATCGCGGTGAACAGATTATTTCTCAAATGTATAAGGTCTCCAGATTATTATTAATAATGATAAGCGTTTTCCGTCACAATTTGACTATTAATTCTATCCTGAGTAATTATTGCCATAACTTGATAGACCGTTGTTTGCGAAAGCTATTTTTAGTAAGACTGTGTTCAGAAATCGTAACCCACGCGGACGGAGTCGCTGGCGGCCGCTAGTAGTAAATTATATTATAGGTAAGGGAGACGTTAATTTCATGCAACTGCAAAAAAAATACACTGTATTTTAAAATCAAAAATTTTGTATTTCACAAATATATTTACCTACGTTTTTTAAACTAGTATAATAATTTTGTAGAATTAAGAAATTTAGGAGTACTACCCATTCCCTAAAAGTAAGAAATAGTTCTGCCAAGCAGTCGATCCAGCTCGGGTACCGAGCTCCTAACCACACTGTGTTGGTGTAGTAACGGAACTCTATATTGTGGCGATGCAGATGGGGCCTTATTTCAAAACACATTAAAATTAACCAGGCCGTAATTATTTTTATGCAATCATTGTAAATATAGCACATTGCAAATTAATTAATGTTCATTAATCCTTACAAGTTGATTAACAACGATTTAACACGTCTTTTTTTAAACCTACTAGCACTTAAACGGGCCTGGCCGTTCTCAGGAAATGGAAAATACAAATAAATCTTTTTTTAAAGATTTTTTGTATTGCCATTGGTTTTCAGATACCTACGTCAGTTAAATAATTAAAAATCTAGAATAATAAGAATGACATGGTTCTCATTCTTATTCATGTGCACAGCGACAAGAATTTGATAAATTCACAAATTATTGTCGACGTTATTTAAAAAATCTTGTATCTTATAATGTCCTTTTCTCTTTGAGCAATTCTTTATTTTAAGTCTAATTAGATGTAAAGGTGCAAAATTACGGTTTACGGTTTAAGACATTTATTTCTCAATTACAGAATACATGTTATTCACTTTCTCTGAGAAACACTGGATAACAATTAGTAATTATTCTGTACGTTTAACACAAGCACTAGTAGTAACTAAGTAAATCATTTATTAGTAGATCTGAATTTATGTTAGTATTTCCATTTTTCTCAATTTTAATGAGGGTATTTGTCTTAATACACACAACAATACTCGAGCGAGAAAGACGAGTCAGTCACAGTTCTATTACGTATCCAAAAACAGTTGCTGTCATAGATGCCATTTGCTGCCATGTGTGAGGAATCATGCAGATTCAAAACATTTAAAGTAAAATCAAAAATTGGAAGACAAAATTAAAATTTAAAGATTAAATTAAAATTTACAAAGATTTTGTAGTTAAAAAAACATATTATACAATTATTAATTAAATAACTTGCGCGTACCTTTGCGTATTAATAACTACCAGAAAAAAGTACAATACAAGTCACTCAAAGCATAAACAAAATAAATCATTATAATACTAACATTTATGTATTACTAGCTTTCCAACGCATAGTTACGTCATCCTGCTTCCAATACTCTCTTTGACAATTTTTATCTGATTTACTTTGAATACTGTGCGGAATCGCCCGAAACAAATTGAAGTGGCGACCTCTGTCTCATTGCGTTGAAGTCATAGGACGAGAGGGGGCCGAGGAAGCGCGCGGGTGCGATCCGATGGGTGTCGAAATTGATGCGCCCTCTTAAATGGATCAAATTAGTGTTTCCGCGGACAGAAGAGTCTTCTTCTTAATTTGATTGCCGACCTATACTCTTTATTTTTAGTTGTGCGCTATGTCATGGTCATGAATTTCTATTTCTGTGTCTCAGGTGGGGCGAAACTTCTTGTTTTGAAATAAATTCAAGCTTTTTCCCTGTTGTCTTGATAATTGTATTATTATCATCCTCCTAGCATTTATTTCGTTTCTGTGCGGGGTCCGCTTTGACCATGATTTGATAATTGTATAATATGATATTCATGTCATCATTCAGCCTCTTTTTAACCGACTTCAAAAAAGGAGGAGGTTCTCAATTCGTCTGTATGTTTTTTTTTTATGTATGTTCACCGATATTTTCGTCAATTATTGACGGATTTCAAAAATTTTTGTTTTGTTGTGTAGAGTTCAGTTCTGAGGTGGTCCCATTTTCACCAGTCCAGGATCTGATGATGGAATCCAGGAGAAATCGAGGGCAACCACCGAAAATTGTATGCTCGTATGGTGTTTTTGTTTCGTAATCATGTCTTACTTAGGTATATGCTTCAGGGTGATTTCGCCGAAAAGTCTCGCTGGGCCTTCACGCGAGAACAAAAAATTAATCCACACTCTCATTCACTCTTAACAACCCTGGTGAGGGGTGCCCTGGGTGAGACGGGAATTGACAACCTCCACACCATTTGCAACAAAATCTGGCAAAACGGTGTATGGCCCGAAGATTGGACACAGTCAACAGTAGTGCCGCTGCATAAGAAAGGGTCGACCAAAAAGTGTCAAAACTACCGCACTCTGGCACTTATCTCCCATGCCAGCAAACTGATGCTGCACATCATCAATAGCCGCATTCGATACCACCTTGACTGGCAAATCTCTCAGGAGCAGGCTGGATTTGTGAAGGGCAAGGGCACTAGGGAGCAAATTCTAAATGTCCGACAGTTAGTGGAAAAATGCTACGAGTTTGATACCCCAATGATAATGTGCTTTGTGGACTATACAAAGGCCTTCGATTGTGTGGAGTGGGGCTGTCTATGGAGAGTGTTGTCTGAGCTAGGCGTACCTGAGCACCTTATAGCGCTGATCCAGGCACTATACTACACCAGCCAGGGTGTAGTGAAGATTGACCAGACGGTATCGGAACCGTTCAGCTTCAAAAAGGGAGTACGCCAGGGCTGCATTCTCTCACCGATCCTTTTCAACGTGTATGGCGAGTACATCGTACGAAAAACTTGCGCCGACTGGAACGGGGGAGTGAATGTGGGTGGGCATAAGCTCACTAACCTACGTTATGCCGATGACACAACACTGCTGGCAGCCAACGAGGCCGAGATGCACGAATTGTTAGGCAGAATGGAGTGCGTCAGCGCTGAACTGGGGCTTGCCATTAACAAATCTAAAACTAAGTTAATGGTAGTGGATCGCACTGGAAAGTTAGAGCTCAATGGAACATTAAACCTAGAAGTAGTAAACAAATTCATATACCTGGGCTCCGAAATCCACAACAACGGCTCCTGCGAAGGAGAAATTCGTCGAAGGATTGGTATGGCAAAAGGCGCCATGTCACAACTTGGGAAGATATGGAGGAACAGGACCATCAGCATGAAAACTAAATGCAACCTTGTGCGAACGCTGGTATTCTCTATCTTCATGTATGGTGCAGAGACATGGACCTTAAAGAAAGCCGACCGAAGCAGAATAGATGCCTTTGAAATGTGGTGCTGGAGGAGAATGCTGGGCATACCCTGGACGGCACACCGTACCAATGTGTCGATTTTACGGCAGGTTAACGTCAAAACCAGACTCTCTACTATCTGCCTACGCAGAATCCTCGAGTACTTCGGACATATTGCACGAAAGGACCCTGATAACCTGGAAAAATTAATTATCACCGGGAAAGTCGAGGGGAAAAGACCGAGAGGAAGGAGCCCAATGCGTTGGAGTGACCAAATTCGCACTACCCTCGGAACTACAGTCCACGATGCGCTGCGCTCTGCTTCGGACAGAGACAGATGGCGACAAATAATTCGCAACAAAGTGCTCCGTCAGCAGGGTGATCACGACCCTCAGCATTGAGGAGACCGACGCGAGGAGGAGGAGGAAGTTCCTATTAATAATTAAGTTCACAACGCTTTTACACAACTAAAAATAATGTAATAAACTGACTTTTTAAAAAAAAATTAAACCGACTTCAAAAAAACCGTAAACACAAAAATAAACTAAAATTTAAAAAATAATTCCTAATATCTATTACCTCATACTGTAATTTTCCTAAACTATGTTAAAGTAATCTTAAACATACTAACTGAAGTCGGTGCCTGCCCAAAAACAGAAGAGAAGAAGCACCGACTTCAGTTAGTATGTTTAAGATTACTTCAACATAGTTTAGGAAAATTACAGTATGAGGTAATAGATATTAGGAATTATTTTTTAATTTTTAGTTTATTTTTGTGTTTACGGTTTTTTTGAAGTCGGTTTAATTTTTTTGGCTATAAATATAATATTGCCTTTGCCCTGCAGTGGGACGATATGGGCTAATAATAATAATAATAATAATAAATATAATATTAGTTTGATAAACGCAACAGTGCATTACCTACAAATATACACACGTAAAGATATTGCAAGCAAATGACAGTGAATTGTCCCTTCTCCTTCACAATCGGTCCCCTGCCAGAATGTATTATGTCAGAAAATTCAATTTGAAAGATAAGGCTCCGCGGGAAATGGATTACTTTCACCGCGCCAAAGTTTTTCGGGCTGGTAGTGCTATATTAGCATATTATGTCTTAGTATATGACGTCTAGCATAGCATAGAACGTGACTAGACCTTCGGGCAGCGTTGGGAGGCCGAAGCGACCGAAATATCACTTACACACGTAACAGTCGTCGTAAACAAAACACTGCTTAATCTGAGTTTTAGTTTGAACTGAACGTTTGTAGCTTCGTATAACAACAAAGAGTTAAAGTTTCAAGATCTTGAGATGACAGCTCCTAATGCTATTGATAACGTTTTTACAGTTTCGGAAAAAAGTGGCTGTGACATACTGGTGGACAGATAGACAGACATGACGAATCTATAGTCGTATGTTCCTTTTTTAGCCATCAGGCTACGGGTCCCTAAAAACCATAAAACTGAAAAAAAAAACACTTTTAAGGAATGTTTATTTGTCATAAAGACAGTAAAACTTAATTTAGCTTTCTGAGGACGAGGTCTAACAAAATACTATTGTTTGCACAAAACGGCGACTTTTTTTCTCCAAATAAAATCAAGTTGTAAATGTGCATTCACTTTAAATGTTTGTCTCACAAGAAAATTACATTTGCAAAAAACTGTTTAACCGATTTTTCTTATCTTCAAGATTATATTAGACGCAATTTATATTTCTATTACAGTTTATCGACATTTAAAGTCGTGCAGAAATTCTAATTCAGTGTATTAAAATATGTACATTAAACCATCTTGTTCGAGTTCACTCATGATAAATATTGAGCCAAATTCCTAGGATTTATAAAAGCGCATTGATGATATTTTTAGCTTTCATTATAAGCCAGGTATTATATTATGCGACTTGCTCGTCACTTAGATAATAAAATAAGTTTTACTGCCTCTTAATATGTAATACCAGTTCTGCCTAGGTCTTTCCTATCAAAAAACGTGTTTGTTTTCGTAGAAATAAGGTGCATAATTGTTTAATATGATGGATGCAACAAATTCGAATCAATAATGTTAATTACTACATCTCATACGATCGTCGTAGATATATCTTTTTGTGTTTCTATTATACCTTTCTAATATTCTACGTGTCCTCGGGTACGAATGCCATATTATCTACATTTTACCCCTAAGGATTATGCAAAGCAGCTAAGGGTTGGCAGGAATATCGTAGAAAATGGAATTTAGTTTAGGAAATGTTAATTGAAACGATATATTGCTGTGGTTCTATTCTTATGAGATAGGAAGATACGAGCATATTGCTCTGAGCACCTGATAAAAACTGAAAACTGCCGTTCATTGTTATCTACAACACCCGAGAAGTCACGAATAGGACTCTAAAATATAAGGATTGGGCTATAAAATAAAATCACGATCAAGGGTCGCTACAGATATATTCGCAATAAAATATAATGTATTATATACATGACATGACAGCGTAGGATTGGTCATCTACAAAAATGTATTCATCACGTTCCGATGAAAAAATACGTATCTGCTTCCTACAGTCTAAAAATAGATCACTTGTCGTCAGATGTTTATCAGAATACACTATTTTGTGTTTATGTCCAAGCTTTTAGATCCCGGAACCTTTTCATACATTTTTTAACAGTAAAATGTAATTGTATGCCTACTATTCTTAAGATAATACTTAATATCCTTCAGATATTTTAGATGAGTTAACTAAGAATTAAGAAAAAATAATAACACGCTGTAATTTTAAACAACCTACATATGTTTTTTACAAACCAGATCTAGTTTGTAAGAACAAAGATCTATAAACTTTAGAGAAAACACTTACTTACATCAAGTAGAAGGGTAGATAATCATGTAATCTGTAATCTCAGTTTATTACTGGAATTCACGGGAGTCTTTTAGGTAAGGAACGGCGGGATTCTCCCTGGAAGCCTTTCATTTTACCGTCGACGCCTCTCGAATCTCAATTTGTCCTGACAAATTTATTCTAAACGCCCGTAATAGGGATCTCAGCGTTTTCATATAACTCCGTCGCGAGTCGCGGAATATTTATTAATATCGGCTCTTTAAAGATATAAAGAAGTATTTTTGTTATTGCATGTAATACACTTGAAATGCGGCAAGACTGTTTGATGCTTTTCCACTTGAGTGCATTAGCAATAAAGCATTAAAATCTATAAACCCAGTACAATGCGATACTAAGGCTCATACCATATAATCTAATTCAATATCTCTCAAAGCATAGGCGAAGTAAATGAGACATAGCCTCTCGTGTTAATAGATTTTATAGGATATAGAGGCCATAATGATATGTATACCATTTACTATCGTTGTTGTTATTCTTACCGCTTACACTACGTGGCTGATGCATTATTGACTGAACTTCTGACCAAAATGTATCTATTGTAAGCTAATTAGGCTTACTCCTGTAACTTTTAAACGTTATGATAACGGATAAAAGAGCATTTTTCCTGTTATCTTCGGGTAAGTAACCCGTGCCCCACTCGCAGATATCAATATCTCGCGGTAACATATTGCAATGGAAGTAACCTTTGTGAACGTGACCGACATATCGGTTGTAAGAGTAGTTATCCTTTTTATGTTAACCCTACACCGTCCTTTCTATTAAACGTAATGCCTAATCGACATTCGACATGCGTTGGGATGTAATGGTTATTCAATAATAACAATATAAACCAACACAAACTTTATATCTTATCGAAGAAAACGTTGTAACTAGTCTGAAATCATCTGGCTATAAGTAATACTACAGTCTCGATGGTAAATTGAAACACAACACTTTCATCTTTGGTTGTAATGCCAACAAGATTTATTATCATTTTTAAAGTCAGCGATTAAGAAAACAAATAAAAACTTGCATTTCATTATGAACGATAGCTTTAAAGTTTAAATTTAAATCAGTGTTGACGCCCAAAACAATCTTATCGTTGAAATCAAATAGCCAATGGCTTTATTTATCTTTAGCAGGATTCAATTTATTGGTCTTGTTGTTTGTAATTTATGGTTAATCTGACGGCTCAACAAATAGCTGAAGAATTTCATAAGTGTTCCGGACAAGATGAATTATATGTTTTTGCGACAATATTGACCTACAAAAACAATAAATATTGCTGCAAAAGAACAATGTACACAATGACATAATTTTCTACGATGCTTTCTGGATTCAAAAAGATTTGAATGGCATCTTCCTAATTCATTAGAAAGAAAAGAGGGATGCCGGAATAAGGCCCAGAAGTGCACACGATGTTCCATTTTATAAAAATAGCTAAAATATTCGTTCTTAATTATTCGCGCTATTCGTATGTCGCTAAAAGTTGGGGTTAATATTACAAAAATTAAAAGAAATTAAACTATTTATTAACCCCACCGGAATTGCGTCCTTTTGACAGATATGTGTAAACAAATCTATCTACGCCCTATCAGCATTGAAGTAAAGCTCAAATTCGTGTGTATCGAGCCGACCCGCGGCGGGCTCGTGTGTGTTAAGAGTTGCCACTACAGAAATATAATTTCAGATAATCGATTATAAGAGAATATCGAATATTATTACGATGGTAGATCTTAGCTAAAATAGAAATAAAAATACCACTTACAATTTATCTACAGAAATGAGGTGAATAAGTGGTTGCAATTTTTAAGATACCCGTACAATCCCGTACGATCGTGACATGAGGGGTAGCATGCCTAAAATAAAAAAATAAATAAATTTCAGTGTCATTATCCTATTTATCTTTTAAATATTTTATAATCTTAGTAAAATATTTTCATGAATCAATCAAACGTATATTTTAGGCTGCATTATTTTATAAAACTATATTAGAATCGAATAGATCTAAAATCGAATATCGATATTTTTTTACGCAATGGAAACACTAAATTAACTGCCAATCAACTGTCAAAGTTCAAAATATCAAAAAGTAATTGTGTTTCCTTGCATCAACAAAGTGATCGGTTTTATTTCGTGCGTTTAACTAAACAACTTCATCATGAATACTGACTCCGACGATCCGGGTTCAGCCGTAGCAGGTAAACAAATACTTTTTACAACCTTCAACAGCTAATATGGTGGAAATCGTAGATTGTATTACTGATGGAAAATAATAAATATGCATTTACCCAAAAACACTAACTTTTTTTAAACCCTTCCTTTCGCCAGTTAACTAATGACTATTTACTCTATATTTCCATAATACTTTCATATGTGTGCACTGTTGGCCTAAACTTCTATGGCCAGCCGGCGTCCCCCTTTAAATTTTGAGCGTTACATGTTCAACACATTCTTTTATTTCTGTCTAGAATTGAAACAAAACAAATTCATAAACTATTATTGCAACCCTTTCGTTTATAAGATAAATTGACCAGGCAAACAAAACTATTTCTTATAGCATTTGAAAAACTAGTAGATAACAAGCGCCTAGTTTTACGAGCGGCCGAAATTGCGTCGCCCCTGATGGCTGACCCTCTAGTTAAGAAGCTAGAAATCTCCAGAACAGATTTTTTACGATCACTCGAGTTGTGAGGTCTATTGTGATGATATAGATCTGCGCAGATACATTCAACTCGAGTAAAGTTTGAAAGAAATATATATATAGGGAAATAAATTCACGACTGCGTCAAAAACTTCTTAGAGAGGTGGATATAATTAATGTTTTAGAGCATCGACACTGTTTCCGTTACTTTGCAAAGCATTAGCATTTTGAGCACTTCCATAAAATCTAAATTATTTACGTAAAATTGTACTTGTTCACCTTTTCGTTATAAAAACATTATTTCGGCCCACATAAAGCCCTTATATTAAACAATCAACATCAGCATTTATGTCACTTCAATAAATTCCTGAATTTTTATTCCTTTACATAAAATCTTCAAAATTTTGGAGCTGATTTTCATTCGGAAGGCCGCTTACGGATTTTTCTCCATTATTCTGAAGCCAATTTTGGCCAATTGGTTCAGTCAGAGGCGTGGCACAATTTGCCTAATTGGTTCAAAATCGGCGAAACAGAATCTATAGCAATTTCCCCGTAATTACTGTTTAACTTTTTTCTTCTGAGTAATGAAGTATTTTTTTTCCTCTCCATGGTTTTAGCCAGTGTCTTCTGGCCTCTTATTTCTTTCTGTTATTTATTTGTTTACCCACTTAGTCATATTTGCCCACTGTCTAACATAAGTTACTGATGAAGCATCCTCATAATAGATCAGGTTTTTTTTTAAAAGGTTTTATTGATAACAGGTAAAAATATAAAAAAAAATCCTTACACTTTTAATCAAATCTGAATCAATATCAAATCAACTCATTAGGTAGTCTTAAGATATGGATGCATAAAGATAAGACTCACGATATCTGTCCACAACTCACGTTATTGATGCTTTAAAAATGTTTTATCAAATGCACACATCGGTACCTCTTAAAAATTCTCATAACAAGTTTAATTAAATGTTACCATTCAGTGACATTTTTGTGTTTCGCGTTTCATGACTTCATCAAAAGCGTCGAGTTTAATAACATCATATATTTTCTCAGTACTCTCAGGTTTATTTTCTTGTCCCAGTTTTACTTCTGAAATCAAGTATAACAATTTAGTATATGTGACCATTACGTCGCCCACTCGTTAACTATTACAATTCATTGCTGCAATCATCCTCTAGTAGTCGTCGGTGAATAGAAATGAGAATATATGTAGACTAGCAATATACATAGTAGGTAGATATCAGTTTCCTACAATTTTTTTATTGATGATAGGTTTTACTATTTTGTAGACATACATCAAGGAATATTTAATTGCATTCTAGTCAAACGGTATAATTATGGTGTAATTTGGTATGTTAACAAAATCTTTTTTAAAACTAAACCTTTTTTGGCACTTTAAAATAGGTTTCTAGAGGATCTTACGACTGCACTCGGAATAAAATTTGCATGTCCGACTCCGAATTTCTCATAGTTCAATTTATCATCCTAAAACATCTGTGTGGTAAGCTTGGATTGAACTATTTAGTTTAAGCCAACTTTAACTTGAGCTATTTCAATCCTATTTATTAGCCCCTCGCTCGCTGAAATGGAATTTTGGGCTTAGACGAATTTAAATTGTAAAAGTTGAACTCGAAAAGACTTTAATGCCGCGATAAATAGGGCTTTAAAGTTTATCGCGATCTGAGAATTTAATAAGTGGTCCAAAAAATGTGAAGATAATGAAAAGTTTTATGGGTCAGCTGACCTTTTTTGCTTGGATAATTGAAACAATTCAGGCGTGTGATCATAAGGTCATCCCCGATTTATCCACCATGATGATGAGGTATCAATTTAACGTTAATCAACTTTTTAAATGACAATGTGACTAACATCAGTAAAGATCTATGATAGAAGATGAACTGTTGAACTTTCGAATCTCTCTTAAAGAATCCTTATTTAAATACTTGTTTTGCTATTAAATTCTCATACATCGTAGATAATCATAAACACATACACCGCATTTCCTGAGAAGTCCTTTCCCATTCACAACATAAACTATTTAAATATTGCTGTTAAGCTAACATAAATCACTTAACTTGAACAATAAAATGACAATAAGGAACTAAAATTAAAAAGTAAAGTACCTATCAGTCTATTTATGTCCCACCGCAGGGCAAAGGCTTCCATCGTTTGAAATCATGTTTTCGTTACAAAGATGGGTTAATAGAGAACTAGTTAGGATTAATATACAATTATTATACTGATTAAACATAACCTTTTCAACTTGGCAATAAAATCTATTAAATGTCTTTCACTGCGGATAACCTATGTTGGGATTATCACACTATGAAGTTATATCTTCATAACTTTATCAAATGCGGAAGAAGTCTTATGACACTGTTAACTTTAGTATATAAATGCAATATTTGCTGTAATAAATTAACGGCTTACTACAATGTGCAATTGTTAAACATTTATAAGTGTACTCATAAATAACTGTTAATTATTGTATATTACATAGATTTGCGAACTCCTGTTACCGGTACTAGTTCTTTGATAAATTGTTGAATTTCTTCTTTTAGTATTAAGTACACGTATAAGAGGAAAAAAAAGTTCGGTTCATCTGTAAGAAAGATAAAAGGTGTTGCAAATATTTTAGAAGATGTGAATAATATGATTTGTTATCATTGAGATGGTGAAGTACCCCATTGAACGTGGTTACTAACTGATCCGATAACAAGACATAATATTTTGACAAGAGCATAGAGTTTTTTTACATTTTGAATATTTTTCGTGGCATGTTGTATTTGAGATAAATTACAGATTGAACATCGTCGACGTCTCTGTATATTTTTGAAATATTTATTATTTAAAATTAATTGCTTGTTTTCTCTAAAATATAAGTTAATAAAAAAAAAATTAAATACTGTGGGCAAGGTTATCGCTAGTAGACTACCTATACATAATTAGCGAAATAAAAAAAATGTGGAAAATACTGTAACGATTGTATAAAACAGTAAAGATAAATAGATATTTATTATAACACCAATATACAAAATATGTGAGTAAACGGTAGTATTGATAAAGATTGTCTACGTTTTAAATTCGATCATAAATGAAGGAAAATAATGCGTAATAAAATACTTATCGTTATGAATGTTCAAAATATATATTATTTCTGAAGAAATACTCTAACTGTCATAATAAGCTGCATTCCGGAAGTTTGTATTGTAGCAGCCAAGCGAATTAAAATAGAAGATCATAGGTGCCAATACTTAGATAATGTCGATGATGTTTCCTAGTACAGTTATAGTTGTCGTTATTCTTAAGTTTTTTAGCTGCCTGCTTGCAGTTGCTCTTGATACTAAAGATGGACCTGCCAAATACAGGTTAGATTAATAATCAGCATAAGGAATCATCAAGTTCACAATCATCATTATCATCATCATCAGTGTTGCAGTCCGACGTGGACTTAGCTTTACCTTAGTGTCTTTAAGCAAAATCGGGATATATTCGGAGTTGACAAAGTCACGCAGAAAAAGCCTGAAATTAACGTAGTGTATATCTGATGTTGGCAAATAGTCTCCACTCCTTAACAGCTTGAATAATGTCAAACACGACTTGTTACTGTACGCAGTCTTCGGAAAGATTGTAGATAACACAAACGGATAGCCTCACCTCGATAAATTTCGTGTAAACAGCCTTTTTATGTTAAGGCTTTGTCTTTCCTACCTCCCTTTCGTATGCCGTCGAGGTATTTCGTGTCAGCAAATATTCATTCAAAACTAGAAGTTGTAAAAATTCGGGTAATACTTTCCAACCAGTGTGCCTTTGAAATATGATCAACTCTAAAGCATGTTTTCAGTGCAGTTTATGTATAATGCAAGCAAAGTTTAGTCATAGTATATCAGGGCATAAAGAACGCGGTTCTTTGTCCTTGAGACTCTTATTGGAAATTCTGTCTAGATCCTTGCTGCCTAAATGTAGTCTTAAACAGGTTTCTGCACATACATAGGTATACCTATCGCATATCGTGTTAAGCAACGACAATTTGTGAAATGTTTAAAACTGTCCTACTATTTTCGAAAGAATAATAAAATTTCGATCCTAATTTCAACTGACCTAGAAGAAGAATACTAGAAGATTATTGTACGCAATAGTAAACATATACAGAGCATTTCAAGGGTGTGTGTTAATCACTACATAGTATAAAACAAAGTCGCTTTTTCTGTCCCTATGTGTGTTGTATGTCCCTATGAACGCTTAAATCTTTAAAACTACGCAACGGATTTTGATGCGTTTTTTTTAATAGATAGAGTAACTCATGAGGAAGGTTTTTATGTATAATATCATCCATTAAATAGTGGACAAGTACCACGGGCGAAGCCGGGGCGGGCCGCTAGTAGTGATATAAAACGTTTTCCATTGACCACGTTTTGCCCAACCTAATCCCACGTGGCTAATTCCTTTATATGGTCCAATTTACTTTCAGTTCGAAGGAAAAAGTGGACAATTCCCCACATCGAACCATTACTACGTCGGTAACTAACTAGTTTACCCCTTATCGCTTGGTACAGTTGCGTGACCACGTATTTCTTATAACGCCAATCCTTGCGAATTAGGTTAAGTGGATATCGTTTCCACGTTCAAAAGAGCAATGGCATCTTTATTACAATAACTAATGCCCTTGTTGAGTTCTCCTATCGATTATATTTTATCGTCAATGTAAACGCAGTGCCCGCTTAATCTGCCTAAACGTTTTGATAGAGTAACTAACTTGTTCATAATAAGATTAATAAGAATCTGGGATAAATAAGCAAATATTGTTTTTGAAGAAGCCGTTTTGTTCATGAATATTCAGATAACCGTAATAAATACTAATACTGGTGTTAATCGTGAAATATTAATCATTTACGCATTTAACACACTCAGTATGAACCGTAGCACAGTTCATGAAAGTAATTTCTCAAACACTTTCATTGTATTGTGAATTCATATTCTATAAAGCAACAGTCACAACCAGCTTAATTGCTTTAGTATTATTATCACTGTTTGTTGTCGTTTGTTATTCTGAGTACAAAACTAGTTATGATCCTTGTTAGCTAGACTCTAAAAAGACTGTCACGTTTAGGTTGGTTTTACAATGTGTCACTGATACGGCGTCAGCGCGCGTATAGTCATACACTGCCGATTTTCTTTGTAATTTCATCTCACAAGAACAGCGATACTCATCAATAGACGCGCTGTCAGCCGTCTCAGCCGTCTTCGCCTTCGTTTTGCATGATCCTGCTCACCGAAGCATCTTTATAAACATGATGCAGTTATTTCAATGTCAAAAGCTGGGTTTCTGAATGATCAATGAATCACACACCCACAATGATGTTATTCTCTTTTTTTAATGCGTTGCTAACTGCATTATTGGCGGAGGCCCAACCATTTCAATTTTAATGCAATCTATTATGTGTATAAAGTGGTGTGCGGTCTTCAGTTACGACTTTTCTTCTCAATTTCTTGTTAGTTACTTCGAATAAAGTATGTCTTGCAAAAAAGATTTTGAAATTATAAACAATTTATTAAGTGTTTAAGAATTTTCGTTTGAACAAATAATAAGCATCTTTGAAATCAGGCAACAATTGGAAAACGTAAATGTGTTTCTTGCGTTTACGATGCATTATTCGTTCTCGTGTTTGAAATTAAAAACTTCTTTACATCTGAGGCTACCCTCTCATGACCGCACAGTCGTAATCTATACAAATATTATAAAGAGGAAAGGTTTGATTTTTGTTTGTTTGTTTGTTTGTATGTATTGAATAGGCTCCGAAACTACTTGGCAGATTTGAAAAATTCTTTCACTGTTGGAAAGCTACATTCACCCAGAGTAACATAGGCTATATTTTATCCCGGTACGGGAAGTAGGTTCCCCGGGACGCGGGTGAAACCGCGTGACGGGCCGCTAGTCGTGGATAAAAGACAAGCCTCTTATCTATTTCGCGTGACTCCTTTCCCTCTAGCTTTTAGGCTCGGGTTTACGAGAATTACACACGACACGTTCGCAATCTTACATTTAGGGATGGCAGTTGGCCTTTATATAATAGCACCATTTCAGCGACCAGCCTATAAGAAATCTTAATATAAAGAATAAAAGAAAAGCTGCTGAGTAAATGCGCAGTTCAACTATTCGCAGAAACATTTTATTTTTCCTAAAGCTTATTTGTCTTCACTTGTTATGGTTTAAAGTATGTTTGTGGCACTTATTTCACAGTATTTTTTCAGAATATTGATTACTTTGAATATAAATACTAACGAAAAGTATTTGTATTTCGTTTTTTTTTTATTCTGCTTATCCAACAGAATTACTTTTACCTTTAGTCCTTGCATCCTCATTCCAATCGAGAACTTAGCATGGCTTCTAAAGTTTATAGCATCTATTTCATTCGTTTCATTTTGGTTTCATTGCATAAAAATAAACATTAATGCGGATCTACGAGTATGTTTGGCAATGATTGAGGCATGTTTGAGTGCGTTGCTCGGTCAAACTTGTTTATTTTTTACCGGATTGGCTTGAGAAGCTATTGTGTGACAAGTGCTTTGTCTAGATAGAATAAGTTCGTGTTACGACAACTTATTTTAAAGCTGAATTAGCTGCTACCTCTAAACTAAATAGTTTTCTTAAACTTTTATACTTGAAAGAATAAAAATAAGAAATGGATTCTACATTTGGAAGAATATAGTCTTGAAGCCTTCATGTTTGCGAATGGTTTAAATATTTAGCAAATATATCACGAACCAGAAACTTTAATCTAAGTCGTATCTACTGTCCCCTATTTCCTTTGATAAGGGTTCCTTAAAGTGTAGCTTGAAGAAGTATTTGTTCGGTCAGCGTGACTTTAAACGAATTTGCGACCCTCGTGTTTCGATTGTTACATTTTGACTTTGATTTTGCTAACTGCCTGGTAGAGGAGAATTGTTACACAAAGGCAGTATTTATTACACGTATCTTCCGTCTTATGACTTTAACTTAAACCGTAATAAATGGAAATATTTCTTATCTAGTGCAAAATTTCTTACATTAAAAAAAACCGGCCGTCCGCTGCTCCTTCCGTGAGGATTTCGGTTTCCGCACTCGTAGTGTTATATTATATCTTAAAGCCTTCTCCGTCAAGTGGACACAACTATCGTTTTTCAATTCGAACCAGTAGTTCCCGAGATTAGCGCGTTAAAACAAACTCTTCAGCTTTATTATATTACAAGTAGTATTAATTAAAAATAAATTAAACGGCCCGTGTTTACCATGTGGCACGGTAGGTATATCACTTGTTTTTCAGTATCACCTTTGAGCCCGTAATTGGTCCTTTACCTTCAACAGTCCCCGAGTAATATAATACATACAGAAAAGGTGCTGTCGGGTCCGAAAATAATAAACTCGTCCCAAGGGGTAAATTCTTATTAGCCGCTCACGCCCTGTGCTGTGGACATTAATCTTAATCACTTTGATATATAGACTTTACCTAGGCGTCGATTTAAAGGAGCGTTTAATTAAAAGCTGAGATGTGGATTTTGTTGACATGCTGCGTCTTTCAAATGAAATGATCTTTGTGAAGATATTATTTGTCTAATGTTTAAAAATATCTCTGCGAAAGAAACTTTACACAGAGACTTGAAGAACTTAGTTTTGTTTCGAAATAAATCCGGTAGGCACTCAAGAGTTAACGTGAGTCAAAGAGACTTCTATACTTTATAAATTCTGTTTTATTAAGTTTCAGTGGACTATTTATTTCATAATTTTATTATTTTTTCTAAATATTTTCAACAATGAAAACTAAACAACAATATTTGATCACAAAGATTTAGTAGACGCTCATCTCACAGAACGCAAAACAAAGTGTCACTAGGACACAAGGAATGGAATCTCCCAAACTCGTCTGTAACAAATGTCCAGTGAACCTGACTGATCCCGACTTATGACGCTGCCGACTCGAGATAAAGAATTCCCTACTTCATTTCCCCGGTTGTTTGAACAGCCGACTTTAGGGAGTTGTCCGGTAAATACTCCAGTGATTTGTTTTTCGTCAGAGGCGCCATTCTTTTTTCTTTAAGAATTGTTCAAAGAATTCATTTCAATTTCTTCCTTTCTCAGTATAACATCTGATCGTAGACAATCTCATTACACGCTGTAAATGTGGTAGCCGTTACGCATATTATCCTTTATTCTGGGTTATGCATTTAATAAAATCTGCCATTTTATCATATTGCTTGTGACAGCTCGCTATTGAATAGGTACTTTATTATTTCTTTTTTAGCCATAAGTTTATCTGTTATCTTATATGAACATTTAATGACTATGAAACTTCATTATCTCAATAATCGAAATTACTTGTTGTACAACTGATTTATTTATTTGGGAATATAACCCAACTCTGAATTCTACACATGTCAGTATATCTAACATTACCACATCTTTTATTCATGCGAACTCCATTATTGTACCCGTATCGACGAACAGTTTAAGCGTATTGTAATGTTTAGGTACATAACATCTACCTAAAATGTATAATATTTTTATAATGAGATAGCAACTTGTGCCGTAGGTATAACACTTGTATTTCTAAAATATCTTAAGATTTTATTGAATACACACACGTGACTCGAGAAGAAATCACCGTTCCTCCTTTATATGGTTATGCCCGTGTTTTATAAACTTAGATGTCCCTCTTGTACCATTCTATCTGCTAAAAAGACATAAAATTGGTTGCGAAGTTTCGAAAATCTAGGCAACCACACAAAGGGTGTAGCGTCTTTGTTATATACTGAGCAGGTAAAAAGTTAGGCTGCAAATTGAATTGGTGTTGAAATCGTGTATCTTCTGTTGTTACAGTGTTCTCAAAGGGACAATGCGAGACTGGGCAGTACCGCTTCCTCGCCAAGACTGGCGGGTACGTCTGGGTCCAAACCCAGGCCACCGTCATCAACGACAAGCAGCAGAAACCTGTCAGCGTCGTCTGCGTCAATTACATCATCAGGTAAGTCTAGATTAAGACCACATTCAGGTCTTGTAAGAATTCGAACTTCGCTATTGTCTCGATTAATATCCTTCACTTTATTGTCAGTCTGTTCCTTGACCGTTTCAATAAAATAAACTTGTGTCAGCGCTCATAGTGTAAAGCGTGTTAGTGGTCTAATTCAATAAAATATTTTCTGCGCGAGCAGGATGATAATATTAGTCGAGAAAATAAAGAAGTTCGATAATGGTCAAAGTGAAAATTGTCTTCGTACCCTGGACAGCTTCAAGAAAGCCATATGGCAGATAAAATATGTTTCTTCCCTAAATTGTGTATTTCAGCTTTTATTACGTAAACAATTGAAATTAATGATACCATTACTTCCGTGAAGATACTAAGGTAAGTAATTATTTTGAGTACTTTTTTTACTATACGAATAATTGTAATTAAGTTACTGGTCTGCCATAAACTCCGACGCTTACATACATGATAGTATCCTACTGGGCGTGTCGTAAACGAACCTTATCTTGATAGATCGCCTTTTAGTTTATGAAGGGCGCTTTCATTTAGTAGAAGACTGCCAATGATGTAACACGGCTAATTAAAATAGTGCGTGGCAAACTGATAAATATATTCCTTATTTTGAACAGGTAAAAATATGCCCTATACATTTATAACTAGTCACAAATAAACCCGCTTTATAAAATATTTGAAAAGAAAAATCCATTTTTCCTGCCGTTTAATCGAATGAAAGCCAGGAGAAAAGAAAGGTCGACCTTTCATTATCAACTTTTTGTGGACGTCGTCGTGTAAATTAATATCCTTGTCGGGTCTGTGATATCGGGCTATGCAAAGCCGGGACCATCTTTATAAGGGTCCCGACTCGATAAAGGAGCGAGTTGAACAGAACTTGCGGTCTTGTAACAATTTCCTCCTCGCCTTCCAATATTACACTAAATATAATGACAATGTCTTGCGTTCTCTCAACTTTTTGGTCTCATGTTTTGGGATCTTGTTAACAGTTTCGAAACTTTGAAGTTTAATAATACATATATTTAACAATATTCCATACATATTTAGACTAAGCGTGGTGATTAAGCCAAAACCCATCTTTGTAACGAAAAACATGATTTCTAATGATCCATATAATCGTTTACACTTACAATCGAGGATTTTGAATTTGCTTAAGAAAGATAGAAATACTCTGTAACAACTAAATCCTTCTGAATATCAACATATTCAGTTCCTAATTAATGAAGGAAGCTTATCACGTCAAGTGGTATACTGAGTGATTATGATATATTTCTATGAGAGACTGCTAAACGCTGTGGCAATGTTACAGATGTACAAGGCTTAGATGATCTAGATTACATGTCAGGGGCATCGCTTTGGCTACTTCAACTATACAAACGTTCGTTTGTTGGCACACTTGCACACTGTTACATTGTTTTTGACAGGGTAACATGGTTCATTTGAAACTAATAAGCGTAAAATTTTTAAACGAACTAATTTTAAATTTTCTGAAATATTTTTAGAAAATTGTATGTTGTTGCGTTATATGGAAGTAGAAATAGATTTTATGCTTAAATTTATCGTTAAATCCTAATTTACAGTGCTTCAATATATACTGTGTTATAGACCAAACGGTTTGTTGTAGTACGTGAGCTATCTGTTGTTACTTCCAAGTTATCGTTTATGATTTAGTATTATTTTAAAAATACAAGACACCACATAAATACTCATATATTGCCGTTATCAGTTATTACAAAGTTTGAAAGTCGCGTGGTAGACCGAGATGGAAATTTTCGTAAGTTTTAACTTTGCTTCTGCCTTACAAGTTTCCTAATTGAACATGACTTGCTGATGTAGATATATTATTTTATTCTTCGGTTTACTTTAATGCAAAAGTTAAGGTACACTAAAGTTTATGTTTTTATTAATTGAAAATGATGTTCACTCTCTATTACTTCCATTATTTACCAAACTTTATAGATTTTGTAAGTATCCATGTGAATATTTAATAACCTGTTACCAAGCGATCGTTTCGATTTTGTTAAAGCGATAAAATTTACGTTTTCCTTGATTAACTTTTTTACGACGGCCTCTCAATAATATTCACCGAGAGATACTTAAAACCTCTAGTCTTAAGTCCTTCTCGGCTTTACAGCAAATTTCGATTGTAATTTACATCCAAGTATCTCATTGATTAAAAACATTCTTACACATACTTTAATCGTACTTATTCATCGTCGTTAGCTTCATATTATTAGAATTTATTTAAGCTATAAATTGTAGGCCCTTCTACGTAATCTCGTTCTCGGGGCCAAGGAAAAACTTATCATGTCCCACACGGATTGTTGTGTCGGAATTTTCGCCATGAAATTGTTATTGTTATTAAGTCAAGTTTTTCATCAACACAGTCATTATTTCGGTACCCAAATATTTTCTTTTTACGAACTGTGAAGAACTTCCCGGTTTTAGTTGTTTGTAGTTTCTTCCCCTCTTTTAATCCATAGGTACTATCGTATTGGCAATAATCGTTTGGAATACTTAGTCTATTGAATAAGAAAAAGAAGCTTCTATATCATTTAAAATATTAATTAGATGTTGGAGTCTAATATTTACTAAATATTATAATTAAAAAGTAGGTTAATTTCGTCATAAATAACATCGGCAGCAGAATGAAAACACAGGGTTATCGGGACATCACGTGTCTTAAAGTGATTAGAAGCGATCGTATTGTCCGTAAAACAATGTTGTATTCTTCGTTTACACTAGATTTTAATTTGTAGGTTTCTATTAAATGTTTTCTTTTGTTTCTCTTTACTTAGAAGTGTTTTTTTTCTGTAACTTTTTCAGTTGGTTATTACTATGAGGCCTGCTTAAACGATTTTTTAAAATCGGGACCTAAATTTATTTCCATAAAAGATTCAGTAACTGACTCGTGCCGGGATTTAAAAGATCCTAGAAACTATTCCATGTAGGGTCATAGAATCACGAATCCACAGTAGTAAACCCGTACGAATAAATCTCCGTTTATTGTTTCCTATTCCGTACGATTCCGTGGGCAGAAGCCGGGTTCAAGGACACACGACCGTACTTTGTTTTTGGCTAGATAACTCGCGTGATTACAAACAAACCCGAAGTGATTTCGGTTAGATTTAACAATTGTTTACAGTTACAACTTTGTTGACATTCTACGTGTAGTATCAGTTGGAAACTGTTTAGTGTATTTGGTGGTAATTTAAAAGTATAGTAGGTATTATATGGCGAGTAATAATCGCGACAGATTCCGGTGGTAAAATGAGCAATTTCTTGAAGTTTCGAAAATAAATAATGCTTAGCACGTTATTCAATTAAATTAAGTCAAGAAAAATTACGATAAACGAAATGAAAGAACTTGTGGTCTGACTAGTCTATTAAGCCTAAAGAACAGATTGATAAAAATGATGTCATAATTGCAGGTTACGAGTTCAGAATTAATCAGAAACTGAGTTGCAGTATCATGGAATACTCTGATGAAACGATCACGCTATCAGCACGTACACAACACACTCCATATAAATGACAAAGATTAATTCAGTTTATCAAAAATTGACACCTTGATGACTAATAATAGGAAGCATACTTACCATTCGCGGTTTTGTTTGGCTTGTAACGTAATAATTTTGCTTATGCTCATTATTTCGATTTTGATATTTACTGAAATTATGCTTATAATTTTGATATTGTTTGACATCGTAGGCTTTGTTTTTTGTTATCTAATACAAAGTGTAAAAATTAAAAATCTGAAAACATTGTCAATTTTGAAATTACATTATGTTACATTTTGAGAAAGAATAAGAACAGAAATGGTAATAATTACAAGCGTAATTCTTAATCGATTAGCAAAGCTCGGTTATACGAAATATTAAACGACCGACACCTTCGAGGGTTAACCTAATTATATTTGTGTTTCCAAAATGTTTGCTTTAATTTAAATCAGAGCTCACTTGCATGCAAAGTAGAACTCTCATCCTCTTTGACTTATCGTTTAATATCCTAAAATAAATCAAATGTTAAGTTACGCGTTCAAGTGCTGCTTATTTTGTTATTCTCTCCTAGTACCAACCCTTCTACTTAAACCAATTAATGTCTTCATTAATTTTCGTACAATGGTTCTAATGCCACAAACCAGTACCATTTGTACCATTATTGTATTATGGTTGTTATGGTATAAGCTTATGGTACTACTGGTTTAACTCCAGTTATTTTAGGCAAGGAACGCTTCAATTAAGCACAGACATCCTATCCTTAATTCCTGCACATATGGTCCGGTGCGTACGTGCTTGTACCGTATTATAACATTTTCCCGAGCTTTTTCCTCCATTCTTACTATTCTCGTAAATAGGGTTGTCACTTATAGTGCCTCCGAAGTGTAAACAAACACTTTAATATGAGTACATAATAAATGTAGGTACTTTGCGATGATCAACATAAGGTTTCAACTAAACATTTCTATAATTGCTGTTCTAAAACCAATGTTCTTACTGGACTTCATCTACATAAATTGCAATAGAAGATCATTGTGATGAATGTATCGTCATTATCGAAGAGCGTTCATATTAAAATATGTCAATAGTTGTCATTCTTTATCTAACGTCCCATGTCAGTAGGACATTCACTTATTGTGACGGTTGAAATGGGCGCCACTGTCAATTAACAAATTCCATTGATGCACGTGATCAAATCTTATTATTTCTGGTCTTCATGTTAGGCTTCTTGCCAAGTTACATAATATTATCATCTGCTTCTCTGTTTAGCTATGTTGCTTTTTTCTTTTGTGATATTTTCTGTGTTTTTGTTTACAAAGGCTTTACCACATTTTGAGCATAATATTAAAGTCTGCACCTTTAACAGATGATTGAAATGGCATCTCGGGTATGGCGTCACTGACGCTTCATACAGCAACTGAGCGTATTGTTACGTTATTATCTCATTAGAAACATTCTTGAGACATTGACGTTTTTTATTTATATTGAACGTGAAACCAATTAAAGCCATCTTCACATAATCTGTGTAAATAGATCTCTTGGACTTTAGTATTTATACTTGCAGTATCTAAAGTTAGAATTCGAATTTTAACTTTGCGTTGCCAACCTTGCCAAAAGCTACGAAGTTCTCTGGTAGTGAGTTTAGTTGGCGTTCTTCGGAGATATGTGGGATATGTTGGAAACGTTTACAACCGCCATTGCTCTTATAACTTGTCTCCCCTCTCTGTCGGCGTAGGTATTACATCTCTGATAACCAAGTTTCTTATATTATTTTCTTCCTTGACAATTTCTTACTTATCGATTAGTGTCTTCTCGCTTGTATTGTATTTCTACTCATATTTCTAATTTGAGAATATATTTTGTCTTCGTTAAAATCACTTCTAAACAATTCACATTATGTGGTAACTCTGTCTTCGACACATTAATTTGAGAAACGATTATTTTGCAACAAATTCTTTTTGTAATTCTCAAAAGCATTTGGAAGATTTCTCTTACAATACTATCAAACTGATAAATCTCTTGTAATATTGTTTCTCTATATTTCACTTAGGTTACTTCTAATACATAACCATAATAGTCTATATATACGTATTTGTTGCAAATCCGGAAGTAATTATCAATACTACTTACTACCAGATAAATATGTTCTGCTGTCAAGGATGTTAATTGGAGTATAAGTGGAAAGTTTATCTTATCGCGTTGTTGACAGCTGATTATGAAACGCAGCAAGCATGACATCTAGCTATCCAGGGTTATCAGAGGTGAGCTGGTTGCTATGCCCCTCAGTTGCTCTTGTAGTCTATTTATTTATTGCCTTGGTTACTTTTGAAAAATATGCAGTTTATTTCATCTTCATTTTTCGTCTGTAGAAACTTTCTTTTGAAGTATCGGCTGATCAATCTGGCTTTTTTCATATTCTTATCCTAAAATATCTATGAGTATAACTTCAATTGGTTTAATAGTAAATTAAAACGAGCATTTCATAGTGGTCTAAGATCCCGCCATACAAGGACCTTCATCGAGCTGGTTATTGGATGAAACATTTTTTATACACAATTTTACATGCCAATAATTATATTGCATATGGGTTGCCTAGTAAATTTCAGTCCAGGATAAAAAAAATAAAAAAAAATATAAAAAATTAAAAAGTTATTGAATCAAAATTAAATGAAAATAAAGATTATTTCATTATGAACACGGTGGTACAGGGTTTCCTCCGAAAAATCAGTCCAGAATTAGGGTTGTCGCATTTTGAAAAGTGAAATATTGCCGCTATAAAAAAGAGTGTTCGCGTGCTATTTGATAGTGCAAATGACAAGGATAACGATAGACTTGGATATTCTGTGTATCATTTTGGAGTAATTAATTACTTAACTGGAAGAATAGTGTTGTAATTAAATTTTTAATTTTTTAAGTCCAAATTAATCATATCCTGGACTGAAATTTACTAGGCAACCCATATGCAATATAATAATTGACATGTTAAATTATGTATAAAACATGTTTCATCCAATAACCAGCTCGATGAAGGTCCTTGTATGGCGGGATCTTAGACTATAGAGAAGTTAAATTATTACAAGACATGATTAAATAACAAACTAATAACAACAACTAACTAACAATATTACGCGCATAAACTTCTACTACATTCAACAAACTTTCTCATTCTTTCGTATGTTAATTAATTTAGTACCTAATTCTAGTCTCACGCTCGAATTACTGAGATTAGTAAAGTTTTTACAGTCCTTAAACATGTTTCGCGAGATCCATCCCAAGATGAAATAACTTCAGAGACTTGATTAACTCATAATTTACGTGTTTTCGGCCATAATAGAATTACCGAGTCGCTGGCAGTTGTTTGTTTAGGTCAGCTTATATTATAAACTTTACCTTCATGTAAATTAATGTTTTGCCATTGCTATCGGAATCGTGTTAACATATTAATGGCGGCACCGAGCAGGCAAAGAGGTCAGGTAGACATATGTGAGACCATTAATATTATTAAAGATATGATACGAGACGTAGATAATGAATTATTTATTATGGTTGGTTGGGAAAAGTGTGGTTAAGTGGTTAATTGCTTATTTGCATAACTCCATTGTCATGCTAAGGATGGAAGTTAATACATGTTTTATTTATTTATTTTTGAGATAAGTTTCTGCTCAAAAATGTTGGTGAGTTTTTGAGTCACGTAGAATGTTAGTTTAGGGACACATACCAGATTTTGTTAAGGCAACATTCTCTAAAGGACACAGTTTTTTTTGGGCCCACCAACAATCGGTAACGTTTAAGAGAAAGAGAACTACGTTAAAAATTTAAATGTTTTTTTATGAATTTTGCAATTGAAGTGAATTTCAAACGAAACCGGAGTCATAAAACCAAAATAAAAAGCCTTATTTTGATTATATCCGCGAACTATCTGTCCAAAGATCAGTAAACAATGGCTGACATACAGATAAGTGAAGGAAAAAAGGTTATATCAATAAAATTAAAATAAAACACTTGAAATCGAACATAAAGGAGACGCTATTTACTTTTGGAACGGTTTTCATGCCTATTTTTATCTAAGGCGGTGATTGATAGTGACTTTTAATCATTTAATTAATGAAATAAAATAATACGAATAAACAATACAAAAAAATCCGTATAACGGAACGCAAGTGCTAGTCTATTGCCGGATTCTGATTTTATTTAAAAACTGAATACAAATGTCAGAAACCTTCAGTCTGTCAACTGTCATTAATGGTTTTACTATATAATTTAAAAAAGCTGTAGTTTGTTTGTTTGAACACGCTACTATCAGAAACAGCTGGTTCGATTTGAAAAAATATATTTGCGTTGGATTATCTATTAGTCGAGCCAGGCTTAAACTAAAAAATGTTAAGCTATAGTTTAAGACTACATATTTTTGCAAAAACCTTATTCTACGCGGACAGAGTCACAGGCGGACACTAGTCATAATAAATTGCTTTTACTTCAGATACGTAGGAAAAACATAATGGAAAATCGCCCTTATGTGTAAGTATTTACGGTTCAGGCGTTGAAAGTCAGGAAAGCAAATAGACAGATTAGTTTATGAGGTTAATATATATTTTCCCATCTTATTTCTAACGATTCCGGTTAAAATATGAAAAAGTAATATCACCACTATAATCTGGAGATTATAAGGAATAAATTGATACCCATTTCGTAAATAAACGCTAAAATTTTATGTGGGCCTAACTCTCCATACAAAAACGATTGTCACCTTTCCGAACACATGATCAGAGGTCTGACAAGAAAACAACGGACAATCGATTTAGGGATAATCAAAGTTATAAATAATAATAAAAAAAAACTACGTAACATGAGATGACTCATGGTGCATGTGTCTTGAAAATATAGGTACTTTAGTAACAGGGTGGCGGACACCTGATCTCATTCGTGACTTTGTACACCATTTGTTGTCGCCGTATGTGGGTCATTGCAGTAACGTCCATGCCCATGTGATACATTCTAATGACCACACCTTGTCGTTGCTACAATTAATGCCTTGGACTATGCTAATGATCGCAGCACGCACCCTGTTGCAACGATATGCACCTACTCATTGTCAATATATCCTGGTAAATCGATTACATGCAGGTTTGATTTGACCTCAAAAACTTCATGTCGTTTATTTTCTTTTACTTTTGAATTTGAATTGAATTTCTTCCGTCTTAATTTGCTTAATATGTGCTTAACATAAATGGGTACTTTAAGTGACATTATTTTCGCGCGTCATTTTACATACAAAATATGTATGTATGTACCTACATTGTCGAATGTTTATTCATGGCACATTCCAAACATTTGTGTTCAATATTGTATCATCTCGACCTCTGCTTAAATCATCTTATCATAAAAAAAAAATTGGCCAAGTGCGAGTCGGACTCCCGCACTGAGGGTTCCGTACAAATTCTATTTTAGACGTATTAAAAAAACTACTGAATAGATTTCGTTCGAACCAATTTTCGTTGGTAGATTTTATGGTAATGTACATTATATAATTATTTCAGTTTTATCATCCTCTTATTTTAGAAGTTAGAGGGGGGGGGGACACACTTTTTTCCACTTTAGAAGGGTCTGTCACGCAAATTATTCACTTTAGAAAAAAGTGCTATTAGAAACCTTAATATAATTTTTAAAGACCTATCCATAGATACCCCACACGTATATATTCAATGAAAAAAATTATTTCAAATTTCAGTTTTGACTATGGGGACCCCCCACATTTTTTATTTTTTTTCTATTTTCGTGTGAAAACCTTGTTGCGGTTCACAGAATACATCCACTTACTAAGTTTCAACAGTATAGTATTTATAGTTTCGGAAAAAAGTGGCTGTGACAGACTGGCGGACAGACAGACAGACAGACAGACATGACGAATCTATAAGGGTTCCGTTTTTTTGCCATTTTGGCTACGGAACCCTAATTATCACTATCCAGGTCTACGAAGGCAGTAAATGACATTAAGAAACATAATATTGCCTTCGGGGTGTGTAAAATAGTAATAAAGGACATTATTTGAAAGGAGACCTGGCATCGTGAGCAGCAGTTATTATTCAACGTTAACGAGTTCCAGTAAAATAAGTCGTAACATTGTGAAATTGAAATAAAATGGACTTTAAAAGTCGGTTAATTCATTTAAGAGCTCCAGCATTCATTCAGAGGATTCTTAAAATGGTCACTTTACCTATTTTATTCCCTAAGTTATCTCTTCCTTTATTGAGTCTGCCTTCCGTAATTTACTGGAAAAGAAACTCTGAAACAAATTTGTCATTAATTAGAAATAAAAAAATCGCAAATCACTCAATGAATCTACATATTTGGAAAATAGTGTCGATAAGCAATATCGTACATTAATCAATCATGATTATTTCTATTCAGAACTCCAAGCTATTGGAATAGATTCATATTGTTAGGACTCTGATTGAAATTCATCAACTCTAATACTGAATACAGATTCGTTGATGGACTGTATATTGCTTTTCTATTGTGTCCTTCTACTCGAGATGCGATGCATATGTATCTGCATACAAATGAGTCTTAAGGTTGACCTAAAAGATTACATTTGTCACATGTGGTCGTCGTTTGAACACTTTGTTTTAATAAATCGCCCTTTCGTGCTTTCGACAACAGTTGTCATTATTATTGGATTCTCCTACCTAATTTTCCCTTGAGCTAATGTGCCAAAATTATAATCGATCCGATTGAATTCTATTAACGTTGCAGGTAATTGACATTCACGATATGAGTCACAAGTTTCTGTTAACTGAAATCTCGAATAAGATCAACCAGTTCCAGAGTTTTCTTAGTTCATTGATACTTTTAGATGCAACAAAGGTTTACTGGATCTACGCAACATTCATTACGTTGAAACTCTTAAAATGCACAGGGATTGTACAATTGAGTGCAAGCTCTGCGGTCGTCGCTCGGTTTATGCAATAGCGGGTGAGTGCAATGTATACCCGCTACCACCCTAGTTCATTCACCCTTCTTCCTACTATTCACTCCAGTTTAACAATAGGGCTGTCATAGGTTTAGATCTGGTATTAACCGTCAAAGAAGGTGGTTCCTTGTTTTGAAAACTCCATGATCTGTAGGTACGAGAATTTCGGAAACTGCGTTAACTGTTTTAGGTGCTTGTAATATTACAAGATAATTGCATATTTCCCATATTCTGACACAATACGAATACGAATAGCTCTACTGTTATTGACTTTCTTGCATGGTATACTAGCCTCTGACTACATTAGAGTCTCGAATCGTACAGGCATCCCTGCAGGGACGTTGCAAATCTTGTTTCTACTTGAATGAGGCACGTGGGTGGTTGTATCTCATTCCCAACGTGACCCTGCACAGGAACTTTGGAATTTTATACATTCTTCCACCTTTTGTTGTTTACTTTTAAAATGAAATGTTTCCATTTCAATTGCGTTTGTTCCTTTCTCCATAACTTCTTGTTATGGTTCAATCAAATGGTCTGTGACTCTCATGATACGATTGCCTAGTTTATTATTTGATTTTATTTAGATGAGAAGATTGCGATGCAAATGGTTCCGAGAGGGTCAATGACGTCAATTGTGTCCATTATACAATACAAGATACTCCTGAGGCCTTGAAGTCTTATTATGGAGTAGTTGACGCATTTTTATTAAGATGTATTAGAAATTCAGTTTTACTCTTCTCTGAATACGAACATCTTTTTTATTCACAATAAAATTGAACAATACCTATTTAGTATGTTTTCGATAACTTTCTGATTGATTCACTTAGTACTTGATCCACCGTACCATTGAACATTGATTGCAACTTGCACTTTCTACTTGATTCCAAGATGGTGCAGTTTACTTTGTTTCCATATACTAAATCACGCTTTCGACGTGGCCAAAGAAAAGAAGTTGATGCTACAAGGGAATATGAAACGAAATCCACAAAATAAAATTAATATAATATCACTTTCTTTTTTGGCAATTGTATATCAGTGTTTTAAGAATTAATATAACTTCTTTATTCATTGAAATTCGTATATGCGTGTGGTTAAGAACTTTTTAAATGCTATCTAATTTAAGGTGTGATAATTTACAGCTTAAGGAAATTTTCAGGTTGAATCTTAAACGTTTACGATGTTGTTGCCATAAAAATTTGCTTTTTCTCTGAAGTTCCGATTGACCCACAATGCTAAAGACCGATGAAAATAAGTTAAATAAAATAAATCACTCAAACAGGCACTTTATGTGGGGTATAACTTTGCTGACTTGTTTCTCCTGAAACGAAATAACGCGATATTTTAAAGACATAACAATGCACTTTTGATTGCTTGAGGAAATACTTACAATGAGGCTTAAACTTTCTAATTAGCTATATCAAATGCTTTGCACGATCGATCGAAATACGTATTCCAGCTATAAATGATTTATTAATAAGTTGACGATCGTAGACTACAAAGCTTATATCAGGTCGTTGACATTTTGATTGGCCATGGACTTTTAATGATCAATACCTAATACTTGAAGTTTCTAGACATGTGGCTAATGTTTATGATTTCGATAAATAAATAATGATTAGTTGGAATTTTCAAGGTTCATTGAGTTTCTACTAGCTTTTGTCCGCGACTTCATCTTTGTATATTTCTTTATAAGATTATGTAATAATAATCTTAAATAAGGAGTTAATTATACATAGGTACTAATGGTCCATGCGGTGTATTCCCAGAACAATGTAACAAATAAATATAAATATGATTAGCCTAAGCTTAAAACACGTTTTATTAAGTAATGTTAGAAAGTTTAAAACTAAATCAGCTGTTCCAACAAGCGTTTCTCTTTCAATGTCGTATCTGATACATCAAAAGATTAAAAGTTTGAAACGGACCGATAGAAGATTAATATTTGTAACGGAGTCTCGATAATTAGTTAAAAATCTTTGATGAACAAAAAGACGAAAATGTTTTATTGTAATACAAATTTTGAAACACGTGTCATATAGACCGTCTGATTGGGCTATTAAAGCAATTAAATATTTAAAGAGTGGGTTGCCATTTAATTTTGTAGCTTTATAATCATAACTACAAGTTTTTAAATGAATTTTCCTCACTTCGTTCTTGCTGGTTTATCTTATAATTTTGCACTGTGAATATGAGGTAATAAAACGCAAAAATAGAACCGGTTGCGCGTGGTTTTGTTAAGAATTTATACGGTACTGTGTGTAATCATGCCCTAAAGGAATACGAGTAGAGTATTCCTTTTTCCCTTCCGAAAGGAATACGTTGAAGGTATAACATAATTTTATCGCTCATACAGGTTCTCATTATTAACATAAGGTACTCATTATTCAATGCTTATTTGCTTTTATGTGTTGACTCGCGGCCGCCCGCGATTTCTTCCCCGTGGATTTCGGTTTCTGCACACTTAGTGTTTTATAAGAGCCATCCCCGACAAATGAACTATCCAACCCAAAAATACTTTTTCAATTCGAATTCAAAAGTTCCTGATATAAGCGCGTTCAAACAAACAAACTCTTCAGCTTTATTATATTAGTATAGACTTGTTTTCATGTTAGGCCAGTACTTTTTCAATATGTTTTTTTTTTCGAGTTGATTCGATCAAACATCCTTAAACTGCCATTAGACCTATTCCGCGAATACAATCGTATGACGTGATCACGTGACCACGCTACTAGCAGCGCTGATGTAAGGTGCGTCAAAACCGCGCAACACCGGTACAGTCACGTAGTCCAGGGGTGGGGTGCAGGTCAACGGCCGCAACCAGACTGTTCTCCTTTAGACCCTAATTGCACAATGGAGTGCAGTTGGTGAACCGTATCTTGTTGCTCGCGAAACGGGCGACCAATTATGACGACGTCCTTGCGTCATCTTGTCATGTTTGTATGTCAATGTTCGTTAGTGAGTTTCCTATCAAACGTAAGAAAATTTTAAGATTGGCAAAAAAAATTGTCATACATTTATTATAATAAAATTAAGTTTGACGATGATGAAACAATATTGAAAGATGCAAAACGCCTAGATGCTATATCCTACCATTCACAACGACCCCAATCCACAACCTAATTCCTACAGGAAATATGCGTGCTTGGACGTCTGAAAATGTGTTAATTTATTACTTTTTTAAGTAAGTGTATTAGGTAAGAGAACACTTACTAATCTTCTTTAAGTTAATTTTGTCCCAAAAGTTTTCGTACACACATTTTAATTCAATAACAACACGTTCATACATACATACAATGTGTTGTGAGAAATCACTCATGATTTATGCAAACAGAGCACACCAAATTTGATTTAAGACCCCAAGGCGTTTTTATATTCATATTCAAGTACCAAACCAAGCACTTCATTGGAAAGTAAACCAACAAGTCTTACGCTTCGACGACGACATTCATCGTGTCACGTACACAAAAATCTCCATCAGGCTTTACGTTCGCCCGCACCACAGTAACATACATTGCATCAGTTACTTTTGTTAGAACTGTTTCAGCGATTACTGGATCGTTTAAGGAAATAACAGCAACATCTCCACTGATACCTATTTTGCATTGAATCAATCACGTGCACTTTTGGTGCAAAATTTGTTTCCTCATAGTGATTTTGGCTTACGGTAAAATACTATTGCTGACATTGTTCTACTGATCTCTGAATTAAAAGTAGAGGTTTGCTTGTTTCTTCTTATTTACCAGACTTTCATCATCCGCTTCCTATGACGATTTCGCAACACCGTGTAACATATTCCGCGCATGTCCATTCATAGTTTGTAGTCATTTAACTGGGGGTTCAGTCTTACCGTAGTATTCACAAAGGTATCATCAAGTCTTGAATCCATACTTACCATTCAAGTTCAAGTATAACTTAGCTGTTCGAAATCTTCTAAATCTGTTAAAGCTAGCGGAATTACTTTTAAAGTGACTAGATTTATGTAAGTACTTTCATTTTGGAATATTTACATACTTCAATCCTTGGCATGGACCTGTTTCTGTTAATTAAGCCTAGGCTTTTTGATTTTTATTTTAACAAATAATAATAATAATACCTTCCGGCCGTATTCGGCCATGGCGGCCGATCTTACGATCAGCCAGGTACGCAGGATATATTATAGTGCACAAGTGAGTGCGCAAGCACAGGTGCACTCCCTATTCCTTCACTCTCATAATTCGGTGGGACAGCAGGCATTTTAACAAATAGCAAGTAATTAAACAAAAGTTTTTAAGCTTCGGGTTCTTCCTTGGGAATCCAGCAAAATCTAAAGTTAAGTTCGTTAATGAGTTTACTCTCAAGTACGAAATCTAAATAATTGGAGTGAGCCCTAGAATGCTGAATAAGAGCGTGAAACAAACCAAATCCAAAGTTTTCTCCTGCGTTTAACTTATTCTGTCGTCTTAGCATCGAAACACTGTGAAATAATTAAAGCTTTGTTTTATAATTTAATGTTCTCATATTCTGCCTGTGATATTGTGTTATAAGAGTGTTGTGATTTTCTTAAACGTCTCGAATGAAGGTTCTTGAAGGCAACGCATCAGCGACCCTTGTAGAGTTGTTCATGTCTATGGGCAGCGGTGATCACTTACCATCAAGTTAAACTTGCTAATCCGTTCTCTCTTAAAAAAGAAAAATACACAAATAATTTTCGCGTAATAAATAACGAAGTTCCACCACAAGGATATCTTTGCTGAGATATAACTGGCATAAAATAGTGAGAACACGGACCGCGGTCCATTAGAGGTGGGTGTCGTATTGCGCGGCTAAATTGTGGAACAACGCGGCTTCATACCAAGCGTATCGGGTGTCCCGCTCCGCTCTGCCACCGACCTGATGGATTGGTAACACGTATATTGCGCTGAATACGTGTACTGATTTAGTCTCGTATCATAATATACATATCGAACAGCGTTTCACATGGATATGGGTATGGAGTTTCAAATGCCGGCAACGTATCTGCGACCATTGTGGACTTGCTGATGTTGATGGGCAGCGTAGTTAACTCACCATCCGGTGAAACTAGTTCATTTGCCGCTGCATAAACAATTCTTGATATGGTCCTGAAATAATTGTACTCAGCATTTGGGTTATACTTTCAGAGCAACAAAAGTTGTTAACAATCGCGACTGATTATTACTTGTAATTAGAATACGTTAAGCAGGAAAACATCCTGTATTAGTAATTCATTTGCATTTGATTGCGTTAGTTATTGCATTATTTTCTTTGCCTTCATCCTGTTATGGGTATACCAGAATATTTATCATTTACAAAGTTATTTCTAAAAGATATCCTAAATTTCTATATGAAGCACGACTTACGAACGCACGAACCTTAAAATTGATTTCATTCGGGAATGCGGATGATGGTGGGTTTACCTTTCCTTCCAACTTTTTAGGGTTCCGTAGCCAAAATGGCAAAAAAACGGAACCCTTATAGATTCGTCATGTCTGTCTGTCTGTCTGTCTGTCTGTCTGTCTGTCTGTCTGTCCGCCAGTCTGTCACAGCCACTTTGTTCCGAAACTATAAGTAGGGGAGACCGGGGCTGGATGTGACACGGGTAGGTTGTTACAGAGACATTGGCCGCGAAACAGAGAGCGCAATTTTAACGTCAATAAGAGCCAAATACTCTCCCCACCACCGGCTACCATGGTGCGAGAGCCGGGGTCGCCAACGTTTTTGTGAGAGGAGCCTGCGCATGCCGCCCTTAAAATTGCAGTTTAGTAACATTTTACTTTTTTAGTAATATTGGTTTACAAGCTATGTTTCATAATGTCAGAGATGCCCTTCTTCTGCTATGTTTTCCCTAATGGTTTCGCTTTCCAATGAATATTCGGTTTTACAGATAAAATTATTAATGTTTTCACTACATAACCTTGTATGTTTAGATTTGGGGTTGGGGCTAAAAGTTACATTTGCTCGGGGCAGGTTGTGACAGTTGTTTCAACAGATACGCATGATATCATGCGTATTGCACCGAGACAGACCAAGAAAAAGGTAAAGAAATCCAAGAAAGGAAAGTCTGCCAAAGGGAGAAAATCTAACGGAAACAGGGCAGATCAGGAAAATGCGTCTTATGCCAATAAGGAAAAGAGAAAAAATAACAAAAAATCTTGCGGCAACAGGAAGATCCTACATTATATTAAAATACATACTATTAGTTTAAAACATACTAATAGAATAGTTTTGATTAATGCAGAGCTATACGTATAATCTATCTATCTTACATATATATAAAACTCAAAGGTGACTGACTAACTGACTGACATAGTGATCTATCAACGCACAGCCCAACCAAACCACATATTATATAAGTAAAACTCAAAAGTGACTGACTGACATGATCTAGCAAGGCACAGCCCAAACCACTGGACGGATCGGGCTGAAATTTGGCATGCAGGTAGATGTAATGACGTAGCATCCGCTAAGAAAGGATTTTGATCAATTCAACCCCGAAGGGGGTAAAATAGGGGGAACGGTTGTATGAAACTTTGTCAATTTTAAACCGATCGTGTTGAAAATTTGAATGCATAAAGTTACTATGACGTAGGCATCCCCTAAGAAGAGATTTTGATGAATTCCACCCCGAAGGAGAGATAAAATAGGGGATGAAATTTTGTATGAAACCAAAATCCACGCGGACGGAGTCGCGGGCGCCCGCTAGTCTATTTACAAATTGAGAGTATTTCTGGATTTCTGGATTTTGTTTTTGCGCAGTAGAAGACCTTATATTAAATTTGTAATTTCGTTTCATTTTGATGCATTATTATGTTTTCCTTGGTATGAGGCAGGACTGCTTTCATATGTTATGTTATTTAAATTAAGAAAAGTAACTATTTTTGATAAATTATTTCTAGTAAAAGATTATATAATACGTTTGTTTTCAATTGTAACAACTTGCCCCATGTAGTGTAACAATCTGCCCCGAGCACGGGGTTGAATGTTACACAGGTTTTTTTTTACAAATCACACATTTATGTCTGTACTATTAGTATACAACATAACATTTATTTTAAATAAAGATCCTAGACAGTTTCTTTATCAAACAAGCCTAGACTCAGGTAAATCAATCAAACCTACGAAAAAATATGACAGTTTGAAAAAAAAATGTCACTACCGGCCCCGGTCTCCCCTACTATACTATTGAAACTTGGTGAGTAGATGTATTCTGTGAACCGCAACAAGGTTTTCATACGAAAATAGAAAAAAAAATAAAAAAATGGGGGGTCCCCATAGTTAGAACTGAAACTGAAAATATTTTTTTTCATTGAACATATACGTGTGGGGTATCTATGGATAGGTCTTTAAAAATTATATTGAGGTTTCTAAGCTCATTTTTTTCTTAAGTGAAAACTTTGCGTGACAGACTCTTCCAAAGTGGAAAAAAGTGTGTCCCCCCCCCTCTAACTTCTAAAGTAAGAAGATGATAAATCTGAAATAAATATATAATGTACATTACCATAAAAACTACCAACGAAAATTGGTTCGAACGAAATCTATTCAGTAGTTTTTTTAATACGTCAAAAATAGAATTTGTACGGAACCCTCAGTGCGGGAGTCCGACTCGCACTTGGCCAATTTTTATGAACTATGATTGTTAGGTACTATTGACACTGGAGACTCGTATCGGCTGGTTCCTATAGGGTAACTGACCTACATTTAGAGGAAAATACATTAAATCTTGGAAATATTTTCAATTGTGCTGTTACGATCTTATTATTGGCAGATGTCCATTAGCATCTGGTTTAGAATCGCGCGGTTAATTTCTAGAATATCGTGAACAGACTTCCGACGGTTTGCTATGCTCAACACGTCACGTATGCCCATTCTGTCTCATATAGTTTTCTTAATGGCCAACGTCGACACAGTTGAATCAATTTTAGTAACCAATTGAACAATCAAGTGTGGTATGAAATTTAATGAATTCATTGGTATAGCGAGCTTGTGTTGATCGATATTTTTTGATTCATTATGTGACACGTCTTCGAAATAGTTCACAGCTAAATGTCCTTAGCAACGATTTCTCATATAAGTTTAGATAATTATAGGAGTTTTAATAAATAAGTCTTAGAAAACATTGTCACGTGTTTGAAAAAACGTTTTAGCAGTATTCCACGTGAAAAATGTTTGGTCCCTTCCTTACTTCGAAATTGTAATGAGGAAAATTTAAAGTTACGCAGCGGACGTGAATCGTTAAATTATATGCTTGAACAATCCACTTTTCGAATAAAATTGAAGCCTTCTCAACAGGCTCTCCTCGGAAACATTGAAACAAGTCTAAAGATAATAACCGCAATAATGAAAATGAAACACGTCCGTTTCAGCAACGGAAAGCTATGTTTATACCGGGTTCATTGACCTTTACAGGAGCGCAGTCACCAAAATAACTTCTTTCATCCCTGTCTGCGATGTTGAGAGTTAGGTTTCAGCTCCGTCTAGATAATTATGTTTGAGCTATTCGAACTATTAATGTTTTCGGAATTATAACTTCCTTATCTGAAATTTTCCATTGTCGTTTGCCGCGTTTCTTACACAGTTGTTTATCGCTGCATCGTAAACTGTAATAGCCGTGTAAAATAACTTTAGCTGAAGAATATCACACGATCGGCTGGTGTACCTCAGTATACCAATCGTGATCGGCAGTTAACAGTCCGCCGGTGTGCCGTGAACTCTGTTATCTACTCGCGTGCTTGCCGAATGAACGTCGTGGCGTTCCTCGAAAATTTATCATCTGGTTATGTCGCCGGGCATAATATGTCTATGTGGGCCGCGTCACGACCACGAGTGTTGCGCCGCCGCCCGCCGCGCGTATCACTCGCCTCGCGATCGCCGGACCAGCCGTACGCCGCTCACGACAGCGCTCACGAAACTAAACTCGTGAACCCGATCAGCTGTTCACAGTTTGACAACACGCACTGGCGACCCTGACAACATTTGAAAATTGAAGACACCACGATCTCGTTACGCACCATGGTAAGGACCAGTGGTTCAGTGACAGTGAGAAGTGCAGTGTATTGTGTCCCCTTACAAATACCCGTTTAGACGCACCGCGTCGAGTTCGCGAGCCTCGTTTCAAAACGTTAATTTACTCTACATTGTGGTGGTATTGATAGTGCACACCTAACATTTATCGCGTCGCATGGATTGGAATTCAAAGAAACAATTTTTAAATGGTAAATCGATCGATTTGTCTACCCTCCGTTGAATTTATAAATAAATCGTCGGGAATTATTTTTTATCAAATGTTTACGATTGTTAGTCACGGTCGTGCAAAGAATTGTCAACGTCGTCGCATGATGAATGCAGAATCGATCGGTTTTAGTCGGTGTTTAGGTTTGTTTAAATTGTCGTCGTGATGCACTGGAGCGTTCTGCAGCTTCATTCGCTCGGTTGTGGTGCGCTTGCGGCTGACGTGCGATCGTGTCTTGTTTGTGAGATCAGCTAAAATTAGCGGACACCGTCCCCCGCCGTACTACACGCCACAGATTACATAACGCGCCACAGCGGCCTTGACTCCCGCGCTGCTTCGCCACGCCATTGGCAGATCGAAGCGTTTGTTCTTCCATTCTAGTTGATTGGATGCGATTCATAAATCTTACCGCGATACCTCAATAGCATAGTTAGTGCATTGAATATACCGACGAAAATATCCTACCGGCTTATCGAAGAATTTCGAGGAGAACAGGAACGGTCGTTGTTACGTATGCATCAAATGCATTATTGTTTGCGTGGTGACTTGCATGTATCAATGCAAACACTGTTAGGACAGACGTTGCCGTAGGTTTACTTTGGGTTTCATGTGCACCGAAGGTATAAATTATTCCGAGCAATAGTGACGTAGCTGTCTGCTGTGGAATAATACCTACCACAGTCTAGGTTATTGTTTAAAATTAAATATTGACATACTGAAGATTCCACTTCGTTTTTGTTAGCATACCAACCGACTTTATCTTTTTATTTCGTTTTGATTTGACGATAATTTTAGATCCTCAACACTTACAGAAGTTCAGGTAGTTTTGAATATTGTGAGTTGGTTTCAATATAGTCTTTCATTGTTTCAAAGTATTTCCTATACTTAAGTTATTTTAGAACAAATTTTCGATTTGTGACCGCTAAAAATCTTGTTCATATTTGTTATTACTTCAAGGCCAGACACTTTTTTATCAACACTGTATTCTACAAACTTTTCCAAATATTTATCAGATAGTATCACTTCGCGTGTCTCGGCGGCGTTTTTGCGATTAGTCTTTATTATGTATGTTGATATGATAGCATACACACCATTCAGGTTTCTTTTAATTACTGCCATCGTCGTTCGTTTCGGCACATTTCCATAAAACCCGTTTTCTTGTTGCTACTTAAACTAGTTACCTACCTATTTGATAAAATTCTGATACCTACCTACACTTTAATTTATATGACGCAAAATTTTATCCGGTGTTCTATTAGGTAAAGTTTAGTTAAATAACTAAATGTTTGAGAAATCAAAACAAAAAATTAACGGATATTGTGTTGTAGTGCGTATTGTTGGAACAAGTTTAGGTAATTCTATTAAGGAAAATGAAAATCCCTATAAAACGTTGGCGACAGCAGACGGATTGCTAGATAACGAAGTGTGCAATATTTTTGTTCTGACTCATAATGTTATAACACTACTGTATTTAAACTGACTTCAAAAATATAACAACAAAAAAGTTTACAAATAGTAAATAAATCTCTGCTCAAACAGGTAAAATTTTATAAATCCTGTAATTCGGTATTAATCTTGAAGGCTAAAATTATCTATGCTACTCTTTGTAATTCCAATTGGTTAATCGGGTAACGTATGGGTTTTTAATCCATTTCAGCGGGCTTCTCGTATTATCGTCTAAAGTAGAGAAAACAAGTGCAAACTACATTAGGAAGCCTCAAGTATTAAATCATTGAATTGATTTCTAAAGTAAAAAGATAATATATGCATGCTAAAAATAGTAATAATAGTGATAGTGATGTAAGTTAAAACGAATGCACAATATGTTACAACAATGCGCCACACAATAATTTATAACTACGCTGAAAGTCATAATGAGAATAATAACGATAATGATTGTGATGTAAGCTAAACTTAATGCACAATAAAGTGTGAATCCGACATCAAAGCAGATGCCCTCGACCGTGACAGAGTAATTGTTGAATTGCGCCGACCAGCTGTAAGCTGTATCACGGCCAAGGTCGCGCAAACAACTGTTCTAGTTCAACGGAACTCTTAAAGAATACACAAACTCGGAATACAGAATACAGATGATGTAGGCAATCTTGTTACCAATATAACACTCTATAAATAGGTAAAGATTGAATGTACAAAAATATGTTCAGTTTAAATTGATATGAGCGATGTAGGCAACGGACGCGTAATAGAAATTGATGTCGCAACGGAAAGTTTGAGAATTTGTAATGTTGTTAATGCGCAAGTGGTTCTCATGAAGATTCGATTTCAATTATAATATAGTTTCTAGTAAGCAAGTTAGTTTTCAGTATTCTTCCCTAAACTGATTTTGAATTAATGAAACATCATTTGACTGTCAAGTATTTTCCTCAGTCAATTCTTAAATCTACAAAAAGTGACGACGGTTTTTTCAAGTTATATCGCGGCAATTACATCGGCTATCTTATCGGTTGTTAGTTGATATCATTACAATAACTTATACACGTAATTGTCAATCAAAAATGTGTGTACTCATCTTTTACGCCTCGAAAGTGGCTGTCTGGGTTTCTTGTCTTCTATACGTACTGAGATGCAGTCGCATAAAAGAGGTGGTTGAGATAGGCCGAATATTCGGAATCTGGCGAGCAATCGATACGGAACCCGCCGCGTGTAAGGGTGCGCGCGCAATCAGTCCACAACTTAGTGAATGGCCAGCGTGGAGAAAACATGGGGGCTTTTCAGCGAAGAGATCGTGCAAGGCCGAACTTACTACCATCAACACATCTCGCTCACACAGTGCGCCCATGTGTAAGCCTGTCCCTCTCTGGCGAATTCACTTTCAGAGATACGCGTAAATGCAACGGCCAAATAAAACACACCCCCACGGATTATGTCTGGCTCAAGATGAATCGGCAGTTTTCGCAGTTTCGCTCTTACGTCACGAAAATAGTCGATGGACATCGAAATCTTATCGAAAGGTGAAGTCATGAATAAACCACGAATCGCGTCTAAATTATTTTCGGGACGCGAGCACAATACACAGCATTTTTGTCAGTCTTGCGTATTTATAAGTGGCATTTGACCTTTTTAAATGATTGTACTTGATTTTGTACCGAAATTGTTTAGTCTTAAGACGCGCCTAGACATATTTAATTTCTAACCTTTTAACATTGGATATATGCAAATTATGTAGTTTTCCATTAATGTTATGGCTATTTTTATCACTGATTGTAAGGTTAATGAAAACTTGATCCCGCGTTTCTCGTCAACAACATTTTCATTATCTGCTCCCTCGGTTATCAATTAATATCAGTATTGGTTTCAAGAACATTGACGCAAATGTTTCCTTGGGGGCCAATCTGCGGGTCATCTGATTGAGCGGTCTCCATTAATTAATCCCTGTTTAGAATATTTGTAGTAACTGCTACTAGATAACTGTTGTTTATTATCTCGTTATCTGTTCCCATCACTTGAGTTTAGTCAAATGAGTGTCAGCTTTGCTAGAGTACACACGTTTCGTCACTCCTCTCGCCAACATCGCAGATGTTTTAGTTTGTGACAGAAATATTTCGTACATTGTTTCGAGAAATTTGATTTATCCTGTATCTGCCAGCGGTACGTTGTTATCAATTACTGATTTAAGTTGAATCTTAAATTCATCATCAATTTTATCATGATTCATAATTGTAACTTCTTTTAAACTAAAAGAAGGTTCTAATTGTAATTTGTCATTTTTATTGGCGATCTTTCACTTCTGCTTAATTTAAATTCTCCTCCTATTTTCGTTTACAAGTTTTCCATAAAAATAATTCCATCAAAAAGGCGATCATAGAATCTTTGTATAATATTTCATTACGATTGCAAATCATAAATTATATTATTGTTTGAAAATCGTTCGACGTTATCGGCTCCATTAAAGACTTATTTATAAGATAAAACTAGTTAGTAACCCTATACTGCTCATCTACTATCTGTATTCTAGCCTTGAGTATTGTTGACTGATTATGCCCGCCATTGTATGCTTTAGAGCAGTCTAGTATGTGTCACACGTCTATAATATAATACCTACCTGTGTATTTTCTATTCACACTTCCCGCTTCTATCGTCCGTTTGCAAAGTCAATTAACACACTAATGTTCGATTCTCCGTCGACTAATAACCATGTAGTTTACATTATTGTTTATGACGGGGCAGTTGGAAGATGGACACATTATGTATGTACGCAGACGTCATTCGAGGCAGATCATTTTTTTTTTTTTTTTTTTTTCGATGGGGAATGCATTGACGCACCATGACACCGCAGGCCAGCGTAGCCTGCGGCCGTGTGTGGGACTCGGGCGCATAGAAAAGACTGCGCCCACAGGTTTAGGATGCCTGTCCGGCAGAGCAATGTTTCTATTTTCGAGTTTCTGTTGCAGCGGTATCGAGTGCAAAGATGAGGTGTTCGCTGCACACCAAGTGCAGCACGTAGACCTGAAGCCGGTCGTGGTGCAGTCCTCGCCAGCGGCCGCCCCGGCCGCTACTATCGCTCCTATTGAAGTAGCCAACGGCGCTGTGGTCACCGCACCGCCAGAAGAAGAACGCCCGATACCTGTTACCGAACTGATATTCGCGCCGCGAAAGAAAGAAATGAACAAAGGATTTCTCATGTTCTCGCAGGACGAAGGTCTTACGAGTAAGTTACATCTCCAGTGTAACATTCGAATACAATTGTTTATTACTCGAGAGATTTATCATTAATAATATTGAATTGTTTCAGTGCTTAAGGACGAGCCGGAAGATCTAACTCACTTGGCGCCCACTGCCGGCGATACCTGCATCCCATTGGCGAACAGTCCGTTCGATATGTTCGACGAGTTCATGCTGAATGACAATTACTGCAGTCTGTTGGGTGATGACTTAACTAATGGGTCGCCTGTTGATTCATTGACGCCGGAATCGTTATTATTGTCTTCGCCAGAGCCTCACGTGTGTATACCGATATGATGCATGCCTTCATTCAGTTTATTTGCTTAGGAAAATGTCTAATGGAACAATCGTTACAGGAAACCGAGTCGTCATGCGAACAGTCGTCACTTTTAAACGAACTGTCCCTGGACGCATTTGACAGCACAAGGTCTGACAATGATATCGATGATGGAAACTCCCCGTTCATACCCCTCACTGACGAGCGCCCGGTGTTGGAGCCGGCGGTCATGTGGGGAGCGCTGCCGGACAGTGTGAGCCAGGCGAGGCCGCAGCCCACTGACATTCAGAGCGCGTCGCCAGCACCAGCGCTCCAGCGCCTGCTGGCCGCACCCACCACGGGCCCACCCCCACAGGATCTCATCACAAATATATACTCAGATCAAGGTAATAAACACAAGCATAAGTCTCAAATAAATATAAATAAAGTACTCGGTCTCATTAACGACGTCATTTTCAGGATTAATACCCTGCAGAAGTATGCCGTCATGGGACACCGGCGTGAAGAGGGTGCTCAAACAGGAGGAGGAGCCGAGTGCGAAGCGCGCCAAGCGCAGCCCCTCTCCGGCGCCGGCCTCCACCCCCTCCAGCACGCAGTCTTCCAGCGTCCTCATGAACCTCCTGGTGAGCGGCTGCGACGTCGACGCCGGCTACATCTGCATGGTGCAGTGCAGGCCCCGGCAAAAAGCGAAAGCCTGAGGTTCCGACCTCAACGTTAACAAAAAACTGTGATAATGGACGTCCAGTGTTCAAACAATCGCTTTTAGTTCTCCCGTGCTTCTCACACAAACTTTCTGGTCGAATTTAATAAAGTTATGGTAACAGTGCCGTCAATACTTGTGATATTAGACGCGATCGCGGAATGAGACGCGTTGTGAACGCTGAACGGAATCCTAAAGACAATAAAATTCGAATCGAATAAAAAGATGTAATAAACCGCGAAAGCAATAACCGTCGAACGTCCGGTCGGAAGGATTTAGCCCCGAGGCTGGTGTTAGATAGTCGCGGTTGCAATCTCGTGCTTTCATCCACGGGCGTAGTTTTAGTTAATTTATGATCGTACATTCGTGAAAATGTTGTAAATTATTATTGAATAAATTCGTCTTAGACTTTTTATTCTAGTGCTTAAGTTAACATGCGCATATCGTGGTGGTTATGTGATCGTTGATTCGTTCCTAGGTTACTTAGTTACCGGTCGAGCCTCGGCTCTCTACCCTCGCCGCGCACTCAGTCTTATGTTCGATACTCGAACCGAGTCAATAATAGAGTAGACTTTATGTACCATACTCTCATAGTTTGCTATTTATTCGTTAGTTTAAGTCGCGCTTAGTTTACATTAACTGTTATTTTTACATCGAGCTATTTAGTTGTCTGTGAAAATAGTCAATCGATATAGTATAAATAAATATAGTATTCGTGACGGTCGTTATGTACATATATAAAGAGTTTAATTAGACTGTGTAGTTATCGAGTTTGTTTGGATACGGATTTGTTTGTTGATCGATGCGTAAAGCGTCCCCACTGCCAAATGATGTAAAGTACAACTTAGAACAAAATATTGTATGTGGTTTTGTTCATTAATGAAACACTTTGATAACGATAGAACATACAGCGAACAATTTGTACTGTATTTTTTTAAACTTGTTACATGTCATACAGATATAATTAGAAAAGTAAAATAAAATTTAGCAGCTAAGGTATATTTGAGAGGCATATTCTTGCTTTGTCATGATCATCATACATACACTTAAATCGAAAGAAAAGACGCATATATCTAAATTATACATAGACATAAACCTGTCGTTATAAATATAACGTTTATATTGTAAATGGATGATGTGTATCAAAAAAAAATATTTTTTCTGAAAGAAATAAATATTGATATTGATGGTTTTAACATACATTATGTATGAAATAAAAAAGATAAAAATATATAGTGCTGGTAAAAAGGTGCATGTTGATTTCTTTACCTTTACCCTTAATCCCTTTCTGATGTTGGTATTTACCCTGGCTTGAATCATAAAAAATATGGTGATATTTTCAAACAGACATGAGATTTTATATATTACATACAAGAGTACAATTCTTCTTTCGAAATGAAACGTTCAGTTATGGACGACTTTTATTACATAAGTGTGTCCTTAAAGTTGTCTCTCTTTTTCCTACAATTACAACAGCAATCACATACCAATAAACAAACTGAAGAACAGATTCGTACTTGTAAACTTAAATAGCTAAATTCATTTACTATATTTAGATACGAATGAAGAATGCTAAAAATACTTTTCACACAAAACACATGCGTTTATTTTAGTTAATAGTAAACATGTCTCACGTGCGTAGTAATAGTTATCGTAACGCTATAATCATATCAGTTAATATCGCTTAATCGTAATAGTGGCGGGTTCGGATACACTCGTGTAAACATGATTAATTAAAGTTTGGTTAAATTTTTATAGCATTCGTAAGCATAAATGTTGGACACATCCGCCCTTAAAAATGATTGATTATGTTATTGCTGGAATATTTATTACGTCTTACATATCTGATCAAGGTTTAATATCAATAGAACGATAGTTAAGATAAAAGTAGCAAGTTAAAACAAAAAGGTCCAAAATACAACATTTAAAAAGCACATAAATAGATGTTGATTTAATAAATTAACAAATATTATTGAGTCTCAAATGATACACAAGATGGTAATCACCCTAGTCGTAGGATCACACTTGGCTGAAATTTCGCGACCGAACTTCGGTGGTAATACTGGCAATCCATTTCCTACACAAAATCACGCGACGTTATTGCGGCATAGTGTGTCATACTATGATCACGACGGAACATAAATTCAGCCGCGTAAATTCGGTTGCGTTTTTTCCGCATAGTAGGTAGGTATGTTCATACACTAAATGGATATTAGAGCAAAACAAACAAGTTGTAGTCGTTTCCATGTTTTGTGAAAGGGAGGAGAGTTGATCAACATCTTCAGACTGGCCGTTTGTGATAAAAATATTTGTGAGATTTGCTTCGCGATAATAAAAGAAAAAAAACCCTCTTTAAGCAGCCCCCGGGGCGTTATGGTCGTCCCCGGATAGCTCAGTCTGGGCAGTAAAAGGCCGTTGACTTTGGGTCTCGTAGAATGAGCCACCCGCAGTTTTTATTTTCATTCCTATTCTCACAGATTCGGCCACATTTCACTACGCAACATTTAGCTGAAGACGGTCTTGTTTGTAACACGAGAAACGTTTTCTTCGTCCGATTTAGCTGCTTTTATAGTTTAATTAGAATTGGCCTGTTCAAAGAGGCTTGAAAGTCATATAAGGTGATGTGCAAGTAAATCAACGCAGAGCATTAGTGAAGAAATAATTAATTCTAAACTAACGCTGAAAATTATGATAATGGTTTTAGATGCTGTCTTAATGCACATTTGAGATGACTTAATAATAAACTAAACACGAATTTGATATGAAATTAAATATTTAAGCCGTTACATCCTACTACTATTATAAAGGCGAAAGTTTGTATGTATGGATGTATGGATGTTTGTTACTCTTTCACGTAAAAACTACTGAATGGATTTGAATGAAACTTTACCACAATATAGCTTATACATCAGAATAACACATAGGATATTGGAAATCGAAACCCACGCGGACGGAGTCGCGGGCGGCCGCTAGTTAAACTTATATACGCAAATAATATAAGTTGCCTCAACGTACCTAACATTAAATCAATATTTAATCGCAATTCTAACAAAACCATCTCGGTAAGAACGTAAGTCGTTAAAGATTCAACCGAAGCAGAATAAAGGGTATCCGATAAGCGTCTGCAATCTCTCTAGGGGCTCCCCTAGGAACGATGGGAGTAAAGAGGAGGTAGTCCACTTTGACCACCCAAATTTTGAGCACCCATACCTTTTGAGTATCTGGCGTAGTCCACTTTGCACCTATTGATATTTTTGGTAAGAATCATACTATTATTAGATATAAATGTAAAAGATTGTTTGTTTGGATGTTTGTCCGTCAATCACGCTGAAAGTACAGAATAGAATTTGATCAAATTTGGTATACATACAGGCAAAGTTTGGGCTGACTTAGGTGATAGGACACTTTCCACCCCGATAAAATGTTCCCATGGGATAAAAAAGTAATCTTGATAACGCGGACAAAGCCGCGTGTGTTCAAATTAAACAAGCTCAGTGGTTCAAGTTGCGATTGTTCAAAATTAGGGTGCTCAAAGTGGACTACCACCTAGAAACGATAGGAGTGAGGATCTCGTCATTACGGCGGATGCTCCAATTACTTGCCTGCGGGCTAATCTATACAAACCCTCATACTAAGCCGAACTGATTGAATCAAATATTTAAAGAATTTATTTATCACATTAGCAACTCGAGATGATACAGTAGGTAATAGAATCAAATCGCGATAACATGGTTAGATGAAATATGTAACGTTAGGTACACGTGCTGACTAGAAAGTAATGAAAACAAAAGAATATCGTAGCATCACAAAGAGCACAACTTAGTTATTTACGACGTTCGTGAGTTGTCAAACGATGTTATCAGTAAGTTACGTAGCTATAGACTAACTAAGTAACTAAGAGGTGAGGTTGTTAGTAGTTGTCTTTGGATAATGTTTATGAAATCTGATCCATGCTAACAAGTCTATTGAAAATATAAACGTTGCTGCAAACTATTATAATGATGTTAGTCTTCGTAATTTGAATTCGAAACTTAAACGAAATGCAATAGGGTAAAAGACGGATAGTTGCCACACTTTTTAAAAAGCTCCCTTAAAAAATGTGTATCAATAATTTTTTTATTCAAAGTGTATTCTTAAAAATAGTTCATTAATCTTCTAACATTCCCTATCTATAGAAAAATTATAAATATTATAAATTTTAAGTAAATCCAGTTTAAAATGACCTCTAAAAAAGAGGATAGTTGCCTACTATAGCGGATACTAGCCTAACGTTAAAAATGTTTGGGGGGATACTTGCCCAATATGAGGAAAGATGCCCGACTGTTTTTTTTTTCAAATATAAATGAACTTATATTAATTTAAATAATCAGTTTTTATTATTATAAATACAATCTTTTAAGTATTAATTAAATTTAAATTATAATTATAAAATTATAACAATAATAGACTCCAAAATAGTAAATAAGTGTACAAAATAAAAATGTTATTATTTATTTTGAAGATAGAACAAAAAAACAAAATTAGAATTAACTTTGGCTTTAGCCTCTATTAAGTATTCATTCCTTATAACTTACTGAGATCTTTTTATGTACTAAGTACCGTCTTCTTAAGGTTCGAGAGGATATGCCATAAATCCAAGATATTTCGTTGATACTTTTTTGTTTTTTATTTAGTTCTTCGAACGCAAGTGTTAAACTATCTTCTGTCCAGTTGATGTGGCGCGGCACCACGCCTGGCTTTCGTTTATACTTACTTGCGAGGCGTTTTGCTGTTGAGTATTTATTTTATTTAAGATAAACTATAGTAAAACCAAATGAAAAATCACCAAGAAAAAATAGTAAAAGCAAATGAAAAAAATAACTGAGAAAAAAAACAGTCTTTGCTTGTTAAAAATTTATAGTTGCCGCAGGGCAACAATCCGCAAAAGACAGTAGGGCAACTATCCGATTTGATACGGATACTTGCCCTTTTTATTTACGAAATAAATAAAACATATTTAACAATATAACCTAATAAACAGTGCAATTTAAACTCTAATGCACTCAAAGAAATATATTTTTGAATAAAATCGCAATCAGTTATAAAAATATTTAACAGCGATTACTAACCGATATAATTCAAGCGCTCGTCAAAGTATCGCCGCGTAAGATGTTTTTTTATACTGACAAAACACGTGCGCCTACTTCAACGGCTTATGGGGCACTGAGGCCTGCGCGGGGGCGCTTTTAATTGTGATAAAAAAAAAAACACTGTCAATGCGTCTAACATAGAGCATTTGAAACTGAGGCATGTATCCGTCCGAGGCAACTATCCGGCTTTTACCCTACATGATTTTCTCATAGAATTTGAATGTTCTAGAATTGTTAACGATATTGGAATTAGAAATGGAAAGCAATTTACTTAATATGTTAGGCAACTAAGTGGTGAAGTTTTCAGTAGCTCTCTTTGGCTATGGATATAGATCAGATTCCATAAACATTGGAATTCGATCCATCCTAACAAGTCTATTGAAAATATAAACGTTGCTGAAAACTATTTGGTAACATGATGATAGACTTATTAATTTAACTTCAGTATTAAAACGAAGTATGCAACACACAATTTCTCATAGAATTTAAATGTTAACGATACTGCATTAGAAATGGAAAGCAATTTATTTCGGATATCGAATCCTACGTTACATTTGTGCGACTAAATTCGTTTTAAAAAGGTACTTACTTCAAATGTAATTAAGACTCAAATTATTTGCATTACATTACACGCAGACTTGTCGTAGGTATCAATCTAATTTACACAAGGGTAGGCGGCTTATTTAAATTAAAGTCTTTATTTTTGACCTTTCATTTAAAAACGATAGAGCGATTTCTGTCAAACGTGTACATTGAATGTTCCATTCATTATGAACAGATTTATGCTTCCCTTGATTAAAATTCTTTATTGCAGTCGATCGTAAGCTAGGTTTTAATAATCTTTCGTATGTGCCACCATAACGCTAAGGGCAATAATAAAATGAACCTCTGAAATATTAGAAAGTAAATCTACCATCAAGTCGTAAACCTGAAAGCAGTATTAAATGGGCTCATCATATTTTTCATATCGCTATTTTTTGTTAGAAAATGTACTTTCTACACCCTTTCATATGTATGGAAAGTGGTCGTAAGAACAAAGATAACACTGTTTCTTTTTTGCTTGTTCCGGTTACTAGGTTATTTCAAACACAGACGGATGTATCACATAAGATCATGAATGGTTGTGACCCATAACGAAAGCAGACTTAAGATTTGATAATGGTTGAACAACTTGTTCTGAAAGGTAACATAACATAAAATATTTAAATTGAAATCAGTGATTTAGATCAAGAAGCTTGTATAACTAACTAGATTCGTTTAAATCAATCAGTCAATTGAAATGGATATTACCTTGAACGTAATGCGATATCGTAATTACTGTCAATGTTGCGTTTATTTGTAAAGAGTTATATCGTCACCTTGACAATTAGTCGTAAATATATTAGCAGTAAAAATATCAAGACAGTAATTAGGTTCGTTAGTTCAATCGATGATATACTAGATTATTTTAAAGTACATAATAGTGTTGTAAAAGCATAATTCAATTAAATGTTTGCTTTTACCCAGCTTTAAAAAAGACGGTGCGACAATTCTTAAAAGTTTCTACAGACTTGGTTACCAAGTTCCCAAGAATATCATTTCATTCATGCATAATTTAAACTGAATAAAGCATAGCTAGGTTCATTGAAACCTTTGGTGAAGTAGGGCAGTTTTATCTGATTTGCCTGTGGCATGCGAGACGACTTTGGAATTCAGCCGTAAATCTACATATACCTAGTAATTTTTAAAGCTGCAATATAGGTTATATCGATTCATGTGAAATCCATGGGGCTGCCCGCATTGCACCAAGTTAATAACCTACGCGACAAACGTGTTCGATCTAAATAGTTTCGTGTGGATAATGACACATTTCTTTTGCTGCTATAACAATTTTTTAAGAAAAAATTAAGTACACTTCTTAATACTCTTAGCAACCGAAAAAACGACTCTGACGTTAGTCGTTTTAAATGTTATTGAAAATATATTTGCTTTTTCTTATTGCTCGCCTTCTATTGTTATTTATTAACAATAACTAAGTTGCTTTTGTTTTTTGCATTTCAATTTGGTATTGTACAGAGAAATGTTAAAATTGAAACCTGTATTTCTAGTTCTCACAGTTCTAGCCAAGGCAATTTGAAGGTTCATAAGTTCATATATGGAATAACCGATTAACATTCTAGAACGGGCCACGTGAACCAACTAGCAAATATCTTCAAAGAGTAACATTTATTTATTAGCAGTTAACGAACACTAAATATTATTGTAATTGTAACGGAACACTTATAAAAGAAAACCAATAGCTAAGCGATGCGAAAATTATGTGAGCTCATAAAAATCAGCCATCCATAAGTATATATTGCAGCGTTCGATAGATCTTAAGAGATATTAGTTTTTCCATTAGATTTCGCTTGTATTAACCATTTCAGTTGGTTAACAGAAATGCAGCAGATGGTAATCTTGCTATTTTCTCAGGTTGACGCGACTGTTACTCATGAAATAAAACTACTTCTAAACGGATATAAACGCCGCATAATTTTAAACAACATATTAAAAAAAAAAAGATTTAGATGGTAAGCTGCCATTTACTACTCCATTTGATGAGGATAATTTAGCGAGGCAACATTTCTCCCCGTAAAACTAAACTTACACTAATCAGATTCTCCAATAACGAACTACAGAAACACAGTCAAGATATTCTGGCAACATATTTCACTTGGGTTGAGAGCTAGCTTATCCAGTGCAAAAGTTAAACCTACAACAAAAGCTTTAGAACAAGCGGTTTTAAATCTAATTCAATTTGTTAGCAAAGCTGATGGATATCTCAAAAGGAATTCCAATTGAACAGTACCAAAGCTTTGAGTGTCGTGTTGGAAATGAGTCAATGTTTTATTGCCTCATGTCTACATAATATAGAAACAAATTACACTTAATGAGTGTAGTATGACGAAGCAATCTTAGCGTATTATAGTACATAGTGTACTAAGGGATTATATATCCTCAAAATATTTTAGAATTATGTTTTGCAAGATTCACAGATGAAGAAATTTACTCGTTTGCTTCTAAAAAAAATATAATTACCAAGCGTGTCGAGAAATGTAGAAAACGTTTACGTATAAATACAATATTTGTAATTAATTCTCAACTACGTTCTATGCTCAACAATTGGCAAATGAAAATAAACATTCTCATATTTATTTAATGTGACTGTTGTGAATAAATGCTGTAAATAATGATTTTGCAACGTACTTACATTATGTATTACTGTATACATTCATATAAAAGTAATTTAGAAGTAATTATGATCGTCTTCAAAGATATGTGATTGTATTCTGCGCATCAGGTTAGGTATTCATGTAACTGTATGATGAATATTCACCATAGCCATATGTTTCAAGCCAAGGTCTAGGCTAACATCAACATTATAAATATCTCAACGTGCACCTTTTTACACATCACATTTGCGCATGATATTTTGTTAAGAGGCATATGTTATCTGTGTTCTAATATTTTGTTTTTATGTGTTCACAGCCATCTGTGCAGCAGCAATCGCAACAGACGAAGATGCAGCCCAACTACCACCTCCTCATGGCTCAACAGAAGCTGATCCTGCAACAACAAATCAACAGGAACACCATACCCATACCCGTACTAAACATGCAGAACCAACAGAGCAAACAAATCATGCGCTCCAATACTCCCACGCCCAATCCGGTAATGCGCACTAACGTTAATAACGTCATGTGTCCCCTGAGCGTCAACATCAATAGCCCCATGTACTCGCTGCCCTCCAGCCCGAACACGCCCAACTACAGCCCCGTCATGAGCCCAGCCCAACGGGAACGGGTCCTCAGCCCATATCTGACACCTCAGTCCATGTCCCCGGTGGAGAAGTTCAATCAGATGTATAGCCCGGGGAGCAGGATGGTGTCACCAGCGAGTATCCTCCACGGCGGTGATCCCTACCTCAGTAACAAGATGCAGACCAGCCCAGGGTTCCCCTTCCAGCCTGGTGACCTTCTCCTGGACTCTAGTATGCCCATGCCGTCTCCCGACTTTTGGGGCGACACTGAGATGCTGCAAGGCACCAACGAACTCCTCACGGCGTTCGATGACGTCAAATTGGCTTAGTTGTTTTGAGTGCAAGCGATGAGTGATTTCGAAGTTTTTATTTTGGAACTTTTGTGGATAGATTAAGAGCTTATTTTGCCACATACTAACTTATGTCTGTTCAATCGTCAAGGACTTAATTATCTGAAAGTGGTAAAACTAGGCTCTCAATGAAATTACATTAAGCATTTAGTTTAGTCAAATACGACACAATGATTAAATCTCAATGCTACATAATAGAATCTTCACACGAACATTCCATATTTAAACAGGAAAGGTTGATTTTTTCAATAGAAATCACTCGAACGAATGCAGGGTCAGACAAGGGTAGAACTGTAGAAGGGGTAAGATCAAAGCCAACGGGATTCCACGCAGTCCTCGACGTGTCATGGCGTCTTGATGTGTCATCAAACCTTAGTTGTAGACTTTCTATAATCTCATTTTTACTTATACTTTATAAAGATATATAATTTTAATGCTCGTTACTCTTGTGGACCATATGATAGACCAATTCGTTATCATATCATGGGTTAATCAGAATTTAATTCAAAGAACATTTTGACAATACCAAAACGGGTCTTTTAACTAGTAAAGAATTTGAAGGCATTTATAAGCTCAACGGGTTCAACCATTATTAAGTACTAATACATTTTTCTCTTTTGGGTTACGTGTAAGTGCATAGTTCTGATTGTTGCATATGAGTCTTATAATATAGTCGTAAAGTTTATTTTACTTTGTATTTTAGATACGTACACTCGTAAATTGTATCATTGTAATAAATGTCCATTTTAATATTTGATGTTTGATAATAAATCGAGTAATTAACCGTAATATAAGGACTGGAATCCTGGGTGATGAATGATAACGATGTGACTTAGAAAATTAATACTACAGGTATGGTTAGAGCGAATAGTTTATTATCATGTTATGTTTATTATACAAGTAACGGATGATTGTAATATAGTTAGTTTAAGGGTAAGTTAAAGGGCGCAACATTGATAGTCACATCCCTTTAACCAAGTTATTTATGCATTACCTATTCAACTTTTACGAATTCATCAGAAAACTTTCGAACTGCCCATACAATTCACAAACCACCTCATGAAATTTGCATAATAATCTGGGAAATTTTGCGTGAATTTCTGAAAGGTTTTAAGGGTAATATAAGCTACCGAGTTGAAGGTATGTGCCTAATATAGGATATGCCCTGTTTTAAAGATAAGAAATGCAATCACGACAAACTTAAAAATATATAAGGAACAACGAGCCGGCCTATATAATTCTATGGAAGTCTTATAGACACTATTATTTCTGTTTATATTTATACGCGATGTTATTGTATAGTCGCAGAAAATTGGCATATGAATGGGTCGTTCACATTTCTTTATCATCCTTTTGTATATCATTTCAATCAGTAAATTATCGGTTGTTTGACATGAGTTTATTTGTATACGAGATCTAGTTTAGTTGATTTTTTATATTACGATCAAAATAATGTACTCATTTAGGAAATAAGGGTTACGTAATGTTAATCATCTTGTTTCTGCAATTTTATAAAGTAAAAAATATACAAGTTTATAAATTTAAGCGGTACTTTATAGGATTATTAATTTTCCTCTGTCTACTTTTCTATTGTAAAAATAAGTCAAAAGTTTTACAAATTATTTAGTGGGTTTGGAGTATAAATATTGAATTATTATGTTGGGTTTAACAGTTATAGAATCATCTTATACCATGTGTGCTCACTATAGTACGGAAAGTTCTAATACATACCTACCAAAATAATTGGTATATTTCCTTCACTCGAATAATTTCTTACGATTCTATACATCGTTATTTTCTTTACTTATTTTTTTGTCTGCATCTTTATTTTAAAAGTATTACAATTTTAAGAGTAGGTAATATTAAACAGATGATAATCGTATTCTGCCCCGTACAGTCAAAGTACAACAGTTGGTTATGACTTCTATTTAATGCAATTATTTTCCCATAAAAATCTCGTTAGATTTTTACATAACATTAATTAGCGAAAGTAATTAATGTAATTTTAAGATGCGATTGTTATTTTACGATAGTAATTCAACTATTGCAATATCATTTTCATTATTGGATGTATTTCACTTTCATACAATACGAGCAAATGAATTGATTGAAATATGTAGCTTTTAATTATTTAATTTTTAGTTTAATTGACGTAACAATGGTCGTAAGCAGTATCGAGAATGTCAAACTTTCAGTCTAAAATTTTCTGTTTACGATTATTTCAAAATGTTTAAATATAAGTTTCTCATGTAAATGGTAGAGAGCAATAAGCTATAAAACCTTAAAATATAAAATTAAATCAAGTAAGCCTTTGAGAAATGGTGCCAAACGTGACATGAAATAATCATTCAATGTTTATCTAAGCCTCAATGCTTAGTAAAGGATGACTTAAGAGTTTCAATTAACATGGATATTAACATGCATCTTTTTGTTGCGTGAGAAATAGAATATGATTGAGTTTGATTAGAATACGATTGTTTAGAGTTAACTGGTCACGCGATTAATTCATTTTCAATTCAGTAGTTATTCTTATTCTCATTTGTAATGGAATATTTAACTGTGCGTACCAATAATGGTATCTTTTTATAAATACACCAGACTAGAATATTTTACTTTCTTGACAATGCATCTCCTACACAATAGGTATTTGAAGTAGGTAAACTAAAGCTATCATGTAATAGCATCCGTTGGATTTTAGTTACTACACTAATAGTGAATAAATGTTAAGGCCAGAAATTAAATTTAATTATCTACAAGAGGTAGTTTTGGAGAGCTCCCCAATTATACATAAACATTTATTGTGTTAATTAATTTCTTCTGGCTGTTTAGAAATTCGCTCTGAGAAGACGCTCTATAATTTCTATCCAGAGAGCGATTTTCATACCGATAATTACGTTTTCACATGCACAAGTATGAACCAAAGCTGTTGCTACTTTACCTAGTTGTTTAAGAACCATTCTACCGTTAAAACATACTGCCAATTTTCATTACATTAAGCACTTAACAGTTACTTTCATAATATTATTGTCAATTGATGTCTTGAAGGCGCGTCGTGCCATAGAAATAGAAAAATATTGTTTTGTAAGAAAAAGTTTTCTTTCAAAGTTATTAATGTTATATTTTGGATATATCTATCACAAATATATTGATAATACAAAAATAAATTATCTGGAAATGAAATTCTACAAGTTAATTGTAAATAATTAATAAGATTGTTTTATATATTTAGATAATAAATTCTGTCTTTATCTGTGAATTATTCTTGTTTTATTTTTGAGGATAAGGTAAACAAAAAACTTCAAGTTCTTCAATGCTTACCCGATTGTTTGAGGTTGACTTTGCCAGTTCGATTCTAACAAGTACCTAAATGTAAGTCGGTATAGTCGAAGCATTAACAAAATTTAACCAATCGTGCAAGTGTTCATGTGAATAGCTAAATGTTTGACATCCTTTTTTTAGCACCTTACCAAAAAGTTCTCTCAATGAAATAAAGTTCGTTCCGCTAGCTCTACTTCTTCTTCTTTCGTGTCGATGGCAAACAAAACCATGATAAAATAATTACATATAATATTTAAAAAAATAAATAAAGTCGGCCCAGTACTCGGCGACGCGTATCGCGTTATCCGTCGCATTTATCAGTTCACTCTGAGTACAAGTGGCAGGGCACGTGGGGCATGAGATCAAGTGATGCATCGACTGGGGCGAATAACCACATTCGCATGCAAGGTCCATCTCTGCGGTAAACCCCCACCTGAACCTGTTCTCCTTGCTGCAAGCAAGACTTCATTGAGAAGTGCGTACCTAATGCAATGACTAAGTCTAGCGCCATCTATACTACAAATATTAAAAATCGTAGTTACTGTGAGCAGACAGTATGTTAATACATCAATAGGTGGCGCTATACGCAATTTAAAATTATTTGTGAAGTCAATAATAGATGGCGCTTTACAAGGAAGATAATTTTGTATTATGTTATTTGTATGCATAATAAGCAAGCGATGTTAGTAAAATGAATCATGACTATATTTATTATGATAAATAGATTAAAAAATTTGAATCGATTTAAAAAACTTATTATATTGAGGTTGGAGTGTTGGAGTGTTGGAACTTGGAACGCATTCATGTGATTTGTTGACACTTGACTTGACATATCAACTGTCAGTGAGACGTCATTCTTTGGCGAAGTCGGTCGGTTGGTCAACGATTTATTGTGGTGATCGCGATGATACGTGTTTATTTTTATTATTTGCTCTAAGAAAAATGAGATAAACATTGTTTTATCTCTTCGACGACACAGTTTTAGTGAACAGTGGATAATAGTGCTTAGTTCCGCATTGAAAGCGGCAATGGCTTCTACGCCGAAGCAAGTGAACGGTTCCAATGGCCCCTTGGGAAAGCGGAAGAAGTCAAGGGGAAGCAAGGGATCGTACCTGTCGAAATGGTTGGACAAGAGTATGCATCACATTCAAGACGCGACGCCTAGTATGGAGACGTACGATACAATAATAAATCCTAATACGAGTTGGCCGCCACCGATGAGTGGTTCCCAATTCGCGCCCGGTTACGATCCGTATAGGTACATGTATGGCTGCGCTGAGCCGATGTCGCTGCCCACGCTGCCTTCGTACTGGAGCCCCGGGGTCCCGCCTATGTACAACCATGAGTACCGGTACATTCAGAGTGTAAACAAGAGCGTGCAAGTGCAGCGGCCGAGGGTACGACGGCGAGAGAACAAAGCTGAGGAAGTTCACAGTTCTCCAACCGGTGCTGTGAACAACTCAAACTATTTGCAACCAAAGAATTTAGCTGATAGTCAAGATTTCGCGAGTTTACCGCCTATAGTCACGTCTGTCGCCGATACGAACTCCAATAGTGATATGAATACGAACGAGAAAGAAGATGGGGGTAATGCGAGAAGATTCAGTGACCCATGTTTGCGAGGGCTCCCTGATGTAGCCAGGCCAGCTGATACTGAGATGGACTCCGACTCAGAATCTAGTTCTGATCTCTCTGGCAGTCAAATTGGAAGTAGGCTGCTGACTCATCTCCTAGACCAGATCAAATGCTTAAAACTGGCAAATGAAAGACTGACTAAAGACTTATTGGATACCAAAGGTAAGCTTAGTATTTGAAAACATCAATAACATATTGTTAAGCTTACAACTAAAGTACCTAAGTACCTAGATAATGACACAATGTACAGACTGCAACTAATATTAATTTCAATAAATTATACACTACATTATTCTAACTGTTACATTAATTATGTGGCACATGGTTAGACTTGTACTGTATTCCCAAGTTAATTATCATATCTAGAATATACTGCATGACTCAGTTTCGAAAATAAAATGGTACTCAACAAAACAAAAACAATGGAAAACATCAAAAGTAGGTAATGTTATTAACCATTTGATTGGCCGCTAGTCTAGTGGTCAGAGGCTACAAAACCGAAAGTTTCGGGTTTGAATCCTGGAAAAGGGCAAATGTTTGTGTGATGAACATGGGTATTTGTAGGTACTTGAGTTATGGATGTTATAAAATATTTAAGTACCTACTATACATCTATCTGTTCCCTAGCCCATAGACTTATTGGATTCACTAGCGGCCATCCGCGTATCAGTCTGCATGGATTTCGGTTTCTGCATACATAGTGTTACATAGCTTAAAGCTTTACTCATTGAAATGACTAACCAGCACAAAAATATTTTTACAATTGGAACCAGTGGTTTTTGAGATTATTGCGTTCAAAAAATAAAATACCTCAGCTTTATAGTATAGATTGTACAAGCTTTGAGCTTAGTTTGGGGCTAGGCAATTGGTGTGTTAGTCCAATGCATTTCATTCATTTAGGTAATTGCCCTATCAAAGTATTTTATTTTTTTGCTAGATTGCTACTGTGAATATGTGGTCTATCTTAAAGAAAATTAAAAAAAACAGTCTGTTACGGATATAGTCTTGTTAGCCCTGACCGGGATGCGTCCGCATTTAGAAATAATAGACCAGTCCAACAATAATTACTGCAAGAAACAATAAAGGCTTTACCTCCATATGTTTTGCTCAACCAGGGATACCACGATTTCATTGACCAAATTCATATTTTTTTTTTGCACTTTTTTTTTGCACTCAACCAATCAATATTTAATAAAAATAGAATCCTCATCAGGCTGACCTCAGTTGTTAATAATTCGCTGCCCACATGTAACTTAAGACATTTCGAAGTGGTTCACACCTACAATGAATTGTAATGCATCACCCACACTATAACTTATGTAAGTCAAGGAGACCCATTCAGTTTGATCATTTTGATTAATCTGCATCTCATGTCTCATAACATTGTTATGGTAAGAAACTTGAGGTTTCATACATATAAGGCTTTGAGAGGTTTTTATATTCCACTGATTCATAAGATTGGCTGCTGTATCCGAATTCGGCTAGGATATTTTTTGTTGCAAATCTCTTTGAATATAAAATGAGTAGATTATGTAGATTAAATTATCTACTTACCTAAATGATGACAATTTTTTTTTAATCAATGAGATATTGTGTTTGAATCAGCATTCTTCAATTAAGTTGTTGATAGCATGTCTTATTGTACAACTACCCAAATGAAAAGCACTTGCTTAAATTCAACTTATATATCGAAAACTACTTATAGAAGTTGAAACTTGAACCTGTTATTATGTTGGTAGCAACTACCAAATTAATAAAATTATATTCATTGCTGGTTCAATGTTATTTTAATGAATTAAAGATGTAAGGTCAGGATGGGAAGCATTGTACCCCTTTGTTTTTATCATTCATCATACTTTGGTTACCAATCTGCCTGCCCAGTTTGGAGGCTGTAAGCGTAACCTCTCTTGTGGAGGTCTACGTCTTCAGTAAATTGCAACAGGCTGATAATTATGAGTCAATCAGCATCATCATCATCATTTAACTTAAGGCCACCTTCCAATTCTTTAGTAAGGTAGGTACACATTTTTTGTAGGTGGCTAGCTATCTTTTGTAATGTACATAGGCACACAATTTTTCTAGGTACCTAGCTAGCTAGCAAAGGTATTATAATGGTAAAACCCCACTATTTTCGCTGCAGTCTGAGACCAAATCGGCGTGAAGTAGCGATTCGTGCTGCGTTTCGCCGTGTAAGTGAGGCTTCCGAATCTAATACATAAAGGTCGGCTACTAACGGATGTTATCACTTACCATTAAGTGAACAGCATGGTATATTGGTAGTATGTCCCCTAATGCATTAAAATTATGTTTCACGTTATACCTAGACCTTGATAGGTAGTAGGGTTTGGGAATTCTCGACAATTTCAACGTCCCGGGACACGAGACAGGCTACGAACAAAGTCCCGGGACTTCCCGGGACTTCGAGACTTTTTTTAATTATAAAATTTGAACTTTGATTTCTGGTGAAACGTATTAATAAAGAGGTTCCCGGCGACTGACCCCACAACAAACTGGACCCGCGGTGCCACTTGCCGGATTTATTAAATTCTTATATTTTCCTCCGTCGACTGGTCCCACCCATATATTAATAATAAAATATCTATTGTTCAAGCCAAGACCAGTACTGTCAAGCGAAAAAGTGTTTGAAATAGTGTTACAAAGTATAAGTTTTCTTAGTTTTGTATTCAATATGTTGATTATTTGTAATTATAACTTGTGTTTGTTTTTATATCTGTGTAAGCAATGTTTGGACAGACTACGATGAACACTATCCTGAACGTACGTAAAATTGTTTTATTTGCTAAGTTGACTTTTAATAATTAGCTGATGTTGATTATATTTCTATTATTTTTTAAATAATAAACCAACGGTCATTAATACTAATTCTGATAAGCGATAATTGAAATTACAAGTAATTGTGATTGTTGCCTGTTAATTTTGTAAGTACATATTTTAAATAAGAGAGTTAGATAACAAAAATCATTAAGACTGATTATGTGAAGCTATATGACGGTAATTTTTTATATTTTTTATCTGTGATCATAGACTATATATTCCGTTGATTTATGTGTATACCTTTATTACATTTTAACATCGTTAAGGCTGATTTTGTGATAGATAACTTACTAGTTAATATTTGTATGTAAATTGTTGATTATTTTTCGTTGTTCTTTTATCGTGTATCTTATTCTATAAATAAATGATATTTTAAAACCAAAGGTTTTTTCTTGATTTCAACTTTAAACAATTTTTCGATTGACTGTACTCGTTTAGCTCGAACAATAGATTTTCATATACATATATGAGTGGGGCCACTCGCCGGAGGAAAATATAAGAATTTAATAAATCCGGCAACTGGCACCGCGGGTCCAGTTTGTTGCGGGGTCAGTTGCCGGAAGCCTCTTAATAAAAAGGGATTTTTTGTTAAATTAACATTAATTATCGGTTAAATCAACATTTATTAAACATAAAATATAGGTAATCACAATAGTTTGAACTTTAATATGTCAAATAACCACACTTAAACTTCTTATCTAACACAATTTGCTCTAATTAAAAATAAAAATATCGAACTTTTTAGTTACAACCACTCAAAAAATTAACAATCATGTTTCAAAAATCAGTCTCTTAAGAAAAAATAATATCAAAAATGTAATTGGTCTTCAGCTTGAGAGAATTATAATCTAGGAAGATTAAACCACACTTAAACTTCTTATCTAGCACAATTTACTTTAATTATAACTAAAAATATCGAACTTTCGCTAGCTAGGCTCATGCAATGCTTTGAAAATAAAAATTAATACAATACATACGACTATCGTGTCTCGTCTCGAGTCTCGACCCAAAAGTCCCGGGACACGAGACAACGAAATTTACAAAAAGTCCCGGGACTTCGAGACACGAGACGTCCCGGGACCCAAACCCTAATAGGTAGTAAATATTTTTTATTAGCTGGTATGATAGATAAAAGCTCGTTTAATGCATTATCTCTTCTGTTCCAGTGACAACATTGTTGGTAATCATATTATCTAACTAGTGTTACATATTCATGTGAACTTTTGCGATAACAATGCCCGCTAAATTCGGATATGAATGGTCCTTTCTTCAATTCTCACTGTAATGTTATGTAGAATTACATAATTACATACGATTTTTGGATCAGTTAAAATGTGTGTTTATGATGTAGGTAGGTATTTAGGATTCTTAAAAGAGACTAACTAGACTAAACACTTTATTATATGACAAACGTTTATTGATTTGACTTCAAGGAAAGTTTGTATTTTTCATTTAAGAGATTACTTGACGCTTTGTGCTCATAGTGACCTAGATCCTGAACGCCAGGATTGCTAACAGCAGGCATCGAACTTAGTCAGTCCAAAACAAGCCCCGTCCGAAACACAGCGAAAGACACGCAGGGGGAGGATTCTAGCCGCCCATTATACGTGCGCCATGCCGTTATGCGGTAGCAATTTCTTTTCCCAAGCAAGAATAAAATAATAAAGTTGATCATCGCCTTTGGATATTAACCACAAAGACTAATAAAAGAAGTACGCTAATCTCTAGGGAACTCGGTTATACAGGCCCGTAACAAGTTACCTTTATTTCTCTAAACAAAGTAAATATACTCGTAAGTATCAAGATACAATCGAGATTTCGCATGAGAATTACCTAGATGACGAAAAACTTCTCTCTCAAGTAAAGCCTATATTTTGTCTCCCACCGCTAAACGTAATAGGAAAAGTATGTATTAGATATGTATTTAAATACGAGTACGTCCCATACAAAGTGCTCTTATTTACACGTCTCAAAACAATAAAATGATACACACAACGAGTTGAATAAGAAGTCATTGGCTGCAATTTACAATCTTAATCCGGTCACTTTGGGATGGAGTGCGATGTAATAAAATCATTGACAATGATCTTTATTTAGCCACAATAAAGGGGCAGTTATGCCAACACTGAATTCATACACTCTATCAACGCAGTTACAATGTTATTTATTCAGATGAGCGACTTTTTACACTGTAGGTATACCAATCGATGTATCCGGTTCTGGAGTAGCTAGGCATTTCCAAAATAAACTTTAATTTTTGTTTGTTGAAATTGCGGCAATAACAGAAAGGAATTAATTCTTTGGCATATAGGTAGCTAACCCTGGCCCAGACGAACAAAACTACAGGTGGTAGTAAAACTTTCGACCTCTCTTTATCTTTATTAGCGGAAACACTTAATTGTAGCGTATTATTCATAGAACCTTAGATTCCCATGACCTATTTCATATCAATTGTACTTACTTCTAAATCTACTTAGAAATATTTTGTTATGTACGGTCCTAGTTGAAGCAAATATCAGTTCATTTAATAATAATTTATTTCGCAGCGGAACTGGACAATGTTCGACAGCAGAATGTGATCCTGCAAAAGGGTTCCAGTTCAAGTATAGGGGCCAACCATTCGCCCTTGGATAACGGTAAGATTACACTAATATCTTCATATCGTCGGCAAAAAGTAACAAACCTCGTAACTCCATTTTTTCTTCAAATAACATAATACTAAATGATGAAATGAAGCAACAATGAACGGACCCTGGACTTCAAGGCAATGGCCAAGGATGCGACCGGGACAAGCGCTAGGTAGGATGATGATGATGAAATAAAGCGACACAAAAGCATAAAAAGTCATTTGAAACCAAAAACGGAATTACGAGGTCTGACACTTTAGCCGACTGACCGAATAGGACCTATGCTAAAAATCTTGTCATTGACTTATAATCAAACGTCCCAATATTGTGAAGAGGGATGACATTTTCAAGGGTTTACTTTTACTGAAACGGATGACCTTGCAGTTTCGTATTTCAGCAAAAGCTTGCGAAAGTATTCATTAAAAATTGCGTGATTCTCGTTCAAAAGAGAGTTATAATTCAGTCAGTACTTTTTCCTTTATAGCCTCAAGGCCTCTTCGTCCAAAATATTAGTAATGGATGATTAATAATAATAATGCAGGTTATTATATTATTTTCACAAAAGTGAGTACAGTCGGCCACGATAGTTGACATTATCGAAACGCTTTATACGCCTTAACTAGTTGTGTTTCTCAGATCCTTAAAGAGTATTATAAAGAATGAAAAAAAATGTTGAATGGAATATTGGTATACTGAGAACTATAAATGACTCTAAATTCATGCGGTTTCCTACACATCTGTCGGTGTATAAAAGTCCGGAAAGTGTGTACAATTCGTTTGTTACCGTTTCCTCTAGTAGGTATTCTATTAGATCATTAGATTTTTAATAAGGCATAAAAAACCCTACCCCTCACAGAAGTGACAGGCTATTCTTACTTTATGATTGAATAAAAATCAGTGAAAAAGCAACAATTTAACTCCCAAAAAAATGGGCACAGGTCGGCTAGAAAATTATAATTGTGGCTTATTATGTCTTGCGCGGTCGACTGTACTGGTTATGTTACAAGTATTTCAGTAGTTTTGTCTGTAATATGTCGATTGTAGTGAAGCCTTATTAGTGTGTGTGGCTTAAAATTTGGTGTTATGTGTTCTGTTGGATGAGTACCAAAATCACAACATTACTTTATTCATGCGTAGGTAGATGTCATCTCTATACGAATCATGGCCTTTTGTTTGTCCCTCAAAATGTATGGGTCAATGTTTCGTTTTGTGGAGGACAATGCCAAAGATAGATATGATTAAAATCATGGATTTATACCTACAACATACTTACTTACTGAATATTTTTCTCAAAGTTTTCCATTTTCTCATTTCATTATACTATTCAATTAGTCATAATTATTTAATAAATTATGTAAGTATTATGAGATTTCCTTTATAATTTACCTGCTATCATAATAAGAATCATGCTCAACATTATATATCTAATTAACATTTTATGGCTACAATAAAACTATTTTACGATTGAAGTATGTATTCATAATAGTGCATCAAAACTTTACAATCTTTATAAAACATGTTATTTTGCAACTAATATAAATTTGATTAACTTGGTAATAAACAAATACCTACCACTAAAAATACACAGTCCATTAAGTAAGTGATATTTTTTGTAAATTACTCTCACTTTTCATTAATGTTACATTTAAAGTCTACTTTTATGCCAGCTACTTAAGTGTAGAAACACACTAGGCTGAATTACATGACCTAATTTTGGCATAGTGTGTCATCTTCCGTTTAAAAGTATGTCGTATTATGAACACGACGGAACGCGAACGCTAAATTCGGTCGCGGTTTTTCCGCATAGTGTGTTCCTACACTTATGGAGCATGTGGTTGTCCTTGCTGTCAGAGGTCAAGATTCGAATACCTACCATCCATGACAAACAACTTGCAAGACACAAACATGATTTTGACCTTGTTTACTTTGTTAATATCTTTTTGAGTGTGTAATAGCTTGTGATATTTCATTGTCTAGACAGTAGTGTATCCCTGTATGAGGAAAATAATGTAAATGCGACGATTTTACCCCTATTTCTTCGTCGTCAAATTCAATATCAAAGTCGATTCATAATAAAACCTTGAACTCGTTGACAGTTCTAAGTATTGATTTCAGTTCGTATAATGCTGCATTAAGTTTCTTCAAAATCACCATTATTCTAAATAACAGCAGTCAAGTTGACAAACAAACAAGTGAGGAATATTGTATTTAGCCCTTATTGAGTAGAAACTCTAATGACTTGTCATATTTCTTGATTTTATGCTTATTTAATTGTCACGGTATAATTATGTAGATAGGTATGATGTTTTAGTACCTATTGAAACAGGCATTGATTTACCTGTAATTATGGGATCCGACACAATCATAGCTCAATTTATGTGTCACTAGTACTCACAACATTTATGGTTAGTGTGATAACGTTTTGTAAATGAACACTTCAAAATTAAGATTATCAGATAAAGAAATACCTAAGACGATACGTTAAATCTAAGCTACGGAGATAAACTTTTAATCATAAGCTAAAACTAATAAAAGAGATGTCCCAGAAATGTATGAAGCCTCGGCCTGGACCATGTACGCTATACCTAAATATAGGCGAATAAGTGTACTACAGTTTTTATTACTCCAATTCTTATGGAAAACCTTAGTTTTTTGGCAGAAACAATAAATTAAACCACAATATTGCAACTCAGTACAATATGGCGGAGGACGCATCATAGAGTAAAGTAATATATATTGGGACGCATCTTTCAAACTTGAATGACGTTTATGTCATTTATCCGTCAGTTTATTTTTGTTTTGACAGTATGCAGTTTATTTCACAAAGTATTTATATTTTTAGGTTACAAACTGTTAGAAAATTAGTGGGAAATAAACACAATTTCTTGAGATGAACACCGATTTAATCCAGACGAACAAATATACTTCTACATTACCCAGAGATTCTAAGAAGAGAGCGAGCTGTCAAAATTGACAGACCAATGACACTCATAGGTTGCGTTTAGATTCTATATTACCAACACTGGCCCTTAAACGCAAGCTATGCCTTTTTCAACATTCAAAATAAAGTTAACAAAACATAACCAAGATTTATATTATTCATATCTCAACAATAAACTAAGCTACATTTACATTTATCAAGTTGCAGTCTTACATCAGTCTCACAAACATAATATATTAATATTCACACTACAACTTACAACATGTAATTAAACTTATAACTGAGATCCATTTCATATGTAACATTTGTTCCATAAACTTCAACAAATTAAATAAAGAATCATACTTTGTTAACAAACATCTAAAGAACTTAAATCAATTAGCATCTTGTAAACAAACTTTTGGTGTTTATCTTTGCAAAGTGCTTTAGTTAACACATCCGCTATCATATCTATAGTTGACAAATATTTAATTTCAACAATACCTTTATTGACAATTTCTTTTATGAAATGATGGCGTATATCAATGTGCTTTGTTCTAGAATGAAACATAAAGCTTTTACACAGTTTTATAGCAGATTGATTATCATTATAAATTGTTATTTTAGGCATGATACCAAACATTTGAAACATAAACTGTCTAATAAATAAAGCTTCCTTACATGTATCAGACAACGCCATGTACTCTGCCTCAGTACTAGATAAAGCAACAGTACGTTGCTTGCGACTTTCCCAAGTAACGACAGACTCGCCAACAGTAAAAACAAACCCAGTATAAGACTTACGGTCTATGTTGTCTGACGCCCAGTCAGCATCAGCATAAGCTGCAATGTTCAAACCTGTTTTGGCAAAACTAAGATTAAAATCAATTGTACCTTTCAAATAACGCAGAATCCTCTTGGCAGCTTTCCAATGACTTTCGCCGAAACAGTCATTGAATTGACTCAGGTAGCTGACTGCATGACTGATATCAGGTCTCGTACACACTGCCACATACATCAATGAACCAATCAGACCTCTGTAGTCATAGGTTTCATCCTGTTTTGGTTCCTTGATGAGCTTCAGACCTGTCTCCATAGGTGTTGCAACAGCTTTACTGTCCTCCATTCGAAATTTCTTCAATATTTTATGTATGTAATTTGACTGATTGAGGTAAATTTTATCATTTTTCCTCATCAACTTCATACCAAGTACATGATGAGCTGGTCCAAGATCAGTGATATCAATTTCATCCTGCAATTCTTTCTTAATGTGATCTTTACCTTGAGAACCTGGAGAGGAAAAAATAATCAGATCGTCTACATACAATGCTATAATCATCATTAAGTTATTTTCACACTTGAAGTAGACACAGGGCTCAGATGTTAGACGATTGAATTTCAGCCTGCCACATAGAATCTTGGTAATTTTGTCATACCAGGATTTGGAAGCTTGTTTAAGTCCATAAACAGCTTTATTAAGCTTATATACCATTTCTTCCCTTCCTTTGACTTTGAAACATTCTGGTTGTTCCATATATACGGTTTCCTCAAGGTCTCCATTGAGAAATGCAGTCTTGACATCCAGATGGTCAATATCTAAGTTATATTCTGCCGCCAATGCAAGCAACATCCTTATTGTAGAATACCTGACCACTGGTGAAAATGTTTCTTCGTAATCTATACCAAATTTCTGGGTATAGCCTTTAGCAACCAAACGAGCTTTGTATTTCAATAGCTCACCATCAGCACCATACTTTCTTTTAAAAATCCATTTGCATTTAACTGGCTTATGGCCTTCTTCTCGTTTAGTAAGAGTCCAACATTTATTTTTAATGAATGAATTATACTCATCGCTCATTGCCTTCCGCCAACTGTCTGAATCCGGTCCATTCAACGCCTCGGTCGCAGTCTGAGTTTCATCTGGATTGCCATCCACCAGCCCGACGAAATTAGCCATCATCGGAGACTCAGGAGCTTCATCATATGAGGTGTCAGTCTCCTCCGCTTCTGCTAATGAGTCTTCCCCTGGAACGTAAGTTGGATCGGCACAATTCTCTGTCTCAGAACTTGAGTTTTCGCTTTCAGAATCATCCAATGTGATCGTGCTGATTCTTTGTTCATTCTGTGACAATCTCATGTCATCAGAAACATCAGAACTCACAATGGTTGAGTCTGATTGCTGAATTTCATCAGAACTCAGATTATTAAGATCAACAACCATTTGTTGGTCTAAAATATCATCATTTGACATGTTTTTGTCCCAGAATTTATTTTCCAAAAAGACCACATTGCGAGAATTGATACAGTTAGTCGGATTATCAGGTTCAATTAGTCTATATCCCTTGGACTCTTCATTGTATCCTACAAAAATGTATGGTTTACTTTTCGAATCAAGTTTTCTTCTATTCTTCACCATAGAATATGCAACACAACCAAAAATTCTTAGATGGTTGAGGTTTACCTTTTTGTTTGTCCATTTCTCCTCAGGGGTCATTCCAGCAACAGCCTTTGTTGGACTTCTATTCTTTAGGTAAACGGCTGTGTTCACCGCCTCGGCCCAGAACTTCATTCCGAGTCCAGCGTCCCGCAGCATGCACCTGACTTTCTCCATGATTGTCCTGTTGGCTCGTTCCGCGACACCATTCTGCTGTGGGCAATCTGGTATGGTTTTCTGGTGCTTGATTCCACATTTCTTGAGGTAATCCTGAAACTTAGAACTCATATACTCTCCACCTCGATCACTCCTAATAGCTTTCAGTTTCTTTCCTGTCTCATTCTCCACTTGGGCTTTGAATTGTTTGAAAAACTCAAAGGTTTCATGTTTTGCTTTTAGAAAATACACGAATTGTTTTCTGGTGTAGTCATCTATTAAACTAAGCACATACCTTGCACCACTCAGTGAAGCGACTTGGATAGGACCACAGAGGTCTGTATGAACTAGACCTAAAATATCTAAAGCTCTACTATAGGATTTCTTTGGAAATGGAAGTTTACTTTGTTTTCCTTCAATACAAGAAACACATTGTTGATAAAGTTTACTATTAAAAGAAATACCATCGGCCATACCCTTTTGGAGAAGCTGCATACTCCTGGAATTCAGGTGGCCAAGACGTCGATGCCACAATTCTTGGGATGTCGGTTCCGCTACTGCTGATGCCATCATAGTACACTCCTGCTCCACAGTACAGCCGTTGTCTGACACAGTATCAAGCTGATAGACACCGTTGACTTGAGTGCCAGTAGCTAAAATTTCATCATTGTCATAAATAGTACATGAATTACTATCAAAAGTGACAACATACCCCTTTTTGGTCATGGCACTGACCGACAATAAATTAGTGCACAAGTTAGGTACATAATAAGTGTCACTTATTGTCCTTATACAGTCTTTCAGTTGTACTCGCACTTGCCCTAAGCCCGCAGTTGACAACTTTGCACCATTTGCTACACTCACTTCTACAGACTTATCACGGTTACACTTCACCATCACTTTCTCACTGTTACACATGTGGTTGGTTGCTCCGGAGTCTATGTACCACACATCTCTGTTGACTTTCACAGAGAGAGCCGTCACAAGCGCCTTGTGCTTCACTGCTGCAGGTTTCTGTGCATTCTTCGGAGGATGTCTCGGTGTGTTGCCGCCACTGTTGTTTGAATGCTTCTTCTCCGGACAATTCCGAGCTATGTGTCCTTTGCCATTGCATTTGAAACACTTTGGCTGCTTCCGCATGATGTTCAGTGCTGTAACATTATCACTCTTGTCCTCCCTTCTCTGAGTTTCTTGTAACAACTTGGCTGAGATGGCATCCGTGGTCAGCGTGGGTGTAGAATTTTCAATTGCCATAATCAGTGGGTCATAATCTTCTGTGAGTCCACTCAACATTATCACTGCAATAAATTCATCATCCAATGGTGACTCTATTTCACATAGTTGATGTGAGATTTCCTTAATTTTATGTAGGTAATCTTCCATTGAACTGCTCTCGCTTAGCTTTGTGCTGAAGAGACTCCTCAACAGTCCCAATCTTCTGCTTAATCCACGTCCTTCATAGGCTTTCTTCAATATATTCCATGCTTCGTAGGCACTCTTGGCTGAGCGAATGTATGGAATTACCGCTGGCGTGACAGAAAGTGCGATTCGTGCCAAAGCTTTGTCGGCCTTTTTCTTGTCGGCTTCTTCCTTTGGGTCTTCCTCCACGCAATCCCACAATTCTTCGTGGATGAGTAGCATTCGAATTGAAAATTTCCATGTCGAGTAGTTCTCAACCCCTTTCAATCTTTCGATAGTTTGCCCAATAGAAGTCGACGCCATCTTTGAAGACAATCAAATGAGTCGGCGATTTTGTTCCAAGACGTATCTTTTATTACGTGAAATCTTATCGAAATTTATGTGTTAATTAATTTTCCCAACTACGCTCTGCTACCATGTTAGAAAATTAGTGGGAAATAAACACAATTTCTTGAGATGAACACCGATTTAATCCAGACGAACAAATATACTTCTACATTACCCAGAGATTCTAAGAAGAGAGCGAGCTGTCAAAATTGACAGACCAATGACACTCATAGGTTGCGTTTAGATTCTATATTACCAACACAAACGACCGAAAAAGGCTGGGGTCAAAGCTGTAAATCCCAGTAAAGAAAAAAATTACAGATGCCATTTTTACGAAGTAAAGTGAACAATTATGAATTTGATTTTATTTTTAAGCCACTAAACTACGGACCAAAAATGTTTTATTGTATTTTTAATGGAAATAGCAATATTTTACCGATTTTTTGGTACCACGTACATGGTGCGGGCCTGGGATGGGACATCTCTTTTCCTCCCGAATTGTTCTAATCTCTATTTACTGTTTCTCAAGAATTTTAAAGTATTTGATTCAACAAAGAGGTTTTACATAAGGTACATTGAGTAACATTATAAGTTAACAATTTACAAAACTATCTTAAGTACGAGTACCTATTTGTTGTACAATCTAATACGAATCTCTCTGCCTTGACCATAAATCGTACTTATTTGTGATAATTTATAAAACTCACTTCGTAAGAGAAAAGTATTTATTTATGATGTTTCAGTGTTATGTTTATTTATAATCACGGATGTTCTTTGACGCCTAGAGAGTAGAAACTCAGGAAATACAATAGAAAAGTCGAAGACGACAGTCTAAGACGAAATTGGATATGGGAAAACATAGTCATTTTCATTGATATTGTCAGACGAGCATAAATCCTTCCTAGTTTCTTTGAAGCTAAGTAGGTACCACTTTGTCTCGAAAGAGATATTCTGCGATTTAGCAATGTGTTTTCCGTTTCAAATTATGTATTGGATACATACATGTGTGAATGTAAGTACTTGTTCTACGTTTCACTGTCCAGCGTGGTATGAATGTATAATTTAGGTACGCTAGGTTACCTACTTCATTATCATCACAAGCAGACGAACAGCCGTAGAATAAAATCTTTAGATATGCCCTCGCCATACTTCGACCCGCTTTGAAATAGGCACTGAAAATTGAAGCGACTTTCGCTTGTTATCGCAGTGAAAACTTGTTATTAAAGTACTTCACGTTAAACAAACTAATGCTACAGTTTTCTGGTGGCAGGGAATAATCTAACGAATTAAATCTGTGCTTTTTGACGACCCGCTGGGGTCAAGATGTTGCCTATATTACGCAAGAGGTCACGGGTTCGATCCCTGCACAGGACAAACATTTGTGTGCATGGACATGTCTGTTTGTCCTGGTCTGGGTGTTAATATGTTTATTTAAGTATATTTGTAATACCACTGTTGATTCTGGTGTCTGTAACACAAGTGCTTAAGCTGCTTAACACGGGGTCAGATCAATGTTTGTGATGTTGTGAAATATTTATTTATTTATTTATTTATTTATTTTATATTATCATCACGAGCAGACAAACAGCTCATTAATTTGCAACAACGCACTATCAGTCAAAGTAGCAGAAACCACAATAATTGCGTTCGTGTGATGCTAAGGAATCGCGTGCCTTACGTGACCTAAAAGATACCCAAGGCGGTACTTTCGTAACTGGTTGTTAAGTTTTTTGGCTAATTCGCGGGATTCTGTAATCTATTACTGAGAACTCATGACAGTTCTGCATAGAAAGTTTTAAAACTGCAGTGATTACCAGTTGTTTGTGATCAATTATATTGAAGTTGGATGATCAACAACTTAAAACAATGGAATCAGGAAAGAACGTTTTCTTGCGGCAATTCTTCTCATCATTCCATTTACAGTAATACCCCGCTTTACGCGAGAGATGCGTTCCAGAAAAAATCGCGTTAACTGAAATTCGCGTATATCGAGGTTTATGATTAAACATAGCCAAAATTTAATACAAAAAAACACGAATCATTTTAATCAATCACTTTAATTCTAAGAACACTTTATGCATTACATAGTTACTATTAATTATTTTTTACGGAAAAATACATCTATGTATCTCCAATAAATGTTAAAACACGACTGCCAGCCGAACTAAACATGACGGAACAAACGAAACGAACGAGGGAATCCCCATAGAACAAAGTCGAAGGACGGGGAATTCCCTATTCTTCAAACAGAAATCAGAATGCTCAGAGGAAGCGGGAATTCCGCGACCATAGAGACGTTGATGACTACATTATGTTTATACGCACTTTTTCGCGTAATGCGAGGCATTTGAGCGCGAAATTTGAAATTCGCGTTATAGTGAAACCGCGCATAACGGGGTCGCGTAAAGCGGGGTATTACTGTACGTCAAAGTGCTATTTTGTACCTTTTGAATAGATGTGACGTAATAAGCATTTTCTATATATAGTACACACGCTTTTTGATAACAATATGAGATTTATAATTAATCGCAAAACCAATATTAAATGTTCCCAAGAGATCCAGCAGTTATTTGGAAGCAATTAGTGATAGGTACTTTATTGAACTTAATGTTATCAAGAGGTTTATAGACTAGTCAACGTTGATGATATTGTCTATAATGGTAGTTTGAGATTAGTGCTTGCAAGTCAATTGGGGTTATCTTTACTATTATCAAATTGTAATACGCATCAATGTCGCTATGAACGTATTATTTACGTAAGTGTCAGCCCACTTTAATGTACCACCCACAATGGGGCAAAGTCAAATTATCAATTATGTTGATCCAAATAACCATCATCACATTGAAAAAGACTGGTTTCATCAACTTCTGTTGGCTTTAAATAAACCTACTTTGCTTTAACAAACATAACATTAGTATGCTTTCAAATAACATAAATATCCGAACCCAGTAACAAAAAAATATCGGATTTATTACATAACGGGACGAGACGAGATCGTTCACCTGATAAGTCTGCCCATGACAGCCTCAATGACAAAGAAATCAATATCTGGCACTGCCTTGTGCCCGTTACACAAGAAGATTGTTAGATCTCATTACGAGCATGCATCTGAATTATATTTTACTACTTTTTTATTTTATTTATGTGGTAGAGAGGCAAACGAGCAAGAAGGTCACCTTATGGTTTGTAATCACCGCTGTTCAAGGACAAAAACAACCGTACAAGCGTCGCAGATGCATTGGTTGCCTTCAAAAACCCTCCCGAACTGAGCTCCGGCGACCTTACTCACCAGCAGAAACATAGCACAAGAGTTACGAAGTGCTGCTTCACTGCGATCTTCTGTACGGTAGAGGTACATCGAGCGGAAGTTCCACAAAGCTCTACCTCTCTTAAAATACTGTGTAATCTTGGTAATGGTTTTTAAACGGTTTCATATCCACGGACGCCGGTAATGACTTAGAAACCGTCCGTGACCTTGTTTGTTTACTAACATCCTCTATAACAAAATACAAGTCAACATTTTATAAACTATGAGGTACTTCGTCAAATGAAACCACGAGCTGAATACATCGCAAGATTCTTATTTGGCTGATTAACACCAAGCGCCAAAAGCAAGAGCAGTCCCCCTCTCAACGAAGTTTAGCGAACCCTTTGGTTTTGAGCCCCGGATACGGCTGTAGAACTGAATAAAGGCGTGCCTCTGTGACAAAGATTGGTCTGTGTTATCTTTTAAGACTTTGTTTCTTGCCACCATCGTTTTAATCACCGAAGAAGTTGTCTAATTTTCTCTTTCCTCTTTAAACAAAAGAGCTACGCTCTTGTCGTGTAGCTTCTTCCATTCTTGCCTGTTCCAGTCCAAGTATTAATATTGTGACGTCACATTTTCCAGGTCTCCTAGGCGGGCAGTACTCGCCGGGCTTCCTGACTGACCTGGTGCGGGAGATTCGCGACGCGGCGCGCATGCGCGAGGAGGCCATGTACGCGAGAGTGCGCGCGATGATCCACGAGAGGAATGATGTTAGTATGCTGTGCTTTTGTTTATTCATCAAAACTTGGTAGAAGTATTCGTAATAGCCGTACAGAACACCTCGGAATCCATACCGGTCGGTCTGATGTTACAGTACGCCCACTCTAACCCGAGGCGCCCCCCTGGCCTAATCTTCTAGGTCAGGGAATACCCAGGAACGGACTGGGCATTCGCCAGACACCCGCCGGGCACGAGAACGAGTCCACTCCACCACATGGGTTATAATAGTGAAACCGCAGGGATTTGTTAAGTCCGAGCCCTACACACGACTTCAGGTCTAGCTAGCTTGCAGTTTCGGCACGTTAAAAATCTTGTCAATTAGCTACATAATTAAAAAAAACAACGAAAAATCTTAATATGTCGACGCTATACAAAACCCTCTTACAAAACTAAAATATGTTTATGCTAAAAAAATACAGAAAAAGCGGTTCATCTTTTATGAAAATTTGAGTATTTTTAGCAGTGTTTTTTACACCAACAATAGTCTAAAACAAAAATGAAGTCTGATAAAAAGATAAATTATCTCACTGCCAAACTGACATTGCAATTCTAATCGTAGATTAATATCTTATCTACTACATCGTGGTCTGCTTATAATTTTTTTATTATAGGTCGCAGTTGAACGCTATTGTATTTCTTACAATAGTGGTATTAAATCTCTTGAATTTCTCAGAAATTAATAGTAATTAATACACAATCAATATTTAATTAAGTCATTAAAAATAACGCAAAAATATCGACTGGCTCGACTTTTTAAAGCATTGCTCAGTCACTGACCGAGTATTGGAAGTTCGCCATGTAATTGTTTTATGACATTGACAGTAACTACTATAGAATGTTCCTCTGATATCAAGAATAGCTTTGTTTCTTCTAAAATTGCTAATTTATTGTAATCCTTTAGTCGTAATGACCTACCTTACTCAAAACCGATGAACTAATTTTCTTTGCCTTCGTGTTAATTTATACAAAAAAACAATAATTTATTTTTTAAATATTTTTTACAAGATTTTTAATGAGCCGGTGACATTTGTGCCGTCAATGACCTCACCGAACAATTGCTGATTACGTGCCATTAGCGTCATTGGCTCCGGTTGAAGATCAGTTTTGTAACCCTAATACGTCCTTTCTTCTACATAGAAATCTTAATTATTATCTTAGCTCAGTAGGTACCTACATTGTAAAAACTAAGTTTTCGGATGGTTGTATCTGTCTTTAAAATCAAACAACGGATTTTGATGTGACTTTTAAAATTGACAATTACTCTAACGGATGGTTAATAAATAGGTATAGCACATGCCATGCACAACGACATCCAAGTAGAGAAAATCAACATTTCTCAACAGTGAGAAGTCAGGTGTGGTCGCTAGTATTATGTGGCAAGCGATCGCAGTATGGTGAACAATAAAACACAATGGGACGTTTCTGGTTATCCCCCTTAAAAGCTTCTTTCGACACCTTCCTACGTTAAGAAATGGGTTAGTACTATTTTAATTTTAGACCGGAACTCACAGAAAAGCGTTTGTAACGAAAACAGTATTTCAAATGATGAAAACCTTTGCCTTGCAGTGGGACAATACCTAATAGGCTGATACTTTACTTATTTAAGTCTCTGATAGTAAGTGATCACCGCTGCCCATGGACATCAACAACCGCACATGGGTCGCAGATGCGTTGCCTCCCTTTGAGACCCCATACCCTGAATTTTTTGAGCCTCCCTGACTGAGCTTTACTATTCTTTACTTCAAAGCAACGCTGCCGCTAGTATCCAACAAAATGTGCTTACTCAGACCAGTCAGTCAATTGATACGGCACGCTAAATTATCTCCGTTCTGCCGTCATGCCCTGTCGAGCGGTAAGCACAATATCTTCGAATAAACTTCCGTTAACTTATCGCGTTAAATATAGATTATTATAGACTGTCATATAAGGATTAAAGCCCGTTACGTAGCGGTGAACACTGATGAAATGCCAATGACGGTTCAGTCGAATAATCAGTTTTAGTATTAAGGTGAAAGTTGGCGCGGACAGTTGCTTGTTTATAACTTGCCATTACAAAAACAACGTACCTAGTAAATGGAATTGATTGTAATTAAATTTTCGTGAAATAAATGATTACTTTAGCCTGGGCTGCTATCAATCCAACTTATATTATTAAACCGAGATTGTATGGGTGTCAAATGCAGAAAGGGAACTTAAATAAATACTTTTACAATCATTTAGTCTGTGAGACCTCCATCTGTTGTGTAATTAAGCAACAATCCGATTCACTAAATCATAGATCCATTTATCGTCAACGATAACTCGGAGAACTTACGAGTATAACTAAGTTTTCACAGAATATAGCGTTGTTAGTAGTTAGTCATCGATAATTTGGTTTGTCGTGAGAACGTCATGTTCTGTTTATCAGATTGATTGGAGTTATTTTAATATAGTTACATAGCAAAGTAATTTAAGTTAATTAGAGTACAATCTTAATCATATTTGCACGACCACATTCAAAAGTAAACCATATCTCCTTTTCATAAGATTTCGGGTGTCCATTCAACGGCGACCAGAAATGCCTATTTTTAGTCGGGAATTATGTATTCGTAATCGAACAATATACAAAATAGAAGAGTTATACCACATTCGTACCTATAGGCCACATGCGTTGACCTTGAGGAAATTAATTGAGTGGGTTTTATAACCCAGGGTAGTCCCACATTCCCCCGTCTGAACATTAAGGACGGGGGAAGGGTAAAGCGATTTATTTGCTCTTTGGTAAAATCTATTACATAAAAAAGTAACAGCACCTTACTAACGATAGTACTAAATATATTCATTCCACATTTGGTATTTCCTGGTATGTAGTACGTTCTACATCCCCACATCGCTATTTGGCCGTTTAGCATCAAAAAGGCTGCCTATTTTTTTATCGCTTGGAAAATGCCGCGGTCCTGAGGTGCCTTTCAACTAAAATAGCATTAAAAATAGTCAGTTCAATACCATCAGAAACAGCTAGGTCGTCAGTCCAGTCTGGACATGGCATTTGAAAATACCTTGGCGCTCAGCCAGTTATGCGGTCCATATGCTAGCTCTCACTTTCCGTATCGTGTGCGTATCCGTTGATCGAATAACTGAGTATTTAACTGTGATAGGCATTGGTTTATGTATTGGTCAATATAGGTAGGTAGTATACTATCGGCCGCCCGCGACTCGGTCCGCGTGGATTTCGATTTCCAATACCCTTCCTCGTCAACTATCCAACACAAAAATATTTTTACAAAGCGAAACAGTACATAGTTCCTGAGATTAGCGCGTAATTTTTTTTTTTTAATTCACGGTGGCAAAACATTGTGTCTAAAACCTGCATAATTAAAACTATGTCGTTTTGCCAAGTGCAAATTGGTTTACTAGATGTCTTATAGACGTTTCACAGTTCAATTCATCTTATAATAAATAAAAAAAATAAATCTTTTACTAACACACCACTTGCAAAGCCCCAAACTTAGCTTGAAGCTTGTACTTTATGGATTCTAGGAAATTGATGGACAGAAAACAAGTATTTATTTATACAAATAAACTAGCTTCTTGACCAAATAACTAGATGATCTTGCCCTAATTCTAGACCATGCAACCAAAACCATACTCCATCTTGAAATCAAAAAATATCACTACGGGAAAGTAGAAGATTAATAAAAATAATTACCTCTTTATGCCCGTGAGTCTAGCTCTTAAAGTTACTTTTACCCAAGCGTAACTAACGCATCCAATGTATTAGATTAGATTAACGAGTTACCACACGATTACACTTGATGATTAGATTTAATTAGCATTGCGACACGAAGTTCCTCGATGAGTAATCAATGATGATAATCAATCATTTAGCATAATCGTTTGATGCCAATGGTTCTTGCAGTAGCCAGTTTGAATCTACTTAGTGGGAAACAAATTGGTTGTGTGATTGGATGTTTGACGGTAGTTTTATTTAGTTGTATGTTATAGTTAGGCAAACGAACAAGATGGTCACCTGATGGTAAGTGAACACCGCTGCCCATCAACAATGCGGTTGTTGATGTCTATGGGCAGCGGTATGGGTCGCAGATGCGTTGCCTGCCTTTAAGACCCCATTCCCTCCCCAACTGAGCTCAGGCAACCTTACTCACCAGCAGAAACATAGCACAACAGCTACGAAGTGCTACTTCACTGTGGTCTTCTGTTAGGTGGTACTTCTGTTAGGAGGTACTTCCCCTAACGAGTAGCTCCTTAGCGTGGAAGTTCCACTAAGCTCTACCTCTCTTAAACTACAACTTTCAACACAATACAATTTTACAGTACAATTTTCTATATAACTTTTAGTTTGGCGGAAAAGAATAGCATATTCTGTACATACCTACTCGTTTAAGTCACTATCAAACTAGTTAAAGTCAGAGGAACCAGATTATCGGCAAAGTTTAATATTAATGAGTCGTCCAACATTGAAATATTGGAGTGTATATTCTAGATACAATGCTAGCTACATTTTGCAGAAATTAGACAACTTTCTTGCTTTTGTTGACTTGTCCTACTGTCGCTCATACGTGGTTTTTGTCACTCACACGCTTTTTGTCCGAATATTTATCTTTATGCTGCGTTAAATAAAGATTATTTTGTACCATCAAGCTGAGCGGAGCCAATATACTGAGCCTCAAAAAAAAAACATTTAAAATTGAGGTTATTATAAATGTGATTCTTTTTGTTTCAAATATCAAACAGTTATACAAAAAAATACAATGTGTACCTACGAGTAGTAAACATTATTACATCTTATTATGTTTGCGTAGATTTGTGGCTCTAAATATTCATGGAAACGATCCTTTATTTGTATTTGTTTAATGATTGAAACACATTGATAACTAAAGGCTCACCTAGTTCGAAACAAAAACGTATTTATATCGGTTGCTTTAAAATCGAGTGTGCACAGTTTTTCCTCCTCCTTGAGTCGTCTTCCACATATTTAAGGGACAGCATCATTTTATGAATTGAAACATACAACGAATTTCTTGGCAAATTATACGTAGTTCGCAATTGCATTCTCGATAATGATCAGAAAAATACAAAGTAAACAACTTTCATATGCATAAGTAATGAAGATGCACGTCACAGTTTATTAGGTATCACGGACTACATAACACGCCGGTGTTCAACGGTGCCTAAGTAGTATCGATTGGATCAATCAGGTTTTCTGGGTTACTAACCCTCTCGGACTAAATCGATTGCGCATAGAAATTATTCGTTTAATAATTGGCGACCACGCAATGCTTTTATAATTTTTACAGGTACTACTAATATAATTAAGCTGAAGTGCTGAACGTACTAATCTCAGGAACTAACTAGTTCTCATTGAAAAAATATTTTTGTTTTAACTAGGTAGTCTAGATTTCGAGAATTTTTAAAGCTATGGTATAACAGTATGTGTTCCGCTAGTTCCTTTTTTAAGAGCCCGGTGGTTCTTTCAAATTGGGTCACAACTTTTTTTAACAACTTTGCTTAGTTGGTACACGCAGGTTATAATGTGATGGCTTGTTCAAGGTCATTGCCATTGGCTCCAAAATATCAGAGTGATATCGACACAAGAAGAAGGGGTATTTAATATACCTACACGGAATTATCAATGTTCCTAAAATACTTGAATGTTAAGTACATTCAAGTACATTCTGCTCTTGTTATGAATAATTGCCTATGTGATGATAAGATAAACTTTGTCCTAGCGATTGCTGTTATGCAAATGATACGCATTGCTAATATCAAAGCAGATAAATATTTTAAATAACACTATATTTTCACGGATCAACCCACACGCTTCTTCTAACACCTTGTTGTACTTATAAAAAAAATACACAGGTTAGTAACTACATGAGTAGAAGAGCGTCTACTCTTCTCACTTCTCGTATTCAAACGTCGAAAATTCATATAGTAACGGAACATACCTTTGTAAAAAAACCTATTATTAAAAAGAAAATGGTAATTGTCATAAAAGAGAATAAAACCTTTCTATGTTATATCTTGGGCGAAGGCTTTTAACATTTAAATCACATATATTGGGACTAATTGGATCCCTCACCACACACATTAAGGTAAACGAATTGCTCGTTTACCTTAATGTGTGTTCTGCTGCCTCCGTGGTGTAGTGGTTAGAGCGCTGTGCTCAAAAACTACGAACTCGGAGGTCGTGGGTTCGAATCCCGCGGGGAACACTTCCACTTTGTGTTGGTTTTCCCAGTTTGGTTAGGACATTGCAGGCTTGAATCACCTGATTGTCCGATAAGAATGATGATTCCGTGCTTCGGAAGGCACGTTAAGCCGTTGGTCCCGACTATGATCCAACTGGTCTGGTTTCCCTTGTGGTTACGGAGGTCAGACGACAGTCGCTCCATTGTAATAACCAGGCATGTCAATTCAGGATCATAGTTGCAGCGTACCCTGGGCTCCAAGGCAATGGCCGAGGATGCAACCGGGAGAGGCGCTAGGATGATGATGATGACCTTAATGTGTGTTCTTCTTTAAAGTTATTCTATTACATTCGATATATGTATTTACCTTAGCAATAATATCTTCTGGTCATATTTGGTTAGGTGGTTATAGACCACAATGGGTATTTGAATTCAAAATATGTTACTTTTGCAAAAAAATACCTGCCTAACAAGATCTCTTTGCTAAAATTAGCATGCATAAAATAATCCTTTGCCTTCGAGGTGAGGTCAATAACACGATACTTATATATATATTATAAATAAGTTTGTTTGCCTAATTAATATTCAATGCATGTCCGTAGTAGAAACGCGGAAAAGTTTTCATTCGTCATAAGATCCACTGATTGAAACATATGCTATTTAAAGTAATTATCTACTTAAATAGTATCTTTAATATTGATTGTTTTTTTGTTTTCAGAATAACATTCTGGCATCCGAGATGAAATTAACAGAAAAGGCTCTTGACGAAATCAAGGTAAGACTGACGCAATTTTTTACTTTTAGCGCCATCTAGGTTCAATGTTTGCAACTAACATGTTGCTTTGCTTTGATAAAAGCAGATGTACTGCTTATTAGTAAGCACATAAGTTGGATTGAAATAGTTCGTGAGACGATTTACAGATGGCGCTTACGAATGCTTTTGGTTGAAGAATATCTTTAATCGATTTCTTTAGTTATATTTCGTCCAAAGTTATGATTTTTTACATGTTATAGTTCTAGTTTTAACTTTATGATGTTTGAATGCTTGAACTTGGAGGAACGCTCTGTTGTTTATCATGAAGTGCTCAAGACTATAAGTATGTAGGTAAACTGTAAAGGGAAGCATGTTGCCATTGCCAAAGTATTCTCCAAGCTAGGTATAACTCAGATCATATGTTAACCTACTCAATGTCGTGCTATTCTAGACGCCTGCAGAAGTATAACAACTTATGCTGTGGCTACCGATGGGCGGGTAAAGGAGAACTTCCACTATTTGACAGAGAAAACAAATCGAATGACAGGAACCAACTGCAAGTTATTTATTAAGCTATTCAGACAGAAGTTCCAATTTATTTTGTTTCCAAAACTATACAATATTTATTGCACAGTTTTTTAAACAAATCGAAGTTCCTACAATCAAGTCAATTAAAAAAAAACTTTTGTAATGCTTTTATAATATAGGTATATTTTTTCTCTAACTTTTTGACACGTCAGTTGACAGACGCTTTCGGACAATATTAATTAAATATCACCGCAGGACTGAAGCCGCAGGCACAATTTATTTATATCTTACAAATAGAGCCTAATTATAACTGGTCAGGAGTAGAGCTTACGTCATATTTTTATAGTGGCACTAGCTGACCCGGCGAACTTCGTACCTACCCTGGACTACTACAATATTTTAAAACCAAAATCTGCTCAATCGGCCCTGCCGTTGTCGAGTTTTAATCAGACTAACGAACAACAATTCATTTTTATTTATATAGACGGTTTAATGAATTTACAGTGGGTATGACATGTCGGCACATGAATGTGTTCCTACACTTAATAAGAAAGTAGGTCATCCAACCCGAATCTAGGTAGAATCGGACGATCTGAAGCAACATGTTGCGTAGAGACACTCCAATAGCTATGACTTTTCAATTGCTACAGAACGATTTTTTATGTTATATACATTAGGAGTTGGCCCAAATAAACATGATTTCACTTATACTCTCAACATTTCGTCCCATTACCAAATGTATTTCGGCTCGTTTGGTGCGTCCCGTTGTTTTTTGCGTTCGTCGATTCGGTGCTATTAACCGTTTATTTGCCGAGCGCGCTGGGTGGTCCGTGGAGTGCACTTCACGCCTTCCCGACGCACCTTTGTCGTTGCCACGTAGGTCCGCCACAGCGTTGCGATTGGTACACAAATGAACGATTTAGTAAGGTTTGCTTTTTAAGAGTTTTAGCACATGAAGACGAACATTTTGTTTTGTTTCGAAGCTGCCAGCGTTTTGCTCCTTTTATTAAGACTCGCCTTTCACGCCTTAAAAACGTGTTACGATTTTAACATCTATATCTTTACTAATAGATAAATAAAGCTGAAGAGTTTGTTTGTATGTTTATTTGTTTGTTTGTTTGTTTGTTTGAACGCGCTAATAGGTATCAGGAACCACTCTGGTCCGATTTGAAAAAATATTTTTGCGTGGGATAGTCCATTTGACGAGGAAGGTTTTAGGCTATTGAAAATCGAAATCCACGCGGACGCAGTCGTGGGCGGCCGCTAGTATTAGATAAAAGAGAACGTACTCACGCGGTACCAATTCTATTATCATAAGAATTCATAATTTGTCATTCAAGCAATAGCCTATTTAATTGTGTTTGTGTGTTAACAGTGATGCGCTAGCACTTTTGCGATTTGCTGTAACTCTGTGGCGAATCCGTTCTTTAGCGAGCAGTTGTGTCACGTGAAAAATCGCGCGTGCTGACTAGGAATAACTCTCTGTTGAAATGCGCGTTGGACCTGTCGAGTGCTGCGCTAAATGTCAAATATTGTTGGGTCAGGTTCTGTTCGATTTTATCTTTGCATTCTGACCATTTGAAGTATTGCGACTTGTCGTAACTCTGTGGCGAATCCGTTCTTTAGCGAGCAGTTGTGTCACGTGAAGAATCGCGCGTGCTGACTAGAAATAACTCGTCTGTTGAAATGCGCGTCGGACCTGTCGAGTGGTGCGTTAAATGTCAAATGTTGTTGGGTTAGGCTGGGTTTGATTCTATCTTTGCAAAGTATTGCGACTTGTCGTAACTCTGTGGCGCACCTGTTCTTTAGCGAGCAGTTGTGTCATGTTAAGAATCGCGCGTGCTGACTAGGAATAACTCGTCTGTTGAAATGCGCGATGAACCGGTCGAGTGCTGCGTTAAATGTCAAATATTGTTGGGTTAGGCTGGGTTTGATTCTGTCTACGCATTCTGTCGACTTGGGGCCTTGCGTTCGATATTGTTGTTGGTATTAGAAATAAGTTGGTAGTAAAATAGTTAAATGGGATGAGACTTTATCTGGTTTATCATTTCTTTATATATGTAGTAACTAGCAATTGAATTCTGGCTCAAATTATGTCTAGAAACAAACAGTAGGTATTTATATCAAGAGGTTGGCATTATTGAAACTTGAAACTCAAAAATTAAGGCTCGTATTTATAAATCGTACTCAACTCTGAGCTCGATCTTGAGTGCGCTTTGTGACTTACCCGAATTAGTTTCCATTAAACATAAATATTTTATTACCTTTGTCGATTTGAGCGATGATGGCCTAGTGGTGAGGACCGCGCCTCGCCTCTGTCTGGTTCCCCTCTAAGGGTTACCAAGGTCTGATGGCAGTCTCTTCACTGTAATACCTAACCAGAATCGCCAAATCCTGTTCTACCAAATGGTCAAAGCCGACCCCGCACAGAAAACGGGATAAACGCTTGGAGGATGAAGAATTTATTACGTTTGTCGAGGTTTTTATTAATTATCAAATTGAGTGCAGTTTATTAAATTTTTTTTAATCTACTTTCTTCGTTCCTTCTAACTTTTGCACGCACTGTACGCACGCACCCCATGCCCGTAATTCAGAGCGTTCGTCGGTATTTCATTCTCGCCCGTGGATTATAAAATCACCGTGAGTCGGAATAAAACGAATAGCATCGATTTAACTAGACGCGAGGGCATTCGAACGTTCGCTGGCTTGATTCGGCCGGCTGTCACACCGTAGTGTAATGAGTGGAATACGCGCGTGAATTATCTGCACGGTTTGTGTACGCATAGATACTCCAGCTGTCGTGTTTTAGACGTTTATATACCATATTTTTTACATAAGAGATTGCCGTGAATTGGCATGAATAAAATAAAATTAAAACATGTAATAGTAAGAAGCTAGCTGAATGGCTTGAATAATTGAAGTTCCTACTCTTCAATTCCTCAAGCCATTCAGAATGAAAAATATTCTTTTTTAAACAGTACTATATTAATTATTTGCTTGGGGCATTAACAAAATTATACGAGTACCTTTTTCGGGTAAAAAAGAATCGAGTTGTCACTTTGTCAATCTTATTAACAGGTTATTCTGCCTATAACTTAGAATGTAGTTTCTTATTTATTATGCACGATTTAACTAGCACCGAGATAGTCAATCGTGGCACCTATTATCTAAACCACCTTTTGCGATGTCGCCGATTACGCGTCATTCCAACAACCGGTCCACGTAACTTTGTATTTTGTAGTCTTTAGTGTCTCCCCACGTCGAATCGTTTGAAATATGAACGGGTGCGTGGCGAGGGGTGCTGTGTAAATATTGGCAGATGTAAGTGGATGGCGCGGGCGCTGCAGCCGCGTGGTGGCGCCGCCCCTGCGTGACGTCACTGAGCACTGAATACTGCCCTGGATTTTGATACGTGGAATTTAGGCGTGATATATGCGACAGTGGAAACTAGAGGCGGACAGATAAAGTTTTGGAGCTCGGAGATGGTTTCGGGGAGATGTAACCTCGTTAAGATACTTCGTTTTCTTCGGTTCCTACGTACCGACTGTGTGTAGAGATTTTGATACAAAGAGTTAATTTGAAACCGCCCAATGAAGGCACCCAATGTGAAACCGGTTTGCATGCATAGTCTACAAATACTAGCGGCCGCCCGCGACTCCGTCCCCGAGGATATCGGTTTCCGAACACAGCGTTATATACGGCTTAAAGCCTTCCTCGACAACTGGGACTATCCAACACAAACATCTTTTTAGGGTTCCGTAGCCAAATGGCAAAAAACGGAACCCTTATAGTTTCGTCATGTCTGTCTGTCCTGGCTCGTTCTCCGCCGTTTCTGAACCGATTGCCACGAAAATTGGTGGAGAGATGCATAGTGATAATTCAAGAATTGGTTTTTAAAATAATCGAAAAATAATTATTTTTACCCCCCCTCCCATACGGCGAAAAGTAAATTCGAAAAAAAAATATCGACTTTCCCCATCGTGTGGGGTATCGTTAAACAGGTATTTTTAAATACAATAAAACTTGCCTTGAAACCATGTGGATCAAACACCCCAGTCTCGAGATATATTAATACAAAGTTAAAATTAGAGCGTCCTCCCCCCCCCCTTTAACTTTTGAAATACTATTACAATAATTCTGAAAAAAATGTCCTGTATACATCCAAGTAAGTTCTTTCAACGAAAACTATAGCAAACTCTGTATCATACATAGTTATTTTTATACAACTCGACCAACTTATGAGGTGCAGTTGCCCTTACTAAATGGTGTCTTAAGCGGTCGGGCCATCTTTTAGCTACGGAACCCTTCCATGGGCGTGTCCGACACGCTCTTGGCCGGTTTTTTACTACATAGTAGGTACATATCTTATGAGATAGAAACTTAAGCTTAGGAAAAGTATATAAAAAATATCCCTACATATTTTAGCCCTTTGAGGTGAGAATATGCTATACGTACTCGTCCGTATAACCTGTTTAGCATAACATTAAGTCGCGTTAAGCAAGTTACGAGGTGTTTTTGCACTTCAATTAACTTATTACGAGGCGAGTGCGCGATGGATCGCTAATTTGTACGGCACACTTGCGCCCACGTGTGGGATAAAAGTGTTTATTCTTGAGGGAAAAATGTTTTGCGTTATCGGTTACTCGTAACTTGCGTAGAATTGGGAAGAACGTACGAGGGAAAAATAATAATCTTAAACTAAAAAGAAAACTGACTACGAGATATCTCTTCAGGCTGTATTTTGGCGCCTGTAAGCATTTTTGATGACTAGTTTGTTGCAGTTAGACAAGAGAGGCATACAGGACTTAAAAAGCAACTTATCACAGATAGGTAACAATAATACAGCATACTAGAAACAATGCTTATTATTTATCATCGTTAATATAGCATTAGCGTCTGCAACATAAGTTTTGCGACCAAAAAGTAACTTTCTCGCTATGTTTATGCGGTTTCTATATGCCAGTATGTGTGCTATGATGGCAGCTAATATATCAACAGAGTAACAACATGAAACGAGCGGAACAAACAAAATTAGCCGGTCCGCCGGCTGTCTGTCTGTTTGTCCGCGCATATAGACTTAGCCGTGTAATCTTACTTAACGCGGCTTGGGATAAATGGTGCAAGGTGGAGGTGCAAGCGATTTTTGCTTGGGACGATTGAAGCTTATGTTATAGGTTATTCAGTAGTCTATCAAATAATAATCTCTCTTGAACGGAATTGTAGATAGTATGGTGTAACAGGTTTGAGACGGTGTAATTGAGGATTTAAATACATACTCATACAAGACATAGTCAAACTAAAGGGTTAAAAGTGTCTAGGTATGGTTCATTAATGATATTTCACAACATCACATACATTGATCTGACCCCGTGTTAAGTAGCTTAAGCACTTGTGTTACAGACATTAGAAAAAGTATATAATGTTATATAATGATGTAGTTAAAAACTGTTTGTCAGAAACCAAAAGCCTTTCTTAACGTTTCTAAATATTGAATCCGCATTGACTTTTTCTATTGATAGCTCGATGCGCTTTTCTGTCACTAGCCTGACTTTCCCATTTTAATTGGTTGCTCTCGATTTTCCTACCATCTAAGATTGCCATGTCCTATTGAAATAGGGGTTGCAATTCTTGATCGCTACAGTTCAACACTCGACCCATGACCAAAATAGCTTCATCGTCGTTCCACAGTTCCATCGTAAGATAATCTCCCGCCCCGTCCTCATTACATACAGATCCTGATTAAAAAAGGGCAAGTTTAAACACTTTGAGGGGTCCCCGTTCGCTGGATGGCTCATAATCAACTCTTCGCTTTGAATTTGCGAAGCAAATGTTGCCTTTGGTGTTTCGGATACAACTTGTACGGTTGTGTCTATGTCGATTTTCGTGTTAGGCAAACTCTTTCGAAGCCAAGTTATGGTAATCTGTGGACAGCTAGAGATGCCCTGTTGATTTAATTTGCAATGTGGTTCTTTGTTTTCTTTTTAGCGTAGGTAATTGTTTGTATTATCAATTAATAAGCTTGACAACTATGTATGAAATTCCTTAAAAATGCTAATTTGTTAAGCTAATGATAAAGTACTTCTGATCATACAATTTCTACAAAGAAAAAAATATTCAACAAATTTCCTGCAAACTTTGTAAAAAAAAAATATTCACGTGGATAGTTTCCATCCTCCCTCGTTATTGGAAATTAATTCGTGTGTTTGATTTCTCTTCACGCATTACTCTACGCGTCGCCCAAAACAACAGCCTGGCAAGTTTTTAACATATATTTTTTTATTTTTCTTCAAATATTGCTTTAGTAATATGCCTCATGCGGAGATTTATCCAAGAATAATCTTGTACCCATAGCAAATAGCCAATTATTTCCATCAGAAAAAAATCACTTTCCATTTTTAATACGCCCAAAACCCCGCGTTGCTTCGCTGGCAAGCAGAAGGCACGAACAACTCATGCGGTGTGAAAATAAACCATAATTCGGTAGTGTCAGACGCGTAGTGTTTTAACGGCGTGCTGACCGCGCGCCCGTGTCCTGGCATACATTAGTCCCTGGCTGCAACGTGAAATACTAGACGCGGTACCAGGGGTGCTGCTGAAGACGTATTAATGCCGTTTGGTCACTGTAAACTTGATTCAGTCATCAGTAGTTTGATTCCAGGCATGTGTAGGTATATCTGATCCTTCATGGTTTTCTGCAGGCACATTTCTGTAGTTTAATTTCACTAGGGGTTTTCGTACATTTTAAAGGAGCCATGCTCTTTGTCCTCTTAGTAGAAGCTGATGTGGATCTCTGCTAATGTTCAAGTTTCTCTCACCTTCCAATATTTGAAGAATGAACATTGAAATTAAAAGGCAGTAGGTTAGGTACCCACTGAGAAGCGTTTCGGGATGGTATGCGCAAGCATCTTCGCACCCATTTGAGGGTCGGACCATGATCTAAGATTAGGCATGTCCAGTTATTTAATTGAGGCCGTTTACGACACTGCCTTTCTGATCCTGAATACACGATTTTCTTAACGTCCGTATGTACATTAAACATCCTTGCATAACAATGAGTGTAATCTGAAATATGTCGATGCTATAAACTGATGCTATAAACCTGCTGCGAATATAATCCTTGTCTTGTCAGTGTTTGCAACCCTAAACTAATAATATTCTGGATTAACACTGATTCACACGGTGTTCCCGCCTAGGGTTTAATCAGCTTCTCATTACCCACCTGATTAGACTCTAGGCGAGGAAAGTTTGAACCTGCAAGAAAATTACGCCACACCGCCGCTGCTTTGTTTCAAGCTGATTTAGCTACTTTACGAAACTTTTGTATTAATATTCGATCTAGTAGTAAAAATTTCACGGCTTTAAGTTTTTTAATAGTTATAAAGGCAGTTAGAAACATAACTTTCAAGAGTTATAATTTTAGACTTAAAACTTCTACAAAAAGAAATAAAGAACTGAAATTAGCAATATAAAGAACTGAAATTAGCAATACATTATTCGATTGCATTGCATTTTTTAAAAAGACTTTGTAATTTGATAATCCTAAGTTACCTACAGAATTTTTTTTCTCAGGGGATCATTGATATTACGACTGTACAGTCGAAATGGCTTGAAGAGTCTTGACCAGCTAGGGAAGAACATTCTGTACGCTTACCATCAGGTGCCACCAAGATGCCACTTTGACGATTATTCGCCAACCCTTTCGTCGCGACTTATATTGCAATCCTGCACACGTACTATCTGTTTTTTTTTTTATGTCAGAGGCGACAAACGAGCTAGCGGGTCGCCTGATGGTAAGCAATCACCGCCGCCCATGGACATCCGCGACACCAGAGGTATCGTTGATGTCTTGCCGGCCTTAACCCCATACCCTCCCCAACTGAGTTTTGGCAACCTTACTCACCAGCAGAAACATAGCACAACAGTTACGAAGTGCTACTTCACTGCGGTCTCCTGTAAGGTGGAGGTACTTCCCCAGACGAGCGGCTCATTCGAGTGGAATTTCCACAAAGCTCTACCTCTCTTATAAAACTGTGAGGCGAATAATCGTCAAAGTGGCATCTTGGCTAGCCTACCAGATTGGGAGCATCCTTTACCAACGAATTGTCTTAACAAAACACTATCACAGGATCAATTTTCAAAGTTGGTACATTATGTCTTCGAGGTTCAAACTAACGTTTTGTTACAGAGCTCTCTACGCGCTTCGGACAGTGACAGGCGTCGGATGATGGATCGCATCGGCAAGTTGGAAGACGAATTGCGACTGCTGAGGGTCAGCAATGGGTGAGTGTGCTTTTTAGGGTAAGGGGATGAAGTAATATGTCGTGGCGCTTTGATGTATTGGGTATATACATGGTAAAAGTAACTGGTTAAATACTAAAGTCATAAGAGTAACTCCGCGCTTGCACTAGATCTTTTAAGCCGCGTGAGTTAGGTTAACACATTGAGCGCCAAAAAATTGACAGGAAGATGCTTTTTTTGTTCTGGGAAAATTACGCCGGCCGGCCCCAATGATCTTTAAGCATATCCGTCACCAAAGGGGTGGATTGCTTTTATGGTGCATACCCATTAAAATCCCAGATGTGCGATCACTTCATCCAAATTAAGAAGGAATCACACATCTTATCTAAATATAAATCAGCAAAGGGGATCAAAAGATGGTGTCATTTTTTGGTAACAGATTTGTTTACAAACTAATGATAGTGATAATTTTCCTCCCTGACATTTCACGTTGTTTACTGACAATGCTCTTATCATCAGGGTTGAAGCCAACGAGTCGAAGGTGTCAAACGGCAGCTTGGAGGACGTAGACGCGGAGCGGCTGCGCCTGCGCAAGGAGGTCGCCGACATGCGCAGAGCGAAGCAGAACGCGGAGGAACATGCGCTCAAGTAAGTGTGGCCTACGTAGAGTACCATCACTACCACCATTATCATCATCATTATCATCATCATCATCATCATCATCATCATCATCATCACCATCACCATCACCATTACCATTACCATCACCATCACCATCACAATCTCCATCATCATCTCCATCATCATCATTATCATCATCATCAACCTGTTGAGATGGACTGAATCGAAGGTGTCAAACGGAAACGTGGTGGACGCGTACTCGGAGCGGCTGCGCTTGCACAAGGAGGTCGAACATGCTCTTAAGTAAGGTGATTTGCGTTAAATCATCATCATCATCCTGTCTTAGTCCACTGCTGGACATAGGCCTCTCATAGGGCTCTACACTCAGTCCAATCCTCGGCGACTCGCATCCAGCTCTTGCCAACCATCTTGCGCAGATCATCACTCCGTCAGACCCGAGGGCGTCCTACACTGCGCTTCTTGTGACGCTTGTTCGAGTTAAATAAATCATATAAATATATTTTTCTTAATTTTACTTATTATTTATAAGAGCAGCTAAATTACTTTAATTTATATTGTTAAATATTGGTAGGAAAAGATAAGACGCAGCGTACTGAAGTTGAATAGTATTATTCAGGTCGGCGGCACGAATACTCGGCGATCTGACATCACTCCTGACTTGCCTTGGCTTCCTAAAATATCTCGATTTATCAAAAAGATGCTTATGGTTCGGTTACTTTGACCGGGGCCGTCTTTCACATATTAGAGGCCTTGGGCACATGGGCCTTATTCTCTGGTTTGTTAATCCATGGGCCCTCAGACTCTGTTCTGGGGCCCCAATCACTCGCGTGATCATGGGTGCCCAATGTGCCCAGTGGGAAAGAGGGTTCTAAATTTGACACTGGCCATCCTAAATTAACACTCTTGCCATCATTCCCATCATCCAGACTGGAACGCCTAGTAACCCAACTCCGGTCGAAGTTCAACGGGCTGCAGATAACGAACGGGCCGGAGTCGCTGGCCAGCGACGCTGAGGAGACTGGCTCGCGAGCGAGACGAACCAGCCTCAACTCGACGACCAACTCGCAGGTACATGTTGGTTTCTTCTTGGCTATTTAGTACTTAAGTTGGGCACTGTCAGTGAATAGATTAATTTTGGTACCGAGAAATACCTTCGAAAAAATTTATGAATCTCTGCACATCACTATCGTCAACAAAGTACCGTATATCGTCAATAAAAAAGAAACTTCATGAGTCTCAACTATTGTGTGACAACGGTTTGAATGAAACGAATTGAAATGGATTTTATCGCGGTATATAAATAACTTTGTAATGGATCTTGGAAGTTTGGATAATAATACAAATAGTGATCACAGAATAAGGCTATTTATAGACGAATAATTTTTTCAATGATACTTGCGAATTTATTCGCTTACTAATTGGTATTGTATGGAATGGTATGACACTGATTTTGAATAAGTTTATGTGCTCCGTAACTATAGATAAAAATATTCTATCTAGATATTGCAATTTCTATTTAGATATTACAATTAAGGAAACTTAGAATCTTATCACGTTGCAGAACTATATACAGCATAATATTTTTAAGCGTCACGTAGAACTCATGGCTAGTTTGAAAAATGATTTAAATTAACTTAAAAAAAACCTCTGCATTTTTTTATAGTTTGAAATTATAGGCGAAGAGCAGCTTGAAACCTGTTAAAATTTAAAATGATGATTTAATTGGTTGTGTCGTTTACTTATCCCATCGAGTGTCGATACGTTTCTATTTTGAAAAGTGGCCTTCAATTTCTTGTCATAAGTTCGGCACTCAATAGGTTAACAAAATAAACAAGTGACTTGCGACAGCTTACACGATTCTTTTCTCTCTAACAAAGTCATTCAATCTATATCTGTTTCATGGTAAATAATGATCATTTTGGTGTTCTGTTAAATGTGTTCGGTGACTATGGTAACGGTGCATGAAATTGGTGCATCCACAGGTACTCTTCGGGCCCGTGACGGACTTGTAGCGAACCTTACAACGCAGAGGGTTGCTTCTGGTCGTCAACTTGATATGGTCTGCGCTCTCTGGCGCTTTATAACTAACATACGAAAGTACTGGTTTGCAATGAAGTGTGTGCAGAGGAATTTGAACTTATCTGATGGGAACTTGAGTTTATTTTCAGTGGGGACTGAGAAGATATTGCTACCTTTCAAAACTGGCATTCATTTCCATTTTAAAAGTGGCATACAATTTTATCGCTTTATTCAATTCGATTTATATCGGATCAAGAAGTTATTAATTACATAAAAAATATATTATTTTACTAAACTGGGGGCAAAAGTTGCCCAATTGACCCCCTAGTGTCAACAAGGATTTTTCCCAACGTATACACTTTATTGCAAGCAATTGTACCATTAATTGTGGACTTGAACTAAGATTTCAAACTGTGTTTCGACTGTCATTATTGGAAGTGAATTCAATGTGCTGTGTGACTAACCTATGTTTGTGTGAAAATGTTAAAGATAAAAGAGTGAACTTTAATATGATGTTTTCTCTGTTTTGTATACACTATGTAACTAACTTACAACTCGTTGTACCTACTTCAAACTTACATTAAAACAATCATGTAGGGTTGGTACTAAAACATTTAAAGAACATATTGAATCATTCACTAGTAATAACTTCAACTTCATTACTTAAATGTCGTGATCGTTTCATCTTCAACAATTCCGAGATTATTGTTTTTTACATAATTAAAATACTCACTAACTTAATAAAAATTAACACCAAAGTTATAGGACGTACATCTTCATTATGTATGTCGTTAGAATTTTAGGTATCTCTTTATAAAATTAGTAATGTATAGTTATTCTGCGTATGTCATTAATCATAAATTGGATATTCTAGAGAAGAATGGCATCTAAATGTAATGGTATAAAACATGAGTAGGTATCATTCCTGATTTACCAAAAAGTTGTATCATTTAATGCAATCAGAAATAAAAACAATAAGACTGTTTTATGCAGCACTGTTTTATATATTAAAAGAGCAATCCGTCTAAAAAATATCTAAAATCAGCAATACCTTTTACTCCTTCAAATTATTATAATTCGCAGAAGTATGCATTGACAAAGACATTGTGTCAAAGTTGACATAATGTCTTATGTAATGAACCATTCGCAATCTGCAATTGTTCAAATAAAACATAACATTTTTTATTATAACATATCAATGATTGACACAAGTTTCAGCGCGATCGAAGTTCATAATTAAAAATAAATGCTTGATTTCACACCTCTAAGTCTATTTGCCGGTGTGGCTGAGTACACGATTCAATATTGCAACACAATGTTTATTGGCATTAGCAATTTTCACCCAATACGCTTTTGACACCTTGTTTAGGCATTTCAATCAATATTAGTCTTCAGAAATATGCGTAGTTCAATGCTTTTAAATAATGAGGAGAAAGATATTGCAAAGGCTTTACAGGTACATACAATTTATTTATGGCCTACAAGTACTTATATGACTTTTAAAAACTTATTTTTGATTTGCCTCTGAGTAAATTCTAATAAAATTACATCATTATTCAAGAACAATATCAACGCCGTTGGTAAATTCTGTATACCAATTTTTTTACATCAATCACCTTTTTAATAATATTTTCCGCTCTTTTAGGGCTGTTTGGTGGTGCTATTTCAATTATGGCAGGTACTTTACTACAGTCTCCGTCCGCCTATGGTCTTTTACTGTTATTGATGCATCACAAAATGATAAATAGACATGGAATCCACCAGAGAATGTGCTTACGCTAAAGTCCATTTCACTAAGATAATTTCCGTGACAGGTGACGGTTCAAGGGAAAATTGAAACTATTCCAAAGCGTAAAGAACCCTGTGTTAAATCATATTTTATAAACTCGTGGAGCTTATCGCCTTGAAATAAAGTTTAATTTCGTATAAAAAGAATACCTGTCACGGAGATCATACTAGTTGAAATGGACTTTATTATTTTAATGACAAGTCAGCGTTTTGTTAGTGTAGACTTCCGTTTTAAGAATCAGGGAGTAAAATGAGAAAAAAAATTGCATAATTGTTTCCAAACATTTTCTTTTGCATATTTTCTAGTGGATACTAACTCGGTGTTTTCAGAATACACGTCTGTGTATTTTGTATGTTGTGTTTGTGTTTTGTGCACGTAGCGTTGTTTGCTCATGTTTGTGATTTTATTGATCGAATTTAATTAGGTTAATTTGTGCTCTCTATCTAACTATCAGGTACAGTCATCAGTGAGAAATATTAACATAATTTTTAATTCAGTCACAATGTTTTTGCTTTCTTATGCAATTTTAAAAGTAGATATTGAAGTAACTGACTGTACTTGTTAGCGTTAAGTATCATTTTCTGACAACCTGTGAACTTGTGGTGTGAAAATGTGTGTGACTAACAACGTGATGTTTTCATTAAGTTTTATGCAGTTTTTAATACTAATGAGTACGTAGGCGGTATCTTCTAGGCAATGTTCTTGCGTACATTGTTTGCAGTCACTCAACTTTTATTGATTTCTTAGTTTACACGACACGTTAGACAGTAACAAATATATAACCTATGTTTATTTGCTTTTCGGATGCTATTTATGGTTTTATGGTATGGTTGTTACAATAGAGGTGTTTATCTCTGTCGCATACTACATTATAGTACTTTTTTAATACAATACTCTTTTTTTAAATGTCAGATAGTACATTATCATTTCTATTGAAAATAAATAAACAATTATTTTATTCGATTGGATTTATTTTGGATTTAATTTTCAACGCTTAAACAGTAAACGAGCTTAACAGTAAACGATGATATTGTGAACAGGAAAATGTTTACTAATTGCCTCAATTAATTGAAAATGGTCTGAATTAGATACTCAAAAGATTCACTGTTTCAAGGAAGGCCGAAAAATACTTGAATCATGTTAACATTGCACGTACGAGTAAATTGGATTTTTGCATAGGATAAGTATCTTAAAACAAAATGTAGGAAAACCGATATAGTTAATTATAACAAAGATATGACATTATAACATAATGGTTGAACATTTTACTAACCACCGATTACACTTAGAATAGACTGAATACTAATTTATTGACTAATACTTAAGTTCATACCAAATTCGATATTAATAGAGTCTTAAAATGTTAATGTCTAGAAATAATAATTTATTAACGATTTTTAACTTCAGTTAAGTAAATGCACAATAAATGATTTTGAATTCGATGTATGGAAAATATGAATGTAGTACTTCCAATGTGGTATTAATATTGCGAAAATCGTGTCAAATTAACAAATATTGTTATGACGTCATTAAATGTCTAATATTGTGTAACTGTATAAAAGTATATAGGCACATATAACTATATCTCTTAAATTAATAAGTCGTTGAAGTCTAAGGGATTTGGACAGTATTGACTATGTATATACATATATTATGATCGTAAACAACATTAAACCACATTGTTACTGAAAAAATTATAGATATTGCAACTATTTCTTAAACTTACTAAAATTTAAAATTTGCGGAATGTTCTCTAATATATTATCCAAATTATTATTTCACTGGAAGATAAGTGAAAAAAGTGCCAGGCACCAAGATTTTATTATACCTACCTACCTGTAAAAATCAGTGGTGCTATAAATATAACATTATTTTATTTATTGGTTTCGTTTTAGGCTATGTCTCCCTGCTGCAGCTGTCAAAACGATCCTTTTAGATTTACACGGCTTTAAAGGGTTAATAATTTCGGCAAAAGGTATGTTACGTGCAGTCGGCAGAAAAAGTCACTGATTGTTTGAGATTTCATTTTTTAATGTATTTGTAAACATGCTATAATAAAATGTTTATTACAACCTGTGTTGATTGTAATAAACATTTAAATGCTCATTTTATCGTCATTTTTTCTGTGGACTGTACAGCTTGGTTATAATAATATTTGATTCAATGATCGAATAATATCTTAAGTGTAATCGCCTGTATTTTGACATTTAAATAAGTTTATAATATTACTAAATGCTTGACGCAAAAATGTATATGATTTTATGGAAGCCACAAAAACGGATCCTTCGTAACAGAAGTCAGAACTCAATTTTGACTTTGTTGAATTGCTCGATTCTATTGCAAATGGAATTGATATAGAGAAAACTGTATGTACGTAATATATAACTGTTTAATTAACTTTTTGCATTTGCGGACATTCTATTAGATATTTTAGAATTAATCTGGAATTTCAAATATTCCATCTAGCATACTTATAATTTATATACCCATATATTGATGAAGGATTGAAAGCATTGCATACCTAATTGGTAATAAATATTTTTTTATATACGACTCCAAAAACTTTGATTTAGAGGAGCATTTTGCCATTGCTTCAGTTCAAAATCTATTCAGTTTTTTTCAATCAATTGAAACAAAGTCAACAAAGAAGATCCAATTTTTGCTTAATCAACATCGAACCTTATATATCATTTATATTTTAATGTTTAAATAAAAACGTCAAATCACACAATTTTAAGCAGAATAATTTAGACTTCAGCATACACTACACACATTATAGGTACGTTATCTATAAATCTTATTCTTGGTGGCTCGTATCTATAACTAACTTTTGTATCTAGTGTTGTGGCATCTTAAATCAAATTAAGTAGTAAGTATTGTGTATTTTTCATTCTGATGTTAAAGTAATATTTCTATACGTGTATTCTGTATAGTGCCAAAACTATACCTTCTGTTAAACACAAAAAATAATGTATGTAGTTGTTGAAAATAGTTGTAGTGATATCATATACCTTAGACGCTCGAAGATATCAAATTGCTTGCAGTAGAACAGTTAATCAGATCTCATAATGATGTAGTATGTGTATAAACTTATATAAATGGTATCATAGATTTAAATCATAACATATGACCCAACTCCAAAAAACTGTGGCATTATTTTGTTAAATATGGCGTAGGTACGTTTAGTGCGGTGTCGACATGCTGTCACTGGGATAAGAAGCGACAGTCGCTTAATATTTTAGTGCCGATTTCGGAGCGAGTTGAACTATATCGAGGGCATATCTGACGGTTTAAATCTATGGATGGTATATAATTATAATTTAAAAATGGTGCCTTATATTACGTAAACGAGTCCGCCCATGAAGTTGTAAAAGATGTATGTTACACTTCGTGCCATGATTATGTGGTGCATTAGCTTATCAACTTTTTATTACAATAACTGCTATTATTTAAATAGTGAAATATCTTTACTAGTACATAGATTATTTCATGGCACATAAGATGCTGACAGGTTTTTTATTTGTTGTCAATGCAATTTATTAATACCTACATGTAAATAAAATAAAAATCTTTACCATAAAATGTACTAGTTTAGATATTTTAAAAGTTTTCCAGTCACAAATTTTGATGTTCTCAAAATATGTTTAACGTAAGTAGCACTTTCTTTTGCACTGGAGTGGACGCTAGATTGTATTGACCATATTATTATATTACTTTGAATACTCATTTCGTTGTGTTGCATGTTAAATTCACGATTTTTAAGTAATTATTATTGGTGATATAAGGATTTCAATAAATTATTATTCGAAACATTTGCGTGTTTTATTGCAATTTTCATTGAATATTTTATTTAATATTCCTATTTGAGATGACCATATAATTTTTTTAACTATTTCATACGATTACTTTTGTCAATTTTGAAAATGAACCAACTGAACTAAACGTAATAACGATATTACATCGTAATTTAGGAATTATGCTCGGTACCGGTGAACCAATAAATAATTCCGTCTCCTTTATGCGTTCATAATGACCAGTTCAATTGCGTTTTAACCCCAGCCCGGAACTAATTTATTCAAGAGTGAAACAACATTGCATTGTTTCGATTATTTTGGAGCGTTTTCAATAAAAACAGTAAATGCGCAAAGGGCGCGCCGGGGCACGTTTGGTCACGTGCCGGCCGCGTGCCAGCGCCATCTTGCGACGCCATCTTGTGTGATGGGTGGGAACTTCCGCAGGAAAATGCGTCACCCACATAGTGGGAAAACTTGACAAGGTGTGATAACCCTTTCATTAGTGATAAAGCAAATGTAATTGGGTAGTTCAATAGTATTTGCGTGATAGAAATAAGTCTATCATCGAGTAAGATAGCATCTACCATTACTTGAGCTTACTCAAATGCCCGCGGACATCATTGAAGAATATCGTCAAGCAGTTTAAAAAAGGTAGTGTATCAAACGATACATTATTTATTCGTGTACCTACATCGAATTATCCTAGCTGGCTGTTACTCGTAAAAAGTCCGTAAATTGCCCATTCTACTCTATTAAGTCGGCGCAGTCCAAATGATATTTTTTAAAATATTAATTGATCCCGTCGACCGGCTCGTCAAATATGCACGGAGACCGCAACGCGACAAATTGGGCGCTAACGTGACTGCCGCACACTCGCTGCCAGGGAATAGTTGAAACATCCTTACAGTATAGTGGAACTTCCAACCAAACATCACTCTTTTGAGGAAGTATTACCTAGTATACCTACTTCACAAGAGGTTTTTAGGAGATGAAGACTTTTGAAAAACTTTGAACACGCTACGTCACATTGCACGGGCCTTCCGCAACATGGACCTGCGTCGAGGGACGTTGGAAAGCAAGTAAGTAATAAAATAGTTATTCAGATTAACCCATTTTTTCTGTGTCTCTCGACATAAAAATTTATGACCACGGCGATGAAAAGGTCCTGAAATCACCAAAGTGTTTTAAGTTTTGTGGAACTTCCACTCGAATGAGCCGCTTGTCTGTGATAGCTTTCAGAAGATTACAGTTAAATAGCACTTGTTAATTGTTGTGCTATGTTTCTGCTGGTGAGTTTTGAGTAGGGTCGCCATAGCTCAGTTGGCGAGGGCATGGGGTCTAAAAGGTAGGCAAGGCAACGCATCTGCGACCCTTGTGCAGTTGTTGATGTCCGTGAGCAGCGGTGATCACTAACCATCAGAAGACCCTCTCGTTCGTTTTCCACCCTGTAACATCTTTACTAATAATATAGCTGAAAAGTTTGTTTGTTTGTATGTTTGTTTGAACGTGCTAATCTCAGGAACTACTGGTTCCATTCGAAATATTATTTTTATATTGGATAGTCCATTTGACGAGGAAGGCTATTGAAAATCGAAATCCACGCGGACGGAGTCGTGGGTGACCGCTAGTAATAAAATAAAATAAAAACTTAAAATTACCACAACTGTCCCAGTACGCGTATACGTGCATACCGTACGCATGATTGTTCGTAATGAACCCGTGTAATCTGCGGCAAATCAATGGCGACCGCTCGCCGCTAAAAACGGAGCCTCATTATTGGACATGAATTAATCACACTTGCTCGATGGCTCGCTAGTGAAGTGACAGCGTTATCGATAAACTAGGATGGACGAAAAGAGATTAACATTTTCATTTATCGCATTATGACAATGTATGAGGCTCAATTAACGTCGAATAGTAAATATTTCTTCAATTTTGAAATTTCGCTCTATTATGCCATTGGATAGATCATATATAAATTTCATAATTCTTGGGCATAATGGGTCTTACGCAGCGCCTCTTGCACGGATAGCAAGAGGCGCTGGGTTCGGATCCTGCCTGAGCCAACTGAGATCACATAATTTTTTCTTTGTTTACAATATAAAATATATGGGAAGGGTATCATAATGGGTGTTGAGAGGTTCTTTGAAATTTCGTCACTATTAAAGTGAAACCGATAAAAATGATTGTTTTGAATGAACCTGTGGCGACACCTATCTACATCGCCACAAAAAGGAGTAGTTCCGATACTCACAACAAAGCTCAACAGATGGCGCTGACACGCACAATGTCGCACAGCCCATACGAACAGCGATATTTCCATACAAATCCTACATCGCGCTAGCAGAGTTTCCGCCGCAACTTAGCATATATACGACTGCACCAACACAGTGCAGTAAGGACCTCGGTCCCCGAGCTAGATCACCCGCTCGGCAGAAGTACTTCTATCTTTTAGGGAATGGGTGATTTCCCTATACTGGTGACCCCGACGTGATCGGTCCCTATACTGGTGACCCCGCACATGGACATCAGCGCAGCCTTCGCACCGGAACTCCATTACTCCACCACCAGGTCATCAGCATTCCAGTGATCCAGCAGCACACGCCAGCCGCAGCCAGCCTCATGGTACCACTCGCAGCCGCTTAAGCAGCTTCCTGGTTCCTGGCCCAGCTCGCACACCGGATTCCTCGCCCTCTATCCGAACCGCGGCGGATTTACAGGGTTTCCTCATCCGGCATCACGCGCTCATCCCGACCCACCGTGGACAGCAGCGCCCTCTACTGGCAAGCACGCGCAGATTGCACGCACTGACGCCTTCAATGACCACCGACCTCCGGTCTTCGGGGGGGAGTACTGTGGCGACACCTATCTACATCGCCACAAAAAGGAGTAGTTCCGATACTCACAACAAAGCTCAACAGATGGCGCTGACACGCACAATGTCGCACAGCCCATACGAACAGCGATATTTCCATACAAATCCTACATCGCGCTAGCAGAGTTTCCGCCGCAACTTAGCATATATACGACTGCACCAACACAGTGCAGTAAGGACCTCGGTCCCCGAGCTAGATCACCCGCTCGGCAGAAGTACTTCTATCTTTTAGGGAATGGGTGATTTCCCTATAAACCCAATACTTATTTAAAAAATCGGTTAATAAATTCAAAAAGTTGGGGACAAAAGATAGTGTTTAAAAATTACATCGATTTAACTGGACCGCATCCCTAGACCATGAATATTGTATGTTGCAATTTGTATAATTTGATTACACCCCACCTGTGCCTGTTATGTCGGCGGACGATCGCGTTCGTATGAACTCATTGGAATTACAGCTCAACTAATAGGAAAAGAAGGAGTATGGAATGTTTATTTTATTGAAAAACAGATTTCAATGCCAATTCAAATCTATACTAATAAAATAAAGCTGAAGAGTTTGTTTGTTTGAACGTACTCATCCCAGGAACTACTTACTAATTTCACGCGGAAGGAGGCGCGGGCGGCGCTAAAAAAATAAAAAATATAATAAACCTATGTAAAAATTGTATATGTAATTTAACAATCTAGCAACTTGGTGGGATGAAATGAGTATAGCAACAAATAGAGCATCTTTGTACGATTCTAGTCGTAGTGCCTAATTTAATTGGCCATTATTCACACATCTAGTTACCTATTCTTAATATTTTTGGTCATACAATAGAGACTAACATTTCTATGTATCTCAAATAAGTTTAGGAAATTAGTGGAATAAGCAAGCTGATCGGTTCAAAAATGCGCTTAGCCTACAAAGCTTCTTACTTACTCGTCCTGAACCATTGCACAAAATCAGTCTTCAAGTTCTTGGCTATGATATCACTAGTGGCCGCCCACGACTCCGTCCGCGTAGATTTCGGTTTCCGCACACATATTGTTATACTATGGCTTAAAGCCTTTCTCGACAAATGGACTAGGTATGCAACAAAAAATATTTTTTTCAACTCGATCCAGTAGTTCCGAGATTAACGCTTTCAAACAATCACACAAAATTTTTAGCTTTATTACATTAGTAGAGATTCAATAATTATTTTATTAGTGAGTTGTTACTATTAACCGAATGCGATCACGCAGGTGTGATAAAAGCATGCCTCTACGATCGACGCGTGCCATATTGTACAAAATGCAAGCTCATTTCCGACTATTTAATTTTGTGTTACATTGAATGGGTGTAATGAAGTTTTCATGCAAATTGGATATCGTGCTTATTGATGAGTGTCGATTTTTTTAGAAAACCTCTTTGTGGTGAATGCCTTAATTTTTAGTAAGAAAAAGGGCAAAATTTTTTACTATCATCGACTTAGATAAGTTAATAGTATCAATTCGAGCTTAGGAAAGTTTATTGATTATTGAACCAAACTATTTCAACTCCATTAATTATACCAAATGTTGTTAATTCATATATGGCTTCTTTTCCAATATCCCTACTTTTATTTGACCCAAGATATTAAGTTTGCGATTGAAATGGTGTTTTATAGTTGCGAACAATAAATAATTGAAATTAAAATGAACAAACTTGCTAACCACATTAATCTTGCAAACTGTGATATGGCCTGTGAAACTTGAACTCCAAAGACAAACAATTTCATAGGTTGAATTTATCCAGTCTAGCAAGTCAACTGTGCATATTTTAATGGACACTCTCCCCTTATCGTCGTGGAACATTTAACCACTACCTATCAGCATTGTGCACGCTTATTTAATCAATCAAACACCCTCCATGCAGTTATCACTAAACCCATCCCGACAAATTACATATTAAGTACGCTAAAAAGCGCGCGCTGTCAAACTGACAGTTACTTTTATTTTTTTATCGCCGGTCAGGATTCACCCTCCTAATAAAAAAGTTGTGAACCACAGATAATGCTAAGCGGAAGCCCAGCGCATACGATCATAATTATATTTTCACAGGTATTATTTTAGAGAGGGCTGCGTGGGAGCGAGGGCCCTCAGAGGGTGCATCCAGGTAGGCAAGGGTGGCGAAGGGATGAGCTCATAATGTGCTTATTGCGAATGCGTTGCGCAGTCACCAGGTGTTTTGACTTTTAGGGATTCACTCTTTACAATTTGCTAATGGCATTTGCAACGGTGATTCCGTTCAGATGGTGTTATCCCTTTTAGAGGGATTTGTGTTGCTTTAAACTCCTTTTGTCTGTTAAAATTCTCCACAGCTCATTCGTTATTTGCTTAATATCTGGTGTTGACAAAAAACTGTTGCGATTCAAACTGAATTTGGTATCTACTTACTAGGTACCTATTGGTATAAATTAAAAATAGTGTAGCTAAGTTATCATAGGATAAAATTACGTCCATATATTCTATCAGTTAAAGTTTACCTACCTAAACCAAAATATATATAATTATAAATATTTTATAAGATCAAGTAACATTTTCAATGGGCTAAATAAAGCTTCCAAGTGTTTAGATATAATTAAACGAGGGTTACGCAGAGAACTATCTCATGGAGATCACAATAGCCAGCCAGTGGAATATATCCTCTTCAACATCAATACGCGATTATTATCTCTAGCAGTCCCCAGTATAAACAAATCGCTGTGCAATTACGTAAAGTGTGTGACCCTTTTGAGGTTATTTTTTCAAACGCATCGAATATTGTTATAGATTTACAAACTTATCCCAGTTTCACAATCATAAAAGTCCGTGCTATTTTAGACCTTATTATTAAGGAATTAAAAAAGTGAGGTTAGTTTTTGAAAAGCAATATGGCGGCTGAGAAATTTTCGCGGGAACGGTGCGCGCGTGCGTTCCGAATCGGTCATCCGTGACTGATGGAGAGGGTGCGCGGTGTCCGGCACGCGCTATTTTTTATTATTTAGATTTAATTTAATTAATTATCCTGTGACGAATACTCTTCTGAGCTGAGGGTTGCAAATATGGTTTTTAATAAAGCTACGTAAATATTTTGATTGTTCCAGGCGTATCAATTAATTACATGGAAAACTTATTACTTAATTAAAATAGTTTTGAGCATAATTATTGCAACGACACAGGCCGTCACCGCAAAATAAAATAGTAAGATTAATAATAATTGAGTAGGTATCCAGTTAACTTATTGACGGTTATTATGTCACCATTATTAGGTAGGTTTTGCCATTTAACCATAAGTAATTCAAATCATAATTTTAAAACAATTAAAGTTTTAAAACTTCTTTTGCTTTAAAGAAATTGTTGGTGCTAGTTACAATAATATAAACAGGATAGTAAGTACGGCTTTTAGGTAGGTAAAGGTGTTCGCAAAACAAAATGACGTGAATAAAAATCACCAACGTTTAAATTATATATATTTTAATTCCATTATTAAATTCTTGGTTCTGGATAGTAATATTGTCTTACGTTTATAACTTTATTAGTTTTAGAGTCTGTAATATTAAACTTATCTATTATACGAGTCAAGAGGATATTTTTTGTAGCAAAGGCATGTTTTTATTACCAAAATATAAAATCGATTATTAAGCACGAGTGTTAATACCGGGTCTGTTTAGAGTGGAGAAGGCATTTTTCCCACTTAGCCCCGATGTGCCAGTCACGGCCGACCATAGAGTCCATAGACCACCCACGAGTGTTTGTGTTGCTTTAATTGTCTATGCAAACATTTATTAGGACGCGTAGTAAACTCCTGCGCACGTCTGTTGGGGTAGGTCCAGAATCTTTACTTAGAGTCTTTGTTTTGAAATATCCAATCCAGAGGATTTTAAATGGGAATAAATTTTTAAACTTGTTATTTGACGACCATTATAGCATCTATAGGCAAAATTGAAGTGTGTTATTTATTGTTTTTTTTGGTATTTGAAGTAATTTGTGAAACGAATAAGTCGTATCGACTTATATGTTATATGTTTAATTACTTGAAGCACAATTTGAAATTCAATTTGTTTTAAAAAATAGAATAACATCAAGCTATTATTATAACCATACATTTAAATAAACATAGTATTTAACACTAACACTATCAATTTATTGACAATCATTGTCTCTGGTTAATCATTCACAACAAGATAAACGAAAGTGACGGATACTTAGATAAAATTGTGAGGGTAGTTATAAAATATTTTTACGTTAGTTGCCTCTTTGGTAATTTTGTGCCTTAGTCCTATCGTGATCGTTCGTCGATCATGACGTTTGCTGAAAAGCAACATAAGTGTTTTGTATATAATTGAATATCGCGTTGAGTAACGTTAAAAAATATACATAAGTGGCAGTTCAAAAGGCGGGTTTTGTGTAGTGTAGTATGGAAAATCTAAACATCTTATGGTAATCTAGTATAACTATTATCGGTGGTCACGGTGATAATTTGAGTTCCTGGCGAGAGGAGCCGGGAGGAAGGACTAGTGAAGAGCACTCGAGCACGGGTGGTCTGCACACCCGCAAGACAAGATGGCGAGCGGGTAAGTAATTTATTATAAACTTATCTCAATTTAAAATTGTTGTAACGAAACACAACACGTTTTAAATGTTCCTATGTGTTTTCGGAGCGTTGCGCACCAGCTGAGCTGGCCAAACCGTTGACCAACAAAGCTAACTAAACGAAAGAAAACATTACCAATAGCAAAATATGATATTTTACTCCCGTAAATCGCACCATTATAAAGTTAGAAGATTCTACATTACTAATTTTCCTTTCTTTCCCAACGAAGAAACAAAGTAAGGTTTCGCAATCTAATGTGAATGAACGTTACGAGTGCAACTTCTAGAATCTCTTTATTATCTGCAAAAATTTACATCGCCCGAACCATCCACCTATTCCACTAGTAATTCCATTATTCCCACCTATAATCGCTCACCTAAACCTACTAGTAGTTCCATTATTCCATCCGCCTGTACTGGTTATATCGAAGACGCAAGTTTATGATGGCTCCACCGAGGGCCACTTAACGCGGCTACCGTGCTGCCCCCCTTAATTAGATGCACCCACCCCACGCTGTTTTTATTTCGGTAGCTGGTTAACTAGGTGTTTAGAATGTGTGGGCTGTGGCCTACCTCTTAGCTTAGAATGACGAGGAAGTATGGGAAAGAAGAGGTTAAAAAGGTTTTGTTAATATCCAAAGAGGTTATGGTTTTATAAAGTTTTAATATTGTATCGATAAAGGGAAACTAGATAATTTTTAAGCCGTTTTTTCTTGGTATACGAGTATTACTGCTTTCTGAAGTCCGCGGAAAATATTTCTGTAACCTAAGTGAAGGAACACGAAAGGCTGAAAATGCGCGATTAATGTAAGACGGCAAAGCATTTTTTCTGCAAAATTACGTGACGTAATTTCGGCATGGTGTGTCTTCCTCCTATTTAAATACATTGCAGGCGTACATCACACCGAATTTCGGTAACTTTTTTTCCTTCTTGTGTGTTCCTATACTAATAACACACGATCCAGAAGAGCATCTCTGAAGCTTACATAAATAAATAATTATTTTTTTTCTCTTGCCAATTTAATCGTTGCTCAAACTTTTTCCCTCCGTAGAGGTAAATCTTTCTGTACCTGGTGATAATCGATTCATAAGAGTACTTCTGAAGCGTTTATGAATAATTTGCACACCTTGAATAATGCGTCTATTCATTATGTATGAAAATAATACAATCAATTTCCTGACTCCCACGCATCCACTCGTGCATTAGTTAACTGCAGTATAATATCGTCCAGATTACCACAGCCCGAGGGAGAACGAGGAATTAATTCCGCATTGTGGCGAGGACTCCTTTGCCTACCCCACTTGTATGGAAAATCCATTGCGGTACGTTAAAAAAAAATTATTTCATTTTTAATTACCATTTCTTGATTATTTATAAAGTAAATACTTAACCTCTTTTATCCAAATGATCTGGTTTTCCTTGTAACCGTTACGGAGGTCAAATAACAGTGGCTCAATTATTATAACCAGGCTGATCAATTCTGGGTCATAGTCGTAGCGTACCCTGGGCTCCGAGGCAATGGCCGAGTATGCATCCTAGGCGCCAGGATGATGATGATGCCATAACATGCCCTCGGAAATATTACACATAGTAAGTAGGTAAAGAAGATAAGGAGAAGTTTCATGGGCCGTTTTGTTTTGCTCTTGTTTGTTAGCTTCAATATTAAGTTCATTGAAAATATGAGTTAAAGTCAAACATAAAATAATCTGAGCAATTCGGTAGCGCGATGGCGTAGTGGCTAACGAGCTCGGCCTGCGATTGCTAAAGTTAAGCAGCTTTTGCAGAGGCCGGCCATCGGATAGGTGACCGAAATATTTCCGCCATGGCAATAAAATTGCCGAAAGATATTGTTATAGAAAGAAGTAAAAATAATATGTTTTTAGATAACATTTTCTTTCTTTGCACACCTTGAATAATGCATCTATTTATTTATAAATATTTGAAAATAATACATTCGATTTCTCAACTCCCACGCAACCACTCGTACCTACATTAGTTAACTGCAGTATAATATCGTCCAGATTACCACAGCCCGAGGGAGAACGAGGAATTAATTCCGCATTGTGGCAAGGACTCCTTTGCCTACCCCACAAGTATGGGAAATTCATTGCGGTGCGTTAAAAAAGGGATCTGTAATGCCAGTTTATTGCTTTGTGGGAATTTTGTTATCGATGTGCTTATGAATTAATAAGCTCTTGAGATAATCAATATAATTAGGAGAATTGTCACATATTAATGAGATGTTTTTTTAGTGTGATAAGAAGGCAAACGAGCAATAGGGTCACCTGATGGTAAGTGATCACTGCTGCCCATGGACATCAACAACCGTACAAGGGTCAGAAATGCGGTATTTAAAGGCAGGCATTTAAATACCCCATTCCATCCCCAACTGAGCTCTGGTGACTTAACTCACCAGCAGAAATATAGCAAAACAGATACGAAGTGCTACTTCACTATGGTCTTCTGTAAGGTGGAGATAGTTACCTAGACTAGCGGCTCATTCGAGAGGAAGTTCCACAAAGCTCTACCTGTCTTATGCTGGTGTTTGAGGATGTCTGTTGGCGGTGGTAGTATTTATCAACCAGGTTAAATCTGTAAGGTTAAAAATAAATAGACAAGGTTTTTTCCTTTCAATAACTTGCACCTTGCATGAGTTACTCTGGTCCAAAACTGATGGCTTTTCCGAATTTGAGACTGGCTGACACGATATATTTGACGTGCTATAGGTATACCTATATGATATTCTCTAAGGCTCGTATTAATAAATCACACTCAACTCTGAGCCCGATCTTGAGTGCGAACTAGATATGTCATTCTCATACAAAACAGCACCTCAAGTTCGCGCTCAAGATCGAGCTCAGAGTTGAGCGAATTTTTTAATACGCGCCTTAGTATTCGAATCCTTTTACAGAAAGACTCGAACATGTTTAAAAAGAAAACTACATACTAACAGTTTATTATTTTGTTGTTTTATTGTGATTTGTAATGTTTTAAGCAGTTCGTGTCTATAATTTCACGATAACTTAAACTTAGATGGTGGAATTTTCCCTTTAGCATGTAGGGGTGTAAGCAATGGTGATCGGTACCAGCTTAAGCCGGCGATACACGCTAAGCACCAGTAATAAACTCTAGCCCGGGGCGCACTTGTCCGGGATTACTAGCCGGGATTATGGCCGCGGGCTCCCCGGGATACGCCGGGCAGGTTTACATGACGCTCACTAACGGTCGTGATTTTTTTAGAGATGAAATCTTTTTTTTACGATTATAAGTATTAGACGAAGTTTATACATTTTATTGCGATTATCAATAAATTTAGATTTGTATTTTTCGATTAACTATTTCAGTACTTTATATGAGTGGTGTAGGTTTATTTGATACTAAGGCAGGATATGTATCTAGAATTTAATGAAATGTACTGTTTCTATCCAATGTGATTCAAATTTTGCCCAAAACCCACACCCCAAAAGAGTAATTAAAAAAGATTCATGCATGATTCATTATAAAATATTATGTTGTCTAATTAATCTAGGTAGATAAATTATTTGATCAGCTTGATAGCACGTGACTGTCGATACTTTGTTTATGAATTTTGTTCTTCCACATTACCTCCTTTCACCGCCATATAAACCAGACCACTTTTAAGATTCGTGGCATAACTTTAATTGTTTTTTAAGTGCGCATACGCCCCTCTCTAAGCGTGGGACAGCGGGATCGTGTGCAATAGTGTGCATCCCCCTTTACTGAAGTGGCGAAATATCTGCGGTGATTTTACATGCTGACTGATCTTGAGGGCTAGGTTTAATTGTATTGTTTATGGGAGAATGAGTAATTTGATGGTGCACTCTCAACATTTGAATCTCAAAGGCAATGTTGTGGTTATGTTGATCTTTATTGTTGTAATATTGACAAGTTTGTTGCACTTGCGGTTTTAAAGCGAACAGTCAAAGGCCTCAAAGGGGTAATGTGCAAAACACTGGTCCTATCAAATCTACACTAATTCTATGATTTTATTCTATAATGTAATGACATCATCATCATCAGCCTTACTTAATCCACTGCTGGAAATAGGCATCTCTTAGGGTTCTCCACTTAGCCCGATTGTCAGTGACTATGATATAGGTAAAAAGTTTGTTGGTTTGTTTGAACGCGCTGATCTCAAAAACTACTGGTTCGAATTGAAAAATATTATTTTGTTTGATGATCCACTAGTCGTGTGAGGTTTTAACCTATGATATAGCACTATGTTGGACGAGCCATTTGGTGTAATGGTTGAGAAGTCGGCTACTACACCAAAGGTCGCGGGTTCGATCCCCGCACGGTACAAACATTTGTGTGCATGAACATATCTGCTTGTATCGGTCTGTGTGTTGCTATGTATAATATGTATGTATTTACAAAAAAAGGTAAATAAGTAATGTTTATCCGTTGTCTGGCACCCATAGCACAAGCTAATGCTTAGTTTGGGGCTAGATGGCGCTGTGTGAATAATGTCAAGACATATTTATATTTATTATGTCCAGACATATTTTATGTGTGCGAAAACCGAATTCCACACGAACAGAGTCTCTGACAGCCGGTATTAGTTATATATTGAACTTGACTCCTATGAGCATATCACACAGTTATGTATGGGTAGTATACTAACGCTACCGTATTTCCATAATGCAAATACGCGTAGTCTAGTGCACGTTCTGTAGTGGCACTCCATGCGAGGGCTCTCGCCTGACGAGATAATGATAAAAATGTTTATAGACACCGCGTCAAACTGTTTGGAATGCTGGGATTCGATTTTAAAATTATACTAGCGGCCGCCCGCGACTTCGTCCACGTGGATTTCTGCGACAAATGGACTATCCAACACAAAAATATTTCTTCCATTCGAACCAAAAGTTCCTGAGATAAGCGCGTTCTATCGAAGAAACCAACAATCTTCAGCTTTATTATATTGGTTAAGTACAGATACGGTGGTCACATAGACAAAGTCTGCATTCAGCATAAACTGCAACAGGCCAAGGATCACACAGATACTTCAAAATATTTATTAGAATAACATTCAAACCAAAACTACTTTGGCGAAATTAGAATTTAATTTAAAATAATAAAAACAAATTTTTTCACCTTCCATTATGAATCTTCACAGGCTACCCTCAATATTTTTTCTAATTTGATATGACCATGTTAGTGTTGACATACCTCAGGGTGGTGAAGGCTGTTTGTTTGCTGGATCGAGGTTTTCCGCCAGCCCTGTGGGTGGTCCTCATAACGCCACTTAGCGTGGCCACAAAAAAATCACTACCAAAAAATATGAAAATATCTCACTCATAGCAGGTAAGGTTAGTGTGGACATGCCGGGACTTACCTTTTGTGAGTTAACAGAGTTTATTTACAAGGTCGAATATATATTATAATATGTATAATATAATAAAAACATAGATAGTTGGAGTAACAGGATAAAATTATGTCATGTATTGTAGGTACATATTATATGACTATTCACCCGTAGACTTGTTATTGGTTGAACGTTAGTATTCGCATAGGAATTCCGACATAAGATGTACTCGTAAGTCGCCTTCACCAAATCAAATCCAGACCCATATGTTTTTTATATTATTCATAAAAAATAATTAGTACCTACAATATAGTCTTAATCACTTCTCTACAAGTAAGTGAATCCTTTGAAATTATTTAACTTTTCAATCGACTTTAATATCGAATTCGGTTGCTTTTTAGTTAATGATCATACATTATAGTACAGCTGCACTTACATACCATACCATACCTTCTACAGAACCATAACTTTCCATTAATCCCAGGCTGTCACCAGTCGTATCCCCGCTAATCCACGGCGCGGCGGCCATGTTTGCGCCTAGGTCAGGTACATGCGCGGGCGCACAGGTACTCGCGCGATAATGAAACAACATCGCGGCTAAGCGACGTTAAAACGTGCTTTCAGCTAAACTCGGGGTTTGGGAAAAAGATTCTTTTTTGTTCCGTAATTAATACATTGTGCAAGTCAAAGAGCAGGAGTAGCTTTATTATTAACTATCGCTTTACCCCGCGGCTTCGCTCGTGTCGTAGTTAAATATGATACTACAGGGTCCTGTTACCAGGACTATATTCCACCTATATCTCTAGGGCTTCCAACCATGTTCACGTCATCATTCCTAATACTATACCATAACGGAACAAACCATTCAGACACAGGTTTTCATCAAGTTATCTTTTTTATGATAAAGATGCTATACATTTCTCAATATATAGCACTGAGCGTACATTCTCTGATCTGGAAGCTTTTTTAACCATTCCATTAAATTGGGGAGGGTACGGGGTCTTGACCCTTGTGCGGTTGTTGATGTCCATGGTCAGCGGTGATCACGCATCATCAGTTAACCCCCTTGTTCGTTCGCCTCCCTATAAAATAAAAATCGAATAAAAATGTGGTTAAAATAACTTCAAAACTGACTCATCCGCCTGACCCAGCATTGGCAGTCACAATTAGCCCCGTGGCGTTACCTCGCCTCTCGAGTTCTCACAAGCGGCCATTTCTCGCGAGACCCGTGACTGAGTCAATATTCTCGTCTCGGTGCTAAGGTCAGGTTAACACGATTCATACACAGATTAATGTCGTTATATTTGCCCCGACATAAGAAAAGAACGCCTCAAAAACTGCCGATTTTTAGGGTTCCGTAGCCAAATGGCAAAAAACGGAACCCTTATAGTTTCGTCATGTCTGTCTGTCTGTCTGTCTGTCTGTCTGTCTGTCTGTCTGTCTGTCTGTCTGTCTGTCTGTCCTGGCTCGTTCTCCGCCGTTTCTGAACCGATTGCCACGAAAATTGGTGGAGAGATGTATAGTGATAATTCAAGAATTGGTTTTTAAAATAATCGAAAAATAATTATTTTTACCCCCCCTCCCATACAGCGAAAAGTAAATTCGAAAAAAAAAAATTTAACTTACCCCATCGTGTGGGGTATCGTTAGAAAGGTAGTTTTAAATACAACAAAACTTTCCTTGAAACCATGTGGATCAAACACCCCAGTCTCGAGATATATGAAAACAAAGTTAAAATTAGAGCGTCCCCCCCCCTTAACTTTTGAAATACTATTAAAATAATTCTGAAAAAAATGTCCTGTATACCTCCAAGTAAGTACTTTCAACGAAAACTATAACGAACTCTGTATCATGCATAGTTATTTTTATACAACTCGACCAACCTATGACGTGCAGTTGCCCCTACTAAATGGTGTCTTATTTATTTCAGCAAGAGTTGGAGTACAAGATACCGTGCTAAAATAAAAAAAAAGTTTGACGAGGGTATGTGTAAAGATTTAAATCTAAAGATTAAAATACGATATTCCAACAGCGGCAATAAAATCGATCAAATCGGTCTTACACCAAATCTTTTTATTAATTTTCGACTGTGGTTGAAAGACGACTTATTATGTCATAAAATATCATGTTGAAAGAATAGATCGGAATTTTATTAAAGTGATTATATGACCGTTCTTCTCCCCAGTTCATCTCGGGAAAACAAGATTTTAAATGATGAAGGCCTTTGCCTTCCAGTAGGGTATTAATAGTCTGATACTGTAATTTACTTACCACCTGTCATTAAATCCTGTAACATCTTCAGAGCTCTGAAGACTTTGCGAACCAGCCTGTAAACAATCATCATCATCATCATCTTAACGCTTCTCCCGGTTACATCCTCAGCCATTGCCTCGGAGCCCAGGGTACACTACTACTATGTTCTGTAATACAGAATCTGTATATATCCTGAATTGGCCAGCCTGTTTATTACAATGGAGCGACTGTCGTCTGACCCCTGTAACCCTTACAAGGGACACCAGACAATTTGGATCATAGTCGGGACCAACAACTTAACGGGCCTTCCGTAGCACGGTTTCATCATTCTTATTGGACAATCAGGTGATTAAAGCCTGGAATGTCCTAATCAAACTGAGAAAAGCTACACAAAGTGTTGGTGTTCACCCCGGGATTCAAACCCACGACCTACCACTACATCACTTAGGCAGTTAACCAGACTGCAAGCCATTTTGGTAAACTATTTACTATGTACAACAATTATTCCTCGTCAAACGGACAATCGAACGCAAAAAAAAACGAATCGAACCACTAGTTCCTGAGATTAGCGCGTTCAAACAAACAAACTTTTGAGCTTGATTACATTAATGTAGATATCAGACCTATGCATACATATATCTCGTGTTCGTAAGGCCTAAGAACAGGGATCCCGGTCGTGGGAGGCTGGTGTTAATGTCGTTTGTCAGAACCAAGGGCAGCGACCTTTTTTGGAAATTTCACCTTTTCACAGGCACTAATGGAACGCTGTTCCACTAAAAAATGAAGCCTGTTTTGAGTTAATACAAATGCTAAATAATAATTCCTTCGTTTAAGGATTAAAAGTGAGGGTAAAACTTACTGTAACACATAAAGTAACGTATTGTGTCTGGGCGTGTACGAATATGTACTATCTGAATTTATTATCAGAATCCTTAATCCATAAAGGCTAGAAGGACAATGGTGATATTGATGATAACTGGCGGGGCGACGACGGTTTGAACTTCTAATTATACACTTATTTTATATTTATTTTATTTTAAAAACTTGTTGCATATTGCTGAAAGCTGAAGAGTTTGTATGTTTGAGCGACCCAATTTAAGAAACTAATACTACGAATTGAAAAAATATTTTCGTTGGATAGTCAATTAGTCGAGGAGGGCATAGGCTATAGTACAACAAATAACAATATGTGTGCGGAAACTGAATTCCACGCGGACGGAGTCGCGGCCGTCCGCTAGTTTTTGTATATTTTTAAGGGTGAGTCGAAGATTTAAGATAGGTAGAGCTTTGTGGAAACTCGAATGAGCCGCTCGTCTGGGGAAGTACCTTCACCTTACAGAAGACCGCAGTGAAGTAGCACTTCGTAACTGTTGTGCTATGTTTCTGCTGGTGAGTAAGGTTGCCAGAGCTCAGTTGGGGAGGGTATGGGGTTAAGGCCGGCAACACATCAACGATACCTCTGGTGTCGCGGATGTCCATGGGCGGCGGTGATTGTTTACCATCAGGCGAACCGCCAGCTCGTTTGCCGCCTCTGACATAAAAAAAATAATAATTTAGTCATATGTACTAAATCTTCGACTCACCCGACTGTACAGTTTACCTAGAAAAAACATGAAAATAGGTATTTCCATGCATGAATAAATTGTAATAAATTCCAAACGTGACCAACTACACTCACCTTAATTCGTCACATTCATCTTCCTACATCAAAAACCTCATAGACAACCTTACTATCACCTACACATAACAAAAAAATAATACTTCTTTCACCCACAACGAATAAACGTCCAAGTTCTCACGTCAATATCTTCTCGATCATAATTTGACACAAGCGAATGACTTTACGTGAGTATTTAATGTTATTTCAGCTTAAACTTGCTTAAACTTACCTGTCGCTTAAGCTTTGTCCGGCAAAATAACTCATTGTTATCTTTACCCTTTGAGTTTAATAGATTATCGTACCTTGTTGCACATCTTGTTAGTTTTAATGGTTTTGTTATCTTTGAGGTTTTTATGTTTTACTGTAAATTCACCTGTAAATGTTTGGAAACAAATATTAGGTGTGCGCAAAACAATATGATGTTCGCCATTAAAATAAGTACCTAAATAATAAATAAATTCAAAAAACTGGACCCAAACTACTCGAAGCTTGTATTATGGATGCTAGGGGACGGAAAGTCATACTTAAATACTTTTGTAAACATCCAAGATTCGAGTACCAGTGTCGATATTCATCACACCAACATTTGCCCCTAGCGGGAATCGAACCCGCGACCCTTGGTTTTTAAATCAGGTTCTTTGACCACTAGACCAACGGGCCTGTGATTTATCATCACATATTAATCTAGTAACTCCTGACTTCGGGTTCAAATTATAACATATTAGCACACATAAAAAAAATTATGGTTTAGCCATGAAATGTATTTTCTTAATCTAGAACTAAATGTTTTACCTCTAAAATCTAAATAATTTATAATGTAAACTATTAAAAATATGTTCGAACTATCTGGGTATCGAACCCGTGATCTTCTTCAATATTCATTCATTACTCCCAATAATTTATAATGTAAACCATTAAAAATATGTTCGAAATATCTGGGTATCGAACCCGTGATCTTCTTCAATATTCATACATTACTCCCAATAATTTATAATGTAAACTATTAAAAATATGTTCGAACTATCTGGGTATCGAACCCGTGATCTTCTTCAATATTCACACATTACTCCCATGGCGAACTAACCATTACTCGTATCCCGTTCAGTAATGTTCCTTTACCTGTCGCACTAATGCAATCACTTTGTCCATTCTGCCGTCCCGGATTCCCCATTGTCATCCTTCCTTTGAGTTTTTGGATTTCATTAACAAATGTTTGGTGCGTTTACTAGTCCTGATTATTTACTTTACTGTTTGTTCAAATATTGGTGTGAAATGTTTTTTTTGCGTAGTAATTGTGGCAGTGGGACATCAAATTGACAAGTCATTACGTATGAATCTTTTATTTTCTGTTTATTTAATGATAAGATTTATTTAACTATTTCTTGTAGTTCGATAGCTACTTGGTTTTATCATTTTTGCTGCCTAAATTTAGATAGTGCTAGTGCGGCCATAATCAATTAACTCAAAATATTATCTCACTTATGTAGGCTTTAAAGATCACGTATAAATCTTCAATAATTCAACAAAATAAGGATCGGCTTTGGAAATTCGAAGTCTATCGAGATGACAACTTGATGACTTCTTTTTTTGAAGATTATTTCTAGATTTGAAGAGAAAGATTTAATCATTGTTATGTTTGCCAAGTTAGATCAAGTTTAGGAAAGGTAGAGCTTAGTGATACTTCAACTTGCATAAGCCGTTCGTCTGGGGGAGTACCTCCATCTTATAGAAGACCACAGTGAAGTAGCACTTCGTAACTGTTGTGCTATGTTTCTGCTGGTGAGTAAAGACGCGAGAGCCCAGTTTGGGAAGGAATGGGGTTTTAAAGGCAGGCAACGCTTCTGCGACCCTTGTACAGTTGTTGATGTCCATGGGCAGCGGTGATCACTTGCCATCAGATGTCCCTCTTGTTCGTCTGCCTTCCTATTACCTAAAACATTACTAAAAAAAGGTCCAAATCGATCAACCTTTAAATTAAACAAAGCGGCTTATCGACTATTCTTTCTTAGTCAAGAGTAGTTATCTAACAAAATAGCTGGTAAATATCTGGTGCCAAAGTAATAAAATCTGCTAAGAAAAATCCTCACAGCATAGGTATCACTCCGCACAAACAAAAGATGTAGATACGAGTATTAATAAATTATCTAATTACCTAATGGACCTTAGACCATCCATTTAGTTAAAAGCTGGTCTGTTTGTTCGTCATTATAGAGGCCTAATTAGCGTTGTTTACCCACTCGAAGACATCGGCCTGACTTCTGTTTGTCTAATTAAACGTTTTGTTTATGTATTTCTGATAAAATACTGTTTTGTTGAAGTGGCTTTAGCTGACTTTTATTTGGGGCATCTAGGAGTTTGTTAGAATAAAAAATACGAGACGATATTGCGTAGATGGATAGGTTATTTAAGGCCATTGTTCTTATCATTGTTAACATTTTAAAATAGATACTGATATTATCTAGTTCAATCACTAATTTTGCTCTTACTAGGATAGGATAGGATAAGCGTTTTCTATAGTGTAATGTATATTCATTTATTTATTTTTATTTCATTTTATACGAAAATAAAATAAAATGTATATTAGTTGACCGCCATGCCATGCCCTTTATTTTTCCTCACAACAAAAGGATGTGTGTGCACTTTTGTTTCTTAAATGTTAGACACATAGCATGTTTGTTGTGCTACATAGCCCTAGCGTAGTATTATTTATCCAGAACGAAACTCATATCATTCATCAGTATAAGTACTTATTATATTGATGGCGCAGTGATTAGCGTTCTTGGCCTACGATTGCTATGTTACCAACGTTGGCATTTTTTTGCTGTCCCACCGAACTATAAGAGTGAGGGAATAGGTAGGGAGTGCACTGTGCACCTGTGCTTGTGCCCTATAATCTAAACTACGTACTTGGTTGATCGTAACATCGGCTGCCATGGTCGAAAACGGCCGAAAGGTTTCATATTATGATTTTTTTATAAATATTCTTATCCAAACAAGACAATGATATACCTAACTTGATATATCTAAACCGAATAAAGGCTAGACTGTAACTTGGAATCAAAATATCTTATGTGATTAAGTACAAAATATAACTAGATGAGACGAAGAAACAACTTTCATCGCTCATACTTAAATGAAAACAAATAAAAAGGTTGTACAGCCAATCCATAGAGGCAACGCGACACCGGATCCGGGCTAATGGTGAATGCGTGTACGCCGACCGGGAAGCAAGCGGCTAGAGTTACCCCCTATATAGTATGTATTATATTATCAATGCCTGGTTCAGACCCCACCTGGGTAGAGTTACACGTGGAAACTTTAGGAAATTCTAAATTAAATTCATTCTTTTTAAATTCTTTGGACTAACACACCAATTGCCTAGCCCTAAACTAAGCTCGAAGCTTGTACTATGGATGCTAGGAAACGGATAGACATACGTTAATACTTTTATAAACATCCATGACTCGAGTACAAATGCCGATGTTCATCACACAAACATTTGCCCCTAGCGGGATTCGAACCCGCGACCCTTGGTTTCGTGGCCAGGGTCTCTAGCCACTAGGCCAACGGGCCCGTCTAAATGTTGGTATTATTATAATATTTTCAGCTTGAAGCTACTGGCTTAGACACTATTTATTAGAACACTAAGCTGGTTTTCGCTTTCTGTCCTTTTCTATTAGCTAGCGGCCGCCCGCATCTCCGTCCGCGTGGATTTCATTTCCGACACATCTCTGCTCCAATCGCACACCTCTGCTTCAGTGGATTCCCACCCTTAAAAAAAACCTTAAAGCATTTCTCGTCAGATGGACGGATGGATGGTCAGATGGATGAAAACTTTTTTTTCAATTCCCACTTGTAGTTCGAATTTATAACAAACAAACTCTTCAGCTGTATTATATTACTAGCGGCCGCACGCGACTCCGTCCGGCTTAGTCTTTCTCGTCAAATGGACTATCCAACACAAAAATATATTTTTTAATTAGAACCAGTAGTTCTCAATATTAGCGCGTTCAAACAAACAAACTCTTCAGCTTTATTATGTAAACTATGTTTATTTTAATACACTCCCAAACACTAATATCAAATAGTCATAGGTAGAAATTGAACACGACGTTAAGGTAGGTATCTCGGGTTGGGTCTCTCTCTGCCAAAAGCAGCATTCGAGCTAGCGAATTATATCTTTATCACTACATTTGCTTATTTTGATTTTGTGCCTTTTATTTAAATTTGGATCCAAATTTTTTGTTATCAATTAAATCAAAAGTATACGACACTTTCAACATTTACTTTGACCGGTGATAGCTACTAAGTCGGTGAACCACTTTATTTCGTCATAAGAATTTTAAAATAAATTAAAACGTTTAATAATCCATAATATCATAGATATAAATTCTCTAGTTGGATATTTTTGATGTCCAGTTACAAATGTATTTTATTTTAAGGTCAATCAACTAAAGTCGTACCTATTTTATGTAAGTTTCATCGACTATGACATGGGCCGACGCATATCGAAATGCTGCGCATTTACAATCAAATAGGTAAGGTAATATCGATTAAAGCTAATTATAATCATATTATTATCGTTTATTATTATTACGAAGCTTTTTTAACGTCGAAAATAATTGATATATAAATAGACTGCGTGATTTTCTTATAAATTATCGTTTTTATTTGATTTTATTTAAATAGCAAATATAATCATAAGCTATCATCATTTATCTCAGTTTTCCGACGGAGTGCCATAGCGGCAGGCGCGACAGCCGGCGCCCTAGCAAAATTATTAAAGCCAGTTATATATTCTAGAATAACATTATAAATCAGTATCAAAACAAAATTTACAAAATAAATAATAATTTCAAGCTTAAATAACTTGTCTGACACTCCTTATCGTGAACTGTTATGTTTTCAAAACAAAGACAGGTATGATTTAAAACCATTTGTGCCTTTTTCCAGGTTTAAATTAAAAATAGTACAAAATACACAAGAGCAATCCTCTTTAAGAGTACTTTGGCTATAATAATGATAGTAGATATTTACGAATGTTGGTTGTAGTAGTCGGTCTTATTAAGTTAAAGTAACTTAAAATAACGCGTTTAGTCCCGTTAAAAAATACCTATAAATGTTTTAGTAGGTAACTGATTCGAAGAAAATGTAATATTCCTCCCCTTCAAGTTTATTGCTCATATAGGTAGTTGGTATGTGGTATGAATTATTCGTTAACAGTTAATGTTAATATTAACGAAAAAACACTTTCTGGATAACCCAAAACGATATGTTTTCCAAACGAAATGTCGGCATTGTTTGTACGTGAAGTAGCTTAGAAAAGAACGCTTATATCTGAGCACAGGTGTGACTAGCAATCCTACTCGAAAGTCTAAGCCAACTTACGAGAGATAAGAATACTTCATGCATGAAACACGTAGCCGCGTCAAACCGCGCGGCCTCGGCCGTTGCACACTCCGCACCAGCTCACAGGCGTCTCGGAACCGCGGGACCTAGCCCGAACCCGTACATACAGACGAAGACAGAATTCATCGCTACACAAGTACACATTGAAGCTAACGCACTTATGATTATTCCATGTTTTTATCGCTGGGAGCTGCGGTATTATTAGCGGCGAGTCGGCGGGGCTCGCGGGGCGGCGGGGTGCGGGGCACGGGGCGCGGGCGGGGCGCGGCGGGGGGCCTGCGCGCGCCGGGCGGGCCTAGCGGGCCCCGCCCCGCCCCGCCGCGCCAATGGCCGCGAGTGGAGGGGCGCGCGGGCCCCCGGCTTCTATTTACTCTTTCAATCAGTGCGAGTGTTTGCTCCTGGCCAGCGTGCACGCGCGGGTGATGCGCTAGCCATGATCTCGCAGAAGCTGTCGTACGGCGACGTGCCGACGTCCGCGTCGCTGTCGTCCCTGTCCCCGGGCCTCGCGCCGCCCTACGTGAACGGCATGGGCTGCATGCCGGCGCAGCCGTACCCGCAGCTGTACGGGAACAACATGGTGGCGGGCGGCTCGTGCATGGGCTCGCCGGGCGTGGGCTACTCGCCGCCCAGCACCATGGCGTCGTGCATGGGCGGCGGCGGCGCCGTGCCCTACGGCTCGCTGCCGCGCGAGCAGGAGGCCGCCTCGCCCACCTCGGCGCTGCAGCGCGCGCGCAACGACAAGACCTACCGCCGCTCCTACACGCACGCCAAGCCGCCCTACTCCTACATCAGCCTCATCACCATGGCCATCCAGAACAGCTCCACGCGCATGCTCACGCTCTCCGAGATCTACCAGTTCATCATGGACCTGTTCCCGTTCTACCGGCAGAACCAGCAGCGCTGGCAGAACTCGATCCGGCACTCGCTGTCGTTCAACGACTGCTTCGTGAAGGTGCCGCGCACGCCCGACAAGCCGGGCAAGGGCTCCTTCTGGACGCTGCACCCGGACAGCGGGAACATGTTCGAGAACGGCTGCTTCCTGCGCCGGCAGAAGCGCTTCAAGGACGAGAAGAAGGAGTCGATCCGGCAGGCGCAGAAGGCGGCGCACGGGCACGGGCACGCGCACGCGCACGCGCACGACAAGCGCGAGCACGACAAGCCGGCGCCGCCGCCCGACGACAAGGACGTGCGCGACGAGCTGCTGGCGCAGCTGCACGCGGCGCCCGAGCTGTGCCTGCCCGAGCACACGCCGCTGGCGCTCGAGCACTACGCGCAGCTCAAGCAGGAGCCCACGGGCTACGCGCCGCCGCCGCACCCCTTCAGCATCACGCGCCTGCTGCCCGGCGCCGACTCCAAGACCGACCTCAAGTCCATGTACGACGTCAACTACGGCTACGGCCACGCGCCCGCCGACAACTACTACCAGTCGCCGCTGTACCACCACCACCACGCGCACGCGCAGCCGCCCTTGTGACAGTACCCGCTGGCGTAGGCCCCGCGCCGCGCCTGGCCCGCCGACCACTGACACTCACTGTGACCACTGTGCGCCCCTGTGCCCCCTGTGCCCCCATGAGCCCCCGTGGCCCCGCCGTGCCCGGGCCTCGCCAGCACCCTGCGTTGTACATATTCGTGTAAATATCCCGCGTTTGTTCGGAACGTGTCCTATCGTGTGCGTTTTACTAGTAGGTAGATGTTAGAGCGGCCTGCGCTAGCCGCCAGGACTATTGCGAAAGTGTCCTTTGCTGTCCTAGCGACCCGTTTGTGTAATGACTCTTATAAGAATCACAAAAATCCAACTCAAAACCATCTTTATCCAAAAACATTATGTAATGCTCGTCAAATTACGTTCAAAATCATCGAAAAACGAATAAAACGAAATATCGAAGCTTCGAATCGATTAAATCAGTTCGATGGCGGGAAAGCTCCCGCCAATACGGACTGTATCAAACAAAAGTGACATAACACGATAATCTCGCGTATAATGCGATCAATACGATAGCGATATCGATATCTATCTACATACTATCTATCTATCGAACGTTAGATAAAATAATGTGTGCCGCGTTGAAGTCTTTTCTTCAATATAAACAAACAACTTTATTTAAACAACTCATTACAATTGTAAGTATGTTTTTCCTTATTGATTGTGCGTGTATTCAACCTTACATAGGGATAACCTCCTAATGTGATAATCTTCATGTTTAAATGAAGTGTTACCGTAAAATAACAGAAAAATGCGTTTTATATTCATTTCTATAAATTGTTAATCAATCAAACAAAGACTACTTTAAATCTGTTAAGCTTTTAACATAAAAAAATACTTAACAGATTATTTGTTTTATCTTTTTTACTTTTCCGATCTAGGCCTAAATATCCTAAGCGGCTGACATGCTATTTCGAGATTTTTCATTGCGAAAGCTTGCAGGCAAAGGCAGATATTTGAGTTTATTCAAGCCAAATAATTGTTTTCTATGAAAACCTTGTTGTTTTTATAATATATTCTAATCTTTGATTGTATTTGTGCCTAAATTGGTAGAAATTTAAATTAACTTACGTGACGCGTATTTTAGTTTTATATTTTTATCAACAACAAAACAATAGGTAACAAAGTTCTAAATATGCCTAAATAAAAATAATCTCTCTGGCACTTTAAATGTATTTAATTACCCAAAATAAATGCAATCACAAAGAAAACACGACTTGAGACTAAACTGTAATATATTTACTTGAAATCAAAACTGTTTAAACTAAGCAGTGTGTACAAATGTAAATAATTTGTATATCGAAACAATCTATTACACAAAACAATGATATTATTATTTATTACTGAAATAAATAATGTAGTTTTGCTAAAGACTCCTCTGACATTACGAAAAGCATAATTTCCGAGTGTTAAAAATAAAGCGAAATCGATAAATTAAGGAAAAATTGCGGGAAAGATAAATAATTTACAGTAAACCTTTTTTAAGATCAAACTAAATTGAGTTGAGTATTTTATATTATACATTTTTATATAAGTTATTTTGTTTTTTAAAAGAGTCAATACAAAAAAGTGGAAGCGAAGTGACTTCATATCGTGGACCGTCGGACTGTGCAATGTCGTAACGTGTAACAAATTGTGTATAATATAATATAAACTTAGATAGGTGAAATGGAATTATAGTTCTATCATCGACCATCGCGTTAGGATTATATAAGTTTTGTATATATAGTTTTAAGGCTGCAGTGACCCGAATAACTGTGGTAAAACGAAACGGGAAATTTTAATATAAAAATGAATCTCTGTTTTATATAATTGTATAGTAATGTTAACTGTGAAGTTATATTCGTGAGAATATCGGCTTTGCTTGTTCATGCTAGTTGTAGTGTCATTTTTCGTAAAGGCTTTCGAAGGTTTGGGAGTTATTCAATGCTAAAAACGATACTGATGAGATAAACTCTACGATTACATAGTGTTTATCAATTTAATAACGTCTTAATGGGATTTTACGAACATTACCTTAAGTTAATATCCATAAAACTTGTAGACGAATGAATGTCTTGTATTAATATTATAATTAACTTAAATGTGTTCAATGGATGTGTGAAAAGAAGACTATCAAATTCTCATATTATAATTCAGATTTTAACACACTCTATTCTTATTTATATGCACACACATTATGAACTGTGTTAACAGTTATGCGTCTCGTCTAGTCAAAATGCTAAGTAACTAAGAATAACTGTCTTAGTTATCTATGTTTGATTGATAGTATAAACTCAAGATATGTTTAATATAAATAGCTCTACCGAACTTCGGAAGCCTTATATCTCCCATCACTCCTGTTTCTTTGTATCACACCGGGCCGCACTGTGTAACGACTTTTAAATAATGGTGTTTGGTGTAAGATAGGTACCTATCTAAGCTTCCGCACATTCCAATCAAATATATATTTATATGCAAGTGTAAATTTAGCAGTGTGTCCACTTCGCAGGCGCATACAATTCAACACAACGTGTTTTCGAATAAATATCATGTTTATATTCAAACAAATAGAAAAGTTAAACAGGCATAATGAAAAGCGAATTTATTTTGTAAATATTGACATTAAATGAATGGTCAAATTAATAAGGTTGTTTTTGGTATTTGGCTTTTTGCTGTCATAATGAATATAACCTTGGTTTTTGTGTTTAGTAGTTCTGACACCTTGAGGTCTAACCTTTAGACTTGTCAAGACCACTTGCGAACGAATTGACATAAGCGTGTCACTTGGGTTCCTAACTTAACCCTGTAACGCCTATCGAGTAATTAGAGACCAGATTTTGTTTATTAAAAATCATAGGTATTTTTAAGAGTGTGCAAAAGTGAAAGATATTTTATTTATACGTGCTCGTAATTTAAAGTAGGTATGTTAATAAATTGTTTGTACAGATATTACTTTATGTGAAAATGAAAATTAGTTATGGTCAAAAGTATGAATGATTCCTCGGAACACAAGGTTCACGGAGTTTTTTCAGAATTTGAAAACACTTTAAAGATATTAATAAAAATATAAAATATAATTATTTGTCTTTTTATACATAATTTATATATATAATCATGACATTACCATACATTCGTGTATGCGCATGCCGAAACTCCTTCAATGGCTTAACACACTGAGTAGTTGTGCTAAATTCATTCTTGTAGTTATAAATACATATTAATGTCATATTACTCGAATCTAGATAGGATACTTATATCATCTGTTAGTTTCAGAGTTAATAAAATTAAGTATTTACAAAAAATATTACGTGTTTTTTTCTTATATGGACAAAGATTCTGTCGAAACGATATTTTATTTACTTATGACTTTACATTTAATGTTATGTCCAAAAACAACACACGAATAACTGCAATTCAATCGCAATTGTTTAATAATTAACTTTTGGCTAGTAATTTTAAAACGTATCATGTATTTTGTATTGAAACTGTAAGGGAAGAGATCTATTTTTATTTCAACTAAATGAGCCCATTAGGCTCTAATGATTTTACTAATATTTAGGCGAAAAATAAGCGTTAAACATAAACAAACGCCGACAAAGTTAAGGCTCGTACTGATAACCCAACCCTTTCCCTAAAGCCGGCGCACCCAATAAACCAATAATAGTGAGAAAAAAATACAAAAAGCGTTTATCAGTTACCAATACATTTTATGATATTTTCACTTTTGTCTGGTGCCGGTCGCATGGACCGAAGCAGGTTGACTGGTTTACTCTCAGAGCGACAAAGAGGATTGTAAAACTATAAAACGCACAAAGGGTTAACACGTGGCGGTGCTAATTTGTACAAAGAATTGCGGATGGTTCAAAAAAGTGAATGAAATTGTCCAATACATTGTTTCTGTAGGCGTTTAGGGTTACTAACTTGCATTCTTTGTTGGTTCTCTCAACGTTTTGAAATACTCGTACTAATCAATGTTAATCTTCTTCAAGCGTCAACGTACTGTATGACTGATTTTTTAAAAGAAAAACATGTTTTTTCAAGAGTCCGTTTTGTTTTGATTTGATGCGATTCATATTTAAATTCGGGGATATCACTACATCATTTCGTTCCACGCTATCGCTAAACAAAGTTTGTTATTGCCTGTTGGATGTGTCTACTAGAAATCGTATGCTTTTCTTACTATGGGGTACGATCTTTCAAAACATACAACTTCTTTTCCAAAGCCTGATTGATATTGCGTCTAGCCCGTGATAGTTTACAATGGTATCGAGTAGATAAAGTTCATTTATTTAATTTTTAATGGAGTTATTGTGTGAGTGTACAGGGTTATAAATTACCCACGATTTTCAGTCTTCGGACAGCGTACTTTGCGAATAACAAAAGTCAAAATAACGATTCAGAAAGATTACTTTCGGTCATCCTACTAGGAACGCGTGTATGCGGAAAAAACGCGACCGAATTTACTCAGCTTACGTTCCGTCGTGTTCATGATATGACATATTTTACGTAATACTTTTAAGAAGGAGATAACGCACTATGCCGAATTAACGTCGCGTAATTTTGTAAATAAAATGCGTTGCTGCTTAACTTCGTTCGCGTAATTTCGGCCTAGAGTGTTCCTACACTAAGACATTTTAACAACTAGGTAACTAAATAATATTCGACATGCTTTACTAGCCACTTGACCGAGAAGAAAGACATATAAATACAATGTTCAATCCGTACATATTCATAACCTGTTCACCAATTAACTGACAATTAAATTCGCAGTCGACGTATAATAATCATAATCAAATAACAATAAAAAAATCTGTTACAACAACGCCGGTGTGAACTTTCTCCACAAAACACGGCACGATGTCCATTCACTTTTCATCGTTTAGCGCCGAGAGCCGAACCCGGGACGCCGCGGGTGGTTTACAACATGCCATAAAACTAACCACTCCACCACTGACCCATTGACGTTTTTTCCTCTAAAAGAATACGGCTCCATTGTACAATGACACGTCATATGAAGGAAAAAGGTTTAATAGTTTTTTTGTTGGCTTGTATTGAATTTTTTTACTCATATTTTTATTATTATATTGTACGGAAATCAAAATACATTAGTAAAGACCAAAGAGTTTTCTCATGTTTTTGAACGTAATAATTTACTTATTATTAGAAATTTTTGTCGTCTTTATGAAAATTTTAGCAGCTTCTTATGCCAAGTTTCCTTGTATGTAAGTACAAGATAAAGTTTTTGTACAACAAGAATATAAAGTACGTTTCTTTTTTCCTACGTTGTGTCTATCAAAATTAAGTCTCGAGTGTACTAAGCCTTCAGTAAAGATGCATTTGACTGTTTTTTTTGTTTAACAAAATTTTTTATATAAACCTTACCAGTTTATGTGCAAGTGAGAAGAATTTATTTATTGCGGAATTTAATTTTTTTACTCCTCAATATGGATTTTCAGGGATTCTATATTCCTACTATTCGTTCATTTTGAATGCGTATAACGTTCACCTTATACGCATAACTTTGTCAATCATGTGTGTTTGCTCTGAGTTAATGGACACGGCATCTCAACTTGAAATCTTGAGATATTCAACTATCGAGACAGTTGGTTACGATGCGAGATTCTCACAATCATCTGATGAGAAAAACTACTTCTTGTACACAAGAACGTGATGTTTATTTGTTTTATCTTGGTAACTGTTTAATTATTATAATATCTTGGCTTCTGCAGTTTAGTTAGCCAAGCTAATACGTTATTAAACTTGGTCTTAGGGAAATTGTTGTCTTAGTTCACGATAGTGTATTGTAAGGCGTAGATTTTTGTGTTATTTTCTTGATGAAATGGTTAACGTATAGGTGTTAAATTGGTAACCTTTATAAAGTCAAGGCTGACATTTTTGATAAAGGCAAAAAATGCCATTTGGACAAATCTTAGTATTTTATTAGTCTAAGAAATAAAATAAATAAATATTACTAAATGTTATACAACATCACATACATTAATACTAATACATATATTAAAGCTGAAGATTTGTTTGAACGCGCTAATCTAAAGAACTACTGGTACAAATTGAAAAAATAATTTTGTTCAAATGCACTATGGATCTCGGTTTCCCCACACATATTGTTATATTATTATTGTTTTTAAATAATGGTAACACCTACGTTTCCCTTGATTGATACTAAGTTTTGAATACTAACTCTGCCTAGCCTAAATGGACGTCACCTATCCAGCAGCCAGCAGATTAGTAGGTAGGTAAGAGCAGATTAGTAGGTACAGGCAGAATGCCACAATTCAACGTTTACAATTCTGACTCTACGCTTGCCAAATTGTAGTATTTTCAAATTGCCAATTCCAATATTTTATTTACTGGTCAATATTGTTTGTATCAATGTAATATCTTATAATGTATATGTTAATGTTTCTTAGAAAGCTTTTTATCGAACTGAATGCGCAACACGTCTTGTAAATAAAAACAGGTGGGCCTGTGTGGGCGATGTTTATTTGACTAACTATTGATTTTTATATCCATTCAACTTGTTACTCGCTACTGGGCTTCTGTTAACAACGATGATGACCCATCCACTGTGGGCTTGGTGTTCCCAAACTGTGAAGAGTAGGATGTAATAATTTGATGATTGTAAAAAACTAAAAATATATAACTACTCTTGTTAAATATAATTTTTGATTACAAGAATAGTAAAGTTAAATGGGTTATTAAGACCGAGAGCAGTAACTGAAGTTGTTTAAATAAATTCATCAATGATAAAAATAATTTTCTGAGGGCCAATTGGATGTTAAATCTAGAGTATTGATGGTTAATTTGGATCTTTCAAACGAAAATTTCATTTATGTGTTATTGAGGATTTTTATGCTTACAGAGCCAACATTTTTATTGTTCTACGTAAAGTTTCTATTGCTTTTTTATAATGTGATAAATAATTTCGGAAATGATCGGATTTTTGACTTTTTAAACACAGTGTTGGTAAAGTTTGAAAACCAGTCAACTTCGTCAACTCACTCAAACAACCAAATCAAGAAATACAACTTTATTACCGATCATTAAGTATTCAATTCGATCGGTCGTCATCTTAAGAGTTTTATAGTGAATCACTTGAGTTTTTTGGCGTTCGTTTTGTTAAATTCTTGTTGGATGCGTGTGATATTATGTCAGAAGTGTCGTGTCTTTGTGGGCAGTATAATGAAACACTTTCTTTGTCCGTCTTGTAACGGTTGAGTATAATGGTGGGCTGGAAACGGTAGTTGCGGTTTTGATACAGATTTTACATTTTGAAAGGAGTTATTTGGTTAATCTGACTTAATCGAGTTGTGGATTGACTTTTGTTACGGAATTTATGAGAAACAGTGCACACAATTACAATGTGAGCTTTTAAGGATGATTTTTGTGCAGATTCTGATATGCTTAAATGGCACGTTTTTCAATAGTACATGTTTTGATATTTTATAAAAAAAATATAAGTAGGTAGCTTGAATACTTCTGTTATAGATATCAGAATCAATAATGGCATTACAATTATATTTAATTAGATACATATAACACTCAGACCGGGACAAACAGACATGTTCATACACACAAATGTTTGTCCCGTGGGGGGACCGAACCCGCGGCATCTTGGTCTATTTGTCAACTTCTTGATCATTACACCAAGCGGGTCTTCAATCTATGCTTGCCAAGCATCAAACACCTGATATACTCTGCTATCTCCTTACGCTGTCAGTCACCTTCCAACGATCTCCATGATCACTCTCATAAAAATAGGCCGAAGCTAACATTTATTATCAGATGTTTTTCCTTCTGCTAACTGCGTTCTAAAAAAATAAAATCCGATATATTTCGTAATATATCGTCCGTGATAAAGATTTTATAAGTATGTTTGTTGTATTTAACAAACACTTAACTCGCATAGAGGTAGATTTGAGAAACGTTTAATAAATACCAATTCATCTTAGATAACCGCACGATCGATGCTTGTACCAACCTTAAAGGGACTTTGCGTACACTCATACATAAAAAGCAATTAATGGATAAAACATTCACGTATCTATACACTAATATAATAAAGCTAAAGAGTTTTTTGGTTGGTTTGTTTAAACGCATTAATGGAATACGCATAGTTGGAATTAAAAAAATATTTTTGTGTTTGATAGACTATTTGACGAGGAAGGCTTTAAGCTATAGCATAGCACATTGTGTGCGAAAACCGAAATCCACGCGGACGGAGTCGCTAGCGGCCGCTAGTTATAAATACTACTAGTGCATACTCAGAAAATTGCTTGATGTTCTTTTTACCCTTAATTTGATAAAGTCCGGTGTGACGGACACTTATTTAAAATAAATCTTGCCCAGTTTTTATTTCATGTCCGTCGATTTTTGATCGATGAAATGTTTATTTATACCATAAACAAATAGTAAAAAAAAAAGTCATTTAGTGAAAAAATTGCATATGTCAGTTGTGACGCAAAATGTCAGCCAAAAGGCGGCCACCAGTTTTGCTCAAGGTATTTTTATTTGTTTTTCTTATTTTTTGTGGAAAAATGTTTTGAATTATAGATTTATTTATTAGATAATAAACATATCAATAATTATTAACATGATCATACGCACTTTATTACAATTTTATGGTTCTTATTTGTAACTTAAATTATTTGTCCGTCACAGCGGACATTGCCAAAGTAATAACTTCATTACTATGTCCGCTGCGGCGGACAACGCCAAAATGTATGTGCTTCTTGCTTGTTTGGTTATGATTCTGAAATTGTTCTTTTTTCTTTGCCAACAGCCTAATCGCGCAAGTAAAATTATTGCTTTAGTGCCGAATATACATTCACCTAACGATGCTAGCGAAATATCAGATTCGAAAACTGAATTGCATAATGCACGTACTAATTCTTCCAACCCCTGTCTTCTCCTGCACCATCTATTGCATCTTCCCTTGCCAACCTAACAATAGATACATCCAACGATGAAGAATTACACTCCGAAGATGCTGATATTATACCAGATTCTATCGTGCGTGAAATCCCTTCGATCATGGAAGAAGGACGCTGCAGGTTCTGCCAAAAGAAGACTGTCGTATATTGCATAAAATGCAACACAAGATTATGTTTCTTGACAGGAAAAGCCCCCGTAAATTGTTTTTTTTAAATTTTCATACAAAATAAATTGTACTTCGGTATCAATTAGTTCTAAAATGTTCGTTTCTGTATTTTTCTTTAGTAAATAAACATAAAAATAACTGTGGTTTTTATTTTCCGTAGTTTGGCAGTGTCCGCCTCAGAGGACATATAAATCTGACCATTAATTTCACAGTAATTGGCAATGTACGCTGTGACGGACATCAGTTTTCCCAGCGGTGGGCTATTGTAGATTTTTTTTTTCATTTTTCCTGAACTTTCTGACATACTCATGAAACCACAAAATTGTCAAATTCATATATTTTGAATATTTTTATCTTTGCCAAATTAAGGGTTAGATCTTCATTTTATTTTTCTTGTAAGCTTAAGTAATACATATAGGAATCGGCAGGTAAGACTATTACAGAATAAATCGACAAATTCTTAAGTTCGGAATGTTGTTTATATAGAAAGCCTCTGACAAAAAGTTTGATTGTTACTCTCTTGCTAAATATTTTGCTTCAGTATAAAGCAACGACCGCTTTAGAATTATAAATAGTCACTGTGTACTTATATTCTTTCATGTTATAGTACTTATAAAATTTTCAACACGTCTTACGATATGAAGCAAAGATGAGTATACGTTAACCTTGTTGTGCGCGCCTGTACCCGCGCCAGACGAGTAAACACCAGATAACGACGTCACAAAAAGGTCCTCTCCCCTCTTTTACCGAGAAATACATATTTTACACCTTCACGGTTTCTTGATATCACGTACATGAGATGCATGTGGTATGTAGAAGGTATGTGTTAAGTTGATTTAGAAGAAAATCATCACATTTTAGGTAACAGGGCTTGAAAACTACACATTCTTTGTATTTTAATAAATTCATAAAAGACAAATCTGACATTGTTATCTAAATTCTAAATATCTTCTTTATGTTAAAGAGAGGCAAACGAACATGGGGGTCACTGGTCATGCGTTGCCCGCCTTTAAGACCTCATATCCTCCCCAATTGAGCTCTGACGACGTTACTCACCATCAGAAACATAGCACAACAGTTACAAAGTGCTACTTCACTGTGGTCTTCTATAAGGTGGAGGTACTTCCCCAGGCGAGCGGCTCATTTGAGTGGTAGTTCCACTAAGCTCTACCTCTCCTAAACATGCGTAATAACCTCTCCAAGGGCTCTCCATTCAGCGCGATCCTCCACCACTCGCATTTAGCTACCCACACTCACAGTCAGCCTTACATCTTGTTTATGGTGCTTAATACCAAATAAAAATTCCTACAAATTGATTTACTCTTTTTATTCAAATGGCCTCAGTTGAATAGTCCGTAATTACTTAGCAAAACGCAAACTGCCTACTTCCGATAACTAAACTGTCATAAAAAATATATTAATAAAAACTTTGATCAACCAGGGATTTCAAATCAGGTCCCCAAAGTACTTGAGCCACAGGCTTACATTGAGAATCCAAAAATATAAAATTGTAATTACATAACAAGGAAACACATAATAAACTGATTCGAGTGTCATCGAACGGCATCCAAGCATATCTGGCGTTGCCCATAGGTACTTATCATTGCCAATAATTCGGCCAAAAAAATATCTAGACATTGAATTTGAGTTAGGGTTGCCACTGTTGAACTTTGGTGTCGTATTTTTCGGAGATTTCTTTGACAACGGTATAAAGCGTCTTACTTTATTTTTTCATTATAGTCTCTGCTATCAATATACGTGAAAAATGTGAAGATGTCGCAAACTTCAGAACTAATGCAGTTGACTATGTTACTCAAAAACACTAATAAGGAATATTTTCCGTATAGAAACAATTAACAACGTACACCTATCCTAAAAAAATATAGAGTACCTAACTCATAAAATTGTGGTATGCATACATACTCGTACTAGGCATACCTTATAACCATGTGAAAATAAATAGATAAATATCATCAAACGTGCTAGCCCTACGTTTTATACTACGAAAAAAAAACATTATGCGTCGCACATCGAAAAAATCTTCACAGACATGCAATAACATTCGAATTCGCGCACTTCATCAAAGTCGGTTACGAAGGTGACATAACGTGTGTCCCCCAACATGGGCCCGGTCGTTTGACTTCTTATCGACTTTAAATTGATACATGTAGAGTCGAAAATGCAATGTGAGAGTACGTGTACAGTTATGTGCGAAACTAGGAGACTAAAATGGCGAAAGACTTTTTTTTTCTATTTTAGGAGACTTATTTAGCTTACACGTTGGTAATATTCTATTTCATTAATTATATTTTTTATTATTATGCATTTAAAATGAACGCTCTAATAAAACAAGCTATCATGCAACACTAAATACGAGTAAGAGTAAATCAAACAAAGGCCATCTTTATAAGCTCTCTGAAGTCAAATAATTACTAAACTGATTACAGTACTACCGTGCGTTGACTCGCCGACATTGTGTAGGTGACTGTACTTTGCGACGCAAAAGTAATAAAACGGATGAGCATTATTATTATTTGGCTTAAACTTAAAAGTGAAAAAATAAAGTGTTTCACAAGATGATGATTAACATTAAAATTGCTTAATTTATTATTTATTGGAAGATTTTAATAACAAAAAAAACTTGACCCACGGTAAATGTTAACGTAATGATATAATTTAGTGTTCTATTGGGGGCTATTTCGGTATATTTGAAACTCAAACCTTCCCCGTTAAAGGCCTTTAAAGTAACATTACAAAAATGTAAGTAGATGACTGTACTTCTACTACATATATTGAGCAAGAACACCTTGTCGAATTAATCACGTGACGTCACAAATCGCGAAAGTCATAAAAAGACAAGTGTCTGTAACTTAAGAGCTTCCTAATAGTTTTTAGTTTTGATTTTGAGTTGAGGTTTTATAAAAGGCAATGTAACAAATCATCATTAGATCTTATAAAAGGCATAGTGACGAAAAAAAAACGTCTTGTGAAGACACTTTTATCTTCATAACTGTTACAAAAAACGACTATTATTTTTTCAATGTCTGGCTTACTTATTTTGAATAAGTAGGACGTAGGCCATGATTGACAGTCAGTTTTTGTCATTTAAAAAAGCCTCAACAACACTCTATTAGCGTTCGCATTTTATAAATTCAATAGATAATATTCAAAACCATTAATTGGTTAATTCCGTACAAACTTGAATAAATAAATAAATAATAAATAAATAAATATTTCACAACATCACATACATTGATCTGACCCCGTGGTAAGTAGCTTAAGCACTTGTGTTACAGACATCAGAATCAACAGTGGTATTACAAATATACTTAAATAGATACATATAACACCCAGACCAGGACAAACAGACATGTTCATGCACACAAATGTTTGTCCTGTGCGGGGATCGAACCCACGACCTCTTGCGTAATAGGCAACATCTTGACCATTACACCAAGCGGGTCGTCAAAATATCTACTAATTGTACTAATTTAATAAAGCTAAAGAGTTCTTTACGTAGTAGTAATATCTCAATGGATAACGCACAAAATCCTGCTGTTACCAGCCTATCCCCCAATGTCCCAAAGTCATTTCTTACGTTACGACACACGTGAAGGTACTTTTTATTTCATTACGTTGTTATCCTATTCTTATTGTTCCACTCTCATTCAGCAACAAACTTCGATGGTCTAGTGGTTTAAGTACCGGCCTGTGGTTTCGAGGTCTTGGGTTTGATTACCAAAAAATTGTGTCGATTTTGTAGAATTCAGCCCCGGATTTGTGATCACCAAGCCGGATTTGGCAAGCGTGGTGATTAAACCAAAATTCTTCATTGTAACGAAAACATGATTTCAAATGATGGGGGCTTTTGCCCTGCAGCAGGATATTATTAGGCTGATCCTACTTTCTCATTGTTCCACTGTTTAAAACCCCGAATGTAAAGCAGAAAGGTCTAGATGGAGCTAGCGTTTGGGTGACAGGCTGATTTATTGGCGGCGCAAACACCATCCGTCACTCCGCACTCCGCAGTATTGCCGGCCAGAGGAAATCGCTTGGGAAGGCTCATGAAACCCTTAAGTTATATTAATGAGATATTTAAGATTAGCAATCGTTTTTTTAAATAATTCGTACGCCGAATTGGCAAGATAGCGATCAAAATGTAAGTATGTGTCTATAGATACACTTAGATTCATAAACTAAGGTGTCCTTTTGATAGGAAGCCTAGCCTCTCAAAGATGTGGGATAATGCCTCCAGAAAAGTCGCTTAGTCGCTTCTAACGACATCCACAGTAAATTAAGAAGTACTATCATCGGCCGTCAATTAAATAAAAAACACCTACACTCTATAAATCAATTGGTTTTTGCACTATGCGCTGTGCAGTTGGTAAATTGAAATTTCCCGATAAAACTGGTACTAAATTTTTTGTATGTAACTGAGTATGTAAGTATTTTGTATGTATGTAAGAGTATACTCTTTATTCTTACGGACCACCCTGTATAAGAATGTGGAAAGTTCTCGAAGCACCCTATGCAATCCAATCACCGGCGGCCGAAAAAGTGTCTTCGTATGATTTATGAAGCCCCTCGACCAAGATGGATTGGCCGCAACTTGTGGACAAGTTACAAATTGTATTTAATGTCCCTGTAAAAGTGGTTATAGTACGATATATAGAAGTAGTGTCATACTCCAGCAAGATCAGGAGGTAAGGGTTTTATCATTGATCTAGCGGCCGCCTGCGACTCCGTCCACGTAGATTTAGGTTTCGGCACATATAGTGTTATACTATAGCCTCAAATGCCTTCCTCGTCAAATGGACTATCCAACACAAAAATATATTTTCTAATCGGACCAGAAGTTCCTGAGATTAGCTCGTTCAACAGACAAACAAATTCTTCAGCTTTATTATACAAAAATATTAGTGTAGATTAGATTTATACGAGCGTAATTTTTTTAGGCACTTGATCATCACGATTACCAAGTCCGTCTAGAAAATACTAACTTATAAATCGGTAATGCAGAATTGCACACCTGAAATACGTGTGTCTGAAATATTCGAAAAGCCGAAACATTGTATGCAATACTGTATTAAAGCTACACATTAAAATAATGTACTTGAGTAGCCAAAAATAAGCTATATGCTATGCTAATAACTTCTTATTCTGTCAAGTATTTATGAGTTGTGACAATGAATTAAACACTCACGGATTAAATAAAGGAGCAATACGGGACGTGTTGTGCAGACGTCCACTTAAGCCGTCTGCAACGGGTGCAATGACCTATCCGCCATCTTGTTATAACTTCTAATTATGACGTCATTAAGTGCTAATTGACATTCAGCCGTTGTATAAGATGTGTGATGCGTTTTAGGAGCTGGAGTCAAAGATACGGAAATATGAAAGGTTCTTACTTCAAATCTCGGTTAGGTAAATTTACTTGTACCTATCTCAAACTGGCTGGCCGTCCCGGAATCTCGCAAGTAGAATTTTTTCCTAATTTATTTGGATTTACAAACCTATAAATTATTTTACTCAGGGATAATATTGTGATTCTATTAGTGAACAAAATAACGAAATCCGTATTGTATATTGGAAACACACATTGTTTTAACATTCGTGTAGGAGCTCGATGGCGCAGTGGTGAGCGCACTCGGCCTGCGGTTGCTAAAGTTAAGCAACGTTCGCAGATGCCAGTTATCGGATGGGTGACCGAAAAATTTCATCTCGAGCTCCTCCGTGCTTCGGAAGGCACGTTAAGCCGTTGGTCCTGCGCCTGATCTCTCTACGGTCGTGTCAGATTGCTGTCCCACCGAATTATGAGAGTGAGGGAATAGGGAGTGCACCTGTGCTTGCGCACACACTTGTGCACTATATATCCTGCGTTCCTGGCTGATCGTAAGATTGGCCGCCATGGCCGAATACGGCCGGAGGGTATTATTACTTACATAGATACGATCCGGAGAGTTCATGTCGGCCCAGGATTTTGACGCAACCCTTGCAAAATCATTGCGCAATTGCTATCTGAAACTTGCAATAAAAGCAACATGATTACACACCTACAGTCATAATAAGACCGTGTAATATCCCAATAGCCGCATACATTTATCATGTTTATCAAAATGTTCTGAGTCACCTCAAAAATATTTTCCTAACTTAAGTACGTACATGCCTCCATATTATCCTTGGAATTTATCATTCGAGATATGCCATATACCGTAGCCTTTTGTTGATATAAGTACGCACTTAGAGTAGGTAGTATGTCGTTAATATTATTCATAAGTTTGTTTTTCGATAAAACTTAAGTTTAAACGACGTAACATGTAGTGAATTATATAAACTAGTACCGATTTTTTTTCTTCCTACGATTCTGTGTAATGGGACATCTATTTAACAGGCAAGCGAAGCTTTCGAATAGGTAGGAATAGTAGGTACCTTGTTTATCAGGAACTTTTATTTTCATCCCAAATATATTATTATTAAAGTAATATCGTATCCTTAGTAGCTTCGATTAGAAATGAACACAGGATGTCTCTTTATTTACCTTCCTTTTTACTTCTACCTTTCTTGTCGGTTGCTACGGAAACTGGCGTATTATAAAAAGTGAGTGACTTTCACTGTACGGAAAGGCGCGGGTTTGACTCCCGCAAACACAACATGTTTTTTTATATTAAAGGGAAGCAAACGAACAAGGGGTCACCTGATGGTAAGTGATCACCGCTGCTTCTAGACATTTATAACCAAGAGTAAGGTCGCCAGAGCTCAGTTGAGGAGAGTATCGTGTCTTAAAGGCCGGCAACGCATTGGCGATGCCTCTGGTCTCGTGGATGTTTATGGGCGACCGTGGTTGCTTACCATCAGGTGACTCGCTAACTCGTTTGACACCTCTGCCATAAAAATTAAAAAAAGCGATACCACAATCCCAGGTGCTTCAGGTATACCATCTAACTATTTTATCATTCGATGCAATCATAACTTTAGCACGACCTCTGCGCTGACTTCTCATATACATATGTATGTACCTACAACATAAAAAATGAATGCCCTTCAGTACAAAAGTCATTTAAATCGAACGGATGCACCGTCCCGTTATCATCTTGTTAGTATTTGCTTTGGTATCGATTCTGGGCTTATCGAGTGGTCGATATGTTCGCCCCTCAATCAACTACAACTATCGTCTGGAGCTGGTAATAGTGCGAGCTCTGTTATTAGTATTTTAATTTGTTGGTAATCGAGCTTTTCTGTTTGATAAAATCTAAGTTAAATTCTGTGATTAGGAGGTTAGATAATGGCTCCGTAAATCTTTTTAAACACCCAGAGCCGTGCGATCTGGCTGCTTTGGTCAGAACTCTTGATACTTTTATAAACATGAATGGCTCGAGTACAAATGCCTATGTTCATCACACAAACATTTGCCCCTACCGGTATTCGAACCCGCGACTTCCCGGTTTCGTAGCTGGTTTTCTGTCCACTAGACCCACGAGCCCTGTCAAATGGCATGAATGGGATGAATGTGTGGGCATAGCGATTTCTAAAGCTGTACTTGAGCACTATTTATATCTTGTAGTTACGCACGACGTTATTATTAACCGTAGAAGACGCGATCCGGCTAATCCCAACTATTAAAAAAACTAATACAAAGCTTTCGACCTTATAAGAAGTTTATTAGAAGTATTATAATGTTTTTCCCCTTCATAAAACATAGTCCCATAATCGAACATTCCCAAACGAAAAACAATTAAGTGCAATGGTCTAAGATCCCGCCATACAAGGACCTTCATCGAGCTGGTTATTGGATGAAACATTTTTTATACACAATTTTACATGCCAATAATTATATTGCATATGGGTTGCCTCGTAAATTTCAGTCCAGGATAAAAAAAATAAAAAAAAATATAAAAAATTAAAAAGTTATTGAATCAAAGTTAAATGAAAATAAAGATTATTTCATTATGAACACGGTGGTACAGGGTTGCCTCCGAAAAATCAGTCCAGAATTAGGGTTGTCGCATTTTGAAAAGTGAAATATTGCCGCTATGAAAAAGAGTGTTCGCGTGCTATTTGATAGTGCAAATGACAAGGATAACGATAGACTTGGATATTCTGTGTATCATTTTGGAGTAATTAATTACTTAACTGAAAGAATAGTGTTGTAATTAAATTTTTAATTTTTTAAGTCCAAATTAATCATATCCTGGACTGAAATTTACTAGGCAACCCATATGCAATATAATAATTGACATGTTAAATTATGTATAAAACATGTTTCATCCAATAACCAGCTCGATGAAGGTCCTTGTATGGCGGGATCTTAGACTACAAGGCAAAACACACCACAAATCCTGCCAAAACTCTACTTAATCCGTTCTCAGACGATAAAACGAACCGCAATCCGCAGGTTCCCGCCGATCCCTAATAGAACCGCAATACAGATGGAATAAACAGCCCAGATCCCCTTACGAGCAAAGCATTTGGGGGCCTATGTAATAAAATACTAACCTACGGCGATGTAATATAAAAGTCGATCGCATTAGCCAAAGAAGCCATTATTAAAAAGTATCAAGTTTCGGAACGCACTGCAGCCAGCCAATAGCGCGCTCCCGCCAACTCGGCGGCCAATCGTGGCACGTCCGTTACTTTTTTTTGTTGTGGATCGAGTTAATGGATTGTTCTACATTCTGATTTATGCTTTGTTTCTTTTTTTTTGGCGGTGTTTTGGAACGCTCAGTGCCAGTATTTTTTTTATTTTTACCGAAGCTATGCAAACTTTGCCAGTGATCAAAAAGGCTAGTAGCGTGTTTTTTTTAAATACACTTGGAGACAAAAATAGAGCGGACACTCATAGTTTATAGAACCTTTAAGTCTCTGTAAACTGAACCCTGAGACAATGTTTGCTTATGGAATCCTTTGTTTTGTGAGAATCAGACACTATTTAAGTTTTCATGATCGGTCGTGTAAAGATCCAAGAACTAAATATCCGTTTATCTTTTTTTATAGAAGTTAAACGTGCTCTTTTTATTATTTCTCCTTTTGGATTTGCAATTAATTAATTTATTATTTACTAGCGGCCGCCCGCGACTCCGTCCGCGTGGATTTCGATTTCTAATAGCCTAAAACCTTCCTCGTCATATGGACTATCAAACACAAAAATATTTTTTCAAATCGGACCAGTAGTTCCTGAGATTAGCGCGTTCAAACAAACAAACATACAAACAAACAAACAAACATACAAACAAACTCTTCAGCTTTATATATTAGTATAGATTTATTTCTTTATTTGACAAATGTATATTTTCGAAATATTTTTTAAGTACTAGGTATGTCATTTTGTTGTAATCCCTTATAACAAATATAATTTTTAAAATAGGCACAGCTATTTATAGTGTATTTATCACACTAACAGGTGTAATATTAAACACGTCCAATATATTTTCCATTTCCACTTATAGGCACAGATCTTTCCTGCTTCTATGACAATTCGAGCACCAGTACTCTTCACAATTATCCCCCTTACAACTTCCACATAAAGTTGAAACTCGCGTGCACTGGTGTAAGGTATGTTTTCGCCCCGGGTCCGCTCGGGCACGCACTCCGCGGTATTGACTGTGCGCAATGCGCATGCCTCTGTCATACGCGACCACAGTACCGCTGGAAGAGACTAGAAAGCTTTGGAGATTTAAACGATTTAAGATGAAGAGAAGTAGAGCATAGAATAAGACATTCGATTATAAAAGAAGGTACCTATTAGGTTTTACCCGCACCTTTGCCCGCGTTACCAAGATTCCTGTTTCGTCTTGGGAAGTACCTCCACCTTACAGAAGACCACAGTGTGTTTTGTTTCTGCTGGAGAGTAAGGTTAAGACCAGAGCTGCCATCAGGTGTCTATCTTGTTCGTTAGCATCACTACGAAAATCGATCTATGTTTATATCATGGGAGCATTTAATCGGGACATAAAGCATCCCATCACATAAGTCAGCCCATACCTTGCCTGAATATCAAAAATTGGTTGCAGTAGTTTCAGCGTGATTGACGGAAAAACACCCAATTAACAAACTCATCTCATAATCAATTTCCATCTCCAACTATTATGATCACTTTATCATAAAGCAAGGACTTACTAAACTGAATCATATTCTAAAACCGCATACCCAATTTCTCTTATCAATAAACAAGTTTGAGTTTGTTACCGCTTCCAGTGTTTGATCGCCCTGGCAAACATAGCTTTAGCTCGAGATAACTGGGTTAGGCGCGAGCCCGCTGCATACGGTTAGCTGTTTCTTTGTGTGCCACCATTGATACCACACTGGTCCTAGACAACTACATATATAATAGAGTAAATAACAACTATATTAACCGACAATTGTGGTTGCCCTGGAAATAAACTCAGGAGATCCAGTTTGATTAAAATCATAGGTTTAAAAGGTGTACAAAATGTTTGCACTGCAGCTAACATAAGAAAACTAGAAACATTCAGGTTTTAATGGAACGTTAATGGACCTGTGAAGCTATTGATGCAGGCAAAACATCTACGGCCTTCTGAGATTGTTGATATCCATGGGCTGATTACCGCTGCCCACTTACCACTGGTATCAACTTGCTCGGTTGTCTCCCAACGGCATAAAAAACATCAATTAATGAAGATCAGAGTAACACTATCCACCTACGTCAGTGGTTCTTGATCGTGGGGCTATCAACGCGGGTCGTGTTCGTGCCGGCCGCCCCCGCCGGTGATTCCGCTGTTTATTTGCCCAATCTAGCGCTGGGGGCGGCCCGCCTGTATAGTGCTTGCTCATACGCGATTGATCATCGAATATTTTATAATATTTTTGTACGTGAGATGAATTGGAATTGGATGATGGCAGTCGCTTCACTGTAATAACCAGACGTATCAAATCCTGGATCATGGTCAGAGCGGATCCCGCATAGAAACGGGATAAACACTAAGAAGAAGAAGAAGTGAGATGAATTGGAACTTCTGCAATATAAGATAACTAGTGGCCGCTTGTGTCTTCGTTCGCGTCGGAATAAAAAGTATCCTATCACCTAAGTCAGCTATACCCTGCCTGCATACCAGATTTTATCAAAATCCATGCGGTAGTCACAGCGAGATTGACGGAAAAACATCCAAACAAACCAACTTTCACATTTATAATATTAGTATGATTAAGAGCATTATGATAACGTTAAGCCACGATTCTTTATTTCAAAATGCATATCCGTTATACTCGTAGGTATATTAGCTCCAAAGAAATAGAAAGTTTTGTCAGCAAAAGAATCAGATGAACTTTATTCCATGTTAAAGATAAGTTTAATATTTCATTCGTCGTTGCTTTTTTAGCTGGGACGTGGCTAAACCAACACGGCTGTTGGCTCATTATTGTCCCGACTGTAACTGCGATTTAATATCACACCACTTTTTTCTGTCTGTTTCTTAACGAATTGTTTGCATTCCGACGTCACTTCGGTATTATTTTTACACCTAAAGAGATAGTAAATCCTTGGCGGATCATTCTTCGGTGTCAGACTGCACCCCCCCCCCCCCCATCTATGAGAGTTAGAGATTGGGAACTGCACATATACTTGCAAACTGCCTTGTGCACTATAATATATCCTGCGTACTTGTCTGATTGTGAGATCATTACATACAATTTAATAAATTCAATAAATGATCAAATAAGGGCAGGACAGGCAATATAAAGTACCCATTATTCCAATTTTAATTCAAACATCCCGGAGTAAAAGTAGGTTACTAATTATGAAAACAAAATCAAATCAAATCTTCAACTTTGATCGAATCAATCGAGTAACGATGTCTGAATAAACATAAGCCAAGGTACTCCATTAAACGGACATCGGCGAAAATTTAAAAGAAAATTTCAACAAATTACCGACCTCCTTAGAGTGGAGACTTCTCTTAAATAAAGACGATTTTTCTAAATTCAACCTTAATTGTTAGCCATGAGGGCTTATGCAGAAAGGAATCAAGGTGTTTAAGATAAAAGATTGGAAAATTAAATAATTTTTTGAAAGATTTCCTGCATGTATGTATACTTTCACACATTTTATTAAGAACTTTCGTAGGAAGGTAATTTATTTAATTCTGCCATACAACTAGCTAGTTTAAAACTAGACAGACCGTAGTAATATGACTTTGCGTAAAAATATCGGTAGTTCCTTCTTCTGATTATTTATTAAACATTTACTTTTTTACAACAGAGACACCATTAGAAGATTGATATTTTTTTTACGAATTGTTATGCAAACATTTATGGTCATTTCATACTTTATCCTACATCCTCTCTTTAATTAACGTGCATCTCGCTGTGACAAAATTTTATTTCTTCCTTCTTTCCTTCGACTTTAATTGATCTTTAATTTCCTGCCTGTCCCGTCTCGCTGCATACCGTCGTCCAGGGCGAGTCTCTGATTAGTCCGGTGTGATTTTTCCGTTCAATTGAACTTATGAAAAGTGTCGTCGTCTCCGTCACGTTAACGATTGTTTGATCTTATTACAGAACGAGTTCACCCTCGCTACCTGGACTGTTGGACAGCCAAATATACTGATGTTAATTGTAAGATTTTTTTAAGGGAAATATTTTTAAGTGACCGTTTTGATGTGACATATTTCTATCTGCCTCTAAGTCTGTTTTGTTGGCTGTTCTATAAATGAATGAATTAGACTAACGCAGAACTTACTCTGCGTGTAGAATAACAATTCTATTCTACGAGTACTTACATTTGTAGTTCCCACATGTTATAAAGTAAAGTAAAAGTATCAGCCACATGTTTTGTCTGTGTAATTTTGTCTAGAAACAGTGGTTGCATAGTGGCTCAACATGTCCAACTAGGTGACCATCCAAGAGGTCCAGGAGTGATAGGGCACAACTCTCTAGCCGTAGACTTAAATCGTACGACATTATAAAAAAATCTTTTTTTTTCAAAAATCATATCATTGGTATTTTGTTTGGATAGTTTCAGCCACATAAGCTATTACAGTACCAGTTTCTCCAAGCCAAAACATAGGTGCGTACAAAAGTGAATAATAAATAAGGCTATATCTAAAAAAAACCTTCCCCAAAAGTAACACCTCCAGACCACAAAAAACACCTTCCAACTTATCCCGCGACGTGACAGTCGAGTTGTAAAATGCAGTCGCTGTTATCAGTTCTCATTAGATAAGGACGGCGACATCCCGGAACCGGCGCGCAAACATACTTATCTGCGCAGGCGCAAGCGTTACATTTGAATCTTAGGGAGGGAATTTGGGAGGGAACTGATTGTGTTGGTGATTACAGGTTCTAATATTAAGTATTTTAACTAAAATAAATCCAACTAATATAAAAGTAACTCTGTCCCTTTCTATCTGTTACGATTCCCCGCTTAAACCTCTCAACCGATTTTGATGAAATTTGGCACAAACAATCTTTGGACCCAGAAAAAGAAAATAACCTTTTATTGCGAAAAAAAAATCCGATATCCACGCGGATGAAGTCTGGAACTAACACGACAATTTCCTAGCCCCAAACTAAGCTCGAAGCTTGTATTATGGGTGCTAGGGAACGGATAGACATACATACTTAAATACTTTTATGAACATCAATGGCTCGAGTACAAATGACGATTTTCAGCACACAAACATGAGGCAAATGAACAAGAGGTTCAACTGATAGGAACTGATCACCGCTGCCCATGAACATCAACCCCACAAGGGACACAGATGCGTAGCCTGTCTTCAAAACCCCATACCCTAACCAACTGAGTTCTGGCAACCTTATTCACCAGCAGAAACATAGCTCAACAGTTACGAAGTGCTTCTCCACTGTGGTCTACTGTAAGGTGGAGGTACTTCCACAGGCGAGCGGCACATTCGAGTGGAAGTTCCACAAACTCTACTCTACCTCTCTTAAAGATTATAATAATCTATACTACACCTAATATATTCGATTTATAGGAATAATATACATGTTTTTTTTCACACTTTTCCTCGTCACACTACCAAAAGTACCTCCACTTACCTCCCGTCGTGGAGGACATTCCGCTGAACACAAACAGCGAATTAGGTTGGCAGGTGGCGCGAGGTTTCCTCCGAATCGGCGTTTCCTTGAAGCACTTGTTTGCTCAACTGAGATGGCGGCACGAAAAAACTCACGAACTCACTCGCCGACGATTTCCAAAATATTTGGTCTGATACAGACTGTACTGGTGGCAGAAAAGAAGCGATCGACCGGCTTTTATTTTAAATAAATAATTAAATATCGCAGAACATGTCATATACCTACATATATTGATCGTACCTACTCCGTGGTTTTCATAAGAAGCTGAATCGCTTATGTTTATAGATATCAGAATCAATAATGGTATTACAAATACGCTAAATATATTGATACAACAACCAGACCAAGATATTTTGCTGTTATTCGTAAGATTTCAACTTTTCGGAGTCTGGAATCTGGAACTTGTTACTGCACAGACACACCCCCGGCTTTGGAGAGCATGTGATGTTATTGGGTCTGGCCCTGCACTTTCTGCGTGTCACGAGTTTTTTTTTATGACAGAAATAGGTATCCTTTTATAAAATAATTGGAATTTAAATTAAAAATATATCTTATGAAAAAAATCAAGTCGTAGGCTGTTCTACCCATAATGAGCTATTGGTTGGTTATACTTTTTTATGCAGGAACACAACGCGTCGCAATGACAACCGAATGGGCTACATTAACATAAACAAAATAATCATAAATAAATTATTTATTCATATCTTGAACGAATCTGCTTACCGTACCACCTCGTCCAAGAGGCGGCAATGGCGCGGAACGCGTCGCAATGGCCGCCGTGTGGGCCACATGTCGCGACGCAACCTGCGCGCGCGTTGAAGGCTGGGTTTCATTTGTTTAAAATATGGTTTAGGTTACTTAAACAACGTAATGTTACCTACGCCCGCGGCTTCGCCCGCGTCAGTATTTGGTTATGTTGCAAACAATATTATTGTTTTCCCTCGGGAATATCATTTTTTTTCCGAAATAAAAAGTACCCTATTATTTAATCCGGACTTCCAACTTTAGGTCTGCAAAATCTGCAAAAACGGAACAAACAAACACACAAACAAATAAACAAGCTGATAGCGCAGTTCTTCAAAAACAAACCAGGTTCCCAGGTTTTTTTATGGCAAAGGTAGCAAAAGATCTAGCGGGTCGCCTGGTGGTAAGCAATTACCACCACCCATGGAAATCCGCGACACCAGAGGTATCGCCGATGCGCAGACGGCCTTTAAGACCCCATACTATACCATTCTGAGCTCTGGCAACCTTATTCACCAGCAGACACAAAACGCAACAGATTCGAAGTGCTACTTCACTGTGATCTTCTGTAAGGTGGATGTACTTTCCCAGGCGAGCAGCTCATTCGATTGAAATTTCCACTCAGCTACCTCTCTTACGTTTAAACTGGTTTCATCATATCGGTATCTGTGGATTCATTAAAATACAGATTAAAGTTAAAGTATCATGTATGATCCTCCCATACATTATGTAATTCCTGTAAGTCAAACGCAAACTTTGATTAATTGCGATTACAACTTAATTGCCTGTTTATTGCTCAATAATCTTGAAAATATCAAAGTAATGTATTAACCGATAGTCTGAACAAGCTTGCTATCTCAAGTGGTAATCGAATGGCTGCATTAAGATTATCCGAGACACCTTGATAGTAAACTTGCCGATATCGTGGGTTCGATGCCCGATAGGTGGCTGTGACACTGAATTTTCACTGTAAGCTTGGTAGCTGGAAATATCATGGTAAATAGTGTGATGATTCGATTGCTATTTGATTGTGAGAATTACTGATATTTATATTTGGTTCGATCGATGAGCAATAGTTATGCCTAAGTAATTTTTATAGGACAAGACATACGAGAGGAAAAAGGTTCAGTCAATGAAAATATAAACTATGTCCGATTTTGAAATATTTATCAGAGGGCGCTAAATATAGAAGGTATTTTTTTATTTTGTTTGTGTATTGGTGCGATATATTGGCACCCCTCTGCCTGATGGTAAGCAAAAGAGGAGCCCAGATTGACCTGACAACGGATGCGGTACCGAATAGAAGATATTTCTTCGAGGTGTCTGTCTACTCTATACGTGGAAGTAAAACCTCAATGTTCAATTATTAATGGAATGAATTAGGAAGAAGATAGTTTGTCCCTCACGTCATTTAAAGTGAATAAGCCTCAGAGTAAACCGTCTAAAAAGAAGATGCATAACAGGACGACAACAAAGTAGGTCTGAGTGAGCTCTGTTAATTCTCGGCCACAGCCGCGGCGGATTATGGTGAATTGAGCCATCTAATATTCCCTGTGTCTCGGCTTGCTCCACCAGCGGGTGTATTCTGCAGGCGTACGATAAGTTTCGTGCACGGCATTTCTTTCAACGTAGTAAGAAATGTTATTTTTTTGTTATTATATTGTATAACCAGAAAGCTTGTCCAAACGACGATATTAGCCCATGATAGTGAATGGCCAACACACGATATTGATTAATTTCTGTCCGTGAACTGCTAAAATTGTTCTATACAATGTATGAGTTACACTTACCTGCATTATTTATTTGGTAAGTTAGCAAGGTACTAGCAGTAGATGTTTCGGAGGAAAACTTGTGCTATAGAAATCACTAGATGTGTGTTGGTGTACCTATATTATACCTTAATGGATGTTAGCAGGCTGCTGCTAAAATTCATCGATAAAATTTTAACATTACCTGTTTATTGACGGAAGAGGTTAGCTGGACCTTCAGCCTTGTGTGGGACTCGGGATAATATACTCGTTACTCAAGAGAGTCACGAGTAAGAAAACTAAGGAGTTTTCTTCACAACCGAGTAGGGGACTATTGGCATCACCACCGATTTCTAATACCAAAATGATTCAGAAAAAGTCTGCGGCCTTGACTTTTAGTCCAAAGTCACAGGAGTCCGCAATATTCCAAATGATTCAAAAACGGTGTACGGCCTTGACTTTCCCTCCGAAGACGCAGGAGTCCGCAATACCCCCCGGTCAGCTTGTCTTTGATGCCGCCCTGTACGAGTATGAGCGCGCCGCTCCCACTTAGCGGAAATTAAAATAACATGAGCGTGACGTCACAGGCTTTACAGACCTCGGAGACTCGCAAATTGCAATTCGTTCACATGCTTCTGTGGAACAAGTGAACTGTTAAGTGTTGTCGAAATTGTGAAATGAGAATGTCAACCAATTTACGGCCGCGAACGTTTAATGTTTAGTAGTTTATGTCTTTTTATGAGAGTGGGTAAAACTTCTGGATTTCACATAGGTAGTTGTTGTTTTGGTCAAGAAGTTGATAACTAGACCAAAAAGTCGTGGGTTTGATTGCGCACAAGACGAGCATTTTCTTCTAGTCTGGGGGTGATATGATTCAACATATAATGTATACAGAATAACTGTAAATATAGTAACTTAAAAATTTCTCGTCTCCTCTATAAAACAAAGAAATGGTTCAAAATGTTCGTGACAGCTAGTCATGAACGATATTAACTCTTCTTTCACTTATTTCAATGCGTTTTTTTTATTAATCTCTCTCTTATTTCATACCTCACATATTAATTTAGCCTCTCACTTTGACGTTAGATCGTAAATGATTTCGCAAACACTGTCATGACCCGTTCAAAGGCTCGGTCCTCCAGCTAATATCTAATATCGTATAGCCCTCTTTCGATATTAGCCCTCTGCGGCCGTGCTGGTGAAGCGCTAATCAGCAGCCCAAAGCAAGAGGCGGAGAGCTACTCCGAGATACCCAGCGGATGTAGGGGATCCCTCTGTGGGAAGATTATGAGGACTGGTCCAGGAAACCTTGTCAGTGTTTATAGGTAACTTGACTTCTCTATATTGTTAGAAAAACGTATTCAACGCATAATGTATACAAAATCACTATTGATTAACATATTAACTTGATCATTTCTCGCCTCTTGTGTAAAATAAAGAATCGGTTCAAAATGGTATATTCTTTTTTTTTTTTTTTTTTTTTTTTATTTATTTATCAACACAAAAACAATATATATAAAAAATAACAGGTGGTGCAGCATTTAGTAAACCACTAAGGTTTGTGCTCATGCTGCCGTCGCAACGATACAATAGGTTACTAACACATTAGGCAAACTATCACATATTATTCCTGTCAGCAATTACATCTCCATCCAGCAACTGCAAGAAGTGAGCCTTTAGTTTCATTTTAATGTTGATTGGCGTAATACTGTCGCGTAGTTCACGTGGTAACTCATTTATGAGTCGTGGAGCGAGATAGCACGCCGCGCGCTTGCCATAGGTATTGTTCGCACGGGTCGTAGCAAACCGGTCCTGCGCGGCCGCGCGAGTGTATACAGGGTTACGCTTCTTCTTTAACGTACTGTCAAAGAAATACTTTTTAAGAAAAATATTTTTAAATTGTAACTGAACTGGTAAAACCTTGCAGTGTTTGAATAGATTTAGATTGTCATTTGTAAATTTATTTTTAACGTTAACAGAAACTATGTTTTTAATTATTCTAAGTTGTAACATGTATATTTGTGACAGGTAAGATTTAAATGTGCGACCATAGCTACTAAGTCCATATTGAATGTAGGATTCCGCTAGTGCGTTGTACAGCATTAATTTAACTTGGAAAGGTATTCGTTTTTTAAGGATTACAATATTTGCCAAAAATTGTCTAAGTTTTGTGCAAACGTGTTCAATGTGGTTGCTCCTCATTCGTGACGGCTACTCATGAACGATATTAACTCTTTTTGCACTTATTTCAATGCTGTTTTAATTATTTAATCTCTTATTTCATAACGCTTTGGCGTTAGACCGAAATGATTTCGCATACACTGTCATGACCTGTTCAAAGGCTCAGTGCTCCAGCTAATAACTAATATCGTGTAGCCCTCGTTCGATATTAGCCCTCTGCGGCCGTGCTAGTGAAGCGCTAATCAGCAGCTCAAAGCGAGAGGCGGAGAGCTACTCCGAGATACCCAGCGGATGTAGGGGATCCATCTTGCGAAGATTATGAGGACTGGTCCAGGAAATCATGTCAGTGTTTATAGGTAACTTGACTTCTCTATATTGTTAGAAAAACGTATTCAACGCATAATGTATTCAAAATCACTATTGATTAACATAGTGACATTAACTTGATCATTTCTCGCCTCTGGTATAAAATAAAGAGTCGGTACAAAATGTTTTATTAGTGACGGCAAGTCGTGAACGATATAACTCTTTTTTCACTTATTTCAAAACTTTTGCTTCTCGCTTTGGCGTTAGATCATAAATGGTTTAGCAAACACTGTCATGACCTGTTCAAAGGCTCAGTGCTTCAGCTAATAACTAATATCGTATAGCCCTCGTTCGATATTAGCCCTCTGCGGCCGTGCTGGTGAAGCGCTAATCAGCAGCTCAAAGCAAGAGGCGGAGAGCTACTCCGAGATACCCAGCGGATGTAGGTGCTCCGTCTGTTAGAAGATAATAAGGACAGGTTAGGAAAAGTTGACCGCAAGAGCGACCGCGTACCTCTATTTTATTATTGAATTACAAAGTAGATTAATAAGATTATTCCGGTTGTGTCCTCGGCCATTGCCGCGGAGCCCAGGGTACGCTTTTAACTATGATCCAGAATTGACCGGCCTGGTTAACTGAAACAAATGTACGTATTTTAACTGCATCAAATGTAGAATTTTTTTGTCGTCTGACAACACATAGGTAGTACGTGGTCAAAACAAAAAGGTACCGATAGTCGTACTGTCTACAAGTAAGCATCACTGTTTCGCTATGCTAGTTACCGTCGATTTTTAAGCCATTGATTTGTAAGATGTTAGGAAAAGACACAAAAATATTAAGTTAGCGCTACCAGTATATTTAAAAACCGTCTACGAACACGAACATAGCGAACAAAACCATCAAACATGAACATTTGGTTTTTATGTCCGGACAATAATGAACAAATGACGAACAGAGTGTTCGATGTTCGTTAGAATTACATGGGTGCAAACTAAGTTGTTGCGTATCATGTAATGTAAGAAATTTGTTCGTGCGTGCGTACACGGCTTTAACTTTCACGACGAATATGGCAACGCTTATTAAGAGACGGGAAAGTCCAGGTCGCTTGGGCGAAATTGGTCACCCCAATCGGCCATCATCAAAGGTTTTCAACGACACTCGCATGTCGGCATTTCAATAATGCTCTTCTCGGAATAGTGCTTAACCTGTAACGAAGGAAAGGAGATACCCACTCCCCACTTCCTAAGTTAAGAACTTACTTATAAGAGTTCTATAAGATTCTGTTACGTACCGGAATAACTTATACGAGAAAAAAAATGAAAATAGTTCTTACAATTGGCCCGGATTTGATCGACGAAGCGATTGACTGCTGAGTTCTACATATACCTATGCGTCAAATAATAAGTTAACATTAAATTTATTATGGATTGAAAATGTAGTTTTCAATACAAAGTGATTTAAACCTGTATTATATTTTTGTAACTGCCTATCGACACGCCGATTTCAGTTAATTTTATTTCTGAGTAGAAGACTCATAATCCTAAAAACCGGTCAAGAGCGTGTCGGACACGCCCATGAAAGGGTTCTGTAGCTAAAAGCGGCCCGACCGCTTAAGACACCATTTAGTAAGGGCAACTGCACGTCATAAGTTGGTCAAGTTGTAAAAAAATAACTATGTATGATACAGAGTTCGCTATAGTTTTCGTTGAAAGTACTTACTTGGAGGTATACAGGACATTTTTTTCAAAATTATTGTAATAGTATTTCAAAAGTTAAGGGGGGGGGGACGCTCTAATTTTAACTTTGTATTAATATATCTCGAGACTGGGGTGTTTGATCCACATGGTTTCAAGGCAAGTTTCATTGTATTTAAAAATACCTTTTTAACGATACCCCACACGATGGGGTAAGTCGAAGTTTTTTTTTCGAATTTACTTTTCGTTGTATGGGAGGGGGGGTAAAAATAATTATTTTTCGACTATTTTAAAAAGCAATTCTTGAATTATCACTATACATCTCTCCACCAATTTTCGTGGCAATCGGTTCAGAAACGGCGGAGAACGAGCCAGGACAGACAGACAGACAGACAGACATGACGAAACTATAAGGGTTCCGTTTTTTGCCATTTGGCTACGGAACCCTAAAAACCACAACACATAACATACCATAAACCCCATACGCAAAAATCTCATATACCTACTCGAACCTAACCGCTGATACCGCTTGAATACTAAACGCTATGTAATATAAGTTATTGTTGGGCGAGTGCTCGCTGAAGATATGACGAAGAGTCCGTCGTCTGAATCTCAATAATGGACCTGGAGAACCCTCCAGCCCCGGGTACGAGTACAGAGTAGTTAATGTTAGAGAATACAATTATATTTTGGTTTCCCATTAGAATTAGAATCTTAAAATTAAATAAAATGGTTAAATAAATTAATTAATCGGACTTAATACACACAAACACACATAGTCTAGCCCCGAAATAAGCTTGAAGCTTGTACTACGATTGCTAGGGAACAAATAGCAATACGTCCTTAATATCTACATTAACATCCACGACCCGAGTGCAAATGCCGATGTTTATCACCGAAAATGTTATTGCAATTAGCGGTATTCGAACTATCGATAGTCGAACCCGCGGCTCTTGTTTTGTGGCCAGAGTCTCTAGACGCTAGTCTAACGGGTCTTTGAGTTAATCCTTTAAAGTGTAAAGTTTTTTTTTTGTAGATGCAAATAACTTAAAATTGTCTGCATTTATTCTTTAAATTGGCAGAAAAATTACATTAACATGTAAGCTTAGCATACCTACATACCTACATAGGTCACATTTTTATACTAAACTCAAGTAATAAGCCGCACCCTCTGCTCCTCCCCTACTCTGTGGCAGAGCCGACTGCCGGAGGGTTTAATATTAAAAATAAAAAATAGAGAGACCGATCCCGGTGTAGTGGCTCGCATTGTGTGCCTTTTAATAAATGCCGAAATCACTTGAGAGGGCGCTGGCTTCGGCTACTTGCCTCCCCGCGGAGTAATACCTTGCTAATCACTTTCATATTAGAAAACGCGGAGGTAGGAGGTACTCAAGGAAATAAAAGAAGAAAGGTTTGGTCCGTTGTCTCTGGTTGTGTTGACAGGAATTGTGTTTAATTGTAGCGGGTATGCTTGCTAATCACTTTCATATTTAAACACTAACATAAGTTAACAAACAAACTCAAGGAAATTAGGTAGGTATACTAGAAAAGTTTCAGTATGATACGTTTCGCGACGTAACTTTGATGAGTGTATTTAATTAAACTCAAATAATTACGTCAACGACCCCATCGTTGACGTAATTATGGAATTTCATTTAAAACTATTTATTTCCGTAATCAATCAGGTACATAAGTTTAAAATGCATGATGGTACTGAAATTAGGTACTTTGGCTATAACTGCAATGGTAACGGAAATAAAAGCACTACTTTACGCTAGATCTGTCTAGAGGTATGCCTCTAGTTAGTAAGATCTAAATTCAAGATCCACACTAAACAAACACAGGCTAGTGCTCATCTCCGAAGCCTAGTTCCAATCTGACACGGTCGCCACATCCTCTGTTATGTAAAACAATTTTCCAAAAGTGCATTGCGTCAAAGGCGGCGGCCGGGCTCAGATCAAAGGCCTGTTTGTGCTTCGCCGGCAGAGGGCGGCCTCTAGTTCATGCTGATTAATATGCATATGCCGGTAACACTATGTGCTAGTGGTGGCTATATAGAGCGTTGTGGTGAGCGAAACTAGGGGGTATGCACTGAGCTACGAATTACCGGGTTGTGTTTGAAACAATTTCGAATTTTGATAATAATCCAACTAGATAATATAGGTAGGTACTCGAAGTCGTGTTCAAGCACACAATTTGCAACGTAACAATGAATTAACATGTATTTTCTAGTAAAAAGTTGCATCAACAGCATAAACAACGATATAACGTGATTAAGTTAGGGATACAGTAAATAGCCTATGCTTAACTGTTCATTTTAGCAAATAATAATTATTCCATGTTTCAGTTTTGAAGTATGAAAAAATTATGTTAAATACAATCTATCATACCTATCATACCAATCACATCAATTCCAGCACATTATTTATGTTATATTTTATCTATCATTCATGTAGCAATTTATAAATAGTGATCAATGCCTGATTTGTATTACATAGACACATCTCTCTACCCATAAAGGAAGCTTCATTAGACAAGCGTTTTGTGAAATTGTTTTCAAATAAATTACAATCCATCTGTAGTGGAAACTTTTCAATTTGCTATATGTTGTAACGAAACATTACAACAACGGCTTTGATCTCTGAGCACGTTCGTAAGTTTATATCTTTTCGTACGAGTACACACGCAAACGTCAACGATTCCACGAACCTGGTTAGCAGGCAAGCGCGAGGCGGTCTCGTTGTGACCAGTTGTGAAACTGCGGGAAATACTATGTGAATTATGTGTACTGGATAAGGTATTGATCAGGTAGGCTAGCCAAGATGCCACTTTAACGAATTCGCCATACGTTTTCGTCGCGACTTATATTGCCCTCCCGCACTCGTACTATTGATATGATATCGTACTATTGAATTCGACAAAGTGGCATCTTGGCTACTGCCCCAGAACCTTCGCTTTGCTTTAATGTCTTACTTTGGCATACGTTGGAACACATTCAAAGCTCTTGTGCAAACTTGCCGTCATGTAGTGCTGGCTTAGAATTGTACTAATTATCCCTCCTCCTCCCGTGAGCATAAGGCACTTTCCGAGGGGATAGGCTTAGGCTTTAACTTACATTATATGTAACCATCGTTCGCCATACAGTAGTCCGCCATTAACAGGAGGTCCAGCAGTGGCCTGCGACAGGATGATGATGTCTAAGCATGAGTCCGTTTGTTTCGAATCAGTTACAGTATTACAATAAGTTACAGTACTACATTTTAATTAAATTAATTAAGAATACCTCATCTTAGTCAACTTCGCCACAATCCTGTTACAAGGAACATGACTGATCTAGTAATTACTAAATCTTTATGCTCAACAATTTTAGACGAATTAGGCTTAAAATTAGTCGCTAAGAGAGCCTTAGAGAATGTTTGCGTAGCAAGTTCTGTTCCGCCGCGTGACGTAAGCATTAGTTGTTTTCTAGGAAAATTGTGATTCTGCAGAACAATACCTACTAATGTCGGTATTTCCGATGAAGTAAAATATATTTTGCCGCCAATGCAGCTCAATTTGTTTGCCTCTTAAAGTTATGCAATTAAGTGGAATCGGTGGTTCTTCAAAATATCGTCATGTTGTGCGCTGCGATAGCTTTGTCCTTTTTATTAACTAAGAGCTAATAACGTACATACATATAAATAAATAAATAAATGCCTTGGACTGACACACCAATAGCCTAGCCCCAAACTAAGCTCGAACTATGGATTGTACTATGGATGCTAGGGAACGGATAGAAATACTTAAATACTTTTATAAACATCTATGACTCGAGTACAAATGCCGATGTTTATCACACAAACATTTGCCCCTAGCGGGATTAGAACCCGCGACCCTTTTAGTAGTTAGCTCTTAATATAAAAAGTACTAGTATTCACATTTGGAAACCTTGTACTATTTGGAAGTATTTCGTATATAGTCGTTGTGGTCGAGATCCTAAGCAGTGAGGGAACGAAGATGGAGAATATTTCACATTTAGCATATCTAATTTGTACCACCAAATTAAAACATCTATACTAATATATAAAGCTGAAGAGTTTGTTTGTTTGTATGTGTGTTTGTTTGTTTGAAAGCGCTAATCTCAGGAACTGCTGGTCCGATTCGAAAAAATATTTTTGTGTTGGATAGTCCATTTCACGAGTAAGGCTTTAGGTTATTGGAAATCGAAATCCACGCGGACGGAGTCGCGGGCGGCCGCTAGTCTTTCATAATTACCATTTTTCGTACATGCCAGTGCCATAATAGTTACAGATGTCAACGGAGATTCTAAAAATATAAATTCTTAATCAGACCCGTACGTACCTACTTCTATTAATATTTATGTGCATATCTGGCGTCTACGTAAACTCAATATTTAATCTGAATGTACCGTATCGCGTAGCTATCATGACTTTGGCCCGTAGCAAAAAGATCTGATGCTTTACAGTCGTTTCGAAAATAGTTTTAGACGTATAAGAAATACTTATTTATAAGGAATCTTCACTAATCTACATAATATAAAGGGGACAGATTTGTATATTTGTATGTAACGAATAAACTTAAAAACTATTGGAGCGATTTGAATAATTCTTTCACTGTTGGCTAGCTACACTATCTCCGGTGAACATAGGGTACTTTTGATCCCGAAAATGTGGGGGAAGGGGGAATATTTGTAAAAAGAAATTACGCGCGGTTGAAACCACGCTAGTGTGTACTTATAACAATATTTTCTGTTCTTTTTAAAACGGCACTACACGTCATTTACCGACGTCATTGACATAACGCCAATTTCTTTTGCATGCGTTTGTAGCTTAAATGTGGCTTCACGTCTTAGTACCAAAGTGCAGAGATATTACTTTTTGTACTGGTCCGTGTATATCTAATAATGTTTTATAAGGTTGACGCGACTGTTAATAATTAAATACGACTAATTTTAAACTAATATTTTTTTTTAGTTTTGATTGAACCATGGTTTTATCCGTTTAAAAGCATAGATTTAAATAGTTAGATTTGCCCTCGCCTTCTTCGACATTGGCACTAAAATAACAGTCATCCCTTTAAATCTATGGTCTACGTGCTGTCTCGCTCCAAGAAGCGACTGTCACTCTTATTTAATTCAGGCACTCTTGTTTTAGGCAAATCTTGCGATTAAAATCTATGTTAAAATGTAGTTAGTTAGCCAAGTAGTGTATTTAATTTAGATACTAAACTTTTTCTTAACAATGCTTTCGTGACCGCCAGTACCCGCCAATAACTGGCCAGAGCAAATGTTTGCGGACGCGAGACAACGGCTGGTTTTGAGAATTCCGAATGAAGGTCCGGTCTGTTTGTCTGTTTGTCGTCGCCGTCGTGTAATCTCTGGATACGACCTGCCCGATACCTTACAACACTGTTTGCGAGAAACTATAGACGTAGCAAGAGAAAAAGTGTTGCACTGTTGTTTGTGGAGATAGATATAAGTGACAGGAATTGTTAATTATACTCTGAGATGCGGACGTCTTGGCGATTTTTTATGAAATAGGTGGGAATGGGGTCACTGTCTTTATTAAATATCATTATTTCTATGTAAATAAATATGTAATACATTCCTTGGACTAACACACCAATTGCCTAGCCTCAAACTAAGCTCGGAACTTGCACTATGGATTCTAGGAAACGGATAGACATAGGTACTTAAATACTTTTATCAACTTCCACGACTCGAATATAAATGCCGATGTTTTTCACACAAACATTTTACCCTAGCGAGATTCGAATCCATTACTCTCGGTTTTGTAGCCAGAGCCTCTGACCACTAGACCAACGGGCCCGTAAATAGTTTTATAGACATCCATGACTCGAGTAGAAAGCCGGTGTTCATCAGACTAACATTTACCCCTAGCGGGATTCGAGCCCGCAAACCTTGGTTTTGTGGTATTCGTCTTCTCCTCATCCTGAAAAATGGTAATCAAACCATCACCTCCTAATTACTGATGAAGACCCGGCGTCAAACACTCGCACCCACTTTGTATGCTTCTGATTCCTATCTGCTGCCATATTGTCGATCGCGTGTGCCTTCTAGTAGGTCCTATGGGGTAAGAGAAACGCGGAGGCGAAACTTAAGAATGTAATGTAAATTATATTCTTTTGAATTAATAATTGTTGAAAATAGTTCATTAAGTTGTATAAGATTTTTTTTTGCCAACGCTGTTTCCCATTAGATGAGGAAAATTCTTTTTGCACTAGCCATTGCTTAACTAAATTAAAAACTTATACCTACAGTCGCTTTAGTTATATGAAGTTGACAAAAAACTAACAAATCTATAAAACAAACAATAAAACTGTTTGTTTGTTTGAACGCGCTTATTTATTATGAGTTTTAAGCTACTCGTATATAACACTATATGTGTTGTGCCGAAACCGAAGTCGCAGGCGGCCGCTCATATCTAATACTAGCGGCCGCCCGCGACTCCGTCCGCGTGGATTTCGATTTCCAATAGCCTAAGCCTTCCTCGTCAAATGGACTTTCCAACACAAAAATATTTTTTTCAAATCGGTCCAGTAGTTTCTGAGATTAGCGCGTTCAAACAAACAAACATACCAACAAACTCTTCAGCTTTATATATTAGTATATAGATATATTAGTATAAATAATGACAACAAAAACGCTCTCCGCTTATGACTTGAAGCCACCCCACTACATTATGTAGTACTATCTAATGGGCAGCGGATAGCGAAGCAATTATAAAGGTTGTGTAAAGTTTAATAGCGGCTAATGCCTGCTTTGCGTTGTTTCGGTTCCGAACTGGGTCGAAGGTTGTGTAAGGTGGGTTGCACCTAATGCGGGGATGGGTAACTGGTTATTTGTTCTGTGGTTATGGGATAATGGGTTTTAAGAAGTTATGATTCGATAACAAGTTGGTCAAATTGGATTGTGGGTTTCACGGATTTCTTTGGTGGAATTGATTTTCTATAACATGAGAGGTAAATCTCCGGATTATTCTTACATTATGAAGGAAAATTGAAACAAGTTTAAAATAAAACTGCTTTGGTAAATACAAGAATTATATACATGAATACCATGTCTCAATTTGACCTGGTTTGAATAAGAAATCGTCAAAATGTACACATAAAATGCGAGTAACATACTGGACACACAACAAGTGTCATCTTTTTGTATCAAGCACCCATGACACTGTCAATTTCAAAGTTTGCTCTGGAGTCCTGTATGGGATTCGAATTCAGGCCTACTGCCTGTAGGCCACATCAATAAACGAGTATATCATTTTGCCATTATATTTGAACATACTGCCCTCACCTACAGTTAGCTCTACCATACTAAATTCGCCAGTAACCCAAAGCTGGTACACTAAATAACTCCGGTACACTTATTGCCAGCCACGCAACTTGGCGTGCATTGTCCCTCCAACCGTGAACAAGTGGTTTGACAGCAGTGAGTCCGCCATGTTTTTGCTCGATCCTTGAAGCTGTCAGTACGGGGGAGTAAGACGTGGCTTAACATGTGGCGATGGGAACCTTGTGAATTATTAATTGAATAGGGATGTTGAACAAGGAAAACTTTTGTTTTAGTGAATTTATTTTTTAGTCTATCAATATTTTAATTAAAAAAATTGCTATCTAGTATTATACCTAGTTATTGTGTGAATAAATGACACTTCAAGAAATATTAAAAATAAAATATAATAAAATTCATAAAAAAATATTATAATAAGTTAAAAGTATTATATATGTTAATATTAAAAGTCACGGAACAAATAAAACATAGAATTGAAAAATACAAAATAAAAATTTCCGATCCATTTAATCATGTTACGATTAATTTAATTTTTTTTTTAATTTATATTTCACTTACATCGTTAACGCTATAAGTTAAGATAAAAACATTTAACTTTTTTTAAAACTATAGCTTAAAAACCACTTCCAATAACAAATAGGTACTCTCAATACTTATTCGGGTTGCACGCGATCCAACCCGCGCTGGGGTGAAGTCCGAGTTTTAAGCAAAGCCCGCCAGATGGCGTAGTGTTTACCCGCCATGTTTGATCGCAACTTTGAATTTCGAACTATTAGCCAGCCATAGCACCTGTCGATGTTTGCCGACAGACAGACATACTGATAGATGTTGTTGTTACGACGCTAATCAGATGAGGGCGATATGAATTTATAACTTAATTAACGGCGAAAGTGACAGAAGTTTTGGATGTATTTATATTTTTTGTGCGTTGTTTTTAGTTTGGGGACAGTTGGTTTGTGAGTTAGTGTTTTTGTGTGCATTGGACACGCTTAGTTGTTTTATTTTTCAATTAAATATGTACTTTGTGTATGGTATAAGTGACTATTTATTGTTAAAAAGATAATTAGGAAGATTTACATAAATTAAACGACCCACAAACTCCATATTTATTTTTTTACAAATATTCAATTATATTGTGTAATAAATATCTACAGTACCATACAATCGGGGGTGTATAAAATAATGAATGGAGGTATTTATCAAAACTACAATTTATTACATACTCTATTAATTTTATAAAATTACTCGTTATTTATTTAAAAATGTTTGTAACTGGTCACTGTCACACCCCGTAGCAAATAGTGCTACGGATGCTACGACTGCTACAAGTCCGTAGTGAATACACAATGTAACAACATGTACAACTGTACGTATCCGCGAAAGTTCCAGGTTGCCTTTAATTTCACATCGCAAACGTCTAAACCAACATAATCAAAAACGGAGAATTTAGAATTAGCCGACCTTTTTTGGTTACGTTTAAATTAATAAAATATTCAATTTGAGGGCGAAGACAAAGGCACGGCTCGGGGCGCCGCGTCGGCGATAAACACGTCCAGGGCTGTCTCGAGACACATTACTACAGGTCTATAGTTCTAGTACTACCTTCCTTATACTAGGGTCCTTTCTAATAAATAAAACAAAATCTATACTTTACTAATATATAAAGCTGAAGAGTTTGTTTATTTGTTTGTTTGTATGTTTGTTTGTTTGAACGCGCTAATCTCAGGAACTACTGGTCCGATTTGAAAAAAAATTTTTGTGTTTGATAGTCCATTTGACGAGGAAGGCTTTAGGCTATTGGAAACCGAAATCCACGCGGACGGAGTCGCGGGCGGCCGCTAGTAAAATACATATTAATAAAGTTGAGGATGACAGCTTTACAACAATAAAATTGTATTAAACATGACGAGATTTATTTACTCGTAACTTCACTCGTATTCAAAGAAACATGTATGGTTTCATAGGTATTATTGTAACAGTCGTCTACCACACAAATGGTTGCGTACACATTTTACTTGTATTCCTTGAAGAATATTTATATACCTTTAAGGTAAATTTGCTTAATCTGAATTGAATTATATATTTTAAGTGTATTCTATTTATAAATTAATGAAACTTAGCCAGCTAGGAATTAGCAATAAACTACCATAAAATCAAGTCATCATATCAAAATTCACAAAACCATTCTTCAAATTTCCAACATTAAAAACCCTCAACGGGGCTCTCAGACCAAAAATCATTCGCACAAACAATACCGCGACGTTTAGAGTTAACTCGTAAATTGATTCAGCCCCTGCTAACCCTGCCCTTCTCTCAAGGGACCCGCGGGCCCCGGGGCCCTGGGGCCCGCGACCCCGGGGGCCACTTGAGGCTAACCTGCTAGATATTGCGAGTCTGTTTACACGGACTGTAATTATTTTCGCCGCGATAAGAATTTCGTTTTTTATTGTTGTTTATTATTGAGACTGGGAGGGCGGTGAGGATGTTGAGTCACGCGATTGTGTTGCCGTCGAGGACATCCGTGGTATGAAATGTTACGAGGATTTACGTTGTTATATAACAACGGAGAATGTGTTGTGTAGCTAATCTAATTTATTTTTTTCTGAAGGAAACGTATGAATGAATGAACTATTGTTTGAATGCGCGGATTTACTCAAAACACATAAGTTGTGTATTTTTGAGTTCGACGGCTCCTTTTAAACGGCTTTAAAACCCCATACCCTCCCCAACTGAGCTCTGGCAACCTTACTCACCAGCAGAAACATAGCACTACAGTTATGTACTATTTCACTGTGATCTTCTGTAAGGTGGAGGTACTTCTCCAGACGAGAGAAGCTCTTCGCTCATTCGAGTAGAAGTTCCACTAAGCTCTTATAGCATCGATTGCGCTACGGTCGTATCAGACCGTTTTCCTACTGAGCTATGATAGAAATGAAATGCGGAATGCAAGAAAGATAAAATTGCCCACAATTTGCTAGGATGACATTAGATGTTTTATTTGTTTCGAAGTTCTAAACTTCCTATTTCCCATTACTATTTCCAATTTCCCTTCGAATTTCTAGGCATAGTAAAATAATACGCTACAAAACTAGCTAGCTTAAGAGTAAATGAACAGAAGTCTACATCTCTCTATAGGCAATAATAGAATCGCAAATGTTTGTGTGATGAACACTGGCATTTGTACTCGAGTCATGGATTTTTATAAATAAATATATTTAAGTAAGTCTATCCGTTATATCCGTTGTATCCCTAGCATCCATAGTACAAGCTTCGAGTAGTTTGGGGCTAGGCAATTGGTGTGTCCAATGAATTTATTTGTTTATAAATCAGTGCGGAATATAATAAGTAAGCGTAAGCAGGGTGTGCCAGTGCGCATATGGGCGTAGTTACAGGCGGTTTTATTAACTCTCCTGTCAGTCAATTTGGAGTATTAGCTGTGTAGCCGACTGCTTGAGGGCAAGTTTATGCGTATACAGGGTGGTGGGATGAATAAAAATATTTCTAAATTCATCGCTTTAGAAGCATAAGGTGTTCGTTTTATTTTATTTTTTTTAATTGCAAATTATACTTAATACTTATTACTAAATATATTTTTTAATTTTCTATTTTATTTTTTAATTGCAAATTATACTTAATACCGATATAATTATTTAATACTAAATATTTTCTCATTTTTTTTTTATTATTATTATTATTATTTTTTTGTGTTGAATATCATAACTAATTAAACATCATAAAAAAAGCATTACATTAATAAAATAATTACGTCATTTTAAAAATCAAGATAAATTAAATTACAATGTCAATATTAAACTTAAAAACTATTATAATGTGAAAACCAGGCACAACACATAACGAATAATTTTACAAATACATTTCTAATACAGTCAATACTATATACTTACACTATAATTAAATAACCAAACATTACAATAACAAAAAAAAAAGAAAAATTATATTCTAAAAAAAAAAAAGAAAAAAAACTTATAACTAAAATAACCCACTCCTTAACGCTCCCCGAGCAAAGGTCCCCATTACACTCGCTGCGTTTCCACGCTGGATTGCAATGGCCAACCTCTGCACCAGGAACGATCCGGAGCGGGAGTCACCGGTCACCTCATTGAGTCTTTGTCCTATCGCCTTAATAAGGACCTTGGCCTCACTGCTCCAACTGCCCAAAGTCTCCACAGCAACTGGCACAAAATGGTATAACGACTCCAACTCTGCATACTTAATTCTTTTCCCGAGGGCTGCCTCCTCCGCAGCGGCAGACGGCGAGCCGACGGTGCGACGAAGGTGGCTGGCAGCCACCGTACTAACGCAAGTTGCGTCCCAAATTAGGCACTTGCCGTTTTTCCATGGCACCAAAGTCAATCCGTCGGGTCTCTTTCCATCCGATCTGCTCAGGCCTGTGGGTTCAAGCACGCAGGGGACGTTCGCCGATACAAGAGCCCTCCGTATTATATCATTTAGAGCGTGGTGGCGAGGAAACCGACCAGTGCATCGACGACAACACAACGCATGATGGCCATTGGCCACCACCATAGAACCGCAGGTGCATATGTGGGGTTCACACACCTTACAGCCCAAGCGGAAAGCCACTGCCACCCGCAGAGAATCGTCGTCGATTAGGGTACCTAAATGAGGCGACGGCAACGCCTGTAACCATGCTCCAGATTTAGGTTGCGACACTGCTAACAACCTAGCCTTATCAACTCATTTTTTAAGATATTTCTCAATTGGAAATATCTTAAAAAATTTAGATAGAGCCAAAAAGTTGTTTTAGCTAGGGTACTTATAATTTTTTTAACAGCTTCTTAAATTATTTTTCTTTAAATAGATTGGACCCTATTATTTCTAGAGAATGCTTTTACTATTTTATACTCATTGCATATTTTTATAATTAATTATTTTTGAATTGAGCAATATGAATAATTAAGTGTAAAATATTATAATTAAATATTATTCTGAACTTTAATTTACAAATATTTTCACAAAGGCAAAACAAAAACCTATCTAGCGTACTAAAATATTTTCACAAAAACAATTTTTCAAAAAATAACCATCGAAAATATGATACTCCACTTACAATCAAAATTGAAATATATAAGATTTTAGACTTTCGCGTTGCATTATAACATTAAAATTATTTAACGGGACTAAACGCGATATTTATTTTGTAGTATATGTATACTACTTACTGCTTGACGTTTCGGCTGCGTTACAACAGCCGTGGTCGCAAGCGGACTGATGAAGCGGGGCGTCGTCTGCTCGGGCGCCGTTGTGAATTTTCTTCTGATACCCCCAACTCGTCACTTATTAAATTGTCACCCACATTTTCACGGCACACAACACTAACAGTATCAGGTTTTGGTCTTGACGAAGAAAATCTCGGTTGACACCTGCTAATCACTGGATTCCACGCTGATGCTAATTTAAACCCGTCATCCCTGTTGAAATTATTGTATTTCTTAATTTCTATTGCCTCTCGTACCATCCTAGAATGGTAATGGCGTTCAGTGGAGAGGATTTTCGGCTCATGTAACTCCATCCAGTGATTTGGTCCCATGTCAAGTAGATGTTCAGCAACCGCAGATTTACTCGTTTGTCGATTTTTCACTGCGGCAATGTGTTCCTTGACTCGATCAGCTATTGCCCGCTTAGTCTGGCCTATGTAAGCACTACCACAGCTACAATCGATTTTATAAACACCTGATGTCTGATATGGTATCTTATCCTTAGGTGATCGCAATAGTTTTGACATCTTGCATAACGGAGTATATACAGTCTTGATGGAGAATCTCTTAAGTACTGTTCCAATCTTATCCGTTACACCTTTTAAATATGGTAAAAACATAGCCTGCCGTCTCACCTCAGGACATCTTGCCTTCTCTTTGCACCTCCTCATTGTTCTTGACACCCCATATCCGTTACGTTGTAGTACCTCCTGAACATGCGCTAATTCCGCTTGAAGGTGTTCAGGGTCACAGAGCATATGGGCTCTGTTTGTCAGTGACGTAATAACGGACTGAAGGTGCCGCGGATGATGATGAGAAGTCGCATGTAGATACCTGTCAGTATGCGTGGGTTTCCGGTACACAGAGTGTGCCAGTGTGCCATCACTTCTCACTTCTATCTTCATGTCTAGGAAAGCAATGGATCTATTCTGTTCCATCTCGTAGGTAAACTTTACTTTTGTGTGTATGGAGTTCAGGTGTTCAACGTATTGCTCGACTTCCTGCTGACCGCCGCGGATAATGCAAAACACATCATCGACGTACCTCTTCCATAACCGTACACTTCTTGGACCAGTAGTCAACGCAATGTTCTCAAAATGTTCCATCCAGATGTTTGCAATTACCGGGGCTAGTGGACTACCCATTGCAACTCCGTCGATCTGGAGGTAGTACTGGTCCCTGAAGAGTAGGTAATTTCCGTCTAAGCACTGTTCTATGAGCAATAAGTACTCCTCAGGTAGCTCACTATCGAAAAGTTTATCTTTAATCACCTCTAGACAATCCTTTAACGGAACATTTGTAAATAGGGATTCCACATCGAAGCTTACCATTATCTCTCCCGGTTCTAAGCTGATGTCTTTTACAATGTCCCTGAAGTGGAAGGAATCTTTCACAAAAGACGGTGTATTCCCAACTAAAGGCTGCAACACTCCAGCAACATGCTTTGCCAAGTCGTAGGTAGGCGAATCAATTTGACTTACGATTGGCCTCAGTGGGATGTCACTTTTATGTATTTTAGGCAGACCATATAGTTTCGGGGGTTGCACATTTTTTGGTTTGTGCAAATGAAAGAACTCGTCCTCTGTGAAAATATCTTGGCACTGCTGGATCAATCCTCGAATGCGACGTGTCACTCTGGCCGTGGGGTTGTACGTGGGGTGTTTATAAAATCGATTGTAGCTGTGGTAGTGCTTACATAGGCCAGACTAAGCGGGCAATAGCTGATCGAGTCAAGGAACACATTGCCGCAGTGAAAAATCGACAAACGAGTAAATCTGCGGTTGCTGAACATCTACTTGACATGGGACCAAATCACTGGATGGAGTTACATGAGCCGAAAATCCTCTCCACTGAACGCCATTACCATTCTAGGATGGTACGAGAGGCAATAGAAATTAAGAAATACAATAATTTCAACAGGGATGACGGGTTTAAATTAGCATCAGCGTGGAATCCAGTGATTAGCAGGTGTCAACCGAGATTTTCTTCGTCAAGACCAAAACCTGATACTGTTAGTGTTGTGTGCCGTGAAAATGTGGGTGACAATTTAATAAGTGACGAGTTGGGGGTATCAGAAGAAAATTCACAACGGCGCCCGAGCAGACGACGCCCCGCTTCATCAGTCCGCTTGCGACCACGGCTGTTGTAACGCAGCCGAAACGTCAAGCAGTAAGTAGTATACATATACTACAAAATAAATATCGCGTTTAGTCCCGTTAAATAATTTTAATGTTAAAATTGAAATATATTAATAAAACCGACCCCACATCCAACCCCCTGTAAGGCCGCAATAAGCCGATACCGCAGGCGTTTAGCTGACAACCATTGTGCGGTGATTTCGCCCCATAGAACCATAGCCCCATAGAAGTATGCGCGGGAGTCGCGCTTAGTTCACCGTGAAATGCACTGAATGCGCTGGATTTATCGCATCGCGTAATCACAATGTGTGTTTGTTTTCATGTTCAGTGATACGCCTTTACATTGGTATATTATCTGCGGTTGCTCATAATTGTGAACTTATTTGGAATATTACGACTGTCAATTTATATTCATTTTGTAATATTGAATAGAGTAGGCATTGTTAAAAAACGACGGGTTCTGTAACTATTTTTGATATTGTATTCTTTCAATTCTGATAAAAATGTCGTATCTCTTCAATATACAAGTAAAACTAGTATAAACAATACATTAATTATTAGTATCTATTATTATATTAACAAATTTATCGTTATTTCAACCATAGTGCGGTGTTTTCGCCATATAGCCCCATAGAAGTATGCGCGGGAGTCGCGCTTAGTTCACCGTGAAATGCACTGAATGCGCTGGATTTGCCGCATCGCGTAATCACAATGTGTGTTTGTTTTCATGTTCAGTGATACGCCTTTACTTTAGTTTATTAACTGCGGTTGTCTGCGGTTGTTCATAATTTTATACTTTTTGGAATATTACAACTGTCAGTTTATATTTTTTGGTAATATTGGAGAGAGTAGGCAATTTTAAAGAACGACGGGCTCTGTTCTTATTTCTGATTCTTTTATTCTTTCAATTGCGATAAAAAAGTCGTATCTCTTCAAAACATACTCATACTAGTAAAACTAGTACCTATGCAATGCAGTAATTTTAATTATAAAGTCTTTTATTACATTAACTTAAGTGTCGTTCAAAAAATTTCAACCATTGTTAGGAGATTTTACCCCAAAGACCCATGCGCGGGAGTCGCTTTGTGTTAGTTTACCGTGAAATGCACTGAATGCGCTGGATTTATCGCATCGCGTAATCACAATGTGTGTTTGTTTTCATGTTATGAATAATATTCAGTAATACGCATTCACTTTGGTTTATTATTTGGTTGCTCATAATAAGTTTGATGTTTGATGCCTACATTGATAAAAAAAAATATCTACGACTGTGTATTAATTTTTATTTGAAATTTCGTATAGTGGGAATGTAGTACAAGTTATTAAAAACCTGCGATTATTATTCGTTTGCAATATTGAAAAAATCTCATCACATGAAAACATAAAATGAAATTGAACGGATAATTATCCATTATCAAAGTGTTGCATCGATGTTGTTTCGCAGTTGGGAGATTTGTTGAGACCCTGTATTTAATTTCACGGTCTACGAAAATATTCTTCCGTACTTATATGTGGAGTGTTTCAAAATTTCATAGAGTTGTCCACATTTATTTTAATTAAATTTATTTTAAAAAAAATTTACATAATCATTTTTTTCATACGGTTTCTTATAGACAATAATGGAAAACAAGTGCAACCAAATTATTTATTAAAAAAAATACTCAGTTTTAACTATCCAAAGAAAATATATCGACCACGAAATACTTCGCAGCTAAACACCAACCATATTGTAACAATTGGCGGATTTAAACTATTTAGTTGTTTCAACCCCTCGCACTTGCGTCGCATTCGCACTAATCGCACGACAAAGCCCCGTTTACACATAAATACAATACGTGTTGTTTTCGCCCGCCGACAGTGAGGGTGAACTCGCTCGGATTTAAATTGAGGAATGCATTAGCACAGATTAAGACGAATGTGTGAGGGAACGGTGTGATTCGAATGGATTATTGTGTGTTTTGGTATTTATTGATACGGTATTACGATTGCCTTATTTTTATTAAGTAAACGACTATCTAAATTACAAGTTAATTAACTGTTTTGCTTTTAATGTACAGATGAAAAAAATGACTTTATTAATTTGACTTTATAACAAATAGGTAAGTGTAGCTGCACTAGGCTGAAATTACGCCACCGAAGCTCAGCAAAAACAGCAATGCATTTTCTATACAAAATTACGCGACATAATTTCGGCATAGTGTGTTATCTCCCATTTAAAAGTATGGCATATAATGAACACGACGGAACGTAACTACAGCCGCGTAAATTCGGCCGCGTTTTTCCACATAGTGTGTTCCCACACTAATACATCGTGGCTTTATGTCAAAGAAAAAATAACTGTAAGTTCTGCTACAAACGTTATGTTGGTGAATCTTCGATATAATTTAGGTCTAAAAACCTCTGCTCCTTTTGCCACTGCTGGTGATGTGGAAGTCTATTGTTTAACCATCAAGCTTTCTCTCTACTAACTTGGCCATAGGCCATCAGGCCTCATCCATACATCCTTCGCTCCCATCTGTAAAGAAAAAGAAACTGTCTCACTACTCTAAATCACAACCTCTGATATTTACACTAGATCGTTCGGATCAACCCGGCTTGCAGATTAATCCAACGCCTCGAATTCATTATCGTTATGCCATTGCTTTGTCCGACAATGCGTCGACAAATGAGGGAGTGCCACGTGCCGAATGTCATGAGACTGTTTATTTTTAATTTAATTCCTTTTCCGAGCGGTGCAGTGCTTTATTCCGCTCGTGAGGTTGATCCTTCCATTCAAAGGCGTAAAGAAAATTTAGTTCGACGATTAAATGTGCGTGCACTATTTATGTCTCATCATTGATTGAAAGTCATCTTCTAGTGATGCGTAATCAAGGAAAGACGCATTTTACAGCCCTCTTAAAGCTCCCGTAGCTAGTATTACATTTTTAAGCGGCGACCACGCTAAAAGACCCTGATTTTCAACTAGGTTTGAAACCCAGTTACAGACTGGATTCAGATTATGAATGGCATAAGGACTTGTGGTAAGCCCTTACAATCAAGTATCACCATTCGCCAAGTTCCTGAGGTAATATAAAAATGGAATAAGGAATAACCGTGCCCTCACCACCTACATACATTTATATGCGACTACCCGCTTTCCAAGTCCTTTTCATTGGCCAACGTTTTCCTCTTTCAATTCCCCTCTGTATCTGCCAAGGAAACCAATCCCTCCCGGTACAGTCGGCACGCACGAACGCGCCGTTCGCCTGCGCCTACTAATGAACGATAATCCGCACTCTGTACAGCTGACTGTACCTCTGCACCCAAAAACAATACTTACCACTTTAAAAATAAAGTTCAATTTTGGACAGCTCCAACTATCCTGTGTCCGATCCACCTAACTGTACTAGTGCAGATATTATAGATTTTATGTCAATACAAATAGGGTTGAATTTAGTTTTTGCAGGATTGTCCAGAATCCCTGATCTCTATTTTGCGATCTAGTGATTCCGTTGCGTCAACACAATGACGGTTAATGGCGGGGGATGTGAAAATCACAATGTTTATTTGCGTATTATTTTTATTGCGCTAATTAAATAATTTTATTACGAATTAGTGTATGTGGGGATTTTCAATGTAGTCCACATGTTATGCTATAGAAATAGAATGATTATTCATATGTTTCTTCCAAGCCATTACATAAAATGCATTATACCATTATCTCACACTAAACATAATTATACAAATATATAAGTACGTCGCTAAAACCGACTTGTTTCAAAATCATTCTATTATTACGAATAGTTTAATTAGTGATAAAAATAAACCATATTTATGTGTATTTCTTGTTGCTATAAGATTGGCCTATAACTGAAACAATCAGTTATCTTTGCTTCCAGTAATTTCAATTGCATGTATCTAGAATTGCGGTTTTAAAAGCCTGAATCCAAGTTGTTTTTCCGAAAACATTAAAACGTTTTAAGATGTTAGATCCGATTAACACAAGCAAATCGACCGACATATCGAAATGCACACTTAAAGTGAGCGACTAACCTGCAATACTAATAAAACAAACATACAACAGTCTAATGAACAAATAGCGAAAAGCATTAACTGTTAATGAACATAGCACGCGTCGATTTAGAGTGTACACTTGTAGGTGAGAGTGGCATTTATAAGAGATCACAGTTGACCGTTTCTGTGGTACGTATTCTGAATTAAAAAATATATGTAGGTATTTAAATAAAAATAAATTGCTGTTCGTTAGACTGCTTCAAAATTGAGAACGGCTGAACCGATTTGGATCATTTAAATGGGTTTAAACATTTATCAAAATATGGAAAAGTTTATTGAAAATAATCAAAAACGAAAACTTTATTTTCTCACACAAACTGTTCTACTTTTCAAACGTTACGACAATGTCAGTGATACGACGTTCACCGGGTCAGCTAGTGTTAGAATAATTCTTGATTCATATATGGTAGGATGGTGGTAGGAAAGAAAAGTAATAATCTATCGACTGTTATTCAAAATATATGGATCAGGTTTTAAAAACTAGGGGGTATCCACCAAACTGTTCACCGGCTTGACATTTTTTGATTTTATGTCGTTTTATTTATACACATACAAACCTACAAGATGATATAAGTTACTTAGAGCATAACGCCTGAATGCGGCCCATCCCCGGCACGTTCTAGCTAACGCCTCGCGCCCGTATTTGCTTGCAACATCGCGAGCTCATAAAAGTTCATATAAATAAATATTAGTTACTCTAGAAAATATGCATGATTTCGCGTTCATACTAGACGCGACTAATTACAATATCAAGCCGGTACGAGTATTTATTTATAGAAATAGAATATTGCATTAAAATAAACAAAATCAGTTTTGTCAATCCACACAACAAGATAATTTGATGATACAGCATTCAATAAATTATTGAATCCAAAATTTTGTTTTCAATAATAATTATCAAGTGTAACATTATTTAATCATTATGAGTATTACGTATTACTTCCGAGTCTTACCAAACACCTTGTCCCAAATCCTAGCCAGCAACATACATACATAATATACATATATCTACAAACTTTTTACAGATTACAAAAGACGAACAATCTAACAAGGACAAAACCTTCTTAGACATAACCAATAAAGGCACGAATATGATGGTACGAGAGCCCACGACCAAAATTTTTGTCTCATAGCAATACGGCCAAAACCGCATCAAATCGATAGATACGATTATCCTGAACTCGAAAATACCAATATCAGAGATTTTCCGCGTAGCGTTTGATCTGACCGAATTTTCAAAATTGTCAAAAATTTTACCGAACTGCATCATAGCAATATGTCTGATTTGCAGACTGTAGTTGAATGATAGTTCTGAGATACCGGAAACATATTTTTCAGACGTTAGTGGTGTAGCGCAAACCCGTAAAATCACTTAAAAAAATTAAAAATGAGACAAAAAAATAGCAATGTCTCATAGCAATACGTCTGAAAATTTTTTTTATTAGTAAATTTTGGTTATTTGATGCGAACAAAACAATTTTCAGACGGAAATGTGAACGCATTAAATTTTGAGACCGTTTTGAAAATGTTAACAAATTTTACCGATCGGTATCATAGCAATATGTCTGAAAATTGTTGGACATGATAAAATAAGTTGTCCACATGTGCAAAAAATTTATATCAGACAAATTAAGTGTAGCACCTTCTCTACCTTGGGAGTATACGCTACACTTAAAGTGTCTGAAAACAGGTTTTTGGTAATCATGGCAGCAATACGAAAAGATGAAAAAAATAATTATCCGTATTGCTATGATACAGGTCGGCTAAATTTGTTGACATTTTCAAAAATGCGCTCAGGCTATATGCTACGCGCAAAATGTCTGAAAACAAACTTTTTCGTAATACAATTATAAAATCTATGTACATTTTCACTATCAGACGTATTGCTATAATACCGACTGTCTTTTTTTTTTGACACAGCAGAAATGGCCTCCCACGCAGTTGCTACACTTTCGACCGTTACTACACACCTAGTCGGGTTCAGAATCATACAATCTAACGATTTTATAGGGTTTTTGCCGTATTGCTATGAGACATGGTTTTGGTCGTGGGCTCTCTTACTATGAACCGAAATCGCCGAAGTATTTAGGGCGCGTACACACCTGTCCAAATAGTAATTAAAACGCGAGACAGTTTAACGGGCTGCGCTAGGAATGTAGTCATATGGTGTATTAATTAAAGAATTGTCCGTGTGTTGTAGGCTCTGGGGCATAGCGTGATAGACCACCGGTCTTTGTTGGTTTAAGTAGAAACTTATGGTAAAGTTGGGTAACTGGCAGTTACGACCGTATTCGAGGTGCGTTTAAAAGCTTTCAGTATTTTTTTACTGTTGAAAGCTACAAAAATCGTAATGGAACAAAAATAATTTGTACATACTTCAAGCATAGTCTATTGAAGGGCAATTTATGTATAATAGGGAAGTATTTATAGGAAGAACGTATCACTAAAACGACAAAATTTAATTTTAAATGTATAAAACAACTTTAAACAAACATTACAAAATTGCATGGCCTCCGCAAATACCCAGTTGTCATCAAACAAATTACCAAACAAAGATTTAAGGGAAGGTCTCCAAGGAGAGATTGTTTGGGTTGCATCTCATTAAGATTCAGTGGGACCGTGAGGGATAGGGCTCATAGAATTAAATGGTTAGATATGGCCTCGCCGACTTCGACCAGCTTTTAAATTTACACTAAAATTTGAAGCGACGGTTGCTTCTTATCGCAGTAAAAGCCTGTTGAAACGTACGTCATTTCAAACATAGTTGCCACAGTTTTCTTGTAAACAAGTAAAGTATCAGCCTATTAATGTCCCACTGCAAGGCAAAGGCCTCCATCATTTCAAATCATGTTTCCGTTACAAATATGGCTATTAGCTTAATCACCAAGCTTTCCCAATGCGGGTTAGTGATCGCAAACCCGGGCTGTGTTCAGAAAAATCGATACAAATTTTGCCCGACCCCGGAATCGAACCCAGGACATCGAGACCACGGCCCTACACTTAAACCACTGGGCCATCGTGTCGTTTTCTTGTGTTGCGGCATATCTATCGATTTAAATCAATGTAATGCCCACTATTCGAATATTCACTGTATAAGTATGCGCCCCTTGCGTTTGATTGAGGGATTTACGTCGGAGTGAGGGCTCGCGATTTTTGACGATGAGGGAAGTGCTTATTGCGATTTTTATTGGGTGTTAACAATTGAAGCGAATGTTTGTGGATTATATCGATAAAAATATAATCCATAAGATTATTTGTGTGAATTGGTCCAAACAAGTTATTAATTTATTTTTAAATTTAAAAACATAATTAAGTATTCATAAATAATCGTACCAGAACATTTAGATATTAACAAATCAGTGACGTGAAATTAAAATCAGAAAATTAACATAAAAATATTACACTTACTGATCGCGCATAACGGGTCAGTATTGCCAAAAACACTAAAACTTATATGTATATCAAAATATTTAATTATTTTATATGTAAATAAACAAAAATATACTTAATTAGTATAACATTGACATATTAGGTACTTCTTTAGGTTAGCATTAAGTCGCAAAATCTGAGTCTGCATATCATGCTGCATTGCACTACTTTTGCTGTTCATCTCATACAATCCAGCCCTCTCGAAATAGAAAAATCTGCTAGCAATTTGTATCGCAATAATCTATCAATGAAATTAACCCCTAAAATGCGAGATACACGACCGACGGGCGATAAACACGACCTCTGGCGTATGCGCAATAAATCTCGCTCAAATCGCGCGCCGGATCTGTCCGCGCGACGAATTCACATAAACGCCCCTTAATAAAGATTAACTGCGGGGGCGAACTTGCCCTTAATAGATTCTATTGTAGCACAAATGGTCGTATGTTTATCGAGTTGTGTGTCACTTACGACGTTTTAACAACAAATGTTAGTGTTACTGCTTTTGTAGTGGAATAACGTCGCATGTTCTGAACTATAGGCGCTTAGGACTTTTTCAATGTAAATGGTGAATTTTACACTTTTAACTTTGGTTATTAGTGATGGAACATGTGTTTCGAAGCTGGGACCAGATTATTTTAGTCCGACATTTACGCGGCGAATCTAAATTGGGGTGTAAATGCGCTGACAAATTGGTGCTATAACTAATAGTGCAATACTGTAACTGGACATTGGTCAATAGCATTTATAGGTTGAGGGTTGCTATTGTAGTAATTGAAGGATGGGATTTTCCAATGTAATTAAAAGTCACAGTGCGAATGCGCTTTCCAAGAGATGCCCTTTAAGTGGGATTCACATGTTATACAAACATTGAATTTATGATGTTCTATTGTACTAATTACATATATGGCAAGATGAATTTTTCAATATTAATTTTCAATATTTGGTGATGGTTTTTCTTATCAAAGTTTATAAACATGATCTTCACCCCACCAATCGATAGGCAATGCACTAAATTCCTTCTTCGTTCCAGTATGTCATCGATTTTTAATAAAATGTTTTAAAAATGTATAAAAAAAATATGTAAATGTTGTATGTATGCTGCATACAGATCACTTTTCTCTTTAGGGATACTAAGGAACAGTTTGGTTACTAAGTCATCGTCTTGTTTATTTTAATTTTAATATCCAATATTCCAATGTAGTTGACTGATCACAAAAACCGAAATGACTGAAATTCGGCAAGGAAGACATTATTTATATAAACCGCCCTACACAGCTCAGCCCAGTAATTATAGGTCACACACCTAGGTCACAGCGCGTTAGCAAATCGCCTGGATGTAGGCTAACGGCTCTCTAGCTATCCGGGTCATGAACCGGGGACATCACATAGCTAAGCTTAAGACATGGTGCATATTAGAAGTGTACATACTTCTTTACTCAATTTAAAGAATAATATTTAATTTCAAGTACAGATACAGTTTTGGTTACGAGAGAAATCTTTTAAGTGGCCGTTCTTAGCTGGTTATTCGTATATCTAAACTGTTGTAAGCACAAGTCAATGTGTGGAAGGTTTACTTGTATATAAAGAAAAAACAAAAAAAAATGTAGATGAAACAGACGAATAATTATGTAAAATGAAAAAAAATAGACGTTAATGTAGGCATTTATGTCATTTTATAATTTGCCACTCGGTGGCTGCCAACACCGAATTAAATTAAGTGTTTATTCCTTAGTAATCTGACTCCTACCCAAATAGGACGCGGTGAAAACTGTCAAAGATATTAAAATGCTTATTTGAATATCCTAAGAGTGGTTCACATCCAAGGAATCGATATCTCATCAAATACAACTTATCCGAATCCATACAAATTTGACGAAATTTTGGCTTCTCCGAGTACTCTCACCCAAATAGGCCAAAACAGCCTGCAATAAAGCCAATGCGGTCTGAAAGCGCATCAAAAACGCAAAGCCACATCAGCGCCCCTGGCGGCGGGTGCGGGCGACGCGGTCGTAATTAATTGAACGCCGCAACGTTTTGTTGCTGTTGGGATAAATACTAATTTGACGGGTTCATTGAGAAGGTGATTGAGGAAAGTGTAACTAGAAATATAATGAACACAGCTCTTTGATATCATTATTCCGTAGTCGGACCTAGAAGATTTTTTCCGCCTCATAATGTGGGTTTCTGGAATTCCTTTTTTATGCGTACACGTTAGGCACGCGTGTGATAGGTACTAAACACTTGCGGTTTCCTCCGCATCCGAATAAGGGATGGTGCAGTTGTCATATGTAGCAGGCTCATTTGATCTTTGAAAGAATGTTTGAATGAATTTAACATTTCAAGAATACACCCAAGTTGACATATAGGCCATATTAGATGACAGGTGGCAGATATCCCTGACTAACCTAATAAAATCCGTCTTTTTCTATAGAATGGAAACTAAGACCTCCGGGTTTTTAAATACGGGGATGCTTATTGCTTAACCACTGCTCCTAAGAGGCAGTTATATCTGCCTTTACTCATTTAGTTTCACGCCATGTAACGAATCCTAAACTAAAAAACTACTAGACCGATTTAAATAATTCTTTCACTGTTGGCTAACTACACTATCCCCGGTGAACATAGGATACTTTTGATCCCGAATATGAGGGGGGAAGGGGAGGGGGTTATTTTCAGAAATAAAATTACGCGCGTGTGAAACCGCGACGGAAGGCTAGTGGTAGATAAAAAGATAATTCATTTCCACATCTCTGAGTCAGTAGTTTCCAACGCGGCATCCCTGAGTAGATGGTGTAATTAATTGAAGCTCCACCCGCTTCTAATTATCATTATTGCGTTATTAAATTAATGGCGCATCGGGAACGAGACGAGCAATTCATTAGCTTAGATCTAACTAATGAATTGCATACGTGGGGGTATGTATGGGAACGGTAATTGGGAACATGGAGCAATTTTATTAATGCTCACTGGCGAAGAAAAAATTGGCTGAAAAGTTTCGTAAAAATCCATGATCCATGACGCTCAATAAAAGGACTCTACAAAATACCGCAGTGGTATACTTATGTATATTTTTTGCTATAAATGACCTGTTGTAATGATCAGGAGCCAAAGGTTGAATGACAAATTAATTAACCAAACTTATAAAAATCTGATCTTAAACTAAACCTTTATTGTGCTTACCAGAATAAAAAACACTTAATACGACCTTACTTCTTCCGACTTTTCCGATTCGATATATTTTTAGATTCAACGATAGAGGCCAGAATAAATCTAGCCTCGATAAAATATTCAAATCTACAAATTGTTTTCTCTCTACATGCATTATTTATTCTATGCACTCTCCGTCTAAATCACATAAAGCCCCCTACACAAACAAAGTACATGCAAGGCAGCATAGCAGTTATTTCATCTCGAAGGGCGGATCTCGCCCGCCCAATTATTTATGTATCGCCCTCGCCAAAAACGGGTTAATATCTATCATAAAACAAGGGCAAATTAAACGCCGGCAGGTTAAGATGGCTACTAGCCTATTTGACGAAGGAAAAGTATGTTTGTACACGCTTTTTTTGCTCTTTACGAAGATTTTTGTTTGATGTTTCGCTGTAATTAAGAAAGGGAGCTTTATTGTCATTTTTTGTCTCGTTAATTGTCGTTTTAATTGATATTTACTTTTACGGGCATTAATATAAAGATTTGACATCTTTCGAGTAGCGTTCGGCCTCTATTTTGGATTTATTTGCCACTTTTTAATTTGTGTGACTAGCACGTAAGCAAGCTTTGACTTCCGGGAAGATACAAGAAAGAAGGTCAAAAATTCTTACCTGATATACCCACATTTCATCCGTATAACCAGCTAGTCTGAAATTGACATTCCTCCATTAAACTTTTGTAACGTAATCAAATGGAATAAGTTATTCAACAATTTGATTTACTTAGTAAATTCATTACTTCAAAACTTTTGTTCATTGATACCACTTACGTAGCACAATGCAATGGCTTCACACACGACCGTTCACCTAGCGTGACCGCCTCATGATACCAACAATGATTCCCATATATTTCGTCATTAGCCGTTATCTTCCCTGCAAGATGGCCAAGTGCGCGGCGTTGATAGCGCGGGCGTGCCCGGGCCTCCGCGGGCCGGATTAGGGCGCCGCCCTAAGGACCCTAACTCGCAAGAACCCACCACGTGTCTGAAGATAATTGCAATTAGTTGACAACTTTAGTTGCTTGGGACAGGTGACGGTTGAATTTAAAGCGGTTTGGAAAAAATCTTTAAAATTGAATAAGATGTTAAATCCTAGAAATTGAAGCAGATAGATTGGTGATTTATTCCTATTACCGATACTGTTGCTTCGCAAGATAAGATCAAAAGCATCCATTGTGGAAATAAAGTAACTTTTTGGCTTACTTAAAAAATGTTCTCCTTTCGCTCCACATAAAAAATACTCACGCACGGTTATATGCGCTTAGGTCATTTGGGTTTGAGTTCGTGAGGTTATTTTTAATATAAATCCGATTTTTCTTCCTTGATTTCTATCAAGTCAATATAACAGCACTCAGTGCTATTATTCATAGATTCCCTATCCCCATACACCAGCGTGTATAACGAGACAAGAACCGGATCAAAATGAGCAAACGATCAAATCACCGCAATGACAGCCCCTACAATATGGCGCTCCCGCCAAAATTAGTGTCGGAGGTGGCGCCCTCGAGGCGGCGCGTGGCGGCGCGTGCGACAACACAGCCGCGTGCGCGCGCAACGCTCGGACATATTAAAACGAATATGTTAATATTAATGACTATTCGGGATTTTCGATCTTATTTTTTTTTTTGTATCGATGGGTTTTTTTTCCATTGTTTTCTGTTTGTCTAGACATTTGCTTAAAAGTTGTTATGCAGCCAAACGTGGGAGCACAGATTGGGATATATAACTGCTCATAAACATTTTCAATACAAGACAGTCGCAAATGGGCTTAAGGGCGCGATATACAGCAAAATTAAAATGAGCACCTGAAACGTTTTTTAGGAGTCCATTGCACGTTTTGTTATACGATGATTCCGCCAATTTCAAGTGATGGATAGAGAAGTAAAGATTTTCTCAATACTATTTTATTTGGTTGTTGCATTGATATAAAAAACCCAAGATACACAATAAACGTCCCCAAATAATAAGTGCAAAATGCACTTATTTCAAACAGTCTTGCGTCACCCGCTTCATCGCAATTTTGAACACTCCTTTGTGAAAACAATCTTATTTAATCTACATAAGGTTTAATTTGCAAATAATAATGGTCATAGTTTGGCTTTGAGTTTTTGGTGACAGTTTTGACTGTTACTTATGTTCGAGACTGTGCATCTTGGGTTTTTGTATATCAATGGGTTGTTGACAGTTTTTGACGGACTCTATGTCCTGAGTCTGGTCGCCTGTAAATCCTGTGATTCGAAAAATCAGGAATAATAAATAAATAATTTTGTTACGAATCACCCTAAAAGTTGAAGGGGGTGTCACGTGCAGTAGCTGAGTACAGTGTAGCTGGTGTGAGACTGACGCTCTTAACGTCACTGCACTGCCCAGAAGTGTTACATTCGACTTGTCAATTAGATTTACAAAAAAATACAACATTATTTTTCTTCCAACGGTAGATGACTTTACGGTTTCCAATAAGTTTCAAAAAATAAATTAAAAAAAGTACATTAAGTAAACAAGTATACAATTTTAAAGGAGGCCTAAATGTAACGAGATAAAAATTGTGTGAATTATTAGGTCTAATCTAATGAAAAGTTTTTTTTGTAATCGTACAAATATTAATGCAATTAATCGATTAACATTATGAAAATAAGGTTTTTTTATTTCTTCGCTTCCTGATTGAGAATTAAGCTGATTTTTGTAATTTTTAGATTAAAAAATATGACTAATTTTTTGATTCACATCCTAACTCACTTCATTTTGGCCCACGCTTTTCGATCCCCTTTCGTTCCTTTTTCAAATGAGATAGAAATTTCCGCCTCGGCATTCTCCAAGTCCCTTCGTCCCTACGCGGTCCAAGTCTCAAACTACCGGCCGGCTGATTGATACGGGCCGCAACAATGCGTGTTTACTTTCAATTACACTCCCCGCACTCCGCTATCCGACATGCCGCCACTCGCATCTATGGACTATGGAAACGACATAGTTTGCCAATGTGCAAGCATGAACCAATGTACCAACTTTATGCCAAACAACTTCTTTATTTCCAACGCCAATTTTTCTAAATAATATTACAAGTAGGTACTGGAGTAATTTACTTTGGCGATGATAAAATACCCGATCTAAAACGACATCGGTATAACCACAAACCGCTTAGAGTTTGGGCTTATAGTTTTAATGGTCTTGAGTTCAAATATACTAATAACTATTCTCAAATTCAACGTATTGGACAAAATAATGTTTTTAGTACCTATTTATATTTCTATAGTGGTTAGCGCACTCGGCCTGCGGTTGCTAAAGTTAAGCAACGTTCGCAGATGCCAGTCATCGGATGGGTGACCGAAAAATTTCATCTCGAGCTCCTCCGTGCTTCGGAAGGCACGTTAAGCCGTTGGTCCTGCGCCTGATCTCTCTACGGTCGTGTCAGATTGCTGTCCCACCGAATTATGAGAGTGAAGGAATAGGGAGTGCACCTGTGCTTGCGCACTCACTTGTGCACTATAATATATCCTGCGTACCTGGCTGATCGTAAGATCGGCCGCCATGGCCGAATACGGCCGGAGGGTATTATTATTATTATATTTCTAAGTTTTCTTAAGGACAACAAAAAATGTAACAAAGAAGAGTTTTATTATTCAAGGTAATAAGCATTTTTAATCAGATAATACATAGTTTAATTTCTTTAATTTCAAAATTGTATTGTAAAATGTTGTGGGATCGTCTTTACCGTTCTCTACTACCAATGAGATCACAAAATCAAATTAAATTGTAACTGCCTAATATTTTTACATCCATGGCAACTCAAAACCAGGAAAGGAAACTAGACTCTCATGTTATTGTGTCAAAGTGCAAAATGTCTCATCATGTTTTGTCTAGTATAAAATGTTTGGACTTGCATGGAGAATGGAAAAGACCCAAACAACGCCCACAGATAACTGTCTCATTACAAGAGATGGGTTTTCCGAAAGAGTATTCTGTCAACACGGCTTGCAATATGTCAAACACCCTTGCCTATCAGCACCCTTGGATAAAAAGGTAACTTAATTGGAATTGGAAACTATGTAGCTTTGCAACGGTTCATTTTTACTGGATACCTATCGTGCTAAATCAGTTAGAATTTTAATTTTATCTAGTTTTTCAATGTAAATAACAACAAAATATTTTCACGAAGAGATGAAAACTCGCAAATATTGAGTCATCCTTTTTCACATAAATATTTACTTGTGATAAATCATACTAATATTATAAACGTGAAAGTTTGTTTGTTTGGATGGTTGTCCGTCAATCACGCCGAAAAAACTGAACAGATTATGGGCTGACTTAAGTGATAGGATACTTTTTATTCTGATCAAATGCTACCGTGGGATAAAACAGGAATTTTGATAACGCGCGTATAGCCGCGGGTAAGAGCTTGTCCTGTATAATTTATTGTAAAATAATGCGAAAGTGCGAAAGGCTGATAATGTAATGTAAAATTCTAAATTTCCTTTTGTGGGTGTATGTATAAATTATGTTTAATTTAATTCCTAATATACTTAGGTTAATTTTCCTAATGTGTATAGTAAATTATAACATGCCAAAACTCGAACAGAACAGAGGAATAGAATGTTTTTAACTGTTAAATTGTACGGTCGATGCTTTGACTGCAGTCGACGAACTGCATTAATATTGCATCAACGAGCTGCGTTTTAATAGCTTTCAATGTTCCGCCTCTGTGGCAGACTCATGTTAGTTTTTGGGAACTCAATTCAAAGTCGAATGGTGGAAAAGTCATTTATGACATATCTCTTACATGCTTGTAGTTTTTATATCTAGATATATGATACACATTTTCAGTCTAACCCGGGTTTCGAACTCAGGGCCACTAGTGCCGCATATAGTTTCATAGAGAAACGTACTAGCCTCTGCTGTTAGACAAATGAAAATAATGATCATGGGTAAGATAAACTTTTTGTGTTCGGTACAGTAACTTGCAAAAATAATCCTCCGACCACTTCGACAGTCTGACCGCATAAACGTAACACTTTCACGTGTCATGGCAATACATGGTAACAGTAGTTTTTCGCATTATAGAAAATGTGCGATTTAAGCAAGACGAATTTATTTATTTATTTAATTTGGTATACCAATTGAAATAAATCAAAATAATAAACAATTGCCAGGGTGCCTGCCTCCCCATTGCACATTTTCTCAACCTCATAACTAATTGAGAACATTTGCACCGCCATTAAGGCAAATTACCCCGCGAACGTCTCTTAAACTACGCTACAAAACCCGTAACAAAGGCGAACAACGCGTCCAAAGAACGACAAAACGAGTAGCTGGTTCGAATCCCGGCCGGTAACCCCATCGTATCGCGAGCGGGCTTATTTGAAACACAAATATTTGCCGCCAATGAAACTTTTCCGCAGTCTACGCGGGCCTTTATTAATATTTTATTATTTTGTCTTGTAGCTCCGTTTCGGAAATTCAGAACTTCCCTTGTTAGCAACTCTTCGCTTTAAAGCGATTATATTTTAAATTATTTTAATTAAAACACTGTGCAAACGGCGCCTTTGAAATTATTTCCTAGAATATTACAGATTCAGCTAATATTAATGTTGGCAAAGCATTCGCGATTTCGAGAACGAGACGCCAACCGATGGTGGAGAAATATAACCTAACCAGAGAAAGGATTGAATTTACTAAATATTTAGGATAATTCCCTTTATATAGAACTGATACAGTAAAGTACTAGACACGGTTCATTAGTTGTTTTTTTATACAGGACTTCACGCCATGCCAAAACAGTTTTTGCTAACAGCAGTGTGTGCGTTTCATAGAAATAGCAATGTTTCTAATTCTAAACTACTGAGACATGAAAATTGTCACCGGGATCAAAAAACGGACTATAGGTCATAAAAAATACAAAACAACTCGAACTTACTAGTTATTGTTAAATCAAGTTTTTAACGATTTGTTGGCCATTTAAGTTGGTTGCATGATATAGGAACATTTTTGATTGGTTTTCATGTTTTACAGAAAATAAACTATGTATATACTTATACAGGACTTTATGTCCTGTCCTGTAATTTAAGCCATCTAATATTAGAAGGAAAGTCTAAGACCGTGGTCAATTAATCCTTCGTCGTTTATTGTTTATTTCGATAATAATAACTCTTTAAATCAGTAGTCTTTTTCCCTGAGCTTTCTCTAAGTGTAACCGAGCCGGTTTGCGCTGTCGATTAAAAACGTTGTTTACCACCACGGTGTTGCCAGCGAAATTGCAAATATTTACCCCGCCCTTATCGCTAAAGAAAAAGGAATGCAAAATGATGTTTGCAACACTTTCAGTTTCCAGTTTCGATAAAACTACCTTTCTCGGTATCAAAAATTACTTACCATTTGTTGTGTCATATGTTATGTATAGTAGAATAAACTTCATTTATTTTTTTTAAAGACGGAAAGGCCAATTTCCGATTTTGATTAACAATCGTATGTATTTGGAAAAAAAAATGTTTGCGGAAAAAGTTGATCTGGGAAGCATACACTGAGAATTAAAGACTCTGAGGTCGGAGCTTTCTCTGATCTGGTATTTAAATTAAAGTTTTAATTTAAATACCAGATGAATGCTTTTATTTAAGTGGCCTTCAATATCGAGGTAGTAGGCTACTATAATTCCGGCTGCGTACTTCCATCGTACTGAAATAGCACAAAAACAGTCTAATACAAACCTAAGTTTGAATCAACGAATCCACTCCCGTTGTAGACAATTTAAATATTCAAAGTTTAAACCTATTACAAGTTGGCTACTCAAACTACTGCCGCTACGGGGGCTTAAAGTTTTTGTGAATTTTCCACAAGTTGCCAGATTAACGGAACCCGTTACCAGGCCCACAACTCCGCCGTTCGTTAATTAATTAAATTGTTCTTCGGCAAAATTCAGTGGCAGTTTTAGAGTTGGCGAACAAGCACTTGAAGCGAAACCGACATTTTATAAAACATTGTAAACAGTTCTTGCATAGCTGCGTAAGTTCTGAGAACTTCCCGAGAATGTTGTATGGTGTTTCAAGTAAAACAAACGAATTAAATCGGATAAAACTTATATCGAATAAAATCGAACTTATGAGTTATAACATTAACAATGTTGTTATCAATTTATCTTTTCTTGAGCATTTAAACGGTAGAAATAAAAACCTATTCCAGTTATTTATTTAAACACATCAAAGTATAAATTCATCTAAATGTTATTAACACAACTGAACGAATAACGTTCCACGTAATAATTCTTTTGACATCATTTGACATAATCCCTCTTCTGCAAAACAGCGAAATATTTAATCTATTCTGTCAAAAAAATCGTGATTTGCGCAAACAATTCCAATCGCTCTTATTGCAATAACACAAGGTTGAATGAATAGAAAAAATATGCCGGTTAGTTTTCGCGCCATTACTTAAGTGCTCTTAATGTTGCCACTATATGACATGGCAAAGACATCGAGTGATTCAGCCTACGTTCGCCTTTGTATAGCTGTTATTGTAGGATTTTGTTCCTGACACCTATTCTTCAGTAAGAGGATTTTGTGTCTATTTTGTGATAATCAGAAACTTAAACTCAACATAACAAGAAATTTTCTGCGTTTGACAATGCTTGTAGAAAAGTATTATGATGCAGTTATTGTATTTAATATTTGAATGGACGAAATTTAATTTTTATACATTTTATTGTATTAATTTTAAAATGGAATATTATAAATCATTTTGTGGCAACGCCTTCATTTAACAAAACCATTTGAAAATTAAAAAAAGCTGCTAAATAATTAGGCCTACTGGAACCCAGCATTATTTTTTAAACGTAATCCTTAGGCAAAGGGCTTTATTTTCGCTTGTACGTTATCACGTGATAATTCACGTACGTGTGTTCAGTGGGCTCATAAATTTGCAGGCTCGTGATTTATTCGCGGATTACCCAGCGTTATCCTATCACTATGGCCGCATTACACCTCAGATGTGTGAAGGTATGTACCTATAGATCTCGTAAAGATACATTATTGCTTATAAATTATACGATTAACGCTCAAAATTGTTTTTGTAATCAGTTGGTTAGATCTGTGAAGGTTCAATCGGTGTAATTAAAAATAAAAAGTCGCTAGTAAAATTCCAAATTCGAATTTCGAATCCTTTTGTGTTAACACGTGGCGGGTTGTCACATTTGAACCGAAAAAAATGCATTCTTTTTAATATTCTCGATTCTTGCTACCGGCCAGACATGTGTTATTATTATTCCGTGCTTCATTCACCTTTCTTTGTGTGGACAAAGGCCCGTCCACGGAACTATGGCCCGGGCATAATACGGGACATTATACGGAACATAAAAGAACCCAGAAATGTTGGAAGAAAAATGTTACGCGTTTATTCAATGTGTATTTTTGATGTAAAACAAACTGACATCGAATGTAAATACTATTGTGGAGTGTTGTCATCCGAGAAATAACTTTCATAATAGACATTTAATGGGTCCTTTGATGAATGGAACGTCTGCTTTGACAAACACTGCCGTCCTACGGATCGCGTGCTGGCGTTAGGTTTAACGATAGATTAACGACAGATAATTTGTTATCTATCGGTGGTAATCAAACTTTTTTTATTCACCACAAATATTTGCAACAGATAACGTGCTTTACAAACCTTCATTATGCATCGGAATCAATAAAGTAACTTTCATTCTGAAGAACACTATTGACAAATAATTGGTCAAGTTCAATCTATGTAACCAATTCAATCTATGCAAATGTGTATTAGACCTCAAGTTCCAGATTATTAAAAAACAATTTTTATGTTGATAAAGTTTACAATGAAAAAAAAAATTAGTTCCGATTTTACCTAACTTAAAAAACCAACACTCAAAAAATGTGTTCAACTGTTATTAGGTGATCAAGCTAAGCTGTGCTCAATTAAAGATATATCAAACTATCATAGGTTATTACAAAATTATGAACGCTACACTAACTTAACAATGTTTTTTCTATTTAGATCACTCTTGGTGAAAGGTACCAAATGCGTGGACATCAAACTTACAATATTTGTATTTTTTCCTCTTATTTCCATGAACTCGGAACTAAAGGCACTTAGATCTAATTACGTATTTTATACTTGTCCACGTTCAACAAGCAGACTCTGTCCGTTTATCCACGGTGGCTCAAACGTGTCACGGTCCTTCGAGCCGGATAACTGGGTGGCAGCTAATACTTGTAGCTAATGTTAACCTTGCTGCTGAAACTTTAGAGTTCACAGTCGAAATGGGTGTTTACAATTTCTCATTGAAGTTACAAAGAATATAAAGTGACATTTACAGAAGGTTCATTAAAAAAATACTTGATAGAAATCAGAAAAACACTTGAATAGATCATTTAAATTACTGCCGCTACCCATACGTACCTACATAAGGAGACAGCACGAAAGAAAATCACAAATAAGGTGGGAACCTTATCCAACCCAATCCTCTGGGAAACCTCACAATAACAAAAAGAACTTTAGGTACTTCTTTACACCAATTTTTCGTCACCAAAAGCAGCTTTCCTTTTCCGTGATAAATGTTGGTTCCCTCTTCAAGTCACTGTGAAAAACAATTGAATGCCCAGTACTATGACATCTTTTAGAAAGGATTCATTCTTCTGCGTATATTTATTTGGTGACAAAACGGATTTCAAGCTGTCATTGCGCAATGGGAGGCCGGCGCGTGATCTGAAACAGATCTATTGTCTCGCCCGCGCTTATGCAAATACCTTCTTAATATTATTAAACACAAATTTTTAATGGAAAACCGCACTGACTCACTACGGATTTAGAACAAGGTGAACCTGTGTAGATTTTTATACATGTGTGGGCAAATAGTTGGTAAATGTTGGATCGGTTCAATTTTAAACAATACGGCATATGCATTTAAAAGATAATATACTAAAAGAATAGCCTTTAGTTGAAGTCTAACTGTATTATTAAAACTAAATAAATAACAAGTTGCTTTAGATAAATATCTAACCCTTGTTGAAGAGCCGTTTTGAGCTAAAGTAGAATTTGCGCTATGAACGAATGCAGCATTTTGTGAGATGTTTGTGGTAGCAATTTCAATACTAGAAAATATTTGTGATGATTGTGAACAAAGAATCGTGAGTTTAAGTATATGTTTGTACACTTGTCTTCAACTTTTACATTAACAATTACTTTTTGTTGAACCGGCAACATTAAAACGGCTAGCTATTAACAATTTCATACGTTCCTTTACAAGTACGTCAACATAAACCATGTCCCTTTCATGAATGGTGCCTTAACACGCGTAACATAAGCACAAGTGCACCGAGATATTTTCCTTCATTGACAAATACACTAAAAAATCAAAAATGTACCTGTTAATTCAATGCGGAAGCTTCCTGTACCGACAAAGAGTTTCGCTGATTCGCCACGCCCAAATCAAAATATATTATCGTAGCATAAATCGACAATAACTGGCAACAACGGAAAAAAAAGAATTCGCACAATCAATCAAGCGATAAGCCAATAAACCTCAACGATGCTCTTTTGAATTCGGAATTCGATTTTTGAATTCGCGTCCGCTATTGTTGCGTATGGCCGGCGGCGCGCGGATCGTTCTGCCTTGTCGAATTGCACAATGCAAGGCCGGAAACGAGTGTCTGTGTCTCCTTCTGAATAGATCGGACGGTGATGCGTTCAGGAACTATTGAGGTCGACGTGGAAACGTCACTGGGCTACGGTCGGCAAAACAAGTAAAACGGAACTGGAAGAATATTTGATGGTGATATTGAGCGAATTCTCCGTGTGACTGATGAAAAGGACGTTTTCTAACTGTGTCTGTATGAAATCAATAAGTAATCCATAGATAAAAAACTTTGATTATTAAATAATTTCATTTAATCTGTGATCGATACGCTTCTTTTGTAATTAAATCTGGTAGTCGATGTGCTGAAAACCCTATTTTTGTGCGTTATAAGTCCCAGCTGTTTTCTAAATACGAGTAGCTCTTGGTATACGAAGGTCTTTAATTACGAGTATTACCTTAATTATTATAATATTACAGTACAATTTGTATTCTAACCATACCACGCGAATGGGATACAGTAAAAAAATATTGTTTAACAATACAACGCCCCCTATTGTAACGGAAGGCATTATAACATCGCGCCTTTGCCTTATAAAAAAAACGTCGGGGTTGCGAGAGCAATAAAATTAAACATACCATAAAAGGTGGAAGTAATAATGAAATATGTATTACATGGGTATAATGTTGTTAGCCCCTGTTTAGGGAAGAATGGGCCCTTTGATAGTTCGTTTGACTTGTACCTTTTGTGTGGAATTGTGCGTGAAATCGGAAGAGATGATAGATTTATTGGGCGGTCGGATGTTATCTAAACGGTCGTCACTAATTACAGGGGTCGGGACGGTTTTACAATCAATTATCGCACAGCGATTGCTAATAGGCGTTGAGTTAAAATAAAATTTTGACTTTTTGGCGTGGAAATAAATTGAAATATTTTTCGCTAATGTGTACATTCCATTTTATTTTTTAATTTTGTTTTTTTGGACTAACACACTAGCCACAAACTAAGCTCGAGGCTTGTTCTATGGACGTTCTTTTATAAACAGCTACATATGTCTGGAGTACAAATGACGATGTTCATCACACACATTTGGCCCTAGCGGTATTCGAACCCCTTGGTTTTGTAACCTGGTTCTCTGACCACTAGACAAACGGGCCCTTCAATTTGGAAGTTTAAATGAGTATATTGAAACTCTGTGATAGCACAGAGAATAAAGATAACCTAATAATATGCATTTCTGCCAGTATCCCAGTAAGCGTATGGTAGGACGACATCACGGTAGTTGAAGTGATAATTTGCGCATGATGGCTGGCTGGACCTGGATGCGAGTTGTGGAGCATTGGATTAGATGGAGAGCATATTGAGAGGCCTATGTGCAGCAATGGACTGCGATAAGTTGACGACGATGATACATGCATAAATTAAAATAAAATGATAAAACGTCAAAGATTTTCATAAAGCCTTTAGAAAGCGCACACTTTCTCCGTTAAATACGAAATATTCTTCACAATCATTTGTCGGCTTTCCTAAACTTACAAGCCAAGGGAAACTGAGCTTAATTGCTTTGTTATTAAACACTTTGTTGGTCAAAGGGACAGCTGAGCGACCAGACTGAGATCTGGTCACTTTCATTGGGAAGTAAAGCCGGTTCACACTAATTAGTGTTAATCAAATAATGTCCTCTTTCGAACAGAACCCGCTTATCTGGTGGATGTGAAGTAGGCTTTAAGATTTTGTCGTTTCACTTTGTTATTTGAGTATGATTAATTTATTTCTACTGTATTGTGTAGAATTAAGTTAGTTACAATACTTTTTATAAGGTACAACATATTTAAAATGTACTTAGAATTTAGCGGGTTAAACCTGGTTAGATGGTTCAAATTATTATTTTTACAAAAAACATTGTTAGAACAAACTATACTCCTATTTATAATATTAGACTGCGTCAAATTAAAAAAAATAAAGCTCTTAACTATTGACTGGAAAATGTCAATGAAACCCTGAGATGAAACCAATCTGTCTGAGGCATGTCAAAGTTCATTTAACTTTGTCAATTAAAACATAATCACAGCTGTCATTGTCATGTGGTCTGGCGTTGTCACCAGGTCACAAACAGGAAACCATCAGTCTACGTGACTGACACTAATTTATGAACAATCACAAATCTAGCAAAGAATTTAATGTCTCGGCAAATAGAGCAGAGACAGTGCGTTATCACTGATAACCGTGCAGATGGTGTCGTGGAAAATTACTGTGCATGTGCTCTTCCCCTTTATGGTGGGAAGTCTTGCAATTACACCTATAGATAATACACTTGCAACTTTTAGATTTATTAAAATACTTCAATTTTGATTTTTTTCGCAATTGTTATTTGCCTGTTTTATTTTGTTTTTCCTTGAATTTCTGTAAAGGTTTCTGTACTTTAGTTGATAATTGCAATTTGCAATGTATACCCGTAAGTTTCTTTGATCTTCCAAAATTATAATAAGCGGCCGCCCGCGACTTCGTCCCCGTGGATTTCGGTTTCCGCACACATTACGAGTATGTTGTATTGTAGCTTAAAAAATATGAAAATTTGTTGATGAGTCACATAAATAACTTTGTTAACATTCTTTGAAGCTTCATACAATGTGATCCCCTAAGAATATAAAAGGCAATAAAGTATGATATCATCTAATTTAGATTTAGATTTAAATTTAGATATTTTATTACCTGCACTTTTCTTCATAGTTAAACATTACATTGCGCATTATTGTGAAGAAGTAAAGGAATCAGTAAGGTTTTCTTAGGTAATCTCGAACAAGTCAAATACGAATATTCTTCCCGACTTCTTACTACCGAATCCAATGTAGTAAGAAGTCAAATAGTCAAGCTTTAGATATCATCATTTGATTATCATTACATGATCTGATTCAATATAACACAACTTAGTCACAGAAACAACATCTGCCAAAGATAAAGAATAACCCAAACAATCCGCTAAAGGAACATTTATTCGAATCAAATATTTAATATTTACCTCAATAACGCGAGTGCGTACAACGATAATTTCTAATGCTAGGCAAATTAATTTAGCTGTACCTGAATTGAGCATATGAGTAACATCAATACGGCGACAATATTGTGTACAATGTACATAGCCCGTGTTGTTATTAATAAAGACTTGTTTATCTATAAATAACGCGCGATGGTTATAATAATAAAAGGCAACAACGTTTTCGGTTGTTGTGATGTCATAAGCCTAATTTGATATGTGAATGCAGACAGTGCTTACTATTGACGTTTCTAATTTGTGTTTAATAAGGATTCTATTTGCACTTTCCTTACAAGGGTGTATGACGTAAGCTAGTCTTACGTGGGTTAAAAATGTTATAGTCCATTTCAGCTAACATGATCCTTGTGACCGTCGATGGATCATAGGAAATCGACACTATTCTAAATCATATAAACAGCTCGTAGGGTTTATTGCCTTGAAATAAAGTTTGCTTTTAAAAGTAAGTTTTGTTTAAGTAAGTAAGTAAGTTAGACCTGACACAGCGATCATCTTAGCTGAAAAGGACTATAAAATATAATAACCACATATACACATACCTCGTGCTTATAATTATACCAGTGGAACCACTACAAATTCGAGTATATATTATGTAGTTTTAGTTAGGATATAACTCTAGTATTGATCTACTAATAAATAGGTCAGGCTGTATTTGCGTAGGCAAGTTCGCATTTAAGTCTTGAAAAGTTTTATTTTCGACGCTTTTAAGTCATTGCAAATTTTATGTGCATTCATGACATCATGTAACTCTTACCAAACCATTAGTTATTATTATTTTGTTTACCAGTTTTGTTGAGAAATTAACGCTATAAAATCTATTTTCTTTTTACTGAAAAAAGGAATTTACGTCGAAGTGAACAAAATACAGTCACAAACGAGCCTCACAACCGTTCCGTCTAAAATAAATACAAAACGCGCTGCGCTAAAATATCCCTTATTATTATACTTAACAGGTAATTTGTCTAAGTGCTCGTATCTCGGCAAAATTATCACATGTCCACGGCTTTGGCAAGAAATTTTCCACGACAACTGTCCGTGAGGACGAGAGGCCACGACTTGAAGCAAAATGGCTGTTGTTAGGGTTGCCAAGAGGAGTATGAAGGCGGTGCTTTGTACATTTCTTTATTTAGCACAATGGAAAGTACCCGTCCTGTATAATACCTTACCTTGATCCGATGGCTAAGTGACTCAGAGTATGTCTTGACCTGCGATATGAGATACAACTTAAAAAATGTTAAGGGCGTTATCGTCCAGTATCTTACTACTTTAAATCAGAGTTACAATTTGTTAGATACTATTATCTATATCTATAAAACTCAAAGGTGACTGACTGACATAGTGATCTATCAACGCACAGCCCAAACCACTGGACGGATCGGGCTGAAATTTGGTGTGCAGGTAGATGTTATGACGTAGGCATCCGCTAAGAAAGGATTTTGATTAATTCAACCCCCAAGGGGGTAAAATAGGGGATGAATGGTAGTATGAAACTTTGTCATTTTTTGACCGATCGGCTTGAGACTTTGCATTCATAAAGCTACTATGACGTAGGCATCGCCTAAGCAATAATATTAATAAATTCTAACCCACAAGGGGGTGAAATAGGGGATTTACTTTAATATGAAACTTTGTCATTTTTTAACCGATCGGGCTGAGACTTTGCATTCATAAAGATTATATGACGTAGGCATCCCTTTTTAAAGATTGTTTGAAAAATCCACCCCTAACGGGAAAAATAGGTGATAATGAAAACCAAAATCCACGCGGACGAAGTCGCGGGCGCCCGCTAGTATACTATAAGTTACGACGGTTTCAAATAACAACCATTTTCTATAAGGTGGTGTGAGGAGGTAAACCCTTTAATTCAACAAAAAAAAGTCAGGTACTTAGTAACAAAACAGGCTATCCTTTCTTTTACCGGGAGGTACAAGGAAGGTTCTAATAATCGGTCGTTAATCATTAATAACTACCCATTACAATGACAGTAGCCGTTTCCATTCATCACTTCAGAAAAAGTCGTTGCTATCTTATCAAATCGAAACGTTTAAAGGTCGCATGTCAGCTGACCTTTCCACAAAATTAAAATCGGATGACAGGACCTTGTTTGTAGATGAGGACAATGTACAAAACCGAATTCCATTTATAACTTACCTTATTAGGATTTGAACGTTGAACGAACGTACTCGAATATCTCGAGGGAATGAACGCTAAATTCTATAATAAACCGGCCAAGTGCGATACGGACTCGCCAACCGAGGGTTCCGTACAAATCATGTACTAGATCTCGTTCAAACCAATTTTTGTTGGTAGTTTGCATGGTAATGTACGTTATATACATTTTTTAGTTTTATCATGACCTACCCTACCCTTTCAGAAGTTACAGGGTGGTGTTTCCCACACATTTTACCACTTTGGAAATGTCTCTTGCGTAAACTATTCACATAGTTTCGGAAAATAGTGGATGTTACATATAGACGGACACACAGACAGACATGACGAATCCAAAGTTTCGGTTTTTTTGTCATTTGGCTTCGGAACCCCAAAAAGGAAGGTGACTGACCAGACAGAGATTCTGGAATTCTGTGAGTAAATAAATAATTTAGAGTAAGTTAGCACTGCGAGTTTTCAATATTGCCAATTCCACCTTTCGTAATGGCTATCTAAACATATTTGACATGCATGGTGAGTTTGATTACGTAGGTAACTTCAACTCAATAATGAAGCTCTTTGCTCTGCAGTGGATTACCAATAAAGTTACAATTATTTAAGTTAGTTAAGTTCTTTAGCTACGAGTAATAGAGGTTAAGGAAATCGTGATACCAAAACTTCAAAAAAGTTCTAAAACAACTAAATCGGTAGAAGTAAGTACTTTTTAAGACACAAGTCCGTAACACAAGTGCTTTAGCTACTTAACACGGGGTCAGATCAATGTATGTGATGTTGTGAAATATTTATTTATTTATTTATTTAAGGAGAGTTTGTTTGTTTCTTTGAACACGCTTATCTCAGGAATTACTGGTTCGAGCTGAGAATTTTTTTTTATGTTGGATAGTCCAGTTTGTCGAGGAAGGCTTTAAGCTATAATATAACGCTATGTCTGCGGAAATCAAAATCCATGGGGTCGAAGGTGCAATCGGCCACAAGTATGAAATATAAAAGCTGAATTGCCCTTTTGAGGAGAGAAAGAAAAAATAAGCATATTCAGTTAGCCGAAAGTTTCCAACTAAAAATGATCTGCCTGAAGATGATTTACGATGCCTTTTTACTCGACGGTCAACCCTGCTCCCCGCTAAAGATTTTAGCAAACATAATTATTGAAAGTCACACGTCCGCCGATGTTTGATCTCACTTATTGACCAACAACGATTACGGTTATACACAGCTTGTGGCAACTGGCCATGCAAATAGTTTGGCGATTTGCAATATCTCAGACCCACCTCTGGAGCTGAATGGATCTGCTAAATATTGATTCAGAATGTTATCATACTAGCTGAATTAACTGATGCGATTGTGCGTATTGTTTGCGTGACGTACGACAATTTGAAACACAAATAAATAAACTCTTTGGACAATACCTGGTCCCAAACTAATTTTAAAGCTATGGAAAAGAGCTAGGGATCAACAGAATTAAATTGGATAATAATTATTATCAATCTTAATCATTGATCTTAACACGCTCGGCCTACGATTGCTGAGTTAAGCAACTCTCGCAGAGGCCAGTCATCGGATGGATGCGAGCTTCTCCGTGTTTCAGAAGGCACGCTCAGCTCCTGCGTTGGTCCAGCTCTCTCCAGCCGTGACAGATCGCTGTCCCGCCGAACTATGAGAGTCAATAAAAGATGAGAGGAATAGGGAATAATATATCCTGCGTAGGTCGATCGTAAGACCGGCTGCCATGGTCGAAAACGGCCGGGAGAGTACTAACAGCCGTTTTCGACCATTATTAATCATGAATCAGTCGAGTATAGTCCCTAGTGGGATTCGAATCCCTGGACTTTGGTTTACGTCAAAGAATCACTATTCTTCGTTCACCTTCAAATCTATCGTGCTTGATAGGTGCTTATCACGTAAAGCAAACTAACTAAATTATTAAACATCCAACTTTTCCAACTCGCTTATATTACATACTTCAAAGAAAAAAGAAAACGCGTTTTAATCTTACTCATCCATTCGGGCTCTTTAAGCGGAAAAGGATACTAAAATATTTACGATCAGACATAAAACTGCTGTACCGCCGATATCTCCATATTAAAAACTACAATGTTCCATATTTTTATACTCGTTATATATACAACTACATGAAACAACCTGACCTTTTAGCATGAAAATAGAACACACTCCACTTTTTCCTTCATTACAGCAAATCTAACCACTACAACTCTCGTCGCACCTCATCAACTATTTCATCGCAGTGATATTGCACATATTTTAATAGGTTCTAGTTCTGAGTATCCATCCATATAGTATTCTTCTGATTCCGTACTTGAATCCGTACGTGAATCTTCATGCATCTTAATTCCGATTACTATTATTATGTCTCTTCAACATTTCTCATTTCCCAACATAAGAAACACGATCTCCGTTGCATCTCCGCATGTCCTGTTGTGCTCATCCCGCCGAGCTGCCATCGTCTCAAAAAAAAAACATGGAAGCGCTGTACTATCGATATCACCACCTAGCAAATCTGAACATCGGAAACTTCTTGTGACAAAGACCTGCCCAGACCAGTGACTTATTTTCATCACATTGTGAAGGAAATATTAATCAGTTCCAGGTCAGTCCTAAACACTTTACTCATGTTCTAATTTTGTTCAGAAACGTCATGATTCCTTATCCTGATTCATAAAGTTATATCTCCCTTCTTCAACACTTCTCATTGCCCAACAGAACTAACACAATCTCCGTACGCCGCTTACATCTTCTCCTTGCTCTAGAGTTAATATTGGCACCGTACTCGCCACTGTTTGATGACCATCGAACCTCTGCAACATCGATATCTTCATCCAGCAAATCCGACCATCTCAGAAACTTCTTGCCACAAATAGCTAGCCAATAATAAATCACATTTTTATTTAAAATGGTCCTGCTAGTTACAATTCTAATCCTGCATACAGTTATGTCTCAATTCCTAAAGAACCTTCATGTTTTCTAACCCCGATTGAACCATAAACATGACGTCCCTTTAACGTTTCTCATTGCTGAACCACAGTTACTCTGTCTCCGTTGCATCTCCCGGCGTTCCCTTCCCGCCATGCTGCCACCATCTCAATATTGACAGCGCAAATGCTCCCAACCTTGACCGCGACCTTGGCGCCAGGTTCAGCTGATAACTAGAGTTAATATTGGCACCAAATACGCCGCTGTTTGATGACCATCGAACCTCTGCAACATCGATATTCTTCATCCAGAAAATCCGACCATCTCGGAAACTTCTTGCCACAAATAGCTAGCCAATAATGAATCACATTTTTATTTAAAATGGTCCTAGTTACAATTCTAATCCTGCATACAGTTATGTCTCAATTCTTAAGGAACCTTCATGTTTTCTAACCCCGATTGAACCATAAACATGACGTCCCTTTAACATTTCTCATTGCTGAACCACAGTCACTCTGTCTCCGTTGCATCTCCCGGCGTTCCCTTCCCGCCAAGTTGCCACCATCTCAATATTGACAGCGCAAATGCTCCCAACCTTGACCGTGACCTTGGCGCCAGGTTTAGCTGATAACTAGAGTTAATATTGGCACCGTACACTGTTTGATGAACCATAGAACAGCTGCACCATCGATGTCTCCTTCCAGCAAACGCGACCATCTTGGAAACTTCTCGCCACAAATAGCTAGCTAATAATGAATCACATTTTTATTTAAAATGGTCCTGCTAGTTACACTTCTAATCTTGCTTACAGTTATTTCATAATTCATACAGAATCTTCACGTTTTCTAATCCCGATTGAACTATAAACATTACGTACCTTCAACGTTTCTCTTAACTGTACCTCAGTAACACTATCTCCGTTGCATCTCCCGGCGTTGCCTTCCCGCCAAGCTGCCACCATCTCAATATTGACAGCGCAAATGCTCCCAACCTTGACCGCGACCTTGGCGCCAGGTTCAGCTGATAACTAGAGTTAATATTGGCACCGTACACGCCACTGTTTGATGAACCATAGAACAGCTGCACCATCGATGTCTCCTTCCAGCAAACGCGACCATCTTGGAAACTTCTCGCCACAAATAGCTAGCTAATAATGAAGCACATTTTTATTTAAAATGATCCTGCTAGTTACACTTCTAATCCTGCATACAGTTATGTCTCAATTCCTAAAGAACCTTCATGTTTTCTAACCCCGATTGAACTATACACATGACGCCCCTCCAACGTTTCTCATTGCTGTACCTCAGTTACACTATCTCCGTTGCATCTCCCGGCGTTGCCTTCCCGCCAAGCTGCCACCATCTCAATATTGACAGCGCAAATGCTCCCAACCTTGACCGTGACCTTGGCGCCAGGTTCAGCTGATAACTAGAGTTAATATTGGCACCGTACACGCCACTGTTTGATGAACGCTCCACTCTATCAATATATAAACATAATATTTATATTTGAGCCGCTTTCGGTTCACTAACAGCGAGCACTTGTGTAATTTGTCTCTGAAACTGATAATCTGTAAGTCTATGTGTTCTGCTGTGACGTGTGTGTTTGCGGTGTACACTACGAGTGTTTGCTGTTTTATCAAGTGGGTCCTGGGGAAGGAGGCGCGGTAATTATAAAAAAATAAGTAGGAATACAAGTATTGCTTCAATGGAGAAGTAAGCTAAAACAGAAAGATGAAAAGGGTTTTTTGGAAGATTTAGTTTCCTGAAACACGTGGCCAGAACTTTATTATAGCTGCATTTTACAATTGAGGTGACAACGAAATACGAAATTTGTAAAAATTGTAAATAGTCTATTGATATCTGGGATTTCACATATCAGAGCTTACAAAGCATAACACCGTCCCACGCGTTTCTCGAGTTAATAAATAAATTCCTCGACTAACAAACTAATTTCTAAGATACACTATTGATGCTAGGGAACAGATAAACAAATAGCGATTTCATAACACTAAAATCTGCCCTTATCGCAATTGGAACCTGCGCCCCTCTGTTCTGTGGTCACATTCACAAACCAGACGGTTCAACAAGATTAAAAACAGTTCCCCAAAACCAGCTTTTAAAATTCACTAGGTGGTAAAAGTGGTAATTAAGTACCCGTATTTCATCTCACGTGTCTCGGAGATAAAGAGACCGACGCTGCACAAATTATCGGCTCCGCTGTAATGTGACCCTCCAATGCCCTTATTCGGGCGGAGGCTCGTTTGCACGCGTGGGTGATATAAGTTGGGTAAACTTGCAGATTTAATATGAGTTGTGGAAATTGTGAAACGAAGGAGTTATGATTTGCTGATTGAGGTTATGTTTGTAATAAGGGTCAATCTTTGCAAGCGTAAAATCGGCCGTTGCGGCAGTTTTCAACGCATTATTGAAGCTCAATTAAGCAGACGTCTCGCTTAATATCAACTCGACCATGCTATAAGGCACTGTGACTGGTTTACTTCTTATACGAAATTAAACTTTATTTCAAGGCAATAAGCTCCACGAGCTGTTTATAATATTTTCCATATGGTTCTTAATGTTTTAGATTGGTGTCGATTTGCCTTTGAACCGTCAACTGTCACTGGGATCATTTGTCTTAGGTGAAATGGATAATCCATTCCCAGAACCAAGAGGCAACTATTTGGAACTTTTTAGCCTCTATAATATATCTACCTTACCAGTTTTATTTACGTCAAATCACTTTCAAAATCGCCAAGACGAGCATGCAAGTAGATCCAAACGAGGCACCAGAGCTCCAAAAGCGTCTTGTGTTTGAGTTTCCAATTGGTGACCGTGTAGCCGCGCGTTTTGAGCTAACGCGTATTTATTTAGCGATGTGCTAGTAAGTGATCGCGCCATAAGACGTTCATTAGCCGCGGACGCGAAAGAATTTGGGATTATGGAAGGTATAAGGATGAACCTCCTTGAACTTAGGGATGTGTGGAATGCAATTGGTGCCGCGTGTATAAGATTTGAGTTTTTGCGTAAAACAAAACAGATATCGACTAAAATGGGTCGAGCAAGGTATACGGCTAGATATACGGTATAGCCTACAAATAGGGATAGGTTATAGATAGATAGGTTACATAGAAGGGAAAGCAGTTAGTTCTCAATGGGATATATGTAATTGATGGAATCCTCTGTTTCATTCAATCTTACTTAGATTTCAATTGATTCTGTGTTTTTTTTGGAGACCAAATTAATTGAATAATGAAGATAAATAAAACTATACTCTGTCCACTTTATGAAACGTCTTTTGACAGCTCACGCCCATGAAAGTTCGAATTGTTTTCGTTTAATTTTCGAAAAAAGAATATTGTTCTTCATGGACGGTTACTGCCAACTCAGTGATGTGCTACGAAAAACGATTAGAACGATTGTGCCCCCGATTAAAAATAATCGATAGAAATAAATGCTATGAATAAATCTAAACTTCTTCATAACATGTTCATAAGGTATAATGTATATTTTACATTGCAAGGTAACAACATTTGGATTTAAATTTCTTTTACTAAGATGACTCACTTGTTTTATATTTAACTAGCGGCCGCCCGCGACTTCGTCCGCGTGGATGTCGGTAACTCCCGTTCCCGTGGGAATTTTGCAATATCCTTTTGCAACTAAGCATCAAGTTTACTAAGGGACCTGCATGCCAAATTTCAAGCGTCTAACTCAAGTAGTTTAGATTTTCCATACAAACTTCCACCCCCTCATTTCGGGGAAGTAGGGGGCTGGAATGGGTCAAAAAGTAGCCTATGTTCTGTCTCAGGGTCTAAAGATTGTCTGTACCAAATTTCATCGAAATCGGTTGCGAGGTTTAAGCGGGAAAGCGTAACAGACAGACAGACAGACAGACAGACAGAGTTACTTTCGCATTTATAATATTAGTTGGGATTTATAAACTCAAATATATGGATTTATATTTGTTTACAATAGTTCTAAGAGAATGTTAAATAAAAACGCATGTTTATCGATATCGGTTATTTTTTACGTACCTAAGTCGAATAATGATAATAGTACAATCGGATTGTTGACACATTTGAGATACTTTAGGACATCACCAATGTTGTCAATCGGCGACCTGTCAAAAGACGCTTCATATAGTGGACAGAGTATAATTATTAATAAGCTGCATTTTTTAGTAAATCACTAAGAGGATTCATTCCCGTCGGAAAGGGTAAAAGCAACCCGCATTCCTTATTTAAAATTCAATACGTCGTCATTTAAACGATTACAATACTTCCAATTACAAATAACCTAACCACGTAACGAGTAACAAATGAATGTCATTTCCAGTCCATTTGTCAACGCTAACGCAAGATCCTATAAGGCCAGAGGCCCGCTGCCCCGCTCGATGTGTGCTCTCCACACAAACATACATAATATGTGCGCAGGGCACACAGCGGGGCTTACACGGAAAATATTTGGTAACACCGCCAATGTAATCCCAGCCGTTTGCCTTGATAAATTAAATACACAGAATTATGTCGATCGTTGTGTTAAATGGTTTTAGAGCGCGGCTTAAACTGTTTTTCGTAGATAAAGACGGTTTGCGTGAACTACGTTTGCTGTTTGCGTAAGGTGATGCAGAGTTTGGTTAGTTTAAGATTTGGGAATGGAGCTGAGTTTGTGATAAGGGTTTTGCGAACTCTCATCTCATTTCTATTTTAAACTATCTTCCGTATTGTTGTCTTTCTCGTCTCCTTTCGTCGTAGGTAACTATGTAGGTGGAAGACTAATTATTTAGTGTTTCTACGAATAAGTATGTTTACTCGTATAGTTACGATATCGAAGTCTTATATACATATTTTTAGTTAGTGCCACGTTGTCCGAATAATTGAGCCAACTATGTTGATATCCTACAAAAAATGTTTTTATCTTGAACCTTATTCACAAATTATTTAAACAAAAAATAACATTAAACTGCTCAAACCTCATTAATATTCTGAAAGTGCGTTTATGAAGAAGACCTTAGTAAAACAGGTCTCAAAACAAACTCTTGCGCATGGCGCACGACGCTCGACAAACATGGCGGCGATAAGCGGCCATGTTGGATCGAGGTTACGGCTGTAAAAGCGTAAATTCAAATTACGGTTTTATACATCGCTGTAGCTGGTTAGTCATTGGACAGTTATTTACGGGGCGGAGATAACATGGCTTAATTACATCAGTTAATTTAAAACTATACTCGTTCGTGAGATGCAGGGTAGGGATTTAAAGCATTTCTACGAATATTCATACGAGATAAATTATGTTTATTTATATCATATGACGTGCTGTAACTATAAATTAACAGTCCTATAATTAACGAGCACACAAGAAAAACATTTTGAATAGGCTAGTACGCATACACATAGCTCCTAAAAAAACTACCTACTCATTAAAAACATTTACTTTGGTGGTTATGGATGCGATTGGCATAATACTGTGAAATTATAACTTTTATATGTACTTTTCAAAATCTAAAAAATATATACCTATTCTAAGAAACTTGCAACAAAACAATTACTCAAAAGCAACAGGGAAAACGCAGCAATCGAGCAAAAGGAAAAACAAACGACTTTACCTCAGATAGTTTCGCAACTGTTTCTGCGAGTGGGACATTAAACAAGATAATGTTGTGGCATCATAAGGCAGGCTAATCCGGGGTCGAGAACAAATTTGCTTCGCCAACAATCTAGCACCTAGGGTGTGCGGTGTGCACTAGATCATAGGTCCTCAAACGGGGGCGACTCCTTCGTTTGGGGGAACAAAGATAAGGGGGCAATAATCGTTCCCTTTTTTGGCAAAGGGAAATATTTTGCATACTATAGGAAGCTTGTTACAGGGTCATTTACGAAGAGTCAACTTGTAACTGCCATATATTTTTATCATATTGATGCTCACTTTATTTATTTGTCAGACAGCCACAACAATCTACGTCATTAAAGTAGATCTCATTGGAAAATACAACTTTGGGCGGCTTGATTCAAGTCACTAAATACTTATAGCCTACTTTGAAAAGTGTTAAATGTATTTTTTGGGACGCAGGGAAACGTGTTTTCTGATTTATGTTCTTGTTGTAACGATGCTACTTTAATCCCAACTTTATCTTTGCAAAATAAATCAGAGGATATAATCTAGGCGTTTACGAATAGCTAAAGAAGATAACAGTTCGCGGCAAATATTTTAACAGGCAGATACAGGGGCGCTCAACTCACTTTGTGACCAAGAATTCTTAGCTGCATTTAATTACATTTTGTTCAAATAGACGCAGAGATATGAATATGAGTCATTTTCCGCATTTGTCTTTTAATACATCATCATTTGCCTGCCCTGTTCCCAGTTTATCTGGGGTCGGCGCAATATGTCGACTTCTTTCATACCGGCCTATCATTCGTCATCGCGTCATCCGACACAATCCATCCATCTTTCCTTTGGCCTACCTCTCCCTTGCACACCATTCACTTTCATATTCATCATTCGTCTCGTCACATCTCTCTCCTTTTCCTCTCTTCTCACCACATGTCTTTTAATACATACCCACCTTATACGATTATGTGGAAATGCGGCGGTAAGTTAGATATTGCATATGTTGAAACACGTTTTCCCCCTTAGATATCGATTTTCCAAGAAGGGTTACTGTTGCTTGGGAATTCCTGAACTTTGAGCTTTAGCCAGAAGCTGATTTCATTGCATGTATTTGACTGAAGATAACAGTAGCAATTTCTACCTTACACTTAGGTTTAAATTCAATATTTTCGTGTATTTATTATACATTTACATGCAAAATTAAGCATAAATAATAGTGTAAATACAATACACTCGTGTCGTTAACATGTTATTATACAAATATGTGGAAAAACGTGAAATAATAAATCATTTGCTCTTATCATTCACAATAGGAATTAATTTACAGACATATTTCAGTGTTTACGCAAGTGGTTCAAGTGTATTTTATCCGAAAAGTATTTTAATCTTAGTTAAACTGAGCAACCCGAGTGCCTATAGACCGAATCATCAGAAGAGCCATAAAATACCATAAAATGCCATAAAATACTTCTTGAAACTATCTGCAGAAATATTTCGTGATTTAATTTTTGCAGTTCTTAATCCTGTTTGGATTAAGAACCGCTCAGATCGAAACTGTCAAGTAGTAGACACTCAACAAACTGAAGTCAAAGTCATAGAGTCAGTTTTAACTTTTAAAATAGTGTGAATTCTTCATGATTTGAATGCCGACACTGTTCTTATGTTGCTATTTTAAAGATTGTAATAGTCGTTGTAGGAGCCCCTTGGTCTAGTGCTCAGAGACCCGAGATACAAATCCGAGGATTTCAATCACGCTAGGGGCAAATGTTTGTGTAATGAACATCGGCATTTGTACTCGAGTAATGGATGTTTATAAAAGTATTTAAGTATGTCTATCCGTTCCCTAGCTTCCATAGTACAATCTTTGAGCTAAGTTAGGGGCTAGGAAATTGGTGTGTTAGTCCAATAAATTTATTTATTTAATTTTCTAGCCTGGAAGAAGAACCCTATACTCTTTTAACGACATAGTTAACAAACCAATAACCTAACGTTGCATCTAATAACTCAGCACCAAAACCCTAAACCCGCTACATCGAATATTAACCCAAATTCTTCGGCAACTTGAAAAGTAACTTGCAGGATCGCAACCGACCAGACAAGCCCGAGTCAACATCGCAGGAATTAGTCCAAATTATGTGCGCCTAGCCCCCTTTCTCCCTCCCCTACCAGGCCGAATCAATATTTGTTGTCCGCACTCTTCTTCCTTTAATACAACACGCACAATACTCACACACACTTTCCCACAACCTAATTTCAACTCTAACACTAATTGTTCAAAGTGGAAACTCGCTCGGAAAACTCAGAAGAACTTACGACGTTCAACATTCGCAAGCGGAGTCTCATCCCCGTTCGTGCCATCTCTTTCAACGCAATGTCGTCTCGCTCTAGCACAGTTTTCCGCTGATACGTTAACGTTAGCAGTGAATGTGGGGTTATTTCTATTTATCCGTTTGTTCTTCGTTGCATTCTTGCGGGGTGTGAGTTCTCTAAAACTTGGTTTAAAATACATTGACGTTTTAAAAAACGACAACATATTTGAAGAGTTTCAGTTACCTAATTAATGTATTTTTTCTTCCACTTGATCAATTCCACTACGTTATCTTATGATGTAAGGGAAACATGTAAGATTGATAATGAGCAGGCTTTGAACTTTATAAGTGTTTGAAACAGCATCCAGTAAAAAAAAATAGTTTAGACTTCAAACTTGGTTATATGTACCTACCATAGACTATACATATAAACTGAGATGTACTATGGTTGCTTGCTATTAACTATAATATGTAGGTAATTAGAATCACTTTTGTGTATTACCCAAATTCATTGAGAAACCAGTAAGGTATTCCATACCGTCCTGATTAGTGTTAGCCGCTCACAATTAGCTTATTCTCTTTTGCCACTAATTACAACATATTACTCCCACTAATTACACACAGATTATCACATACTATGACATAGCTTGACATTTCAAAGCAAGAAAACGTTTTAAAAGTCGTTCTTATTTATATAGAAAACAGAAAAAATCTCAAGTACACATTTCATAACGGCCACGCCATAAGGCTAAGTTACACATCAATTAATATAAAAACTCGCGTCTGACTGGTGAATATTCATAAAGACCTGTTAATTGCACAACTTGGCAAATACATTGGAGAGAGCGACGCCGTTCCTGGTAAGGCGGTGAGCTAGGGTTGCCAGGGTTCTTATTTAATGCCCGGACAGACCTGTTACCTTATCCATCCATCCGTTTCATCCAAATAGGATGCATTGTTGAGATCATCATCATAATAAGACTATAGTAGTTAAATTCTGGACTTAGGCGCCCCAATTCCTTCATGAATTTCATTATAATCATAAAAGCCTATAGTAGCTAAATGCCGGACTTAGGCGTCCCAATTCCTTCTTGAGGATTACACCCATTCATAGTCACAAAGCTGGCTACGTCCTCTAGCCACTTCCCCCAGATTGTGCCTTAGTCACTTTATTCGACGTAAGCTTTTAGGCTTTCGCGTTGCATTATGACACTAGTATTATTTAACGGGACTTAACGTATACATATACTACATAATTAATATCGCGTTAAGTCCCGTTAAATAATACTACTTTATTCGACGTTCAAGAAAAATACCTACTAAACTAATTGAACTTTCATGACTTAACAACCACGCGAGATCTGCTTGAATTTTAGACAAAAAACCTAACTAAGTCCGTTTTTTTTTAATTGTCAATGTAAATGCCTTTATACATCTTTCCAGTTTTATCCGGTTTCGCCCAGCCGCCTGGGTACCCTCGGTGAGGCGGAGGCCCCCCTCCCCCGCAAAAGGCCATCCCGCACACACGCGCACGCATACAGCCGAGGCGCGCGCACCCGGGAAAACTACGTGCCTTTTACGTACGTATTGTGTACAAGAACGCTGGTGTAGTATATGGGGAATTTGCACATAAAACATGTTGTGCTGTTGAATGCTAATTTTGGAATCAAGTCCTCTTTACAAAAATTTAGTTAGATATAAAAAATAAAAAAATGACTGGTAGGTACTAACACAGCCATTGCCTAGCCCCAAACTAAGCTCGAAGCTTGTTCTATGGATGCTAGGAAACGGATAGGACCTACTTAGGCACTTTTATAAACATCCATGTCACGAGTACAAATGCCGATGTTCATCACACAAACATTTGCCCTTAGCGGGATTCGTTATAAATTCTAATATGTATTAGGCGCATCTTGAAGAAGCATCCGGGTTAGGAAATACCTCGGTGGCGACGACTTTACATTAGAATATGATCAAAGACTTCTATAATTTTATCAATTTAGTATTCATTAAAGGTACCAGAATTTCACATTTGCTCAGTTCCATCAAAACTTCCAGACAAAACATCTTTCAACTTCCTTCCCGCACTATCGAATTCATCATAATTATGCCACCACCAAACGTGTCTGATATATTTATCTGCAACACCAACGTATACTGCGCAGAAAACGCGTGTTGGTTGTGTGCGCATCTATTTACGCGACGAGTAAATATGTACCCGCGCCGTTTGTGGAGGCTGCATTAATAATTCAATTGGTTGCTCGCCGCTCAGGTAGCGTTTAAACGATTTTTAACTTGCCGCCAAACGGATTAATTGGGACGCCCGGATCCGACGAACCCACTGTTCTGAGATTTCCTTGTTCGGCCGGCTAGGGATGTGTCTTAGACGTTTTTTTTAAATCGATTGATTGAAGTTTACAGTCAAATGTCGGTTTTTGTAAATGTTGAAAACTTTGTTGGATTTCCTTTGTCGCGTAGGTGGTGGGGTACGAACCCCCTCATTTATTTTGGAAGTACAGAATATTCATAATAAGGATTATAAAATTGGAAATATTATCATGAAACTCCCTTGTGCTTCGAAAAGTACACCGATGTTGGACCCGCGTTTGGTATTTTCGGTTCTTTTCGTATTCACTTTTCTGTGCCCTGTAATAAAATCTGTATATATGGTTCTTAATCAAAACTAATAGCAGCCAAAATCAAGATTTGGAAACCATTTATTTACGTAGTAGGTACAAGTAGTTACTTGCCTAAAATTATTTTGCAAATATTTTTATGACTCTCTATCAACCATATGATCAAAAGATACAGACCACGGTAAAGTTTATTGCTAATCAATTGCAACTTAGTTATTTAAAATGACAAAGTACAACCACCGCTTGTGATTGGGGTCGTCGTAAACAAACGGTTTATCGTCCACTCGCCGATTCTTTAACAAACACTAATATTTGAACCCCACTGCCTGCCGTTACAATCCCTCTGTTAATAATGATGTTTTAGCCGGTACATTTATCAAATCACCTATAAACAATAACATCGGTAAATGAATACGTAAAAAAATACTCGAAAGAATTTTTGAGTGTGCAATAAATGGTGTGCTATGCACATCACTTTTTTTACTTATTTAATCTGTAGCATTGATAAAGTAAAAAATGGCTTTTATCTGTAATGGAGTTTTCCTTTAATTAATTCTTATGAAATTACTTACATAATCACTTTAGGGATCTACAAATTTTAAATGCGATGTGTCTTTATAGGTTTTACAAAAACGCAGCTGTAATCGAAAAAACATAAAAAAATATTTCGTGGATAGTTATTGAAAAGTAATTTTATATGTTTGAGTTTGAAAGCGTCATATCGGCTAATCGATTAAGATTATTTTGCGTACGAAAGCTAGCTACTTACTATTCCCGCCTATTTTACATCTAAAGACTGCCACTAGCGTTTAATCAATTAACATAGGTACATACGGATACTTTATGGTCAATGTGACACCTCCAAAAACGTAGAAGCACAAATAAGCCGCGCCTCACACGGGAACGGTAGCAATCGATGTGTGCTCCCGACCACATTTGCATGCATAATGTGTGCAAATAGCGTGGTGGGTGTCTTTTGAGACTGGTGCGTCGGTGGAAGATTAGCCAATCATGTTAGGTTGACAATCCTAACTGAGAATGGGGTTTGATAAAAAATATGTAGGTGTATACATATTTCTGACTCAGAAACATTTGGAGCCAGTAAAATATAAGGTATCACATAGGAAAGGTAGCAATCGATGTGTGCTCCCGACCACATTTGCATGCATAATGCGTGCAAATAGCGTGGTGGGAGTCTTTTGAGACTGGTGCGTTGGTGGAAGATTAGCCAATCATGTTAGATTGTCAATCCTAACTGAGATGATGATGAAAAAAATTTGTATATTTGAGTCGACCAGATTTGCAGCCAGAAAAATATAAGGTATCACACGGGAACGGTAGCAATCGAGGTGTGCTCCTGCTGACCACATTGTATAATGTGTGCAAATAGCGTGGTGGGTGTCTTTTGCGACTGGTGCGTCGTAGGAAGATTAGCCAATCATGTAAGATTGACAATCCTTATTGAGTTGGTGATTTGATAAAAAATATGTAGGTATATTTCTGACTCAGAAACATTTGGAGCCAGTAAAATATAAGGTATCACATGGGAACGGTAGCAATCGATGTGTGCTCCCGACCACATTTGCATGTATAATGTGTGCAAATAGCGTGGTGGGTGTCTTTTAAACCTGGTGCGTCGTCGGAAGATTAGCCAATCATGTTGGATTTAGTCTTAATTGCGGCGGTGATTTAAAAAAATTAGTATATTTTGAGTCAGACTCATTTGGTTGTGGTTCGTGTCTTTTGAACCTGGTGCGTCGGTGGAAGTTTAGCCAATCAAGTTAGATTGACAATCCTAACTGAGATGATGATGAAAAAAAATGGTATATTTTGAGTCAGACTCATTTGGAGACAGTAAAATATAAGGTATCACACGGGAACGGTAGCAATCGAGGTGTGCTCCTGACCACATTTGCATGTATAATGTGTGCAAATAGCGTGGTGGGTGTCTTTTGAACCTGGTGCATCGGTGAAAGATTAGCCAATAATTTAAGACTTTTAACAACTTGCAATAGTTATCTAAGCTGAGTCGTTCATTACTTTAATTTCTGTAACAGCTCATCTTTAATTGTGCAGTTGACTGACAAGTGAAATGATCAACTTTTAATAGTTAAATATCAAAATGCCGCGCCTCACACGGGAACGGTAGCAATCGATGTGTGCTCCCGACCACATTTGCATGTATAATGCGTGCAAATAGCGTGGTGGGTGTCTTTTGAACCTGGTGCGTTGTAGGAAGATTAGCCAATCATGTTGGATTTAGTCTTAATTGCGGCGGTGATTTAAAAAAAATAGTATATTTTGAGTCAGACTCATTTGGTTGTGGTTCGTGTCTTTTGAACCTGGTGCGTCGGTTGAAGTTTAGCCAATCAAGTTAGATTGACAATCCTAACTGAGATGATGATGAAAAAAAATGGTATATTTAAGTCGGCCAGATTTGGAGCCAGTAAAATATAAGGTATCACTCGGGAACAGTAGCAATCGAGGTGTGCTCGGTCCTGACCACATTGTATAATGTGTGCAAATAGCGTGGTGGGTGTCTTTTGAGACTGGTGCGTTGGTGGAAGATTAGCCAATCATGTTGGATTTAGTCTTAATTGAGGCGGTGATTTGAAAAAAATGAGTATATTTTGAGTCAGACTCATTTGGTTGTGGTTCGTGTCTTTTGAACCTGGTGCGTCGGTGGAAGTTTAGCCAATCAAGTTAGATTGACAATCCTTACTGAGATGATGATGAAAACAAAATGGTATATTTTGAGTCAGAAACATTTGGAGCCAGTAAAATATAAGGTATCACATAGGAAAGGTAGCAATCTGTGTGTGCTCCCGACCACATTTGCATGTATAATGTGTGCAAATAGCGTGGTGGGTGTCTTTTGAACCTGGTGCGTTGGTGGAAGATTAGCCAATCATGTAAGATTGGCAGTATTCATTGAGGTGGTGTTTTGAAAAAAAATAGGTATTGGTACGAGTATTTCGAGTCAGCCACATTTGGACCTAGTAAAAATATAAGGTACCTATCACATGAGAACGGTAGCAATCGATGTGTGCTCCTGGCCACATTTGCATGTATAATGTGTGCAAATAGCGTGGTAGGTGTCTTTTGAACCTGGTGTGTCGGTGGAAGATTAGCCAATCATGTTGGATTTATAGTCTTAATTGAGATAGTGTTTTGAAAAAAAATATTGGTGTATTTGAGTCAGACTCATTTGGGCCAAGTAAAAATATTAGGTATCACATGGGAAAGGTAGCAATCGATAGGCTAATAATGAGACGATGTGCGGTCTCCTGTCAAATAACTGTCAAGCCTTACTATAAAATAATGGGAGTGGTTTTGGTGTACCTACTCATGTGCTCAGCATCCAATTTGGTTAAGGTTTTGCTATCTAATAGTTATACTTATACAAACTCATAAGTATATCCAAAAATACCGCATAAAATACATTAGTCTGAGCGTTACGCTATATTTCGTCGTGTTACATAATAAGCCCCCTCCTAAAGTTTCTTAGTAAATTACCTAATAGAAAGTTGACTTACCTGAGCGTATAACGTACCCGTATTTCCTTACTTTAATAAGCTAAATTGCGGTAATTCCACACCGTCGTCAAGTAACTATACAAAGTGGATATCGATATCTCTGAACATGTTTTCACATAACGTCCAATGCCTTTGCGTGTACACCGACTTCATCTGTTAATTTGGACTCTATTCCCTCACCCATAAAGTCTGAGTAAGCAACGTTAAGTATAGTATAAAGTAAGCAAACACAGGCATCCGCTACATTGCTTATCTCTCTGAACAAACTCGGGGCGTATCTTAAAATATTTCCATACACGTAAGGGAATTCTGAGAATATGATGCGTTGCATATCAAAACGGGGGAAATAAAAATCGTCGGAGGAAGGCACGGCAGAGCCAAGAATGTTTACAATAACGTGCCTTTAAGATCCGATGAATTAAAATTTGATTCGACTCAGTACACACTACGCTATTATAATCTCGAATTTCACTCGGAAGAAATATGTGGTCGAACTTTTGTTTTGCTCTTTCTCTGGATATTTAATATTATTTTAATTCAGTGGAAAATCATAACCACTATATGAGTAAGAGCATACTTTAGAATACCTCTATTCCAAGATACTTCAAGAGTGTGGAGGCATCGCTAAGTTCTACCCCACTCTAATCTCCAGTTATCTCGAATTCCTAATTAGTTATAATTTCAACTTGAGATAAGATCCTATAATTATGTGCCCCTGTTCTTCGATCCCTACCAACCTGTCTCTACTAGTAGGGAAGTTTGGTTTTCGTTTAGTTTCTATTAGATTCGAGTGAATTGTCTTCCGTTACACTAAGCCCATGAAAACCTGATATTTACATACCTACTTTTATTATACATTTATTTTTACTTTTTTTCTATTTAAAATACCCAAATGACTTTGGGGGCACTTTGAGCCGACCACAGATGTTTGCTCTAGATAAGCCGTTGCCACCAGCGTGACTCATTTTGATCAACACAATTAATTAATTATCAACAAACATCATTATCAACGCATCATTTGCGAGACAATGCCATATCTCGTAGTGGCAACATTTCATTTACTAATAATTCACTTTGAAACCAAAAACATCATTTGACATTTACAAAGTATACAAAGTTTAATGCTTTTTAATTGTTATTTTAATTTTAGGATTCGATTAATAATTAATTTAGATGTGCCGTGAAAATAGCTCATAAGGTGCTCGTACTTACTTATGTTATTAATTGTATGTAATTGCAAACAAGTCATGTTATGTGTCTGCCAATAATAAGGATGTGGCGTACAGCCACTTTCTTTTAGGCTGTTTAAACTATCTTTCCTTTGCCTTTCATATCTCCTCACTTCAACGTCATTCTTCTACTCACTCACTCTGTCATTCACTTTCTTCTTCACTCTTCGTCGCTCGCGCTGTACACACGCTCTGTATAATATATGCTATTATTAAGTGATAAATTTAAGTAACATGTGGAGTCAGAGAATACAATGTTGTTGAACAGAGAAGCATCTTTTCTTTTATTTATAAAGTCCCAACAGTGGTGACCCCGACGTGATAAAAACTCCAGATACGAGAGACGCCGAGTGACGCAATCTGTGCCTGCAAAGCTGCATGCAACCATCGCCAACATTGGGAAAACATGGCTTTTCGTCGAGTCAACGCGAAGCTCTTGTGTGTGTGTGGTTTAACTAACAAGTGTAAATAACCCATTAACAAGGTTGCATGGTGTGCGCTTGAAAAATTTTCACATTGACGCCATTTTGGACGCTTCGATTTCCAATAATTTATCAACTCGCATTGATGCTAGCGCCACGCTCGTGAAACAACGGTACTAATATCGCACTAACTCATTCGCTCATCATTCGCACGTTTCATCTCACGCTCACTGAACGAGTGAGAAAGAACGGACTGAAACAAGAACGGAAGTTGACATTGACATTTGACAATTGCGTGTTTTGTTTTAGTTTTGTTTGTTGTGAAACTTTTTTGTCGAACTAATCTTTATGTTTTACTAATTTTTGTGCTGAAATTGTGTTATTGGATTGTGCTTTATGTGTTGGTACGTATTTCTTTAACTTTACTTTTGTTTATATTGTGTTTTTCGTGTTTATTTGCATTGTTTTTGTGTGCGTGTGCTTATTTTTTGGGAAAACTGGAGCTTAATAACAATTAGCTATTTCATTAACAACTAATTCATAATGCAGGACAACGCTAACCTACCTCAAGCTCAAACCGCTAACCCACCTCTTGCTCCCGCTGAGGACACGAGGGACTCGAAAGAGTATGTACAGAGAATAACCATACGCACACCTAATTTTAACAAAGAGCGACCAGCTCTGTGGTTCGCAAGCTTAGATTCACAGTTTGTGATTAATTCTATAACCTCAGAGCTTACCAAATTTCATTATGCAGTTTCACAGTTGGACATTTCTGCCACACAAGAGGTCGAAGACCTCATTCTTAATCCTCCTAGACTCACACCATACACTACCTTAAAGGAAACCATAATATCTAGGCTTTCTGATTCCTACGAGGAAAAGGCTCGGAGGGTCATGGAGAAAGAACAGATGGGGGACAGGAAACCTTCTTCTTTCCTCCGTCATTTGCAGTCCCTAGCTGGAGCCTCCTTCCCTGAACGTCTCCTGAAAACTATTTGGAGCAATCGCTTACCACGACAAATTCAAATTGTACTGGCAGCTCAGAAACAACAGGAACTGACGGAACTGGCCAATCTTGCAGACCAGCTGATGGAGATTTCAGCCAATGATACCAACGTGTTGGCCGTATCAACTGCTTCCCATCCACAACCACAGTCTGCCGAAGCGCAAATACTGGTACTGCAGAAACAAATGGCCGACTTGACCAGGACTGTGGCCGCCCTTACCACTGGAGGTGGTAGCCGGCAAAGCAGATCCCGCAGTCGCAGTACACAACGGCCACGCAGCCGTTCACGCTCACGAAACGAGCAATTTTGTTGGTACCATGACCGATTTGGAAAGAAGGCCAGGAAATGTATCGACCCCTGCAAATGGTCAGCTGATTCAAAACAGGGAAACAAGACCAGCGGTCAGTAACGGCGAGTACTGATCGCTCCGCCCCTAGTCGCCGCCTATTTATAACGGACCGGTACACTAACAACAAGTTTCTTGTTGATACTGGCTCCGATATATGTTGCTTTCCCCGCAGACTACTGAAGGGCCGATTTACTAGCAGCGGCTATGACCTTAGAGCAGCCAACGGTAGCTCTATTAATACTTATGGCAGCATTAATCTTAATCTTAATTTAGGTTTGCGCCGTGCTTTTAAATGGAATTTCCTTATAGCTGATGTAAGCACTCCCATCATTGGCTCTGACTTTCTCAGTTATTATAATTTGTTACCCGATTGCAGAAACCATCGGATAATCGACGGCACCACTAAGTGCACTGTAGCTGCTTCTCTAGCACTCATCTCCCAGGACAGCATCAGGGCTGTATCACATTCAGGGGACTCACCTTATGCTGCACTGCTAGCTGAGTTTCCAGACACCACACGCCCGCCTGGCCGAGATCGAATTGTGAAGCACTCTACTGTGCATTATATTAACACTACAAAAGGACCACCAGTCAGCGCCCGCGCACGCCGCTTAGCACCCGACAAGCTGCGTACTGCTCAGAAAATTTTCGCTGAAATGGTTGAAGCAGGCACTGCCAGACCATCTATGAGCTCTTGGGCAGCTCCGCTGCAGATGGTCCCTAAAAAGGATTTAACAGTGCGTCCATGTGGGGACTATAGAGGCCTCAATGCACGCACTGTCCCCGATAAATACCCAGTGCGACACATTGGGGATTTTAATCATAACCTGGCAGGGTGCACAGTGTTCAGCACTATCGACCTGATAAAAGCTTACCAGCAGATTCCTGTACACCCTCCAGACGTTTGCAAGACAGCGATAATAACCCCCTTCGGGTTATTCGAATTCCCGTATATGTCATTCGGTCTCAGAAACGCAGGACAAACCTTCCAGCGCTTCGTAGACGAGGTGCTGCGGGGCCTGGAGTTTTGTTTTGCGTACCTGGATGACATACTCGTCTTTTCCAAAGACCATATTGAACATGAACAGCACCTGCGCACATTGATGGCTCGTCTCAACGATTATGGTGTGGTCATCAATCCAACCAAGTGTGTCTTTGGTGCAAAAACAGTGAATTTCCTGGGGTACCATATAAGTGCTGCTGGCACCAAACCACCCCAAGAACGCATCCAAGCTCTTATGGACTACCCGCCTCCCAAAACCATTCAAGGCATGCGCCGGTTCATTGGGATGGTGAATTTTTACCGACGTTTTCTTCCAGATGCAGCTAAGCACCAGGCACCACTCATCGATGCCATAGCTGCTACACAAAGCAAAGGTTCAAAACCTTTCCCATGGACGTCGGAACTCGAAAAGAGTTTTGAAGACTGCAAAAGTAGCCTCAAGTCAGCTACAATGTTGTCCCACCCTAGCAGCAGTGCCAAGTTCGGTCTTTTCACCGATGCCTCTAGCACACATATTGGCTCTTGCTTACAGCAACAAACTGGTGAGAGTGGTGACTGGCAACCAATAGCTTTCTTCAGCCAAAAGCTGAAGGAAAAGCAGAAGGACTGGCCGGCTTACTATCGTGAGCTTCTTGCCGTTTACGAAAGCGTGCAACATTTTCGGCACATACTGGAAGTCCAGCATGTGACTATTTTTACCGACCACAAGCCTCTTGTGTATGCTTTTTCCCAACGACGAGACAGACTCCCGCCAGCCCAACTTAACCAGCTGTCATTTATAAGCCAGTTTACCACTGACATAGTCCACATTAAGGGCGAAGATAATGTTGTAGCGGACGCTATGTCCAGAATCGAAGCTATTTCCCTCGAAGAAGACTACACCTCACTTGCTAAGGCTCAAGCTGTTGACGAAGAGCTTGCTCAGCTGCGCTCTAGTTCTTCTTTGAAGCTCGAAGATGTAACTATTCCCGGCATGGACATAAAGGTGACGTGTGACACCTCTACAGGTAAACCACGCCCATACTTACCCGCTGCTTTCCGTCGCAAGGCTTTCCTCAAACTGCACAACCTCAGCCACCCGAGCGCGCGCGCTAGCGCCCGCCTGGTCGCTGACCGCTTTGTCTGGCCAAACATGCGGAAAGACTGTAGCTCCTGGGCGCGATCATGTCTCGCTTGTCAGCGAAACAAAGTAACACGACACGTTACCACACCTCTGGGAAACTTCCCAGCTACTTCAGGCCGTTTCCAGCATGTCCACTTGGATATTATTGGACCACTTCCTTGTTCCAGGAATTTTACATATTGCCTCACGGCAATCGATAGATTCTCGCGGTGGCCTGAAGTATGGCCCATGCAGTCTATCACAGCAGAGGAAGTAGCGGAAACATTTACCACAGGGTGGATCTCGCGGTTCGGCGTACCACTCGTAGTAACAACCGACCAAGGTCGCCAATTCGAATCCTCTCTGTTTGGTAAGCTCATGTCTTTTTGCGCTAGTAAACGGATAAGGACCACAAGTTACCACCCACAGGCCAACGGGATGATAGAGCGCCTTCACAGGAAACTGAAGGCTGCGCTGATGTGCCATGACTCATCATGGAGCCAAGCCCTACCTCTCGTCCTCCTTGGCATCCGCACTGCACTGAAAGAAGACCTTCAGTGTTCTGCAGCAGAACTTGTGTACGGTGAGCCTCTTCGGTTACCCGGCGAGCTCGTTGTACCACCATCACCTGCAACAAAGATTGACACTACCGATTTTGTAGGCCAGCTCCGCTCTAAAATGGCTAATTTACGCGCCGTCCCTGCCTCGCGTCACACGCAGCCGTCGACGTTTGTCTTCAACGTGATCGGTCCCTAAACTGGTGACCCCGACGTGATCGGTCCCTATACTGGTGACCCCGCACTTGGACATCAGCGCAGCCTTCGCTCCGGAACTCCATTACTCCACCACCAGGTCATCAGCATTCCAGTGATCTACGCAGCACACGCCAGCCGCAGCCTGCCTCATGGGACCACTCGCAGCCGCTCAAGCAGCTTCCTGGTTCCTGGCCCAGCTCGCACGCCGGATTCCTCGCCCTCTATCCGAACCGCGGCGGATTTACAGGGCTTCTTCATCCGGCTTCGGAGTTTCTGCCTTCATCCCGACTCACCGAGGACTGACATGGCACATCCGACATCATGCGCTCACAGCAGCGCCCTCTACTGGCAAGCACGCACAGATTGCACGCACTGACGCCTACAATGACCATCGCCCTCCGGTCTTCGGGGGGGAGTCCTGTGGCGACACCTATCTACATCGCCACAATGGAGTAGTTCCAATATACCTCAACAGATGGCGCTGACACGGCAAAGCGATATTTCCATACAAGCCCACATCGCGCTAGCAGAGTTTCCGCCGCAACTTAGCATATATACGACTGCACCAACACAGTGTAGTAAGGACCTCGGTCCCCGAGCTAGATCACCCGCTCGGCAGAAGTACTTCTATCTTTTAGGGAATGGGTGATTTCCCTATACTTGTGGCGTACAGCCACTTTCTTTTAGGCTGTTTAAACTATCTTTCCTTTGCCTTTCATATCTCCTCACTTCAACGTCATTCTTCTACTCACTCACTCTGTCATTCACTTTCTTCTTCACTCTTCGTCGCTCGCGCTGTACACACGCTCTGTATAATATATGCTATTATTAAGTGATAAATTTAAGTAACATGTGGAGTCAGAGAATACAATGTTGTTGAACAGAGAAGCATCTTTTCTTTTATTTATAAAGTCCCAACAAGTACCTATGCAAAATTTAAAAATTATCATTGCACATATGCAGGCTGACAACAAAGAATTATTTACAACATGACAATGAACTGAACAAGATAAACACATACTTATCTAGAATATTCCGCATTTTCAGAATTCCGTCCAGCTTTAAGCTTGCTAAATCAGCGAGATTAGAATGCAATTAAAAGGGGTTCTAAAACAATCGGCGAGGACAACAATAACAGTTTACTAATAAAGCCGACAATAAACGTCAGGACGGTGCATGGGTGCCGTCTGCTCGGCCCTAGGCGGGGTGCGATTGTGGAAACGCTCGATAAATTACGAATGATGCTGTTAGATAGATAGATAACCTAGTCAATGCCTAACAATTAAGATTTCTTCCAGATTTAAGCTTCCGAAATCATGAGATGAGGAGCTAATTAAAAGAAGTCCTAAAACAATCGGCGAGGACTACAATAACAGTTTACAAATAACGCCGACAATAAACGTCAGGACGGTGCATGGGTGCCGTCTGCTCGGCCCTAGGCGGGGTGCGATTGTGGAAACGCTCGATAATTTACGAATGGTGTTATAAGATGGACAGATAACCTAGTCAATGCCTAACAATTCGGTATTTCTTCCAGATTTAAGCTTCCGAAATCATGAGATGAGGAGCTAATTAAAAGTGCTTCTAAAACAATCGGCGACGACAACAATACCAGTTACAGTACCAGTAACGCGATAACGGGATACGAGTTTTTAAATTCTCAATATTTGTCTGAAGATGATATTAGATAATTTATATACCATATATACAAGAACAGCATCACATACATTTATTTGACTAACGATTTGCTGTTTAGAAAGTTGACTTTTGCCCCCAAACCGATTCCCACGCTGGATGTACAAAAACATGTTTAAGTATATTTATAATACCACTGTTGGTTCTGATATCTGTAATACAAACAATTACCTACTTAAGCTACTTAGTTTGGAGACAGGACAGAACTCATTTACAGCAAATTCTGCGTAAATTATCACTTCTAGCCACGTTTTCTCGTGTAGGACATTGTAAGTAAATACCCAATTAGCGTATCCCTACGAATACAGGCAGGCAGCTCTCTCTATTATTATATGTATGTACATTGTAACAAAATGGTGGTTCCAAAGCATAACGTTAATGATTAAGAAATTCTTATGCTAGTCGGTTTGGCTGAACTAAGGGTAAACATTTTTATTCACATTTTACATATTTTTAACCACTTTCTTCAACACAACAGTTTCCTCCTCAAAGCATGGGGTCGCAGTCGCTGTTCGTCATCCTCAGGTATCGTCATCGTATTAGAATATCAACCGCTCGCAATATATCGAGTCGTTCAAAGATTGTTCTCTCGTTTCAAACCCCACCAACGGATGATCCTCGATCTTACCGATATTACCGCCGCGGGCGCCGCCATAAATAAAAAATACTTATTACAACCGTGGGGCGGCGCCGTATAAATATGCAATGACGTTTTTTGTCGCAGCCAACCTATTTTGAACTTTAAGTACCGCAAAAAATACGTACATAACATAATCCTTGCTATTATTAAATCTGTATAGTGTTTTGTTGGGATAAATTGAAAAAAATCCGAGAACGAATAAACGTTTGATTTCCTGCAGCTTCCGAATGTATCTGCTATTGATTTGGCTAAATGCGATGATCTTTGATGAGACGTCAAAGGTACTTGGTTTGTGTGTTTAAGATACTTTTTAAGCATCTTCGATCGACTATTTCCTTAAGATTACATTTACATTCATATTTAAGTTTGTAGCCAAAGTTGTTAAAATAATTGTTAAGAATGTCCATCGATTAGTAATAACTATTGCAAATCCAAAAAATAACTTTCAGCTTCAACATCCACATCACCATTCTCCTGAGCTTGATATTTACAGACCGATTTTATTTTAAGTTACTTTTTTAATAGTTTGATATTTCTATGATTTCAGGAAAACCATTTCCCAATAATACCTATGAGTGTCCGCCATGAAGTTAAAAAAATGCTAAAATTTCCTTTTTTGTTTCTACCTCAAACTCCATTGTGGCATTCGGGTGCAGACCGACTAGGTCGGGAGCGAGCATGCTCTTTGTTTGCATCGAATAAAGTAAATAAAGATCCTAGTGTATGCGCGCCCGAATCGGCTGGCCTGGACTGCGCCATTCCATTCAACTACGAGTAGTAATGGTTTAGCCTCAATTTTTGTATAATTTTTTACAGCCTATTTCTTATGCTCTATGAATTAGGTGTTCAGGTTAAACAAAAAAAAATATATGCACTTCCAACTTTAAATATTTCTTGTTTATCGTGAAAAAAAATATTTTTGACATTGAAAGTTTTTAAAATGTTGCAGGATAATATACATAACGTTCTGTAAAAATGTGAAGACATTGTCACTTTAGTATTCTCCGTTGACCTAAATCTTTGGGAATGTAGAACGTCTTATCGCACAAGTAACAGGATACCCCAAATTATAAAATTAATGCGGTCACATATAATTAATTAAATGATTATATTCCTTCAGTTCTAAGCGGCTTCGTGGCAAATAATGCTCAACACGGCAACAAGGCGCTCGATTCGTTTTAAATTGCAATAATTCCGTATTTTATTAACACGTAATATGCTTAAAAACTTCTTTTTTTAGTTCCAGAAGGTAGATACAATAGCGTACCTTCTAAAAATACCCAAAGCTATTTCAAACTTTTTACCTACTCCACTCCTCACTAAACACATTAAACACCAAATCATTACACGACAAGATGGCGGCGGCCACGCAGCCGATGCGTCTTCCGTATTTTATTTACTTTTTATGGTCCTTAAAATGGGTTCTTGGTTCCAAAAGGAATAAACTTACAATAGCGTACCTAGAGTACCTAATAATAACACCCACCACTATTCCTAATTCCTTTACCTACTCCACTCCACAATAAACACATTAATCACCAATTCATTACACGACAAGATGGCGGCGGGCACGCGGCCGATGCGTTTTTAATTGCAATCATTCCGTGTTTTATGTTGTTTGCCGACCGTGTTTGCTGGGCCTTATTTATGGTCGGTGGGAAAGGAATTAATTCGCCTACACGTTGGAGGGAGATTTTCTTTCGCTTGTACGACGTTTTGTGGCTAATATAGCAACGATAGTGTGAAATTAACGCAAAGGTAATAGATGTAGGTAGGTACTCGTACACTTATTTCTATGCTGCCTATGCATTATCACAAAATCTGTACTAGTCCCCTTATTTTATGTGGGCACTTAATAAATCAATATCTGAATTTAAAAAGTCTTCATACAGTTTTTTGTTAGATACAGAATAATAAGATTTCGGGATAGTTTATATGCTATGAACTAGAAAATTGGGAAGCATCATTATTTGTTGTAACAAATCCATCCCATCGTGAAGTTACTACAAACAAACAATCTCTTCAGCTTTAGGTATTATATAAGTAAAGGTTTGTTATGCAATAGGTATGCTTGGATCAAATCCTTCATCTAACCGTTACACTCAAACGTTATCCTACTACTATTATAAAGGCGAAAGTTTGTATGTGTGGATGTATGGATGTATGGATGTATGGATGTTTGTTACTCTTTCACGTAAAAACTACTGAATGGATTTGAATGAAACTTTACCACAATATAGCTTATACATTAGAATAACACATAGGATATTGGAAATCGAATTCCACGCGGACGGAGTCGCGGGCGGCCGCTAGTTATTCAATATACCTACACACACATCTTAACGGTAACTTAGGCGTTTGTATTTGCGCACAGTTCAACCCTCCGCTATGCTGAAATATTACAATGGCCCAAGTTCGAGCATCTGCGCCATAAGTTGGTAATAATTTCATTAATTTACGAAACTTAAGTAACTCTCTAAGCGGGTAGGTACAATTTATGTAAAACGCCCGCTCCGAACGCAAACACCGCCTAATACTTCGGAAACTACTAACTGGGTTCTAAGTAGATTAAGTACCTACTGGTATGTAGGTACTTATGATAGTGTACCATGGTGCCGGTTTACACTAGGGAAGAAATATCGAAGTAAAATAAATTATTATGTAGATACAAAAAATACGAAAATCGGCAAAGTCGCAACGAATAAGTATTTACATAAAAAGATAATAGCTCTACTGTGAGGTTGTCTATTATAATTTGGGTAGCTGTTTCAGCAACAAGGGAGCAATGAATGGGCATCGTTCAAATACTGTATAATAAATAAAAATTGATTAATTTATTCATAGGTCTTAGACTTTGACTTTGTTGTTCATCACACAAACTTAAATATTTGGTCGTGATACAAACCCGCCACCCTTGGTTTTGTAGCCAGGGTCTCTGACCCCTAGACCATCGGGCCAGAAGATTTATGTATCAAGCATAGTATAATTTCCATGGTTTAAAGTTAGATCAAACATTATCTTAATATTCTCAGTAGGAATCACATTTTCAAACCATCACCAATAAACTGCTCGCATCAACACAACAATTTAGCAACGCTCACAAAGCCTAAGCCACTTTGATTCGCCTTCGCCAATACGCCAAAACATTCCCAATCTGCGTCGAGTCGAATAGTATATATCAATAAATAATTCAGGGTATTCCAGCATTCAATTACATACCAAGTGAGCGATCAAAGCGTGCAGCCGACGCATCCTAAGCAAACAGAGTCGCATCTGCCTTGTCCCTTGGTTTGAGTCTGGGGTGATAATACACGTATCACGTTGAATTTAAAAGGGAGATAGTGTATGGACTATGGATAGTGTATCCGGCAAGCTGTAGAACGAGGACTTTGAGTGAAAATGAAATTAAAAAACTAGCTACGCGCCTCGGCTTCGCACAGGTCTAACGCTATTACTAAAGTATTGTCTTCTATATTATGCATGTACAATAGACATAAAGATTCCCGTTGAATCAATTTATCTGTTAAAAAAACCGCAAGAAAATAGCGACAGGAGTAGTTATTAAAACATGACCAAGCGTTAAAACTATAGCACATTTTAACAGAAACTTTCTGCTAGATCGAATAAACCCACAATTTGCTTATATGTGCTTGTGTCTATTATAACAAAGATTTTTATGAGCAATCAAACTCTACTACGCTTATCCAATAATACGCATTTTCAGATAAGATAAATAAAGAAAATTAGAGCTTGTTTCGAATTTTATACTACTTAGATTTGCTGCCTTCTATGTTATGGATCTGATAGAAACGATATTGAGCCAGAATTATTTTGTTCCCGTTAATGTTTAGGACCTAATAATGTTTTACTTTATATATCACATTTTGCATTTTTCTGATGCGGATTAGTAACCGATGCCCTTATAAAAATGAACCGTTGTTTGTCTGGTCTTACTATAAAATATAAAATTATGTGAAAAATCAGATTTCCTTCAACATAACTTACGCAATTTACTAGAAAAATAGCCCGTCACCATCGATTCATCTACCCAATGCGAGTGTAGTGAGGGTAAAATCGTATAATTCCTCCCCGCCGAGCCCGGTCCACCAATAGAGGGATTATCTTTCTTGCGCCAGTCTTGACCAAGCGAGGTAACGACGCTGGTGCCATAGCGATGCGATGCGGCTTAGAAAGTGGCTGTGACGTAATGGCGGACAGACAGACACGACTAATCTATAAGAGTTCCGTTTTTTGCCATTTGGCTACGGAACCCTAATAAGAAGTAGAGCCAGTAGCGGTATTAGGGAAGAGCGCGGTTGGGCGACGGCCCAGGGTGCCGGATTAAAGTCAGTGACGGATTAAGACTACTTGATGCCCTAAGCAATCCTCGCCTGTGGGCCCCCCTATCCGAATGTCAACTAGAATCGGTCGGTTTAAAAACCATTAATTAGTTTTGTAAAATAAGATGTAACGTACCTTAGAAGTGGAATTAGGTGTGACAACAATCACTACATAGTATAAAACAAAGTCGCTTTTTCTGTCCCTATGTGTGTTGTATGTCCCTATGAACGCTTAAATCTTTAAAACTACGCAACGGATTTTGATGCGGTTTTTTTTAATAGATAGAGTAACTCATGAGGAAGGTTTTTATGTATAATATCATCCATTAAATAGTGGACAAGTACCACGGGCGAAGCCGGGGCGGGCCGCTAGTAAAAAATAAAGCATAATTTATATATTTATTGAAATGCGCCTTGCTGTTTTTTCGGGCATTGAATTGACGAATTATTCCACTTTGCCCCACCAAAGTGACACCACTGGTGGTGCCGATTCCACTGCTTCATTTGCAGTTGAATATGCCCCACTCAATCAATTTAGTGCACTTGGGTACCTAGGCCATTCAAAAGAGTTTTACTATTGTGCAGTTAATACGTTTTGAAGTCTACTGAGGACTTTTCAGTCTTTCCCCTTCATTTGTTGTGTTTTGTCAGCCTATGGAAGTGAGCTTGTCAGTCAGTCGGTTTTACAAAAATTGAAAAGAAAAACATTGTTTAGTGATTAGATTCTTGTTTTTAGATGGGAAAATGCGCAGCGAAATCAAAAGCGCTTGGATGCTGTGTACGGTGACTCTTTTGCTTCCATGGCGACCGAAAAAAATAGTGCAAAAAGGGGTGTTCCGCCACGAAACCGTGGCCGCCCACGCGTCCGCCGGAGCAGTGGTCATGGCCAAATTGGTGAAATTGTGCCACGAATTGCTGCCCCATCCACCGTTTTCTCTAGATTTGGCTTCCTGTGACTTCTCCTTGTTCCCAAATTCGAAAAAAGCACTCGGCAGTCAAAGATTTGCGTCGAAAGATGCGTTTATCGCCGCCCCAGACACCTATTTTGAGGACCCCGGGAAATCTTTAAAATGCTTGCAGCATCGCTTTGCCAAGAGACTGTCTTGTAAAATAAATCTAAACTTTCTTAAAATTTTCGTTTTTCTATTTGAAGGCTAAGTATTTATTGAATGACCCTCGTATATTGCAAATCTTGAAGCAGTGGAATCTGACCCACCATTTGGGCGCCTTGGTGGGGCAAAGTGGAATAATTCGAATTCACGCAAGACAGTATTAACGTCTAATGTTTGTAACTCTATGCATAGTATCATCCGTCTCCTTTTTATTTTTTTTGTATTTTCATTTTTGAAAAAGAACGTTCTGCTGAGCAATTTGTAATCATAAGTGATAAAAATATACATATACGCAGGGCTGTTCCACATTAGGGAAAGCATAAGGTTTGCGATTGGCTGATCGCAATTTCGGTTCAGTCGAATTACCGGATGCACTAGCGTGCGTGCAGCGAGTGGGCAAACGGGAGCGGGGTTTTGACTCTAGGTCGGACTCCATGTCAACTTTAAACGCGCGAATTTTCAAATTAATCCTAGAAACCTTTTTTGGTGACATGAGAGCGAGACGTGATTCGTGATGCAATAAGGACGGACTATTTTTGTGCTCCTTCTGGTGCCCCCCCAGACGTGGTGCCCTAGGCAATTGCTTAATTTGATTAAGGGTTAATCCGTCACTGATTAAAGTAACCACAAGATGCCCAAGACCTGTGCTTATAGCTCGAAGTTAACTTAGTCGTAGAGGGCGCCGTAGAAATCTCACCCAGGGCGCTGGTTCAGTTAAAACCGCCACTGAGTAGAGGTAGAGTTGAATAGACTACAATCACTAGTAAAAATGTTGAGTTTTGGGTTTCAAGAAAATTAATCTGGTGATGTGATTTATTTTCAAAATATGAATCTCTTCTGATATACCTACGGTACAAGTGGGCATGTTCTGGGCGTGAAATGACAATCAGATGCGGTCCAATCTTTGTCGATGCCTATTCTCAAAAGTAGGTGCGAGCGAAGTTAATAAAGATATGATGAAAAATAATTAACTTTATTGACGGGCCCGTTGGGCTAGTGGTCAGAGATCCTGGCTCCAAAACTAAGGCTCGCTGGTTCGAATCCCGCTAGGGACAAATGTTTGTGTGATGAACATCGACATTTTTACTCGATTCATGGATGCTTATAAAAGTATTTAAGTGTTTATATCCGTTCCCTAGCTTCCATAGTACAAGCTTCGAGCTTTGGGGCTAGCCAATTGGTGTGTTAGTCCCAAGAATTCATTAATTTGTTCATTATTTATTAATTTTTCACGTCGCAATGCTGTGGCGGCTAGTGTGTTGTAGCAATAACCGGGAAATTTGATACAAGATGGCCGCTCGTACCCGCGCGGTCTAAGATATTGCCGACATTAATACACTTAGCCGGCTCCTTACCGCTTCTAATCAACTATAAATAGCCATGAAGCAAATTGCCTTCATAAAACTGAGTGCAATTCTTAAGTTTTTGTAAAAGGAACAGGTTGGTCCAATGTTTTGGCAAGTCTTTTTTAAAAGGATCAAGATTTTTATGTGGTTAGCCAGACGGGTTTTAAAAAGGTATAACTAGGTACTTGGTCGTTAACTATACCTAGGTGAAGACGAGAATCAAATCAACCTGCTACCCCCATAGAATCAAGAAACAACTATAGCAATTCTACATAAATGTCATAATTTGATTTCATATCATATTTCAGGAACAAAATCAACGTGAACATATTTTTATGATCTGTAATGTTTCGTTGTAGTTCGTATTTCTTCAAATAAATAACAAAGTATGAGTACCTATCCAGAGGCGGCCTTAGGGGGGGGCGAACCGGGCAACCGCCCGGGGCCTCGCGCTTGAAGGGGCCTCGCGCCCGGAGGGTCCGATCCCCCTCCAAGCGCGGGGTCCCACCAAGCGCGAGGCCCCTCCAATTGCAAGGCCCCTCCAAGCGCGGGGCCCCTCCAATTGCAAGGCCCCTCCAATTGCAAGGCCCCTCCAAGCGCGGGGCCCCACCAGGTGCGAGGCCCCACGGGATCAGTACGTTATATTATAACGGTTGCGTTTCGATTTTCCGTTCATATAAGGTCTTTCATGGTTGCGATCATACATTGAAAAATCAATGCTTTAAACTGGAGTCTTATTTCAAGTGTCCACCATGGTAACATATTCTTGAGGGCATTACAAACAATATTTGCAAAGACAGTATAGCTCTCGTCTCACTCGTAAACTTAGTGACACAGGCTCGAACTTTTATGAATCCAAGGTCTGCACAAAAATCCGGCTTGTAAGTAGGAAATTAATGCAAACTTGCATCACAATTTTGTCTATTTTTACTGGACTAACATTTCTGTATTTGTTCATTTTGTAAAACTTTGTATATTAATATCACCATATCAATGTATAATAATATCACCCGTTGGTGGAAGTTAGAGCTCCTCCTTGAGGAATTACAACTTCCATCAATGCAATCAGTCAAAGGCAGCTTGGGGCGAGTTGTTGGTGTGTGGCGGCACCACGGACCCGAGATCTCCCGGGGGAACTTTACCATCTCCTCCCCCTCCTCTGGCTCGCCTTAATTGGCCCTCAGAGTGGAGCGCAAGAGCTATATGCTTGATGGGTGGAAGTGCTCAATCTGCGTAGGTAATAGCGGGGAACGCGATCCAAAAACAGGTGCGTTCCTCTCGGCACCCTTAGCCAATCACGCCGGTGTTACTCCCTTGCTGCCCGCGATCCTAGTGGCCGCGTGGAGTGAGAAAACTTGATACATTTTGGCTGGCAGACGTCCGTTGTCTCATCCAATAGCCCAGTTGACCAAACCATCAAACTACACACAATAGACCTGGATTATTTTTTTCTTTTAATTTGGAAACAGTTTTTACATTTGCCAGGTGCTGTCTTTGAATAGATCTGTATTTTTTCAGAGGTAGTACCTGGTAGATGTACACGTTTCAATTTAGATCAAATGGTACCAAAAAGCCTCTGCGCTGTTGGCTTTGGCCCCACGCATGCTGCAACGTGAAACCCAATTTTCCTACATAAGAGTAATAAAGAGCGTAGGGTTTTGATGACCCCATCGTCCGTTGTTGGTAGTTGGAGCTCCTCCTTGAGGAATCACAACTTTCATTAATGCAGTCAGTCTCCGCAGAGCAGCTTGTACTTTACCCATCTTCCCCTCACCTCTGGCTTGCTTAAATAGCCGGCCAGAGAGGAGCGCAAGAGCTATAGCTCTTCCCTAATCCTTGTTCTTAATAAATTTAATCTTCGTGGAAGTGCTCAATCTGCGTAATAGCGGGGAACAGCTGACCGACCTATCGCGATACAGAAACCGGTGCACACCTCTCGGCACCCTTAGCCAACCACGCCAGTGTAGTGGCCACTTAGAGTGGTAGCTTTATTTGGCAAGGAGTAAAACATTGGGACATTTTGCATTGCATACGTCCGTTGTCTCAACCCATAGCCCAGTTAACCAAACCATCAAACTGTTCACAATAGCCCTAGATTTTGTTTCCTTTTATTTTGTAATGGTCCTTACATTTGCCAGTTTCTGTCTTTGACTTGATCTGTATTTGGTCAGAGATAGAACCTGGCAGACCTACCAATCGCATTAGATCAAATTGTACAAAAAAAGCACGCATGCTTCAAAGGGCCCCTGTGGACCCGTGGTCACAAAAGAGTACCTATAAATAATAATAATAACATAATGAATACCTATCAATAAAACAGACCAACTTTCACATCACATAGGTAGATTTTCCGTAGGGCAAAGGGCCTCGCAAAGACCTGTCGCCCGGGGCCTCGCAATGAGTAAGGCCGCCTCTGTACCTATCAACAAATTAGGTATCAACTTTTTTAACTACTATAGCCATCTATCGAGCCGATTTTAAACTAAAGGTACATTCGTGCACTTCAATAATAAGTTATTAACCAAATCAAATAAAACTACTCGACGCGACGCTGCAAACCAACGAGATTTTCAAAACAGCCTTATTTGTGTCGAAACATGTTACTACAATGAAATTTAAAAAAAAATATAAATAACACTTAAAGTGAGACTCTGTAAAGAAACAAACTGTTCTAAGCATACCTTTATACTTTGAATATCACCCAAGAATCGAATCTGAAATATTTGCCGCCTCCATGATGAAACGTGATCAACGCCGTCGTTAAATAATTATTATAATAAATTTATTTATTTACCAAAAGGTGACAAAACTCATGGTCGAATACTGTCCGAAAAAGTTGCACACACATTCACGCTCTCTTTTCACAATGATATTTGCGGAAGCAATTTTGCGAAATGCCACAATTTATTTAAAAATTACACCCTTGTTTGTGTGGGTAAATATTGACGTGTTTGGTTTATGATAATGGCAACACTGAGGACATGGACTAAGCCGCATACAGAAGGTAGGTTGTATTTATGTCGGTTTCTTAATTGCCTCATGTGTTTCTTGTAATAAAACTTATTTAAAACTAACTGTTTGACTTCAGTCAATTGTTACATTTTCTAATTTTGTCTTCTGTTATGTAGCAACGTCTATTAAGTTAGTATTTTAAAACAAAAATTGTATTTTGTATGTAGGTAATAAATACTCTTCAAAGTGTGTAGGTACTAAGTATAATAATGACACATAGGAACTAAGTACTAGAACGCATAATGGATGAGTGTTAAAATACACATAATGTACTTAAAGGGACTAAAAGTTCTTTTGAACGCGTATCAGGATATTTCAAAACTTCGTACACTTGAAACTACAATGAAATTGAAATCACTCTAAATTTTTACTCTATAAAATTTTTACAGGTTTTATTGGATTCTCCCCTCTGTTATTCTATGACGTCAGGTAGACGGCTAGCGACAGCATTATTTACCTGTAGAATGTACACATATTATTTAATATTTACCATCGCAAGGCAAAGTTGACAATATAATATTTGTTAAGTATGCTCTGCTTTTGAAAGTTTATGTTTACAACATGAGGTTTTTAATCAAAGGCAAATTTATAGATTAAACATATTAAAGATGGTTTGGTTAGCCGATTTGATTTGTACAGATAACATGCTTGTGTTAATTAAGATATTTGCACTATTGTCGTAGTTTATTCAGCGTAATTTCGTGATTATCTTGTTACAGGTAGTCATTTAAATACCATAATTATATTAGGAGGATTGTCTTGTGTGCGATGTGACAAATATTTACATTCCTAATGTTACAATAAGCATTCTGTCTAGGTACATATATCTGTCCACAGCACAGGTTTGTTCCGATCTAGCCAATTGTATTTACAATTGGTTTCTGTTTTTTTTAATTATTGGTATCTAGGGAAATATGCCTAAGCGGAAACAATTATGTTCAGTGGCCATTGCTGTTTTGGTACAAAGCCTTAAAAAGGCTAACATATTGTCTGTTATCTATAAAACACTAAATATAGCGATCAGCCGACAGATACGTCACTGTTACGTTCTTAAAGCCACATAAGGCTAAAGCAAACTTCTAAGCAATATTCAAATTGCGTACAGCATCGGATATTATAGAAAAGGCAAATAATACCGTCCGCACAACGATGAACTTAATCAATTTACAAGTGTCGAGTTGTTACAGCGGCGACGGCCAAACAAACGCTCCTCGATCGAACGCAAAGTCTAACTGCAAACAATATCATCATTGTATTTGTACTGAAACAACAAATTTGTAGCTAGCTTTAAATGCACGCCTAACACGCGGGCACACACTCACCGTGTGTGCTGAGACAATATGTTGGAGACTACTAAGGTCTTAAGCAACGCGACAAAATGAATCTCCGCCAGCGACTGATACGGCCCAATTCAAACACAGTCAGCGCCATTTTGTTTTGACAAGCGGCTATCTCGGCCGCCGCCGCACGCAGAAAACGACCTAACACTTTTGCGCTTAGAGCTACATTGGGACAGAATGTCAATCGAGTAGAAACATCGGAAATTAAGGGAGGACAGACACGATTCTGTTTGCCGTCTAACGTGGTCCCAGGACGAAGTTACAAATATTTGACGTGTCAATTTTGTGAATGTTGGACGAGAATTGTGGTTAATATTTCCCGCCAGGCCAACCTGCCGTGCGCTGCCGCCCTTTAATTAAATGACTGGAATAGTCCAAATTATTAATTTATTAAGACGCGAGCTTGAGAGGGATATTAGTTATTCAATTAAGAAAGACGAGATGAACATCGTTGGATGGGACTCTTGAAAAGTAAAAGCGATGCAAAATTTCAGAATTTAGATTGGGGTTTGAGTTTTCAGATATATGTAAGTACTCCGTGTATCTATAAGAACTACTTACTAATTATTTAGTTGGTCGTGTTATTCTTGAAACTGACAGAGATAATATGCCCGATTTACAATGATTCGCAATTAGATACTTGAAATCAACATGAAAATACTATCCAATAGTTAACAAGAAGACGGACTAAAATATTCGTATTGAAAAATAAACTGTAAATGAAAAGGCACGTACAAACTATGATAAAAAAGTTATCAATCGTCCGTTTCATTACCTCTGACCAGGCGCTGTTTGTTAAAGATTAAACTCAGCATCGACGGTTATCGTCTCGTTAGGAACAACGACAAACAAGCGAATCGATTGCGAAGACAAAACATTGTTCCCGCTTGTTACGGCATATTGCTCGTTACCGCCGCTATTTATTTTCGAGTGGCAACACCGGAGAGTCCATAAACAAAAAAACACTCCCGCGTTGTTTTGATAGACAACAATGCGCCGAGCCACTTCGGTTAGTGTTAAGAGTGAGATGGAGTGCGCACTCACTTTCGCGACAGGGGTATACAGTATTTTCATTGTATGCTTTTAATTTTGAGTGCGCGAACTAGCCGGCTCTCCCGGGAGGAATGTTTGCGGGCATAATATTTGCTTCCGCTGTATAATTCAGCTCGCCGCCATATTTGCCAAAGAGCAATCGTTTTAATATAGCGCCGGTTCGAATTAGGGCCGGGATACTTCGTTAGACGGATTAATTTTTCAATTTTAATTACGCCTTTTGCGTTGACGTTGATATGGGATGATGTAGCGCTGAATAATTATTAGCTCGGGTTTATGTAGGTACATCTACTACCCTGGAGACCTTATAATAACTCACTAAGCCTTTACAAAAGCTGGGAGATCTGAATACTCTGTTGATCACAATGGGTGTTGCCGAGATCTGAGCAAGAATAAAGAAGAATAAGCTGGATAAATGACTGACTGCCTCCATGGTGCAGTGTTCAGAGTGCTGTGCTCAATCCTCAGAGGTCGTGGGCTCGAATCCCGCGGGGAACACTGTCACCTTGTGTTTGTTTTCCCAGTTTGCTTAGAGACAGTGCTGCTCCTGTTTGAGCCTGTGCTCAAATCACCTAATTGTCTGATAATAATGATGATTCCGTGCTTCGGAAGGCACGTTAGGTCGTTGGTGCCGACTATGATCCAAATAGTGGTGGTTTCTGACCGCAGTAGGTACCTAGCGAGTTCAAATTCTGTATAAGTAGGTATGTACACTACATACATTCTTATACCTAGATATACCTACCTACATTTGGCTACTAATAAGCTAGCAATAAAAGAGCTTTCTCAAAATTTTGTAAGTAACCTTTTAACTCATGGACTTACGCACGGGAAAACGAAATTGCATTTGACACGCGAATTAAAATGGTAAGTAAAGCAATGTCTTGGCTTGGCTACAGAACTATGTTGGTATAATAAATAATGTGATTTGCGTGCATATCTTAATATAGTGGCCGCCTGCGACTTCATCCGCGTGGTTTTCGGTGTCCGCACACATAGGTACCTATACACTATTGTGTTTTTTTAATTGGACCAGAAACTCCTGAGATTAGCGCGTTCAAACAAACAAACTCTTCAACTTTATAATATTAGTGTAGATACCTACACAGATTACATATAGACTAGCGACGGCCCACGGCTCCGCCCATGTGGATTTCGGTTTCCGCATAGGGTACCTACATAACTAGTGTTATAGGAAAGATACTGCACATTTAACCTTCCTCGTCAAATGGACAAACCGATTTTTTTTTTTTCATTTTGGATCTGTTGTTATTGAGATTAGCGCGTTCAAACAAACAAACTCTTAAAAGTGGTTGCTGGTCACCTGATACATAATGTTATTTTATCAAGGATTTTAAATGTTTTGTGGAAATAAAGTTATTCTTATTCTTATTTCATTTATAAACGGAAACTCAAATATGGACTATTTTATTTCTGGGCAAAATGTACAAATACATAAAAAGTTTAATATCCACTAGCCGTCATTTTCATTTTCCTCAGATTTATTTATTTTCAGTACTAATATTGCCATCTGTATTGACAGATCGCTAGTTTAAGGTCCTCCAAAATCCTTCTTGCAACCCTTTAAGAGCATATAAACAAATTCCATGAAGAATGTATAGATGGCAGCACTTTTTTATTTTTCAGTTTTAATTTTTTAAAATAGTGGCACAGATAGCATATTTTTTGCTGGGGTTTACCATGACGGTATAGGCACCGTGCAGAAACTATAGAGGGCGCTAAAATCCCGATTTTTTTTCTGTGGTTTGACAGTAAAATTTGACATTTACCTTGGTCAGTTCGAATTCGAGTCACTAGATGGCAGAATAAGGCACGGTGTTTTCCAATTCCGTGGTTTGACAGTAGAATTACCGACATTGAGATTGACATTTATCTTGGTCAGTTCGAATATGAGTCACAAGATGGCAGAGTCATCGCTACGCACGGTGCCTATAAATAAATTTACGTTACATAAAATCTTTGACATTATAATTAATTATCTACCATACTAGTCATATTAATACGTAAGCTCGAATCCGAACTTACAACTTTTGCAAAAATGTACGAAAGTCAATGACCAATACATTTTATTCGTAGTATGGCATTACAATTTTACATCATACAGGATTAAATAAAAACAAATCAATTGCATTAACATAAATATTTATTGCAATGAAAAATTAAAGTAAGAGCAAGATAGATAAAATATTTAAAATAACTCATTGTTTTCAGTAAAATAAAATGTCACAATTCGGTATTATAAGGTAAAACACCAATTATTGATAGCTTAAAACATTTAAGGAAATACTCTATGAGTACAATTTAGTATTCGTCGCTTAAGATATTAACCTATGTACAGTTATTACAATTAAAAACTTCTTTCAAAGTAAGTCGGATCTAAAATGGCATTATATTACTAAATTTTAAGAGGTAAGTATGGAAAATACCAATGTTATTTGAAAAATACGCATTTACATTTATCCTGAGAATTCAGTTTGTTTTAAAAACATAATAAGGAAGCAATTAAATTAAACCTATGAGCATATTTTATCCTCAGGTTAGGTGGAATAGAAATGAGTTTCATTTGGGTCCCAAAACCTTAACAAGTATTATTCTTAATCACTTATATTCTATTCATACAATTTTAGTGATTGTGAACTTTTTGTACAGTCTCATATAATAATTAATAATTTGTAAACCTTGGTATATTTACTAAATTATTGAACATAAAACATACAAATTCGAAACTGGCAGCCTTCACTTTGAGATTTCAGGTGTTCTTATATTACTCATGATTGTGTAATGCAATTGTATACTAAATAAGGCATGATTCACATTTAATTAAACATTATTTGTTACCGTTTGTACTTTAAATGTAAGGTATGTAGGGTAGGTTTATAAATCGCTACTTTGACTATGAATTATTTCAAAAATACAGGTACACAAACTGATATTCATTAAAATACTTTACCGTAGTAGACAAACTAGTTACTAAACTATAAAAACACCAGTAATAACAAAATACTACTGAGTACTACCCTCTATGCCAGTGGTTCTTAACCTATGGTCCCTGAATCAATATCAAGTAGTCCGCGAAGCGATCGTAGATAAGAGACGCTAACTCTTATTTACATTTAACCGCCGTATTTTACCAATAAACCAATTCGTTGGTCCCTGTTAAGTCAGAGAATAAGCTAAATGGTCCTCTAAGTCTAAAAGGTTAAGAACCACTGCTCTATGTATTATAATAATACGACATGTCATGTCTTTGAGAAGCATTATATTCATCACGTGGGTATGACGCAATGTATGCGTCATCTAAAGATTTATCTTGATACCTTGTGATTTATGGTAGTTTTTATGCTATTTCACTATGTTGACGACCAATGTGACTCAACAGTCAACAGTCTATACTAGTTTTGAACTGATCAGAAATATTATAATCATTATCTAAAAACAAAGGACAAAACTAAGAGATGGAATAGTTCATATTGGCGCCGAGTGAAAGTGTTCAAAGCCATCATAGTACAAAATTATCTAAAGATCTTTTAAAGTATTTGAGAAATAATACAGATCCAATCAGATTCGCGTTGTATAGTGAAAAAAACAATTTAACAATGAATAACTGCCTTTTTGTCATGTTAATTTAATATGGCCTTATGTCATGATAAGAAATTAAAAATATGCCACCACACCAATTAAATTATTACGCAAAAAACGAAACTTCTTGCCTTATTCGATTTAAATCTTAAAATAAATATTATTTAACCTAACCTCTATGCAAAAATGTATAAATGGCAAAATTGTCATGGCCACAATAAAATAAAATCTCTTATTTTCACTTACACAAAAACAAAAGCAGACAATGATTCCTAAAAAATCTTCAACATAATCAAATTATCTACCATATATTGAGAATGATTATGAAACAATGCTTCACTTTAATTATTCTAACCAAATACCTTATCCATTAAATATAAAAAATCATTTTAGTAAAGCACTTGATCCTTTAAAGTTCAAACATTATATACTATACCTTATTGTATATGTAACATAAAGCCTTCATAATTTAATATTGTACATTTGTCAAAGATGTAAATCTACTCCACAAGCAGCGGGAATTCTTCCACATCCTCACACATTGAGTTGAAGCCCGCTGCCCAAGCTTCTAATTCAGCTTTCTGAAAACAAGATTGATTTTAATTTAATTACAAATACTTCCGTAATCTAGAATTCACCATAAAGTGAGGAGTATACATATTATTGGATATATGTATAACACAAAAAATTTTTGGACCAATGGACAGTATCTGATGCATTGCCTGCCTTTTAAAGTTTCCAGCACTCACTTGGGCAGGGTACACCCTGCCCCAGAGACCTTACTCTCCTGCAGAGACAAAGCAAAACAGTTTTGAAGTGATAATTCACTGTGGTCTTATAATTTAATGACTTAAATTATTATCTAAGAAATATTTGCATTGATTTATTTATTGGCAAACATTATTTAAAAAGGAGTAAAAGTACTTAATTATAACTAAGGGTCCTATTAAATAAAAAATGTATTATTGAAATTCTGTTAACTGACAGCACAAATAAATTTAAAAAACTCCTTTCGCCCTACTTTGGTGGTATTCCTCATAACTTAGGGTCATTGTATCATTGTATAAAATGAAACACAAAACAAATCTCTTGGCAATTGCCATCTCCATAATAAAAAAAACTATCATACCTCTTTCTTTGACAATACATCCTTCTTTTTCTTCTTCTTTGGGCGGCTCTTCTGCTGCACATCGGGCATGGTGAAGGTGAGATCTGCCAGGTCATCTTCCTCATCAGCAGAGTCAGGTTCTCTGATCGGCTCAACAATATTGCTTTCACTGTCTGAGGAAGTTGCTTGGAAGGCCACTTTCTTGGGTGCTTTACCGTAGCTCTTCCTGGTGGGCTGAAATGGGAGAATATTTTTTTGGGTTATCCGGATGATCCTAAAAGTACAGTATCCAAAAATCCTTAGGCCAACTGGGATGGCCACGCCCTATGGGCACCCTTTGCTCCATCGAGGGCACTTAGGACTGTAAGTCAAGACTTACACTATAAAGAAATATTTTTGGAATCAATACTCTTTTACTTATGATTAGTTATGATATAGCATAATTTTTGGTGTTGAACTTATGAATCCACCTACAAAAAAATTGGCCAAGTGCGAGTCGGACTCCCGCACTGAGGGTTCCGTACAAATTGACGTATTAAAAAAAACTACTGAATAGATTTCGTTCGAACCAATTTTCGTTGGTAGTTTTTATGGTAATGTACATTATATATTTATTTCAGATTTATCATCCTCTTACTTTAGAAGTTAGAGGGGGGGGGACACACTTTTTTCCACTTTGGAAGAGTCTGTCACGCAAAGTATTCACTGAAGAAAAAAATTAGCTTAGAAACCTCAATATATTTTTTAAAGACCTATCCATAGATACCCCACACGTATACATTCAATGAAAAAAAATATTTTCAGTTTCAGTTCTAACTATGGGGACCCCCCATTTTATTTTATTTTTTTCTATTTTCGTGTGAAAACCTTGTTGCGGTTCACAGAATACATCTACTCACCAAGTTTCAATAGTATAGTACTTATAGTTTCGGAAAAAAGTGGCTGTGACAGACTGGCGGACAGACAGACAGACAGACAGACAGACATGACGAATCTATAAGGGTTCTTCCGTTTTTTTGCCATTTTGGCTACGGAACCCTAAAAAGGGTAATATTCAGTTTAACATTCAGCGGACCCTGGACTCCGAGGCAACAGCCGAGGATGCGACCGGGACAAACGCTAGGATGATGATTCAGTTTAACATTCAATAAGAGTAACTTATAAAAATGGTCGATTAATTACCAAAAACTTTAGTTAATAAACATACCTTCAAGTGATGTACAACTTCTATATCTTCGAACAGATGAACAGATTGTGAATCATCATCATCAACAGCATTGAATTGCTCTCCCACTTCTGTAGCAGCTACATTGTCCACATCCTTCTCAGGAAAGTCTGGAGCATCCGTTGCTGATTTAACTCCATCATAAACTTTATTGACAGCTTCTGAACTTGCTACAATTTTCGTTTTAGCAGCAAGAGGCAACTTCGCTCTAGTGGGCCCAGTCTCAGCATTGATTTCTTGAAGCACAGCTCTAGCTCTAGGCCTTAAAGCTCGTACTCTGGGGTTGTCTATTTTGACTGGAGAAACATTCTCCATATCTTCACTCTCATCAAAGCCAAAGAATGTACCATCTTTATTTTTCTTTTCACCAGATTTCTTCCCAGCCTTTTTAGACTTCTTTCCTTCATTTGAGTTTTCTTTATCTTCATTATTCTCAAGTTCTATTACATCTTCGTCTCTGTTGGGTGTTGAATTCACAGGATCCTCTCTCCTAGGTGTTTTGTTTGGAGTCTTATAAACATCTTTGTTAGTAGTTACTGATATATTAGAAATGTCTTCAAATATAGAATTAGCTTTAGTGGGTGTCACTGATTTGCCTCTTTTCTTTTTGGTAGCACTTCTCTGTGCTACTTCTCTTATAAATGAAATAATGCTTGTCTGTTTTAAATTCGGCCGATCATTTTCAACTATTTCTGGCAGTTCCACATTATCTTCCGGCACCATATTAGTGTAGACATGTTTCTTTTTAATATCTTCACAGTTTATGAAGGAGCTTTCCACAGCTGGTGTCATATTGGGTTTGACATAAGCATTAACATGCCATTTGATGGGCAACTTTTCAAATTCAACTCTCCATGGTGTTTCATTAGGCTTTCTTGTTGACATGTTCATGCTACTACTAGCCACAGGTGGCTCGTCAAAGAAACTAATGCATTCTTGGAGATTTAATGGATCCTGATACTGCCTTTCTACACTGTGGCCCCTACTTGAAGGCATTGGAGACCCTACATGATGAGGTGTATTCACAGGAGAGTAATTAATCTCATGATGATCTAATGGCTCAATGTCAGCGGCTATATCTTCAATACCAATGGACACATAATTCTTTTCCTGTGTCATATTGTGTGCAACATTTGTATTTTCAATTGGGGTATTATTGACAACAATTTGTGGTACTTGAGTATTTGGAGGTTTTTGTGGCACATTTTCTTTCACAGCAGGAGGAGGTGCTTTTTTTGATACTACATTTTTAAGGGCTGCCAGAGCCTTATTAACATTCTGATCATAATTGCTTTTAAAAACTACTGTTTTAGGTTTTGCAGGCTTCTTTTTGACAACCTTTTTCCTCTTCTTCTTTTGTGGAGGAGGTTCCTCAGTAGGATCGAAAGTGAACTCATATACATCAAGGTGGCTATTGTCCCTTTTTAACGCCCTTTTATCCTCTAGAACTTTGAATGAGGAATTCTTCTGAAGTATTTTGGTACCTGTTTTAAGTGGTGACAGCTTTTTGGGTGATGGCTTAAAATTCAAATGACTTTTAACTGGAACTGGTGACAGTTCTTTAGCCTGAGGTTTAGATCTCAATCCAGATTTAGCTGGGGATAGTTTTTTCGGTGATTTAGATTTACTTTTGGTACCAGTGTCTTTTTGAAAGTGATCTTTAATAGTTGTAAGATTAGTTTTCACAAGTTTTACTTGCAATTGCTTCTGCTTACCATTATTATTGGTGTCTGCCTTAGCTTTGACAGTGGATTTCTTCACTGGACTTTTCTTAGTACTGATTTTATCAGGATTATTATCTAACTTACTTAGAGGGCTTTCTTCAGATACTTTCTTTGTAGTAACTTTCTTAGTAGGCACTTTAGGTTGCTTAGCAACTTTAAGAGAGGTAGGTTTTTCATTGGTTTTGTTATCAGGTTTAGATTTACTATGTAATATTGGTGTACTCGCATGACAACCAACAGGTATGAACTTGTTTGGACTCACAGAATGATCATCGAATTTGGATGGCAGACGACAAACCCTTCTGGGACGATTAGCTACCAAACTACAATCTGCAACTTTTTCTGGCGTTTTAAACGGTGATAGCATCGCGGAGCCATTCTTATTAGAGCTCGTGCTCTTAGCATCTCCAGGACTATTTGTTTCTACTTCTTTACTGTTAGATAAATTATTCAAGATCTGATTTTCAACAAATCGAGTTGGTAGGCGTCGCTCACGACGGGGTCTTGCCTTGTTATTATCATTTTCAACTCCTTTTACGATGGCTTTCTTGGCAACTTTCTTAGGGATTTCTGTCGACGCGTTATCGTCAGAAGCAGAGTTTGTTTTGTCTGCCAGCGCTTTACGAGGCTTGGAAACTTTAGTGACTCCTTTTAACTTAGTCTTTTCCACAACGCCAATATTTTCTTTAGAAGTTTTTGTTATTCTGGTGGCTCGAGTTTTAGGCGGCATGACGCTATGTGAGAAACAGGCTTTTGTAGCCTTTTTCATAAAAAAACACGAGAACTCACTTTATTTAACCACGACCTAATAGTATTAATATCATGTTGCACTTAAATCGTGACGACTAATTGAAATTATCGTAGAAACTTGGCAAATTATTATTCCAGAACAACAGAAAAACACTTTTCGCTCGTTTTTTCAATTGACATTTGATTTTGACAGCTACGTGGGATGACCACAGATCCTAAAACGATTTTTTTATGTTCGGATACTCGTATGAGAACCAAAGAAGGCCAAAAAACCCATAGACAAGTCGAAAAAAAGACATGGGGTTGAATCTCTAATTTTTTTTCACCAGTCACCCACCACCACACCAGTCAAACAAATATGTAATTCATATTTCATAAAATATTCTATACTAGCGGCCCGTCACGCGGTTTCACCCGCGTCCCGGGGGAACTACTTCCCGTACCGGGATAAAATATAGAATAGAATAGAATAGAATAACGTTTATTCAGTGACACAGATAAAACAAAAGCAAATAACATAAAAACATGAAACAAAATAAGTAGAAACAAAAATACATACACAAGAAATTATACAAAGGCAAAATGTGTCACCGAAAAGGCTTGTACTCAGCATATGCCGAAGGGTCTAGGTGACGCTTCGACGCTGATCTTCCGTACAAGCCTCGCGGGGAGGCGCACAAAATAAATCATACATTTTGAAGAAAAACATAGATAATAATAAATATGACATGAAACTATAGAATGGACACAATGCAGTATATAAAAAAGAAAACAAGAAAAGAGACACGATTGGCGACACACAGCACAACTACCTATACATCACCCCTTTGCAAACCAAGTAAATGTTTCTTAAAGTTGACACGGAATGAGCCTAACGATTTACACGTTCTTAAGGGCGGGGGAATGTTGTTCCAGCATTTCGTGGCAGAATAACGAAAACTGCCACGAAGGTATGCCTATGTTACTCTGGGTGAATGTAGCTTTCCAACAGTGAAAGAATTTTTCAAATCTGCCAAGTAGTTTCGGAGCCTATTCAATTCATACAAACAAACAAACAAACAAAAAATCAAACCTTTCCTCTTTATAATATTAGTATAGATATTCAATATTCTTTTTGAATATATTCAATATTCTTTAATAACTTTACACTTCGAGATATACTTTGCATGCACACCGGTATTTCATTTTCTGTTTTATTATTAACCCCTCGTATGCGGCGGCCAAGCAAACTAACGATCCCTAGTCTGCGGGAGATTTGAAGGGAAAATAGAGCGCACGGCGCGCTTCAGAACTTGGCGAAAATAAAACAAAAATTGCTTTGAACTCAAAAAAATAAGTATGCAGAGTTAAAGCTAGATACATAATCAACATGTTGTACCAATTTAAATTAATAAAATATTTTTTATTTACTATTTCTAGACCTTCGATTTTCCAAATCACAGAAAAACTCACCAGATGAGATATATAGACAAAATTTATAAACATTGGGACTATATTGATTTATTTTGTTTATTACCTTGTAAAGATGAATATCAGCACTACACATTACACAAGAAATTAGGATGATTCGACTTGAAATCCAACACAATTACAAAAAAAAAGAACACTCCGCGGTTGCAGTAGCAAAACTACGCACGACCGTTGAGATTCGATGATTGATTTGGCAATATTTTATTTCTATAGTGAGTGAATGAATGTTGTCTATGACTCGGAAATAGGTCCAGGAATTATGTACAACCAATTCTAAGCTGTAAGTCTTTGTATTTTAGGCACAAAATCGAGTAAATGTCCTGTGTCGCACATATGCGCCTTAGCAGACTACCGGCCTGGCGCATATGTGTGACAAAGCATACAAGGGGTTAAAGAAAATGGAGAAGAGAGTCTTCCCTCATCTAAAAGCATAAGAAGCAAAAGAAATAAATTGTATGAACTCTTACTCTTGGAAATAACCTTTTAAGTTGGTTCTTGGAAAATGTCCATCCATAGCAATTTTGTCAGAATATTTTGAAGTTAACCATTGGAAATTGCACGCCTGATAAGGACAACTGTCGATACGATACTTTTGAAACCTTGCAAGCAATCAAAGATTTCATTCATTTTTTATTCTTTTTAAATCAAAATGGTGACCAAAGATTGTGGTTTTTCCAAGATCTTTGATGGTGACGGAAGGCGTAATGTCTGTTTGTTCGTTAAAATTTTCAAGATGCGATGGGTTAATCATCATTTCAATAACATAACAACAGTTAAAAAAAAAGTATGATATTTTCATATTTTTTTTATATCATAATTATGCTCTATTAAGAAACTTAACCTACCGCCGCTTTATATAATGTTAGGCGGCATCTCTCTTACTCACTGGTTTTTAGATCGCTATAAGACTTGATGGTAAGGCCCCTGTGAACATTTTACTGATTGTTGTCTTTGATATGCTTTAGATGCTTAGATTATCTATTTAGATGTGTATCCGAATGTATGCAAGTGACCATAAACAAAAGATATTTGCAACTTGACATTTAACGTCAAACTATTTCAAGCAAAAATAAACTTTATCGTTTTACGTTTCAGTTTGATTTCAATTGGTAACAATTATAAATTTTATTCTGTACAGCTCGCATCGCTAAATTTAAAATGGAATACTGAACTGACTGACCGTTGCGTTTATTTTAAAGTTTTAGTTGTATGTGCTGTGTTTTTGTCTACATTTTGTGTTAATCCTGTGTTCATTTTGGATAAAAATAACAGTAATGATCGTAAAACATCCTTATAAAACTTGGCAATGATTGTTTTGAAGACATTCAGTGCTAAAACTGATTTAGAGTTTCCAACACCTTAGACATTTATTTTTCTTATAAAAATAAGGTTTCCTTGACTTATTATATCTGCAGTGGCTTATTCTGGGTAGAAAATTGATAATCAAACGTTTTGGCATCGTAACGGTTACAATAAAACCTCTTTTGCTAGTGTCATTGGCTGGCTGGAAAAAGTGTTAGTGACAACTGGAATAACGAATAAAAAAGTGTGTCAAAACCCTGATCATCGGCGAGAACGCGATGAAAAGATCTTTCTCTTGAGATTGAGTTGTAAACAAAGTTCCTACACATCAAGATGGTTGAGGCAGACAAAGGCACCATTGATACGGTGCAGGTGGCTCTCCGGATCAGGCCGCTGATGCAGCAGGAGCTGGAGAGAGGATGCGACGAGTGCATCGACGTCGTGGCGGGACAGCCGCAGGTGCAGATCAAAGACTTGGCCTTCACATACAACTATGTGTTTGCGCAGCACATCAACCAACAGGAGTTTTATGACACTGCCGTGAAGGGGCTGATTAGGAGATTGTTTCAAGGTATGTAGTAATCAAATATTTTATTATAATTCTGATTGGAATGATCAGTTTGCAAATTCTTTGCAAGCCTGCAGTTTTATAACCAATCTTAAAAACTTCATTTAATGAATGTAGCCTCAGTGTGATTGGAACCTACTAGGTTTTTAGTGCTAAGGTCTCTAGTCATTGGTGTATTCACACTGGGGCAAGCTGGGGTGCTTGCTCCAGACTAACTCTGGTCTATAAGGTGCATAACTAAACAAAAAAAAAAAACAAGTTTCAAAAAATAACAGTATTTGGGATAGGTTGACTGCTGCCCCACCCTTAGCCCAAGGATGGCTACGCTCATGACTCTAATCTAAGCACTACACTAAGGAAGAAGTCATAGAGAGTAAAATATATTAAAAATCATCTATCTTTATCAAATACTGGTGGCCGCACGCGACTCCGTCCGCGTGGATTTCGATTTCCAATATCCTATGTGTTATTCTGATGTTAAGCTATATTGTGGTAAAGTTTCATTCAAATCCATTCAGTAGTTTTTACGTGAAAGAGTAACAAACATCCATACATCCATACATCCACACATCCATACATCCATACATACAAACTTTTGCCTTTATAATAGCAGTAGGATTTATATACATAAGCTTAAATTAGAAATATTAAACTAATGAAAGAGGTATATTTCCTGCACCTATGTAGCAGCAGGCCAAATGTGAGTGAATATATGTATTATTACTATTCTTTTCCAGGTTACAATGTGACAATATTGGCATATGGTCAAACGGGTTCAGGGAAGACTTATACAATGGGTACAAATTATTCAGGATCTGATGGTGATTCTACTAAACTTGGTAAGTGTGATATCTTTACCATCATTAAAATAATAAGGAAAAACAATGTTTTTAGAAAATGTGGTTGTCAATTAAGTATGAGAAAAAATTTGCTGTAATTTTTTTTAAATTAATGTAATTTAATTAAAGGATAATCAAGTAGTTCAAATAATTTGTCTATATTTTTAAAATGAGGATTTAGTTAAGCTACTGTCATATTTTTTATATAGTAATTGAACCACAATATTATGTGGAAACGATGGGAATCATCAGGCTTCTACGTCTATGTTAGACAATTTATGGTGCAAGTCTATGAAGAATAGGATGGGAATAAAGCATAAAATATATCTTATCTATAACTCATATGTTCTAGGTGTGATACCCCAAGCAGTAGCCGACATATTTGACTTCATAGAGACTCACGAGGATAAGTATATCTTCAAAGTGAGCGTCTCGTTCATGGAACTGTATCAGGAGCAGTGCTACGACTTGCTCTCCGGTAAGGAGAGAGGACACAGCATCATAGAAATTAGGGAGGACATAAATAAGGGTGTTATTTTACCAGGTATGTAATATTTTGTATTATAAGATTGCATGGCTGACTTATGATAGCAAACTGCTTTATGCTTTAATAAGTCATCCTAGGATTGTATGAGAATAATGGGTAAGACCTTGTTTGAAACCTGAAGATTTGATAACATTGTCATAGTTTCATTGTTGTTTTAATTAAAGTCAATAAATAAATAGTGTCTAGAGAGTAGCAAAAGCTTTTTGTGACTTCAAATGGCTCTTAAGAAAAATATTGGCACACACCAAGGGGTACCAAAACATTGTTGTAATTTTTTTTGACATGTCTCAAAATGATTTTGTGTAAATCCAAATGCTATGTGATAACAACAATTTTATTATTTCTGCAGGTATAACTGAATTGCCAGTGACATCAACAATGGAGACGATGATGGTACTGGAAAGAGGTTCGATTGGTCGCGTGACTGGTTCCACGGCCATGAACCAAGCTTCCAGCAGGAGTCATGCCGTTTTTACCATTGTCATCATGAAAGAAAGCCGTACTGACAAGTAAGAGTGGTCATTTTGCCTTCTGTACGTCTATGTGTGACGTCACAATTACATTTTGTGACAATAAAGCAAATATATGCAGATCACTGCTAGTCAAATCAGCATGAGAAATGATGCATCTTTATACAGATGTTTTCTAATAAGAAGTCAATTTATTCCCTTTGTATCAACATTACTGGCGGCCGCCTTCGACTACGTCCGCGTGGATTCCGATTTGCAATAGCCTAAAGCCTTCCTCGTCAAATGGTCTATCCAACACAAAAATATTTTTTCAAGTTGGACCAGTATTTCCTGAGATTAGCGCGTTCAAACAAACAAACAAACATACAAACAAACTCTTCAGCTTTATATATAAGTATAGATAACAGCCATAATTTTTTCCTGACTATTATTTATTTATAAAACTTTATTGACCACACAAAAAGCAGGTACAAAAGGCGGACTTAACGCTAAAAGCGTTCTCTGCCAGTCAACCTTTAGGAAAAACGAAATGTTAATCGCGGCAAAGAGCAAATTAGAAAATAATTTTAAACATACATAAATTTTAAACTTTTCAGTTTTACTTAAAGACATGTGCAAAAGTTTTTTATACAAATTCAATTTCAATTTCTTTTTGTTGTAGGTCAAACAACCACAACACTGTTTTTAATCAAAGCAGTGCATTTATTTAATGTTCTACCAAAAAACCGTCTCAATAAATAAATGATTTTTTTTTATAGAAACATAGCAACGACATCTAAATTCCACCTAGTGGATCTGGCTGGTTCGGAGCGTATTAAGAAAACCAAAGCGAGCGGCGAGCGACTTAAAGAAGGTGTTAAGATCAACCAAGGGCTGCTGGCTCTCGGCAACGTCATATCAGCCCTGGGAGATGGCACGAATAGAAGCTTCATTAGTTACAGAGACAGCAAGCTTACAAGGTTATTGCAAGGTGAGTTAGAGTTATTTTTTACTAGTTTTTGCCTGCGTTATCAAGATTCCTGTTTTATCCCATGTGAGAATTTAATCGGGATAAAAAGTATCCTATCACCTAAGTCCATACCCTGCCTGCATACCGAATTTCATCAAAATCCTATTGAACGTTTCAGTGTGATTTAAAGACAAACCAAAAAACTGTGTTTTGCGAGAAGCAAAGGTGGATCTATGAATCAGCAACGCTTTGCGCTGTACTGTAATACGCGCTGTTTCTTTCATATGGCGAAGTGGTTATACTTGTATCGTTATAAGTAAGGAGCTCCATGGCAAAGTGGTTAGTGCGTTTGGCCTGCGATTACTATGTTAAGCAGCGAATGCACGTTAAGCCGATGATCCTTCGCCTGATCTCACTACGGTCGTGTCAGATTGCTGTCCAACCGAATTATGATAGTAAGGGAACAGGGAGACCTGTGCTTGGGCACTTGCGTACCTGGCTAATCGAAAGACCGCCGCCGTGATGGAAAACGACCGAAAGGATATTAATATCGTTATACGTATAATTTCCCCCCACAGACAGTCTCGGCGGTAACTCGCTCACTCTCATGGTGGCGTGCGTTAGCCCGGCGGACTACAACTTGGACGAGACGGTGTCGACGCTGCGGTACGCGGATCGCGCGCGACGCATCCGCAACAAGCCGATCATTAACCAGGACGCTAAAGCTGCGGAGATCGTTAGGTGAGGAGAGATTTGTATTATGATGAAAAAGGTGTCCGGAGAACTTGTGATTTTAAACTTTAATCACAAATTCTCCAGACTTCTTTAAGACATTTAAGGTAATCGTCGTGGACGTATTTATACGAAAACATTGGTACGGTCAGCGATAGAAAGTGATACCGTACTATCTTTATGGCGGTTTGACTAATGGATTTAGTCTAAATCCATCTATATGAAGTTTTGAAAGTGTCGACTTTTTGAACGATTATAATGTTGTTGTTGGTACTGATATTATTTACTATTTTGGTTGCGTGTAATTATTTGAGTACCCTGAGTCTCATAAGATGCGGATTGTACGGATTTTTACAAAATGATGCTTCCAGCTAAGGAAAATGAAAATATTTCCAATGCAGAATGCTAGAACCTATAAACCTTCACCCAATGTCAGAAATAATTGTCTCTTCTGATTGTTCTAATTAAGACTTCCTAAACGTTATTTCTGTTTCACAGGTTGAACAATCTAGTAAATGAGCTAAGACTACAGCTGCTAGGTAAAGCGCCGACAGTCAGCGAACAGAACAACGAGCAGCTCCAAGAAGAGTTGGAAAGAGAACGCGCCAGGTACGCCGAACTACTGAAGAAACACAAGCAAATGACCGAACATCTCAGCAACATGTTGATAGAGAACACGAATTTATGCGAAAAAGCACTCTTGGCCGAAGCCGCAAAGGACAAAATTGAACGAAAGCTGAACGAGCTGACTGAGCAATGTAATCAGACTATTGAAAATCTTAACACAAGTGAGAAGGTTGATGACGACGCTCAAAAGACTAGTGTGGTTGACTACTTGAAGGAAATCAAGACGAGGTTGGAAGATTTGCAGTCGGTGAACTTGAAGACTAATGAGGAATTGATTGATCATGAGATTAAGCTGTCGTTTGTGAAAGAAGAGAATGATCAGGACAAAGTTGATGAAGATGTGATGCTGAATGAAGATCAAGCTGTGTTGGAAGAAGAGAAGAGAGCCATGGGACAGGTAATTCTGTTTAAAATTTTATTGTATTTTGAAATAGCTGAGGTCCTGTTTTCTTAAATCTTGAAAGGTTGGTATGGTATGGTTAACCATACCATATCACAAAAGAACCACCTGCAGTGTTGTAAACACCTCCCTCTAAAATTTGCGTGCAACTTTGCAATGTTGGACAATAGCAGTCTAATAGAGAGACAAGTTAGACCCAATGTATGTTTGATAGACTGCATTTAGTTACACAATGCACGCTAACCGTAATTGTATTTTTCTATCTATAAAACCCTCGCCTTGATGGGTTTAGTGGTTTATGTACTTGGCAATGGTCTCGAGGTTCTCCTGTGTTTAACAAAATTTTTGTCTATTTTTTTGAACACAGCTCGGGTTTGTGATCACCAATCTACATTTGGCAAGTTTGGTGATTAACCCAAACCCATATTTGTAAGGAAAACATAGACATAAATTTGCTGAAACACAATAAAACCTAAAAAACATAAACTTTGAATCATTGTAACATTATGATATAACTGTTCCCAGGTGGCCCTCAACCAAGAGCTGCAAGAGCTGAACCGAGCGATGGCTATCAAGGCGTCTGTGGTGCAAGCTATCCTGGCCAACAACAAGGAGATGTTGGACAGCCACAACAACCTGAGGGAGAATGAGGAGAGGATCGCAGCGCTGGAGAAGGAGAAGGATGAGCTGATGCAGCAACTAAAACAGACTAAGGTGAGATAGAGGAATTAATTGTGCGATGGAGTATTATTTATCTATTTAAGATAGATATAGGGACATTGAAGAAACGGGTGACCATTCAGATGACTGTTATTAACAACCTATTAATAAGTACCTAGCGGCCGCCCGCAACTCCGTCCGCTTGATTTAGGTTTCTGCTCATAAACTGTCATACTACAGGTTAAATCCTTCTTCGCCAAAGGGACTATCAAAACGAAAATTTTAGAATTCGAACCTCCTGAGATACAAACAACGAACTCTTCTTTTCAACTTTATTAATATGACTTAAAGAAGAGTAAGCAATTCAAAATTAATGCAATTCAAAAATGATTGATATCTTCAAAAAATTCTTCTATTTGTGGAATAGTGTTGTCGTTTACCATTTCTTGAATGATTTCTTAATATAACATTATTTACAGACGAAAGACCCTTCTCACGAAGAGCGTCGTACAAAGGTGTCTGCCCTAGAATCGGAGATCACCGACCTGAAGAAGAAGTGTCAGCAGCAAGCCAACATCATCAAGATGAAGGAAAAGAACGAAGCTAAGATTGCTTCGTTGAATGCGGAGCTGCAAGCTATGAAAGCCACTAAGGTTTGTGTGATGTCTGTTTTTTGTATTGACGTATTTTGTATCTACATTATCTAAACTTCTACACTATGATTATACATCTAACTCTACTACTCGAATATTAAAGTTAAAGTTCTAATAATGGTAAAGTGCATTTTTGTATGTAACGAGTAAACTCAAAAACTACGGGACCGGTTTGAATAATTCTAGTTAGTGTAGCTCCAGATTGGAAGATCATGATGGACACGTATGAAAAGCACTACAGTATTCCAGAGGACATTGCGTTATCGTCATCTAGACCAGACCTTTTCATTTACTCTAGAAAACTTAAGCGCGTACTGTTGGTAGAACTTACTGTTCCATGGGAGACAAATATTCCCAAAGATCACGCGTTTAAAACAAATAAGTATTATGACCTAACCAACGAAATTACTAAAAATGGTTATATGGCACGGTTGTATGCTGTGGAAGTGGGTGCGAGAGGTATACCAGCGAAATCTCTCTACAACCTACTGAAGGACTTAGGATTACCAAGATCTAATATTAGCTCCTTACTGGAAAGAGCAACTAAAGCCGCTTTACTCGGCTCGTACCAAATATGGTTGGGAAGGGAGAGGAATGTCATCGGTGGAGGTGATCGTTAGTATACTATAAAGGGGCCCCTTAAACCTACACGTAACCCTATATTTGGACCTAAATTTGGAACGAATAAATAGAAGCCCGTCGCGGGCCATGGGGCCATAAGACGGAGCGCGTGTCGGAACGGTGCGGTCGCCGTCAGGGTAGGCAGCTGCACGGGCGTTTATGCACACGCCCAATGCTTTATATCGGCGCCATTTATGTTTCTTTGAAGAAATGCGTTATTTTCGGCAAAAATATAAGGATTTAAAATTCACCATTAATGTTATAAATACATGAGCCACGTGTTACGCAGCACCTGATTTTGTGTATGTCTAAATTTCTTGTTACGTTTAACAAAGAATTTGGAATTGTAAATTAAGGTTATAAAATTTATTTCCAGGTGAAAATAATAAAACAAATGCGCGAGGAGAGCGAGAAGTTCCGCAAGTGGAAGGCGGACAACGAGCGGGCGATGCTGCGCCTGCGCAACGAGGACCGCAAGCGCGCCACCGCCATGGCCAAGATGGAGTCGCTGCACGCCAAGCAGCAGAACGTGCTCAAGCGGAAGATGGAGGAGGCCGTCGCCGTCAACAAGCGGCTCAAGGTATGACTACGGGCCGTGTGCCACGTCGCCATGGCAACGAGCGGGCGATGCTGCGCCTGCGCAACGAGGACCGCAAGCGCGCCACCGCCATGGCCAAGATGGAGTCGCTGCACGCCAAGCAGCAGAACGTGCTCAAGCGGAAGATGGAGGAGGCCGTCGCCGTCAACAAGCGGCTCAAGGTATGACGAGCGGGCCACGTTGCCATGGCAACGGGCGCGTGGGTTTGGGGTCGAGTTGTTCCTCGGGCGGTGTCGGCAGCGCTCGGCTCTGTTTGGTTGGAGCTAGCGGGCGCGTGCGTGCGGGGCGATGTCCTTCAGGGTGGGACTTCAGGGCGAAGCGGAGATGTACGAGCGGAGCGCAGATGTGTCGTAAGCGGCAAATAGGATTTTGGCCTTAACACGTGACCAATCTCAGCATTGAAATGCTATTGGCTTCTTATGGTACATCTCCGCTCCGCTTGCACATTTCTGCTTTAGTGGAGTCTCACCCTCAACTACTTGGATCCTGTAGCCTTCTGGCGCGGCACACACTGCAGATTTATGCGCATTGTCCAGGAGCAGTATATTTAGCAAGCAATTCTGGTTTCAGGTCGATTAACAGGAGATTTATTTAAATGGCTTATAAATTCTGTCTATACCTAAATATAAGTAAATAAAAAGATATTATTAGAAGTACACTCACCTTGAGTGTGAAGTCTATGGGAAAGTTCCTCCAGGTTTCTGAGACATCATGATTTTATTCTTGTTTATGATTTATTCTTGTTATGATTTCATTTTGTTTGTTGTTGTTTGTTTTTTGATTTTATTTAGCTTATAAAATAATATTGTCTTTACGGAGGCAGCACTAACTCTATAACACTATTATCAGGAAGCCCTGGAGCGTCAGAAGTGCACGGCGATGAAGCGCAACGCGAAGGGCAGCGTGAAGGCGGGCGCCGTGCAGCAGTACATCGAGCAGGAGCTGGAGGTGCACCTCAGCATCGTCGAGGCCGAGAAGTCGCTGGAGGAACTTATGGAGTATCGGTTAGTACTCATCTATACTTCTATACTCATATTACAAAGAGGAAATATTTGTATCTTTGTATGTAACAAATAAAAAAAACAAGTACTGGACCGATTTCAAAAATTCTTTCACCATTGGAAAGCTACATTCACCCAGAGTATCATTAGGCTATATTTTAGCCCGGTAAGGGAAGTAGTTCCTTTGGGACGCGTGTGAATCCGCGTGGCGGGCCGCTAATATTTAATATATAATATCAATCGCGGGTCCCTGGATACGTGCCGTTGTGCCCAGTGGAAAATACAGATCTATCACACGATCTATCGTCAAACAATGACATAGAGAAAATGTATTAAAATAAAATAGATTGACGTTGATAGTACTTCAAACGAACAATACCCCCACAGAAACTATTGACTGACGTGAAATATCATCGACAGCTGCCATCGAGCGTGAATCGTTTGATTAATTTCGTAACCTACTTGTGATAAATTTGGTTTCAAAAAATTATGAAGCAAGCTAAATATTTTAAATAAATGGATACTTATTACTAAATTCAGGCACTTTAAAAGGGACATTCAATAAAGTTATTATCATTCCAATCAGGATTTACACCATCACATTTAGTATGCATTGGAGTTTTCATCATATATTTTCATGTTTTAGAGCCTGGATAACGGAACAGATCGAGAACCTCAGGAACAGTACAGATGATGAGGCCAACAGGAAGAAGATCGCCGAGTTGGAAGACGATCTGGCGTTACGCAAGGCGCAGATATCTGACCTACAACAGAAGATACTTACTGCTGACCAAGGTATGATTATACAACTAACGTTTGGGGCCATCCATAAAGTACGTCACACTAATTTCATGAGTTTTTGAGCCCTCCCCCGTCCTTGTCACAGGTGGTCACATTTCTGAGACCCCCCCCCTCCCTAGTGTGACGTCACATGTTTTGCAATTTAACATCGAAAAATTATTAAATTAAAACAGCAGTTCCGAAATTAGTTTTATTACCATTTAAATTAAGTACTTTTTTATGAAATCAACATAGTATCATATATTTGAAACAATAACAAAAAAATAAACTAAAGAAAATAAGGAAAAAGAAGAAAAAGAAACTCAATCATCTTTAGTCCATGGACTTTGAACCCAGTCCTTTAAATTATTTATAACTGGCATGGCAGTCACAGTCACAGTTCACTTCGTTTTTCACGTCAGGAACATTTGTGGTGTCAACATCTTTTTCATCCAACGTGATTAGTAGGTACCTCTAGATTTTGAAATGTGATGTCAGGAAAGTTAGGACCCCTCCCACCCCTTGTCACACCATGTCACACTTTGTCGACCCCCTCCCCCCGCTTTACGTGTGACGTACTTTATGGATGGCCCCTTTACAGATACACGATACAAATATAAAGTTTTAAGCTAACCAATTTTTTTCTTCACACACGACTGTGACCATAAGGAATGCGTCATTAATGGTTCAGTATTTTTGTTTACTAATAAAATAACAACACCATTGACCAGTCTTACGTGTAGGAAAACACTAGGGGGAACAAAAGCGCCCGAAGTTCAATGTTTTTAAATGGAAGATGACACTATGCCGAAATTAAGTCGCGTAATTTTGTACAGAAAATGCGTTACCGCCGAACTTAGGTCGCGTAATTTCAGCACTAGGCTGAAATTAACTGAAAGAAAGTAAAATAATTGGTTATTGACCATTTCTAAGTCATTATTCACCAAAGAATATGTTTGTTTTTTTTACGAATACGCTTTGGACGAAGCGATTAATCGTTTAGCAAATATCATTAACGTGTTAAGTCTAACGTCACAATCATTTATCGATTTCAACGACTTAACAAAACTATCCAACCTTTACCCAACAGAGAACAAATCGCGAACTCAATGGGACAACATCCAATCCATGCTCGAAGCCAAGGTCGCACTCAAGTGCCTCTTCGAACTACTGGTGGACGCGAAACGAGAACTTCAGAACCAGAGTGAGAAGGGCTTCCAGGCCCGCTACGAGGAAGTAAAGGAGGCCCACGATAGGCTTATTGTGGAGTTTGACAGCGCTAAGAACGAGTTTGAGAGGCAGCTGGCGATGGTCAAGATGCAGAGCGAGCAGAAGGTGCGTAAAAGTATTGTGTACAACAAAAACAAAACACTATAATTACATAACAGAATCAAGAGTTTGTGTCAAACTTGCCATCTTGTTTTTGAAATTCAGAACCGATTGTCAGGAGTTTTGTTATAATAAGTTGGTATTGACATTTTCAATGTTAATGGAAGTGATGATTTCGGGCGATGATCCGCTAACCCACCAATCTAACCCACTGGTAGGTGAAGGGGTAACTCGAAATTTTAGTAGTGCCCGACCACCCACCTTGTCAAGGCTGGAATTATTATTCGATTTAATTGCCTGGCCGCAAACTAAGCTTGAAGTTTGTCCTATGCATTATTAAATACTTTTATAAACATCCATGCCGTGAGTACTAATGTCGATGTTCATCACCCAAACATTTGGCCCTAGCGTGATTCGAACCCGCGACCCTTGGTCTTGTAGCCAGTGTCTCTGACCAATAGACCGACAGGCATGTCAAGTTTCAAATACAAAGGGTTTTCTTACTGCAGACTCAGGCAGAAATTCAGCTGACTAAGGGAGCGTGTCCTCATAAGCTGAGCTGCGCGGAGATGAACAAAATTGACCAATCACATTGCTCAAAATACATATCTCATCTCCGCTCCGATTCTGATTGGTCAATTTTACACGTTTCTGCTCAGCTCCGCGCAGCTCAGTTTATGTGGAAATGCACCTTCAGTCAGTAGTTCAGTAGAAGCCTATATTCAAAATGTAATACAATTGTTCCAGCTATCAGCTCTGGTGGCACTCCAGCGCGGCGTGGTGGGTCGCGGCGACAAGAGCGAGGCGTGCCGGCACCTGCAGAACGTGATCAGTTACCAGCAGGAGCGCCTGGACGCGCTCGAGGACGAGAATGTATGTGACAGTGGACCTTGATGTGATTAAACGGCGCTTCGCAAGGCAACCGCGTTTGAGTCGTAGCTAGACGTAGATTTTTTTGAGTTGATAAGGAGGCAAAGGAACTGTAGGTTGACCTAATGGAAAGCTATCATATATGGGCAGCGGCCCAAGGACATCATCAACCGAAAAGAGTCGGAGAAGCGTTGCCTTCCTTTAAGACGCTCCCCAACTGAGCTCTGGTGATCTTACCAACAGAAACATAGCACATCAGTTACGAAGTGCTTCTTCACTGTGGTCTTCTGTCATCATCATCAGCCTGTTGTCTAGCCATTGAAAAAATGGGGAGTTAAAATAATTCGACAAATATTTCAGTCTTTGTTCCTTCAAAATTATCTTGTAGGGAAATATGAGTTAAATCTTTTAATTCATTAACATTACCTACTTCAAAAGACGGAGGTTGATAATATAGCCAGCCACTATGCATGGTAACAAATAATGTTGCCAATTGCCAAAGACAACAAGACTTTTTTTTTAAAGCAGAGTATTTCATGGACCTAATACACTTAGCAAACTTTACTTTCTCCCAATCTATATAATTACCGTACTACTGTGCACATGCTAAGAGACAATCATTCTTACAGAAAAAGCTTCTAGAAGAATTAGAACAGCTCCGTACGACCAGCAAGAAGGGGAAGAAGAAGACGACCAAGAAGGAGTCGCCAGTAGAAGCGGTCAAGAAGATCGAGTATGCCGACCCCACGGATGAGGAGGAAGATGACTTCGAAGACCGCGACAAAGACCCGGATTGGAGGGCCACGCCTCTCTTCAAAAGGATACAGGTGATTGTTTAGTAACTTGATAGTATCACGAAAATAAGGTTAACTTGACTGTATATCAGTGAATCTATCTGGACTTTGAAAAGGTCTTGGCAGGCTCGCTAAAACTGCAGTCTGTTTTTTACTTTTATATTTTAGCTATACTCCTTTGGTTGCTTTTGCGGAAATCCGGGAAAAACCGATCCATAGTATCAGGAATTTGACCCTTGCAGCTTTACCTTTTCAATAGCCTAATGTGTACTCATAGAGAAAAAAATGGAATATCTTACTTTACCATCTAAAATGCTACCAAAACTTTTATATTTTTTATTAAATAAAAAGTGGGTATTTGATCGCAATCTCACCTGATGGAAAGTGATGATGAGGTCGAGTGTGGAGCATACCCACTTATGAATAGCCTATTTACTCTGGCCTTTAAAACGTCAAGATCATATTTTTCCGGAAAAACAGAGGCCGGCAAGGAATTCATTAACATTGTGTTTATTGTGTTCCTCTTTTTGCCGCGCGTTGACCCGCTTGGTGTAATGATTAAGTTGTTGCCTATTATACAAGAGGTCGTGGGTTCGATTCCCGCACAGGATAAACATTTGTATGCATGAACATGTCTGTCCTGGTCTGTGTGTAATATGTATTTATTTAAGTATATTTGTAATACCACTGTTGATTCTGATATCTGTAACACATGTGCTTAAGCTACTTAACACGGAGTCAGATCAATGTATGTGATGTTGTGAAATATTTGTTCTAAAGAGAGTCCATTGTCCTTCTGTCGAGTTTCTTGCCGATTCTTCTCGTCAGTAACTGCTTTCTGAATCGGTGGTAGAGTTATTATTTTGTAGTTTTCTGACGATTTATAAGTGCTTCTATGTTCATAAAGAATATTTTAAATTTGAATTTTCCAGGCCCAACGCTCCCGCCTAACCATGAACTTCACGTCCGCCGACACATCGGCTGACACGTCCGCCATCCGCGCAGTGAAGCGCGGCAGTGACGGCTCGCCCCACTGCACGTGCCGCGGCAGCTGCTCCACCAAGATGTGCGGCTGCGTCAAGTCCGACAAGGGCTGCGGCGGCTCCTGCCGCTGCCAGGCCGACATGTGCAAGAACCGCAGGACCTCGTCCGATAGCGAGGATAAGGAGAACAATGTGAGTGTGTGTATGTAAGAGACAGCGCGGCAGTGACGGCTCGCCCCACTGCACGTGCCGCGGCAGCTGCTCCACCAAGATGTGCGGCTGCGTCAAGTCCGACAAGGGCTGCGGCGGCTCCTGCCGCTGCCAGGCCGACATGTGCAAGAACCGCAGGACCTCGTCCGATAGCGAGGATAAGGAGAACAATGTGAGTGTGTGTATGTAAGAGACAGCGCGGCAGTGACGGCTCGCCCCACTGCACGTGCCGCGGCAGCTGCTCCACCAAGATGTGCGGCTGCGTCAAGTCCGACAAGGGCTGCGGCGGCTCCTGCCGCTGCCAGGCCGACATGTGCAAGAACCGCAGGACCTCGTCCGATAGCGAGGATAAGGAGAACAATGTGAGTGTGTGTATGTAAGAGACAGCGCGGCAGTGACGGCTCGCCCCACTGCACGTGCCGCGGCAGCTGCTCCACCAAGATGTGCGGCTGCGTCAAGTCCGACAAGGGCTGCGGCGGCTCCTGCCGCTGCCAGGCCGACATGTGCAAGAACCGCAGGACCTCGTCCGATAGCGAGGATAAGGAGAACAATGTGAGTGTGTGTATGTAAGAGACAGCGCGGCAGTGACGGCTCGCCCCACTGCACGTGCCGCGGCAGCTGCTCCACCAAGATGTGCGGCTGCGTCAAGTCCGACAAGGGCTGCGGCGGCTCCTGCCGCTGCCAGGCCGACATGTGCAAGAACCGCAGGACCTCGTCCGATAGCGAGGATAAGGAGAACAATGTGAGTGTGTGTATGTAAGAGACAGCGCGGCAGTGACGGCTCGCCCCACTGCACGTGCCGCGGCAGCTGCTCCACCAAGATGTGCGGCTGCGTCAAGTCCGACAAGGGCTGCGGCGGCTCCTGCCGCTGCCAGGCCGACATGTGCAAGAACCGCAGGACCTCGTCCGATAGCGAGGATAAGGAGAACAATGTGAGTGTGTGTATGTAAGAGACAGCGCGGCAGTGACGGCTCGCCCCACTGCACGTGCCGCGGCAGCTGCTCCACCAAGATGTGCGGCTGCGTCAAGTCCGACAAGGGCTGCGGCGGCTCCTGCCGCTGCCAGGCCGACATGTGCAAGAACCGCAGGACCTCGTCCGATAGCGAGGATAAGGAGAACAATGTGAGTGTGTGTATGTAAGAGACAGCGCGGCAGTGACGGCTCGCCCCACTGCACGTGCCGCGGCAGCTGCTCCACCAAGATGTGCGGCTGCGTCAAGTCCGACAAGGGCTGCGGCGGCTCCTGCCGCTGCCAGGCCGACATGTGCAAGAACCGCAGGACCTCGTCCGATAGCGAGGATAAGGAGAACAATGTGAGTGTGTAAGAAAAGACTGCGGTATCGTACGTATAGTATGCCCGTCGGTGTCGGAAGAATTAATTGAGGCTGAGCTGTCAGTGCCCACGGACGGCTGCCATCATCAACATCAACATGATTGTTCAGAAGTCGACATTAGGTTTACGGGTGATTTTCCTATAATAGACTGATGGTGAATTGGTGACGAATGAGCTGAGAGAACCCTCTCTGACAACTGATAGCACTTTTGTTAGTTATTTGTTAATCAATTCTTTATCAAAAATTAGTCTGGACCAGTTCTTGTGATGATGAATAAATAAATGTTTTATTTCTTTACAGCCGTCAGGCACAGAACTGTCGCTAGATTCAACGCCGCCGTCGTATTTTGACAAGCGGTAAGTAAAGCACACCTTTTTTAATATTTTATATAAGTTAAAAATTTCTCACAGTTCTAAGTTGTAACTGAGTTATACCGTGCATAGATTCGAAACATCTCAAGAACTAGAGAAAACCGGATCGCCGGAAAAAGTTGCAAGCGATTCGAGTCCGCCTATCACCGATCGTACGGTTAGGCAAATGCCAACGAAACGCAAATCGGCCGAACGTACTTTGAAAACATCTGAACACACGCACAAATGGATGTTGGCACTGCTCCTCTACAATACTTGTGTCGCTCCAATGTCTGCGTACTGTGCGAATAGCATATTCCAATACGGCCTGGATGCAGCTAAATATAACGTCATATCGACCATCTTCAACTATCTGATGAAAGAGGTTCTATTCTGTTATGTGAATCCAGTAGGACTTTGCGGACTATGCTCTTACTGTTTTTGTTATATTTTTTGGTTAAAACACAAATATTATTTATTATATGATATTCAATAGAGTGTCGCTTTTTCATTCTTATAAAAAGAGATTGAATCCCCATACGTACAGATAGCGATTTCCTATTTGGGCAATTCGGTGTTCCATACTAAAGTAAACGTTGTTTCGAAGACTTTACAATGTTATTACTATTCCTAGGAACAAGAGGACGTATTCGTTCTATAAAAATCAATCAGGAATTTGGCACATATTTAAGCGGCCACAGTCATCTCCGAACAGTAAGTGCATAGTTCTGCAAAGCAGCCTGTAGATTAGATACTTGTTTGCTTTTTACAAGTTAGTACATCTTTATATTTCGTCCGTCAAAGCTAGTCTAGTTCGGATAATGATAAATAGGAATAGTATTTCTTGCTGTAATAGGTAGAACAATATGTGTAAATGTATCTCGATAGATTACACATGAGTTGTATGATGTCTGTTGTTAAATGTTAGCTATGTGTAATAGTTAGAATCTTAGTTGATTGTTTAACTGATTTTTAGTTATTGTAGTTTTATAGAATCCTTAAATCAAATGTCTTTTTTCAAATGTTTCGATGCTCTGCAGAATTATGCCCTGGTATTTTAAACATTCAATTTTTATTTTATTTTTTTCGTGTTTGTTTTTCTAAACTGGTGAGCTGGCATAACATTAAATTAATCATAATGAACGAATTTATTTTTGATATTGATTATTAGGAATAATTATGTATTGACACTGGAAGTCAATTGATATCCCATATAACTTTTAAACAATGTTACAGTAATGATGATTTGTTTTGCAGAAATCACCTTGACGCAACCTACGTGAAGAAGAAGAAAAGCTACTTCTTCCCCAATGATCAGGGAAACCATGAATCCAAACCAATAAAGGTGAGAAATAAATAAAATTCAGTAGACATACACTTAATTGAATATTATCCAACTTTTTGCACATTTATTGTTAAAAAAAATTACATGATAAGTATCATTATACTTTTATTTAAGCTTTTTATTGAAATTATAAACAAAGAAAAATTCATTCTTGCAATCCGGGCAAGAAGCGCTACGTTGGAGTCCCGCCTGAGCAAACTGGATGAATTTTTCTTTGTTTATAATTTTAAAAAGTTTTAAAGTTTCTTTTTCACAATTAAATATGTTTTAATGTGATAATTATTAATTAATAATATTTTTTAAAGTATACATTTAAAATAATTTTGTTAAAAAATTGTGTTTGATAAAGGGCTAACATAAATATTTCTCTTCTTTCCAGACTGACTGAAGAAACAAACCGTGCGCCAATATTTTAATGAAATTAATGTGCCTTGGTAATCCAACAGGAGACAATAATATTCCTCCTTAATTAATTATGTTATGGTATAGAAGTTGAAATTTGTAAGTGTACAATGTATTGAATAATATTAAAGTTTAATCGTCGACTGCGAATGTTCCTGCGTCGCTGTGGAAATCACGTGTTGAATCCGTTCTGTAATAGTTATTTTTTAATTTTTATAAATTGAGTGGAGTGTATCTCTCAAATAAAAATAGTATTTATTATTTTCTGCATTGTTTGTTAGTTATTCCTTTATATAATAACCCACAATGTTATTCTTAACACTAAATTTTATTTATCCGTAAAAATACTACTATTATGTAGGTATAATTTATATATTTTAATTTACGAAAAAAAGACACGTCACGCGGTGGATAGGTATGCCAAAACAGTTTCACTCATTCCTGATTCAAAAAAACAAACGAGCAGTCAAAAAACAGGCTTTCTTATTTATAAGAAAGATTTTAAAAATAGAAAAGGCAAAAAGCCAACGTTACGCGGTGTTCCCAGGCGGTCACCCATCCAAGTACTGACCGCGCCCGACGTTGCTTAACTTCGGTGATCGGACGAGAACCGGTGTTTTCAACGTGGTATGAACGTTGGCGATAGTGTGTCCGAAATACACTTATTGGTTCTGATATCGTGATGAGATGACGTAATGGCATAACCTATTGTGTGGTGTTGTGCTGTTTTTAAAGTTGTATATTATTTACTAATTAAACTTTGTCACACTTTAGACTACCAGTCTGTTAATTTTTTGCAGAGTGCATAATTCATATTATATTTTTAGGTTGTTCCATTTTTCAAAACGTGCGTATTTTAATTCGTTTGCCAAGCAACTTTCTCAATTTTATCATTTTCCAGAATTTTAGACATTTTAATAATCACATCTATTTTATCAAATAATTAATGATATGATGTCACAAACCTCAAAATACATACTCAATTCTGAGCTCACACACACGCCTACTAAAATCGCATAGCAAAAGCTCTAAAAAGACATCTGCTGTTAATATCATATGAGTAATTAAGAAAAAACAGTAATTCAATATTGATGCAGCTTGATATAAACTACTTGAAGACGAAATTTTTTAAGAGACACAGACTGGTTGTTTATTTTATTATTGTGGTTTCCGAATCTGGAGTAGGTATATCTCTGTTTTTTTTAATTACTTATATGATTTTAACAGCAAATGTCTTTTTAGAGCTTTTACTAAGTATGCGATTATAGTAGGCGTGTGTGTGAGCTCAGAATATAGCTTGTATTTTGAGTTTATTGACATCATGTCATTAGCTGAAAAAGATGTAACTATTAAAATGTCTAAAATTCTGGAAAATATTAAAATTGAGAAAGTTGCATTGAAAGCGAATAAAATACGCACGTTTTGAAAAATGGAACAACCTAAGAATATAATAATATGAATCATGCACTCTGCAAAAAAACCGGCCAAGAGCGTGTCGGACACGCCCATGAAAGGGTTCCGTAGCTAAAAGATAGCCCGACCGCTTAAGACAACATTTAGTAAGGGCAACTGCACGTCATAAGTTGGTCGAGTTGTATAAAAATAACTATGTATGATACAGAGTTCGCTATAGTTTTCGTTGAAAGTACTTACTTAGAGGTATACAGGACATTTTTTTCAGAATTATTGTAATAGTATTTCAAAAGTTAAGGGGGGGGGGGGGACGCTCTAATTTTAACTTTGTATTAATATATCTCGAGACTGGGGTGTTTGATCCACATGGTTTCAAGGCGAGTATTATTGTATTTAAAAATACCTGTTTAACGATACCCTACACGATGGGTTAAGTCGAATTTTTTTTTTAGAATTAACTTTTCGCTGTATGGGAGGGGGGGTAAAAAATGATTATGTTTCGATAATTTTAAAAACCAATTCTTGAATTATCACTATACATCTCTCCACCAATTTTCGTGGCAATCGGTTCAGAAACGGCGGAGAACGAACCAGGACAGACAGACAGACAGACAGACAGACAGACAGACAGACAGACATGACGAAACTATAAGGGTTCCGTTTTTGCCATTTGGCTACGGAACCCTAATTAACAGACTGGTAGTGTAAAGTGTGACAAAGTTATATGTAGTAAATAATAAATACAACTTTGAAAACAGCATAACACCACACAATAGGTAATGCCATTAAGTCATCTCATCACGCTATCAGAAGCAATACGTATATTTCGGACACACTATCGCCAACGTTCATACCACGTTGAAAACACCGGTTCTCGTCCGGTCACCGAAGTTAAGCAACGTCGGGCGCGGTCAGTACTTGGATGGGTGACCGCCTGGGAACACCGCGTAACGTTGGCTTTTTGCTTTTGTATTTTTAAGATCTTACTTTGAAAAAATGAAAGTCTGTTTACTGACTGCATGTTTGTTTTTTGAGTCTGGAATGTATGAAACTGTTTTGGCATACCTATCTACTCTGTGATTCCGTCGAATTGTGTAAATGTTTCACGGAATTTCTAAACAAGTGTCTTGGACAGCCGATGAATGAAGTTTCATCATTGAATGCAATGAGAACAATGGAGGAACGAATGGAATTACATCATCTGCATTTTTATCGGGAAAAGAGTTTACTAACATTTGCAATTAAAAAATATATTTTCACATACTTTGGTACTTTAATGCAAGATTGAATTCAGGTTTCTAGTTAACAAAAATATGCATCAATATTAACCAGCAGCGAAATGTTGCCCCAGTTTTAATTCTAATTCTTACCAATTTATAAGAATGTTCATCTAAATGTAGATAATTATTTTTCTGGAAATCTAAAAAGCCTATTATAAGTATCCATTCATCAATCGTATCCAATTGCGGAATGGTGTTCCAATATTAATTCGCACCAAATTATTAGATAGTTCAGCAAAATCCTAGCAATATTATTCTGGCTATGAGACAAAATGTTGTTTTACAATTGAGAGGGAAATGAATCCAAGGTTCAAGGATTACGTTTTTTTAGTTCTAGGACAATCACTCAGACATGCTGTCATTCAGGACAGTGAAAGTGGTTGCGAGTCGTTACGAAAGAAAAGCGTCAGCCTTTTCATTTTGGCTAAAGGCTAAATACCTACCTACATTCATAATGTTGTGTCTCGTTCAGTGCATCATTAAGTTTTTTTTTTTGGTCAGGTTTAAACATACGATAGTATAATGGCGAATTTGATAACATATTTTTGATTTGATTTGTTTTGTGAAATTAATTACATATATACCTTTTGCATCAGGGAACACCTGTTAAAGAATTTGTATAAGTAGTTCGATATAAAATGTGCCTAGCTACTCTCTGCATGATTAGGTGCATTATTTTCAGTTTGGAACAACTCGAAGACCATGACAACCATTCTTATAATCTATTAAAGATTGTGAAACTAAAATCTAAATCGTTTCGGTGGTATCATTATAATAGCTGCGAGTGCCGGCAATGACTCCCTGGAAAACAGTTGCCTGCCAAAAAGATATCACGTGAAAGATTATCATCATCCTAGCCTCTCCAGTCTCCATTCCGTTGTATCCTCGGCCATTGCCTCGGTCCAGGGTACGCTGCAACTGCAACTATGATCCTGAATTGACCAGCCTAATTTTTACAATGGAGTGAAAAGTGAAAAATTATGTTCTTTTTCATTACAACTGTAACCTGTGTAGTAACCCCTTGACTCATTAGCGCTTGTTTTGTAATCAATCAGGCGTGACAATCATTAGCATATAATGCGTGAATTCCCCAACGCTATCGGAATCCCCAGATCTGGCCAACCTTGCGCGCGCCTTGACCGATATCGTGGCGTCCTGGTAGCGTCATCTGAATGTGAGTCAAACGAAAGCCTCCTCCCCTACCATGGGACCCCGAGGTACGCTTTTACTCGTATAATTTTGCTCAAAGAGTGGTCACTTTTCATAGTGAATAGGTATCTTAAAATACAGGGTGTTTGGAAGGGAGCTGTACATACGCCTAGGGTAGAAACTAGGGATAGTCTGCTACCTACCCCCGCCCATTATATTGACCTTGGCCTCAAGGTTTTTTTTTAATTTACTTTTATTTATTTTTTTACTTTTTTGTGATTTTTTTACTAAAACTACCTGTAGCTCAAAATTTATCCATGGGACCGGTCTGCTAATGGTCTTGTTTTAATCGTTAGAGTCTTAGGGTCCCGCAAAAAATTATTTTACACCAGAAAATTGTGAAGAAAAAAAGTTATGGGGCCCGAAGTACCGTAGTAAGATCAAAAAATAATTTTAAGTTCAACTTTCTATGGGGTTTAAAAAAAAACTAACAGGGTTAGAGTTCTTCTGATTTTTTCAAAACATCCTCAGTCCATGCCCTTTCTAATGATATGCTAAAAGTGTAATTATCACTTTTAGTTTTAAAGTTATTAATTAATTTCTGCAACTAGGGCACTTTAAGCAAAAATTTCAACTAATGAAAATTAAATGTGTTCGATCGTAAAAGGATGGCAAATGAAACAAAAAATTTGGTAATGACTAATGTAATAATAATTTTAATTAATTACTAATTTTAATTAATTACTTATTTTAACTAATTACAAATTTTGCTCAAATTGATGACCATTGGCCTGTAAACATGATCGGTACCTCTTCCTAATCTCCACGGTCACCGTTCCAAGCAGCATTTCCTCGCGCATTGTATCGAATGCGGCGTGGATCCTGTTAATTAAAACCTCCCTTGTTGGTACTTCTTCTGCGTACACCAACTCTTTCGCCCTTCCCCAGACGTAGTAGTCGAGCGGGGTAAGGTCAGGCGACCTTGGGGGCCAGGGAATTGGCCCACCCCGACCAATCCAAGAATTAGGAAAACAGTTGTTCAGATGCTCCCTCACTGCTAGGCTCCAATGAGCAGGGCAACCGTCATGCTGGAAGACTATGGGCCGATCTTCATCAAACACTTCTTCCACTAACTCGGGCAAATCGTTTTCGAGGAAATCTAAGTAGTTTTGCCCGTTTAGGTTGTCTGGCAAAAAGTGCGGCCCTATCAACCGATTACCGATGACGCCTGCCCATACGTTCACGGAGAACCTTCGTTGAAAACCTCTGTGCCTCTTCACTCTTGGGTTTTGATCTCTGGGTGCCCAGTGATGGAGATTGTGATAATTTACAATTCCTTCCTTGTCAAATTTGGACTCGTCAGTCCAGAGAATACTTCGTAAAAAATTATTATCTTCCACGTCCGTACGGAGCATGTGGCGGCAAAACTGCATCCTTCTTCCATAGTCACTATCCTCTAAGCCTAAAACAATAAAAATATCAACGTTAGCGGTTTCCTTATGAATTAGTAGCTATGTAACATTGATTGCTATCTCTGTCTTTCCATTTCTCTCTCTCTCACACACATGCTTTTGTTAATTTAAAAATTGGCCTATGAAATTCACATGCTAATTCACTACATTAAGAGCTAAAAACGAAAACTTAATGTAAAAAATTACCTTGAACAGGGGTGTAGTGGAAAGGATGACGTCCATTTTCGCGAAGAACCGACCAGACTTTCCACACGCTTAAACCAAGTGTCCGGGCTACGGTTCTTACGCTTCTGGTCGGATCTTCCTCAAATTCAGCCAATATGCGTTCATCCGCAGCCAAATTTGGTTGAAATCTGTTCACGCTTGGTTCCCGGAAATTTAAATTTCCGGTTTCTCGCAGACGCCGGTAAGTTGAGCCAAACGTTTGGTGGTTAGGCACTCGCCGGTTAGGATACCGTTCTTGATAAATCCTCCGTGCCTCGCGCCCATTGCAATGAGCCATTCCATACACCACCAACATGTCGGTGTACTCTTCGTTGGTAAATCCAGCCATGATGCCAACAACAAGGTAACAAATAATAAAACTTAACAAAAACGAAGTAATAACTCAAAAAAATTAACGAAAACAGTAGAGCGTCGAAACGGCAAGTACGTAAGTTAGCTAAGACGGGTAAATCTCGACTGACTAACAAAGACCCAAACGAGTTACCTGCCCGGCGGCCCCATCGACCCAAGAGCGAAAGAGACAGAAATACGTGTTGCTCTCGTGTAAGAGTGAGACAACAAATTTTACTTGCCGACTGTAGGCCAAACTGGTTTTAATTCTGGAAATTACATTTATCTTACAAATTTCGAGTCGTGGTGATAAAAGTGCCCTTGTTGCAGAAATTAATTAATAACTTTAAAACTAAAAGTGATAATTACACTTTTAGCATATCGTTAGAAAGGGCATGGACTAGGAGGATATTTTAATAAAATCAGAAAAACTCCAACCCAGTTAGTTTTTTTTTAAACCCCATAGGAAGTTTCCCTTAAAATTATTTTTTTATCTTACTACGGTACTTCAGGCCCCATAACTTTTTTTCTTCACAATTTTCTGGTGTAAAATAATTTTTTGCGGGACCCTAAGACTCTAACGATTAAAACAAGACCATTAGCAGACCGGTCCCATGGATAAATTTTGAGCTACAGGTAGTTTTAGTAAAAAAATCACAAAAAAGTAAAAAAATAAATAAAAGTAAATTAAAAAAAAACCTTGAGGCCAAGGTCAATATAATGGGCGGGGGTAGGTAGCAGACTATCCCTAGTTTCTACCCTAGGCGTATGTACAGCTCCCTTCCAAACACCCTGTACATCGTCATCCTCCTTCCACCTTAAAAACTTATAAATAAAAGAACATGACGATTGATTTCTGTCCTTAGTAGACACGCTTGTCTCTTTTATTTGTTTTACCAATGTAGGTAGGTAGACGTAAAATTTGAATGACGCAAGTGAATCATTCTGCTTCTTTTAAATACCATTGATTGTAACATAACAGTAAATTATTTTGTTTCTGATAATGTTATTTTTTTTCGTTAAATGTTCGATTAAACACTTGCAATGAAATAACACGCATGGCAATAAAACATCTGAAACGACGTGCACGACTGTTAACTGTAACTATTTCCGCTACACTGCTGCCACAAAACGTCATAAACGAGCATGCGATCGAAAACCAAGCGAGTAACCCATGGTAGGGGATCGAAGAAAGGCTCGAAGGCTCGCTTTCGTTGTTTACGGGGAGAAATCTTGGACCGGTCGCCTCAGACATCAGTGCCGCGCGTCACGCCACCACGCTACCACGCATCGCTCGACTCGCGTTAGTTTCATCGTGTTGAAACAGTTGAACAATTTGATTAAGTTTGTGTTGGAACTGTTCATCGTGTGTTGTGTTGTGTTCGGAAAGTGCTGTATCTTCCACCGGCCGGGTATGTTGGTGTTTATGTATAATAGCGGTATTTAGGGACGCAGGTTGAGCCGCCTTTCTCGCAGGTAGGTTTGAGCGTACCGTGTTTAGAAAAGGTTTGACGGAAGAATGTTAGGAATACTTTCGTACTTTTTTAAACTTTGGAAAACATAGCTTTATTTTTAAAACGACTACTTGCATCTATGTCATTTATAACATAACTAAGTAAATTTTAGTAGATGCATTGATTGTCTTTTAATATCGGTACTCATTCATTTTCTCAAAGTTACAAACGAAAATAAATCAAAACTATCAACGCATTAGTATCTCAGTGCATAAACTACTTCATTTGCAATTAGAAATCCTAACTATTTTCTCGTGTTCTCGTAGTTTTAAATTAGTTTATACTTAAGAAAGTTATTTGACGGCATATACAAAGAGAAAGATTGTATCCCCATACAAACGCGTTTACTTTCAACTCTGTGATGCTGGCGTTTCTAACGGTGTGGGATTAGAAGAGTGTTTGTTATGTAACAGAAGAGGCTAGATAAAGATTCCGGAACCAAATCCTTACTCAAATGATAATAGTTAAGTTACCACCCGTAGGTAAAACGGTAACACTACCTTTAGATTTAAAGGTGATGGTACTTTTCCTAACACCCTTTCATAATTGTAATTGATTTAAATCAACTAATGGATAGCCATTTACACTAATTAATAGTAATGAAAGCGGACGATTAGACAGAAAATAATGTCAACAACCTGACTTTATATTATCAAATAAATAAATTGGAAGTATAGATTAAACCTAGTCATGAAAATATTATTTAAATAAAATTATTATTTGTAGGTTTTTCAAATATTGATAAATAAATGTGTACCGTATATCAATGTATTCGTCAATATTATGATTTATTTTCATTGCCCTTATGACGAAACTCGAGTGAAATTGTAGAGCAAAATAATATTGCTGTGGTAAAATTTGTACATTTGTGTATTAAAACTGGCACAAACCCACATCGACAAACGGAAAACTTTACGAATACTATTTTATATATGTAGGTAGTACCTATCACTTACCAGTGCATTTTTAATTGCTTCCTTAAAACCATGTTCCTTTGACGGTTGAGTAATTACCTACATGGGGGGATGGTCCCTCATTCATCATTTTGTATGTACTGGTACTGGTGTTATTATGATTGTTATAGGTAGCTGAATGTAATTACGGCGAATGTTTTTATGGGTAAATGTTGGTGTTATAAACATTATAATGATTAGACTCAAGTATACAACAGTTATAATGTGTAGCTAGTTGAGAATTCTAATGCAAAAGAGTCAAGGGTCATTCAATTTATTATTGTGCAATGGTCTGTTGGCTTTCTTTAATCCTATAATGTCCGCCTTGTAGATTGCATCACTATAAATCCCTTTTAATCGTACGTTTATGTATTCTAATACTCGTAATTAGGGTAAGTTCGCCGGTTCGCGTCCATCGCCCAGTTCGCGTCCACTTTATTTTTAAATCCTCGAAAATAAGTAAACTGCTACACCAATCAAACAAAAAATCTTTACCACTTAAACCTGTATGTTTAAGAAGCTAAGACATATAAACAAAAGGTCCGTACGTCAAACCAAAATAAAATTAAAAAATTATTTGTCCTTGCTGTTCAACAAAAAGTGCGCGAACGCGGGATTTTAAGAAAAAAAATAGTGTGCAGCGCCGAGTTCGATGGTAAGTATTTTATTGTTTCATATGTTTTTTGGGAAACTTAAATGTTTCTAAACTTTTATAATGAAAAAAGGAATAATAGTTATTAAGAATTTGTTATTTTTTTTTATATTTAACTAATAAAATAAGGTGGACGCGAATTACTACATCAAATTTTCAAAATTTCCACTTTGCGTCCGGGTGGACGCATACTATAAACATAATAGACCAAATTGCGTCCACTATGTATTTTTGTTAAAAGCAACTGACTTTCCTGTAAAAATAATTTAAATGCTTAAATTCTTAAATGACAAGTGGACAAAATTTCTTTTAATCTTATTTTGTCTTCACTAACAACTTTTTGATTTTCTGGTAGTAACTGCGACGTTGGTTCTAGGGTGTCCTTAGACGACAAAAGAATTCTACAATTAGAAGATTTTGCATCAAACTCCAATATTAAGTGATAAAAAAGAAACTCTCATGAAGGAACTTACTCCAGAAATTCCTTTGACTTCATCATCAGCACCAACTGTATCGCTACCATCTTTATACCCTCTGAGTCTTAATAACAACCATTTTCAGCCACTACACAAAAGGGAACTACTGATTAATTTGAACACCACCTGGTGCTGACCAGCTGACCAGTATTTTTTACAATGCTGGAAAAGATAATCCTAGTACTCCAGCAACCATACCTACTGCTGCATGAAGAAAGTATTAGGAAAGAAAAGAAGGAAGCGTGTTATTATTAATCAATACTGATCTAAGATTCAAATTAGGAGCCATCCATTGCCGTGGAAGGGTGTCCTTAAAAAATCACGAAATGTCACAAGGGGGGAGAGGGCGTAGTAATATGTATATCATGATTATTTTGTTTCCGGCAAATATGCTATACTTATCCATAAATCGGCGTTAAATCTGTGGTGTAAAACATTCCTAATAAAATTATGTTCATCAGTTGTAGCGTGGGGGGGGGGCTCTTAAACCTAACCAAGGGGGAGGGGTGTGGTCAAAAAAACATCACATGATAAATGGACGGCCCCTTAACAGAACTCATAATGTTTATCTTTAAAGGTGCCAGCACTGGTTAGGTCCCTACTACATAGTTATCTTATTTTAAGTTCAATAATGGTAGCGATTTTTTTTTTAAAGTGATTACAATGTTGTTTTTCAATATTTATATTTATTCTTAAATAAAGACACTGATAGAATGCAATATTTCTTTTCATTTTTCTTTATATCACCCCTATTATCCTTTACTAAGCTGGTGGACGCAAACTGGTCCATGGGTGGACGCAATCTGTATTTCGTGGACGCAAACTGGGTAAAACGCCAAATTCCGATATTTTTATTTTTTTGGAATAAATACAAAGTGTTTTAAGCAAATTTGAAAGTCAATCTTAAAATAGACTATATAATGAACTTATTAAATAATTTTGAGATAGATACTAGTGCTGGGATATTTTTATTTTCGCCGTCAAACTTGGGAACTGCACTAAATGGACGCAAACAGGCGAAATGACCCTACTTATATTAACTTTTACTGGCATGTTGTTTGTGAAACTATTTTTTGTGGAAACTCAATTGATTATTTAATTTCCTCATGTTTTGTTTTTCTCACAAACTGTTATAATTAAAAAGCTACCTTAATACTTACCTAATGATAGCCCATTATGACATTTGAGTTGTGTGGAAAATATCCTGGGACACATACAAATAGGTACATATTAAGTAAAGTATCAGCCTATTAATGTCCCACTGCAGGGCAAATGCCTCCATCATTTGAAATCATGTTTTCGTTACAAAGATGGTTTTTTTGGGTTGGTGATCACAAACCCGGACTGTGTTAAGAAAAATCAACACAAATTATGCCCGACTCAGGAATCGAACCCAGGACCTCGAGATCACGGCCCGGTACTTAAACCACTAGACCATCGAGGCGTTATAGGTACATTATAACGTCTAAAGTCTCCTTTGAATCTTTGAAATACTTACTCGTTAATATATGTACACAGGTACTCCTATCTCTACCGCAGGTTGTCAAGAATACAAAAGAGATTCTCCACATACATTCCTCCGTAAGAAAAGCCGTGATCGCTCGTTTTGTTTGTTCCTGAGCTCTACCGAGTCTCTACAAATAGAGTTCAACGAATTCAGCGCACGACACTGCCATTGCTATCACTGGGTTTGTCGCAGGGTATATTGTTAGGACTGTGATTTTATAATCTACCTTGGGAAATGGTGTTTTAATCCCTACAACCTAATATTATGAATTCGAAATTAGGTCTATTCTTCTGTATGTCTGTTATGCTTAACGCAGACAATATTTAGACCCAGAGGAAGGTCATAGGCTTTATTGCGAAAAAAATGATCTGTAATCATTGTTTTCATTTTACATTATTATTTTTTGATACAACTACTACTTCAACAAATACCTACTATAAAATAACATTAAAATGTTTAAATACCTTGCCCCAAAGTTATGTCATATTAATTCTTGAAAGAAACATTAAGTACTTACAACTGGCAAGGCAATTGACAATAGTAGTAGCTTTCCCAAAGACCATCTAACACTTAACATCAACAAGTTTACTACTTAAGTCGTATAAAAAAACAATAGTAATTTATTGAAGCAATCTTCGAAACTATTGATGCTCTTTGTTACGAAATATTGAAGGGATTCGAAGAAACAATCAATTTATATGGCCTTTCGATGCTACTCATAAATCCGAGTTAATTAAGAGTGGTTCTGACGAATTCTATGAAATATAATTGTTGTCTTTGTTCAAAAGGTTTGGGCTAAACATGAGTCATGGCACAGGTAGACCATTTGACGGATGATAGAACATAACTTCGGTAAATTGCTACCTAGACAAATTGATACCGTTTACAAATCGACTCATCCGTAGAACAAAGTCCGATGTGATCATAGAGCAAAAATGAGTTAAATACCTTAACAGTATAAGGATAACGAACTCTATCGACGTACATTTTTATTTTTTTTCTATCTTATTTAGTTCCAGAGTTACAGAGTCGAATAACGTTCCATGTGATAAACTTTCCGTAAAAAAACGCTTCATGTGACCAAGGGACAGTGGGGGCGGTGCGGATGCCACGTATGTTGTTGAGACCGGCCGTTGTTCAGCGGAGGAAGGAAATTTACATTTCACGGGCTTAGGTTCTCTTCGAAAAAATGAAATTAGAATATAGAATGAATTTGTCTCTTTATTCATACTTTTTGGCTCCGTTCCTATTTGTGGGTGATCGATTTTTATATAGGGCGTTTTTTGATGGAAAAGTTAAGTAACGTAATTTTCGTACGAAAATACATGCGTTGTAATGCATATTCGCAGGATAACCACTATAACTGTAAAAATAAATAGTAAAAAGTAGAAGTCTTAACAGAACTTAGGACCATTTTATACGAAATTAATGGTACTTCTGAGTGTTGCATGTGAATGTAGAACACTTTTCTTCGGAATCTATGAGACGATTTGTTAGTCCGATGGTAAAATGGGACGTTATTACTGGAAGAACGGAATAAGATAAGACGTTGTTCAATTAAAAAAATCCTCAATTATTCAAATATTTGAATTAAACATTGTGTAATGAATTGCTAGGCAGGTGTATAGTCTTGCCTTATTAGTAATAATACATTTTCCATTATTTTTATTGAGAATTTTGTTAAAACTTGACTCCACCATAGTCACCTTTGCCTACCTACTGATGAAGAAAAATCAGCTGAGAATATATAACTTTATACTTTCGCGTTGCGTTTTAATTATTTAACATTACAACGGGACTAAACGCGATATTTTTTTTATATTACTGAGTACTTTCTGCTTGACGTTTCGGCTGTGATGCTACAACCGTGGCGTGGTCACAAGCGAAAATAATATCGCGTTTAGTCCCGTTGTAATCCTACTACTATTATAAAGGCGAAAGTTTGTATGTATGGATGTTTGTTACTCTTTCACGTAAAAACTACTGAATGGATTTGAATGAAACTACCACAATATAGCTTATACATCAGAATAACACATAGGATATTGGAAATCGAAAACCACGCGGACGGAGTCGCGGGCGGCCGCTAGTGTTAAATAATGAGCTGATAGAATGGAAAAAAATCTGGATGGCCATGACGAGACCGAGAAAATTTCCTGCTACAGCTTAATATCCAACGCCATACCTGGCACACTAGGTGTGGATCATTACAGCAATCAACTTACGTTTTCCTTAGAAGTGCCATCAAATTATGAAAATTCACCATTCATTCAGTTTTAGGATTAACATATTTTGTACCACAGATCTACCCTGGTTTATATGGAACTGTCAATACTAACTCCTAGATCCTCTCCTACTAGGATTAGGCATAGCAATGGGCATCCATTCTGTCTGTGATAGTTTATTCTGCCCTTATCATAGAGACTGTTTCTCTTTGTCTTGTTCTTCTTTATCTTTTATCTTTTATCTTTTTTATCTTCGTCATTAGGCACCACTAAATTCACCTCTGTCTTCGTATTGAAGCAGTAGCTCCGTGGCTCCTAAAATCACTAGAAAAAGGCAGAGACTAATAAAGAATGGACAGACCTTAAACGCAAGTGATTTAAAAACCTAGGTGTCACATACCAGTGACAAGGACAGTTGCCGTTGCCGAGCAACGCTTTGATTGTTGATTTCATTCATGTAAATATGTCGATGAATTAAACAGTGATTAAATATTAAATGAGCTACATCTTTATTTAACAATTGGCGACGATGCCCACGAATAAAGAAAAATACACCAGAATACGATCGTGCCTAAAAGGTACTTTAACTAAAACTACGACTTACATTAATACGAACGAATTTTTGTCAAACGAGGAAATTGAGTCAAGACTGGAAGTTCTGAACAATACATTTAAGAAATTCCAGGATGTACAAGAACAAATAGAATTAGAAACCGAAGATGACAATAATTTACAGGAAGAAATGGAATACAGATACGATTTTGAGGAAAACTACACAAATATAAAAACAAAATTATTGACACTTCGAAGATCAAATACTACGAGAACTGGAAGTGAATCCGACATTACACCAAACACGAGCCAGGTAAATCCCAGAATGAATAATTCTATAAATATCAGATTCCAACCATACCAAGAAAATGAAACGTTTCATTGCTTCACAAAAAGACTTTCAACTTACCTACTATTAAATAAAATCTCTGAACCAAAAACGAAAGTATACATTCTGCTAACTACATTATCACCAGAACTTCACGAAAAATTATACCACCTATGTTCACCCGACGATCCATTATCAAAAACATTTGAGGAACTTACGAAAATGCTAGACGCATATATAGACCCGAAGCCGAGCACATGGGCGCTACAACATCAATTCATATCGCGGGTGCAGAAAGCGGATGAAACGATTGCAAGGTACTCATCAGAATTAAAAAGACTTGCGTCTAATTGCGAATTTAAATGTCCCAGTTGCGAGAGAACAACGGCAGAAAGTTTTCTAACCTTACAATTCATTCGAGGACTTAAAGAAGGAGACATACGAACTAAATTAATTCAAGATAGAAGCACCCCACAGTTTTCAGAATTAGTCACAATGGCAACAGCAATGGAAATGGGGAAAACGGAAAATTCAAAAATAACGAATGACATGCACCAAGCCACTGATTCATTGAACAGAATTTCAACAACATCCTACAATAACAATACCCAAAGACGACAACAACAGCCCCATAAGAATCAGTACAAAGAAAAGCAAACACTTACAATAAAGGAACTACAAGGTAAATGCTTCAGGTGTGGAAAACCAGACCATAGAGCCAATGAATGCGGGGCAGTTAATTCAACCTGCAGGAAATGCCAAAAACAGGGCCACTTAGCTAGAGTATGCCTGCGTCGAACAAACACAACCAACCAACTAGATGACTCCACTAGCACAACCAGCAGTGAGAGTACGGGACAAATAAATTTAATAAAAAGCGAAATCTCAGATAAATATATAATTACAATGAAAATAGAACACAAACACATACAGATGGAGTTTGACACGGGAGCTACACTTACATCAATGTCATTGAAACAATACAGAAGCATGAACATCACAAAGAAAATTCATAAAACTGAAATTAAATTGAGAACGTATACAGGCGAAATAATTAAACCCTATGGAGTCGCATACGTTAAATGTGAGTACAAAAACCAGACATTTCATGGGAAATTATACATCATTAACCAGGAGGTTGATCCTATCTTTGGAAGGAGTTGGATGAATGAATTGAAAATAGAACTAGCAGACATACGTTCAATTGAAACTGATACCCATCATGGTGTTAAACTAGACCAACTTTTCGAAGAATTCGCATCATCTGTTTTCAAATCTGGTTTGGGGAAGATCCCGAATTATAAAGCCCACTTACATCTAAAAGAAGGTTCGCAACCAATATTCATTAAACCACGAAGAATTCCATACGCTTTGAAACCAAAAGTAGATGAAGAAATAAAAAGACTATGCGAGATTGGCGTAATTACGAAGGTAGAACAATCAGACTGGGGAACCCCAATTGTACCTATTGTAAAACCGAATGGATCAATAAGATTGTGTGCCGACTTCAAGGTGACTTTAAACAGGGTCATAAAGGACGAAAAATACCCAATTCCGATTATTGAAGATATTTTTTCAGAAATGAATGGGGGCCAGTTATTCTGTACCTTAGATATAACTCAAGCCTACCTGAATATGGAAATGGACGACGACAGCGCCATGCTACAAACACTCAGCACTCACTTGGGTACGTACAGAGTGAACAGACTTATGTTCGGAGTTAAAGTTGCGCCAAGTCTCTGGCAAAAATTTATGGACCAACTCTTACAAGACATTAAAGGTGTCAAATGTTTCTTTGATGACATCATAATCCAGGGATCCTCGGAAGAAGAATTATTCCAACGACTGAGAACAGTACTACAGAAACTCAGGGAGAATAACCTAAGAGTCAACAAAGAAAAATGTCATTTCTTCAAACGTAGCATTAACTACCTTGGACACACAATTGACAAGGATGGTTTACATAAGAATCAGGATAAAGTTAAAGCAATTATGAATACAGAAGCACCGAAAAATATCAATGAATTACGTACATTTCTGGGTATGGCAAATTACTACAATAAATTCATACCAAATTTAGCATCCATTACAAATCCATTAAATAAATTACTAAAGAAGGGAGTGAAATACATATGGACAAAGGATTGTCAGATAAGCTTCGACAAAATTAAGAAAGAAATTTCAAGCGAAAGAATACTAACATATTTCGATCCAAAGAAAGCTGTCATCTTAGCCACCGATGCCTCACCAAACGGGTTGGGAGCCGTTTTATCGCACAAGCTACCAGACGGCACGGAACGCCCAATTGCCTTCGCTTCAAGAACACTTACAAGCAGCGAGAAAAATTACAGTCAGATCGACAAAGAAGCTACAGCTATATTTTGGGGTCTGAAGAAATTTTTTCATTACTGTTATGGACGGAAGTTTACTCTTGTCACGGATCACAAACCACTCACGTCTATATTTCACCCAGAACAGACCCTACCAGCACTGAGTACAATGCGTCTGTTCCATTATGCACACTTTCTATCTGGTTTTGACTATAATATTGAATATAGAGCTGCAGCAAAAAATTGTAATGCAGACTACCTATCCAGATTCCCGGTCGAACGTGTGAAAGAAAAATCAGTAGACCAACATACGGCATTTCAATTAAGACAAATTAATCAATTACAAATAAGCCCAAAAATAATCGCACGTGAAACAATGAAAGATACAGAACTCAACATACTATTAGAAGCCTTAAAAACAGGACGTTCAGTGAAAAATTACGGTTACAATGACAATGAAATAACTTTACAGGATGATTGCATTTTAAAGGGCACAAGAATATTAGTTCCCCAAACGCTACGCACACATGTACTAGAAGAACTTCATTCGGGCCACATTGGTATCCTCAAAATGAAATTACTCGCACGCAGCCATGTCTACTGGAAGAATATTGACAGAGACATAGAAAAGGTAGTCAAATCCTGTAGATCATGCCGATTACAACAGAATTCACCGGAAAAGGCACCCCTACACCATTGGGAAGAGCCGAGCAAGCCGTGGCAAAGAATTCACATAGATTTTGCGGGACCTATAATGGGCCAGTATTTATTTATAATCGTGGATGCCTACTCAAAGTGGGTTGAGATAATCCCAACCAAGACCACAACCAGTTCATGGTGTATACACAAATTAAAGGAAATTTTCTGTACATTCGGATTACCTCATATATTAGTTTCGGATAACGGCCGCCAATTCACATCGCAAGATTTCAAGAATTTCCTAACAGATTGTGGAACTACTCACAGAACGATTGCCCCTTATCACCCGGCTACCAATGGACAGGCGGAACGGAGCGTCCAGACCGTGAAAAGAGCTTTAAGAGCTATGGAGGGGGAGAGAGGCAGTGGCTCTGATAAAATCATGACGATATTATGCCGTTTAAGGCGTACGCCGGACAAGCAGGGCCGGTCGCCCTATGAACTCATGTTTGGCCGAGATATCAGGACGCATCTACATTCCATGCTGTATCCGGCGCTTGCTCCCAGAAGGGCCGCAGCTACGATTCGCCCAGGTACGAGGCAGTTCTCTGTCGGCGATAGAGTCCAGGCACGAAGCTACAGCAGCCCGCACATTCGCTGGGAATTCGCCACAATATTGCGACGCATCGGCTGTTTACATTATGAGGTTCAGACAGACAGTGGTCTTACGTGGACCCGACACGTCGATCAATTGTTGGCAGCACCGCTGGTGCCGCAGCTACGAATCGCCGCCGAGGTGTGTCACATACCAGTGACAAGGACAGTTGCCGTTGCCGAGCAACGCTTTGATTGTTGATTTCATTCATGTAAATATGTCGATGAATTAAACAGTGATTAAATATTAAATGAGCTACATCTTTATTTAACACTAGGCAAGACAAATGTTATGAAAAAGTCAAAATAGCGATGGGACCGTGTAGAAAATGCCATTTATTGTTACAAATGATTCGATACAATATCTCACCAACAGCGCCTAGACTGTTTCTGTTTTTGTGGAAAGAAACTGCATCATGAAGTTATTTGATAAAATTTATAAACAAACAGGCTTTAAGGAATCTTTTTGAGAGAAAATATAAGTAAGTATATCAAACAATGTTTCAATATCTTGCCGTTTTAGCTCGTATCTTAAAGACTGCGTGGAAGAAGTACAATGGAAGTGCTTTATAAATGTATCTTATTATTTGTACGCTGACCTCCTTTGTATTTCACACATTCTTTAAGATACAAGCTGTTACGGCAAAAGTATATAAACTTAAGTGTAATAAATATTGTTTCACATACTTCAATGTTCTCGCAGTGAGATTGGTTGGTGCCTGTGACCATAATACTTTGAAATTTATTAGGAGATACTTGAGGCATATTTTCTTTTTGATTTTATCTGAAAACTTGATGATGATATCCCATAGCTTAACTCGATCTCCCAGTTGCCAAAAATTTACTGTACCAAGTACTGTTGGTGAGATATTTATTTGGATCATTTGTAACGACTAACGGGATAAACGCTAGGAAGAAGAAGAAGATTTGTAACGACTAACGACATTGTAAGATGGTCCCATCGTTTTTTCGATTATTTCGTTATGTTTCTTGAACCATTTGCGCTTACGGTCTGTTCATTACTTAGGGCGTCTCTGCATTTTTTTATTGGTTTTAGGGGCCACGGGTTTTCTACTTAAATGGTTTTCTAGTTAATTAGAGGTGCTAAATGACGACGAACAAATCACAAAGAAACTTTCTCCATAATATATCGCCAGAATTAACTATCACAGACTGAATAGGTATTATTAGGCAAGGATATTTGGAAGAGTTAGTACTGACAGTTCCATATTAACCGGGAAATATTTGTGATGTGGAACTTTTAAATCTTCAAACTGAATGGTGATTTTTCATACCAAATGAAAAATCACCATTCAGTTGGCAATAAATAAATGCACGGAGTTGATTTCTGTGAAGATCCTTGCCTAATGGGTTTGAAAACGCCAATTGCCTAGCAGCAAACTAAGCTCGAAGCTTGTACCATGGCAAGCTAGGGAACTGAAAGACATGCTTAAATATATTTTATTTATATAAATACATACACTTAAATGGATACATGTTCATGCCAACAAATCTTGGGATTGAACCCAACCCAACCTCTTGAGCACTACACCAAGCAGGTCACCGGGCTTCATAAAGTTCCTAATTCGGTTTTTTTTTAACGAATAAACCTTGTGTAAGCCCGAATAAAAGATTGTGTTATGTTATGTTATGGCTAACATTACAAAAAACACATTTCAAACCAGATAAGTATTCACATAGGACTTTAAAGTGATAAATTATTCAATCAAAAAACGCCCCAAGTTCATATAGAACGGCACTTAATTCGGACGTCTCCGTAAAACAACGTGTTATGTTCACCAAGGACTCCCGGTCTTCCGCTAGAAAATGTCCGATGTTGATATGGAACTCACTATTTCGTGAAATAAAAGCAATAGAAATATATACTAAAGAGCATTTAATTACGCTATTGCGCTATATAAACATATCTAAAATTCAAAATGATACGTCTTACCGTTTTTGATCGTAGCCCGAAAACAAAGATCTAAAACTTCTTTGCCCTCTACTGAAAACTAGCATTCCTGCAGATCGGACTTTGTTCTACGGATGAGTCGAAATTGTACTTTTTTCGGCTTAGCTTGTTTGTTAATACAACAATATTATTTTCTTGTTTTTACCCGCGGCTTGGCCCGCGTATCAAGATTTCTGCTTTATCCCATGGGCGCAAATAAGTGGGATAAAAAGTATCTTATCACCTAAGTCAGCCCATGCCTGTAGGTATACGGAATTTCATCAAAATCCGTTCAACAGTTTCAGCGTGATTGACGGAAAAACCTCAAAACAAACAAAGTTTCTCATTTATAATACTTACTAGCGGCCGCCCGCGACTCCGTCCGCGTGGATTTCGATTTCCAATATCCTATGTGTTATTCTGATGTATAAGCTATATTGTGGTAAAGTTTCATTCAAATCCATTCAGTAGTTTTTACGTGAAAGAGTAACAAACATCCATACATACAAACTTTCGCCTTTATAATAGTAGTAGGATTAAAATATATATATATATATATATATATATATATATATATATATATATATATATATAACCGTATTAAGCATAATTTATGTAGGCTTCAGAGAAATAGTTCATTACAGTCTTTGTAAGGCAGGTTTCCATATATTTCAATCGTTTCAATGTTTTTATCGAAAGAAACTGGTAGTTGTAATTTTTAATCACCAAATGTTCATAATATATTTTCCAATATAATCGATTTCAACTAATAAAGCATCAGGTGTCCGCTTATGTTATTTAAAGTTGTAGTAAAGATTTCATCGTCTATCTTACTGCGTTTACCTAATGTTAATGAACCAATGTTCTACTTTTACTCGAAAGTGGGATTCTGTCCAGTCGAATCTATTTATTAATCCGGTTAAAGTAGGTATTCGTCGGTGGTCCATTGTGAACCAATGGAATTACTAGCGATTAGATTAACAGATGATTTGCTTTGAATGACATACAATTGAGTTTTATGCAAGCTATAAAATACTGTGACTTAGTTACAGATTCAGAGATCTAACAGTATACGACTTAATAAATGGATTTCCTCAATGTTGTAGATTTTGTATGTTAGGTACCAGTGGTGGAATTACTAAGAGAATTTGTTGTTTCTTGTTGTTCTAGTTTCACAAATACCTCACCATCTCAGTTGCACGGTTATTAATAAACAAATAAATTATAAATAAATTCCTTAGACTGACACACCTAGAGATTGCCCAGTCCCAAACTAAGTTCGAATACTGTGGATGCTAGGGATCGGATAAATACTAAAATACTTTAATAAACACCCATGACTTGAGTACAGATGCCGATGTTCATCACAAAAACCTTGGCCCCTAGCGGGATTCGTACCCGCGAGTCTAGGCTTCGTAGCCAGGGTCTTTGACCACTAGACCAACGGGCCCGTCAAACCGTTCCTTGTAGTTTCGATTATATTTCTTTAGTTTTGTTTTCTTTGTCGAGTTTTAATCAATCTGATGTAGGTACACAGACAGATTTAGGCTATAGAGATAGGTGAATCAGAATTTTCTGCCATTTACTTACCTAGTTCTTGCTTGTTCCCGCAAAATAATCGTGGGAGCGAATTTGCTTGAAATAAAAGACACTGATTTCCTCACTCCCCAGATGTTGTTGCGAGATGGCATTAGAAAAACGAGCCTGAATAGGTTGGAGAATATGACAGATTAATTAATGATATTGTCATACTATGGGTATCGATGAGGTTCTGCGACTCTAGCCTCATATTATTCTAGGCAAATAAACAAGAGGGTTATCGCACGTGTCGTAAATGCGGTTCCTGTTTTTAAAACCCCATACCTACCCTTCCAACTGAGATCTGGTATGCTTACTCACCAAAAAACATAGCACAACAGTTACAGAACGACCAAAATATTATCATTCGTAATACATTTTCATATAATTGAAGTTCAGAAAATATTTTAAAGAATCTTTCGCTGATTTATAAATAGTGACAAGGAATCTTATATGAATAGGATTTAGTCAAGCGACATTCTTCAGCAATCCATGACTGCGTGTGGCGAATGTTCGATATTGGCAGCAACATTAGTATTCGTGAACATGGCTATTTGTGTTGGCCTGGAGTTTCCTACGTATACTTATTATATAATGTAATTTACATAAATAAAGTATTTATGTATGTTATTCCGTCGTCTAGGAGTCATTACAAACTTTGTTTAGCTTATGCTCATAATATGAAATAGTGCTAATTGAAGTTCGACTTAAATGTGCGTACATGACACAGAATGTTTTCGATTTTAAGCAATGTGTAATCTAACTGATAATATTCATAATAGCTTATGTCCAAGTTCTAAGACCAACCTTGCCTAAACTCTAGAATAGAGCAATATTCTGTTAATCCAACCTCCATATTTTATTCCGAATGTAAGGACAGTGCCGTAAATAGCCTTATATGCGCCCGGTGCGAGCTCACAAAACTGCGCCCCTTTTTTTTTTACTTTAAAGTCGGTCATTTCTGTGCCCCTCCAGGGCGCGAGCTCACAAAACTGCGCCCCTTTTTTTTTTTTTTTACTTGATAGTCGGTCATTTCTGCGCCCCTCCAGGGTCTGCGCCCTGTGCCTGGGCACCGCTGGCACCGCCCTATTTACGGCACTGTGTAAGGAAGACATTGTCATACACGGCGTAAGGCAATTCTAACAAGCTGTTTCTGCTATGGAAGGCATTTACTATGCCTCTATTATTAGCATAGTGGCCTCATGTAGCATGTATTGACTCTATCCTGGTCCGTGGCGCCTTATTTATGACATAAGTATGTGCTTGAATGTAACAGGGCTACCACTGGTCACTTGGTTTCAAAGAAACCGGATCTGTTTAAAGTTTAATCGGTCAAGTTAGCTCAGCAATCTAAAGCTCTTCTTCAACATAAACTACATAGTTAGAACCAATACGTTGAAACCTGCTACTGCATGTTTTCACGGCTACCATAGTTATGCGTGGCTAAATCTTGATTCTTCCAAATCATGATGGCTTTCAGCAGGGAATGCAATTATGTATTTGCAAATGCAAATGCAGTTTCATTTTATTTATGAACTGATTGTACTTTCATTTAATATATCTCCAAAACAAGCAAAACTTGCTAAGGTATCGGCTTCTTCATATTGTCAACCCTGCAACTGACATCTATATCTAGCGTTTAGCAAAGCTCGTATTATCTTGTTCATGGGCGCCAGCTTACTATTCAGCCAAGCCAACCCTATAAAGGCCTGTACGATAGTTCCCTCCTGTAGCTTGTGTATTTGCATTCAAGACGACGAACCGGCGACCGATCTATTGTGAAGGTGCCCATTGATTTCAATCGTTTGATGTGCCCTCAGCATACTTCAACATACTCTGAAAGCGGCACCTAGATTTAAAGCGACAGTCGCTTCTCATCGCAGTGTCAGCATCTTGAAACGTACGTCATGTTAAACAAAATGATGCTGCAGTTTTTGGTATCGGGGCATCTAACCATCTAAATCTATGGAGGTGCCAATACCGTCGCCTTTTCCCGTTTACAGAGAAGGCACCATACAAACCAACAGACGGATTTTATTTTTATTGTCGCTTCATTTGGAGAGCGTCGTGAGGCACAACAGTTATCGAATGAGTTTGTTAACCGAGGCTGTTTTAAATAACAAATTTTATGGAATAGCCGTGTTTGGTTGCAGACGCGAAAGAGGATTCCAGAGAGAGGGGAAGTCATTGAGTGTCGGGTTACTAAAGCTACTATATGTCTATCCACAAAGAGATACCTTTTATGTACATACGAGAGTTACAATTTAGACTTCTATCGAAAGTGATATCTGCTCTCATAACAAGCGATACAGCAGGGTAGTGACAGGAATCTTTTTTGCATTTCAAATTCTACCTAAATCAAATCTTTATTTAATCAAATCAAATCAAATCAAATCAAAATATTCTTTATTTATATAGGTCTCTGCAAGGCACTTATAAATCGTCAATAAAATAATATTGCAATAGAATGACTCGACCACCGACTTCGTAAATGCAGTCATCTACCGAGAAGAAGCAAAAAGAAACTCGATAGTTTCTTTTTTCAATAGCCAATTTTTACAATTTTTGTCTGTAAATCACATTAACGGTAAGGTAACCTTACCGATAATCACAGTATCGGGCACAGTTTTCGTCTAAATTGGAAGTCCATTTCTCAGACACTAGCCATAGTCTTCTCTCAATCAATACAATTCCTTCTAGACAACCATTCTACTAGCTTTAGCTTGTGAAGTCATCGTCAGAGCTAAGTGATATTTCACAAGTCGCACCATGTGTGGAATCGCCATGCAAGGAGGTGGTCGTGCCCATATTCCGTATAGCAAAGATTTGCAGCTAAACAAAAACCTAGCTTTGTTCGCAACGTGTTTCTTGTTAACAACGAATTATTGCCCGTAGTCCACATTTGTTGTGTGTTATTAATGGAAAAGGTTTTAGACATATTTAGCTATGTAGGACCTGACCCTGCTAATGGTTCAATAATTTTCACGCAAAATGATACAACGTATATGAAGCAGACAACAGAAGGTTATTTGTAACAATTATACCATATAAACTAAAATAAATGTTTAGATTTAACACACCAATTGAATAACACAAACGGAGTTTGAAGAATATTATACTATGGGTTTCCATAGTAAATCCAAAGTACTAAAAAAAGAATGTTATAGACAGTGGTATCATACTATGTAACATTACATATGCGAAATTTTGTATTTATTTTGATGTTTGTCCAAAACTACGCTGAAACTACTTATAAACATCTGTCTCTATGTCAGCAGTGGACTGCGATAGCCTGATGACGATTGTGATGATGATGTCTCGAGTTCAAAGGAAGATGTTCATCACACAAAAATTGCACCGCTTTGTTCTGTGGTCAGTGTTTCTGACCACGAATAGATGGCATGGGCCACAATGGGCACATGCCCAGGGCCCCGCAGTCGATTGGGGCCCCCAGACCAGGTTCTAAGGGCCCCACGTTTACCAAACAAGGGGTTCAAAGGCCCATGTTCCCCTCATATGTGAAAGACGGCCCTGAGTATCCCGATTATTCTGTACAGACATATCGACAAGCTTTGCAATCAGCTCGTGAGTGATCGTGATCAATACGCGTTGAACAGTGATCAATATTAACGAGTATCGCGAAGTCGGCAGGAAGTGGTCGAGCCCGGGTTTTTCTCGCTAGTGGTCTTGTTCTGGGCTGGCACACTTGTAAAGTCCCTGGAAAAGTTGTATACTTTCAATTGCTAAGTATTTTGTTAGAAAACTAGCTCATGGATTCATTCAACTGGTTATTATTGGAAACCCAAGTTTAATAAAACTTATAAGTACCCCTATTTTTGAAGGGTTGCCACCATATTTATATTTTAAAAATAAGTAGTTTTTGAGAAAAAAATTATAGCTAATCTTAATGACGAAAGGTTCAATTGCACGCTTTACAAATACATTGTTTTAATTATACTCGTAGAAGTGCTCACAAAGTCTTCGTTTAGGCACCTGTCATTACGCCCCCATGAGCAATCTCCAATCTAACATAAGACAATTTTTCACACTCGTTGAACCTTAACCCGTCGTGATAAAGGTTATTTTAGCGCATCAGAGTGCAGTAGAAGGCACTATAGTAAATAAGAGAATGCACACGGTTCTCATGGCGTTGCGTAAGGCAGCCTTGAAGGTCCGATGGGTCACTTCGGAGGGGCGGGGAGACCGATCAGAGACATCGGAACCTAAATTTTGTGTTTATTTAACTAAAGAGGTAGCATTATAATGTGCCATTTATGTAGCAAAGGCAGCGTAATGGTTCGCTTCGATAGGGAAAAGGGTATTAATAATTTAGATGAAGTCACCGATTTATAAAGTTTGCCAAATAGGTACATAATAGTATTTGCTAATTGTGATAATTACCCGCCCTTAAAAGGTAGTTTACCCGTGTGTGGTACATTATCACAATATGTGTAGGTAGCCAAATTAAACCTATGTACCATACTAAGTGAAAATCAAAACCATCGCTGTGTTAACAAAAACAAAATGGCGCGGTAGTGACAAACTAAAAAATAATCGGTCTTCGACAATACACTTATCCAATTATTTTCATACAAAGATAAAATGATAATAAATTGAATAAAAATAAGGATGTATACGACATCACACTTTTGAGGAACTATTCTTATAACTCTTTTCAACACGATGGTCAAAACAAATTCTATTTTCGTGCTCAACCTTGGAGATTGAACCCGTGTAGGGTCACTTGGCATGAGGTCAGGTACCGTAGAAGCCTTATAAGAGTCATGAGGTACTTGAACAGTTACGTTAGTTTTACACTTAACATTAGAATTGCGTAATCCCTTTTACATTGTGGTTATTTGGAAAATTGGATTGGGCGCGCTGGCTTCAAAGCTTAACGGATTTGAAATTACATGTGAACCTTCGAATGTGATCGTGTTGAAGTTGTACTTACCTAATAAATAACTATTATTGATTGAGGTTAATTTCTTTATTGTAAAATAACAAAAGATGGATCTTGTCCTGGTTTTGTTTTTGTCTATAGAAACAGTAGTTCGATAACTGTTATTTGGTCGCAAATGACGATAAAAACAAGTGTCACCACATTTGTTTGATTTCAAAGCGACATAAGTAATAACAACAAAATTTTACTAGGGAGCATTTGTACATAAATTAATTAAGGTACATATTGTTTTTTCTGATTTGTTCAGTAAATTAAAATAAAAGTAGTAAGTGTAAAACGACGCCATCTTCTGTCTAAAACTAAAAGCATGTTTTCAAAAAGTTATTCTTTAATCCTTATTCTTGTTGTAATAAGATGAAGCTTCAATCTTTTCAACAATGTCGGCATCGCGATGATTTCACAAATGGTGCAAAACCTGTTGCGCTCCGCTTAACCTCTTCAATGGCTCGCCGAGATAACGAATCTTGACACTTTTGACAGCAAACCTACAATTTATTACAGGTTAGAATACCTTACGCATCAATTATGAACCTTAACTGTCGACGATTTAGAAGCAAATTGGAATAAACGGTCATTCGAATTGTTTTCGTTACGGGTCATGGGTTTTGTTAATACAGTGCGAGTTATATTTTTCCGTTCTTTGAGTTTTAGAGTGCTTTTGTATGTAAGATACAAATTTTAGTTGTTTTTTTTAGAAAATACTGGTAACTCACTATCAATGATCATTAACATTGGACAATAATGCTCTTTTAGTTTTTATATCTGCTGTGGAAGGTTTATGAAGTATGAACATAAAGTTTCACTTATTGTAATATAACGGGCTTATTTTGATGTTATCGAACACCACATTTAAACAACTCCTATAATAAAAGTGACGTAAGAAAACGTTAACCCGATATGCGATATTTATGCGATTACCACCAGACAATAAATAATGAAAAATCGGTAGTAGAGAAGAAAAAATACGCACGTAACATTATTTATAAGTCAGTTTCACTTGCTTCATTAATTCTAAGAATACGTTGAGTGTGTCGGTTCGTACAAACAGTGTGCGATGTTCAATGTTGTGTAAAACGTTTGTTTTTATCGAGAAAAATAAAAACAATGTTCCGGGCATTGAATCTTAACTAATACTCGTTCCGTGACACGAAATCGTAAAACTAGTAAATACTTTAATTTTTACGAAATACACAACTCGTACTCGTACAGTTAAGTGAACACTTGCAGTTGGTTAGATACTGTTCACTGATTCAAACATTTTCCAATAAAGCCAATATATTCATAGACTATACATATATGCTGAGAATATATTAATGTGAGGCAATCATAGTAACAAATAAATAATTTAAGGTAATAAATGAAGTGTGATATTATTTGATTTGAGTGTTCTGCAATCACCTCAGTAATAACTAATCGAAAATCGAAGCAAACTCATCGTAAATACTTCAGAGACATAATACTTTATTATACTAAGTATATTTATTTAAGGCTCATCCGATGTCATTGATATTATTTGTTTCGTGCACTGCAGATAAAACGTTAAATTACCAATTCTGGAACAACATCATAATAATAGACTAAAGTAGATAAGCAATATTTTCGCGACCTTCTCTACACTGTGAAGACATCTAATGCATCAAAGCAATGCAAGAGCTGCAATTAAAAAAATACACTAGATTTTAACATAAATGACAGCATTCCGTAACCCGAAGTATCCCACAATCGAGCATTAGAGGCAAACGCAACACAATTAACTAAGAATTCGACTGAGTGGCACATAATCACACTGGTCGTTTGTAATTGTCAGTCTTAAGATGTTTCCACACACTGCGGTGTTACAATTTAGAGAGGATTCGGTATTTTTAATAAGTGAGTGAAAATTATTTTCACTCTAAGAAGTCTAAGAGTGCAAAAAAGTCCACTAATGGATCTTTGCAAAGGAAATAGGTGCATCTAGAGGTCACAATTTCCATTTCCTATTGTAATAGTTCAGTTGGAAGATGCACTCTAAATGTCTTTACTTTACTAGTAAATCGAGTGAATACAACCAGAACTATAACTGTTCTTATATCTTAGCATTTATCACTTATAATATAAGGATCAGTTTAACGAACCCAAGCATAAATGTCACTGTGCAAAATCTCCGCTCTCTTAGCTACAATGTCCACACCAGAACGTCGCTAACAACTGTTCCCATGTAAACAATCGAATGCAACTTTACCAGCCTTTTTCTCGCCTAATCGGTACAGTGTTGTAACCATTGTGGTTCCACAATAAAGGAGCATTGTTTGCGCATAAGTGCATAGGTATGCACAGAGTACAACAATATGCAACCAGCGATGCAATAACACGCGTTTAGACAGATTGGGTGGTTTTGATAAGTGTATTATTATTAATATGGAAATATTTTTGACTCTCAATACAGCATGTTCTACAATTAAATACTTACCTTAAAATATATTTTTCCAATTGTTTGGATATAGCATAAACTGAGTTTATAATGATGGACCTGCAATTGGAAAGTATGGTGAGTGACTTACGAGTATTTCTGCAAAGAAAAGCGAATTAGATTTTCTTCTTATTTCATGAATGATATGGACCCTTCCAACTTTTATCCCACATTCAATTCAATTTAATTCGGCGCACTCGATACTCATTTTCTATACTACAGCATCACTTATATTTTCGTTCGTTCGTCAGTCGTGATGCAGGACAGGAGGAGTAAATGTTATCGTGACTTGCGGAGCGTGATGACGCTCTCCGGTCTGAGAATATGATTGTGATGTGAATATTAGACGCCAAAATACTCATTTATCTATCATTTAAATGAAGTTTTTTTTTTAAATCCATACAAGTAATTGTTAATGATTTAATAGAACTACCACTCAAATGAGCCGCCCATTGAAATAACCAGGCAGGTTAATTCAAATTTTGAAACTGGAAGTTACGTGGGAAACAAATGTCTCGCCAAGCTGCCACCGCCGGGTCCCGGAAGAAGGGGTAGGCGCAAGAAGTGCTGGCTTGACGCCGTGAAAGATGGATGCGTGGCAATGGCCTAACTACGCAGGATGCCGAAGACAGTGCGAAGTGGAGAAGCAGCAGGAAAGCGGACCCTGGATTCCTAGGCAATGGCCGCGGTAGCAACCGGGATGGGCGCTAGCGCTAGGATTATTACAATGGTGATGTGGCTGGTAAATTCAGGATCAAAGTCGAAGCGTACCCTGGGCTCCGAGGCAATAGCCGAGGATGCACCCCGGGGAAGCGCTAAGATGATAATGAGGACCACTCAAATAAGCCGGTCACTCTGAGAAGTACCTAACAGAAGAAAACGTCTTTCTTTTGTAATTACAGCTTCAGCTCTTCTTCTACTGTCCTGAGGAAACAGAAAACATATTTCTCGAGATATTTGACATTCCCGTCGCAACGTCGTCGTATCGGCCGATTAGCGAGAAGTGTTTAAGAAATAATTGTGTCAGTCGGAGCGTGTCTCGAAACAATGGCTGTTTCGTACCAGCCGATCTAGAATATGGGAAGCTGAGGAAATCGACCCAGTTGCAGTTGCATTATGAGCTAATGCATTCTGTCCTCTAGAACATTCTTGTTTGATGTGCGATGACAAATACCAGATTGTGTACAACGTCGTAAATGTCAAGTAAAAAAAAGTAAAAGTACCCTATTAATGTCCCACTGCAGGGCAAAGGCCTCCATCATTTGAAATCATGTTTTCGTGACAAAGATGGGTTTTGGCATAATCACCACTCTTGCCTAATGCGGGTTGGTGATCACAGACCCGGGTAGTTTGGTTTAAAATAATCAACACAATTTTTGACCTACCCAGGAATCGAAACCTGGACCTCGAGACGACGGGCCCGGTACTTAAACCACTAAACCATAGAGGCGTCTTTAAAGTAGGTACTTTTAAAAAAGTTGTAAGCTATTCGTGATCATTATCAACCTGTCGGTCGCAGTGCACTTCTGGATAACTGGATCCTCTTCAATTCGTGCGTGATTGTAGACTTCGCCTGACCCTCGGCTCCTCTCATCCAGCGCAAGCCAGTCATCCTTCATAGCGATTTTTGTGTGACATAGACCCTGCCAAATCAGACCTATCGATATTTAACACTACCAAGACAACTCATGTACTTATAGGACTTTTCCAAATCTTAAAAGAATACATCTAAGTGCATAGCAACCGTGTGAATCTATTTTGAGCGCTCTTTGATGTTACCGAATAAATAATAGTTTTGCCTACTAACATACATTTAAGAGTTATTTACTCAAACACACATTTACTTCATGCCAACTAAAATAATGTTTTATTTGGGTTGAAATCTTAATTAACACTTTACGCCCGCTGACTTTGTGGGTAACCCATTGTTTCTCGCAGTTAAATATTCGGACTAGTTAAAACAACTAGTTAATTTTCTGCATTCTGCCCGTGCACATACTATGTACTTTAGATATTACATCAACGTTTACAACAATTCTCCTTAGATCTATTGTAAAGAAAATAAATTGTCAGGACATGCAGTACATACAGATTTTGTCATCAATAATACCTAATAATAAGTTTTCAAAAGTATTGTGGGCCGAGAGTTTTTTTTTATCTGGTTACTAATAGGTCCATTCTAAATGTTTGTTCTTATTTATCTCATCCATGACCAAGTCGTTGATTTTTTCAAAAACAAATACTTTGAAAAATTGTTCTTCAAAATGTAACGTACTAACATATTTTTTATTATCAACTCACATGTTACCTGTAACTTAGACAAGTTAGAAACTTCATCCAAAATGGCTGCCTCAAAGGAATACATCATTAAAATTTACGTTCTTGTAACTAAAGGTAGTTACGCATAGTCTTATCTCACTGCGTTAAAGTCGAAATTGAATGTTTTTGACTGCATTTTACGTTCAGAATACACTTTCATCAACTTTCCTCATGACTGTCCGATTCTTGGCTTGTACTCGTCCGGCGCAAACTACAGCGCACGCGCAGACGAATGCAGCTAGCTTTATGCGCGGGTCTTAATCGCAAGAAAGTTTTCAAGGTCACTGTAGGGTTGCGATGTAAATAATATTAAGTACTAGCCACCGCCCGCGACTTTGTCCGCGTGGTTTCGGTTTGTATAGTATTAATACAGCTTAAAGCTCTCCTCGAAAAATCCAACACGAAAAACATTTTTTCAATTCGAACCAGTAGTTCCTGACTTTAGCGCGTCCAAACAAACAAATTTCATCTTTATTATATTAGTATAGTTTTAGGATCATTATATGTATGTACATATATATGATGCTGACTTTTACTTTGATCTATCCATTGAAATGTGATTACAACAGGTTTTAAAAGCGCATTCAATATTCATCCAGTTTTGGAATAGGGTATAATAATGGTTTTAAGAAAGGCAAAATATTGTTTTATTCGACTTTATGGGCAGCACGATGAATCCTCTTGCCCTGCCTGTATACCTTTCTTCAAAATACCTTCAGTGGTTCAGCGTGATTGATGGGCAAACATGCAAATAAAGAAAATTTTACATTTATAATAGTGTGATGCTTGGACTTACGATCATGGCTGAGTCTTGTTGTTTTCCGGAAATATTAACAGTAAATATAATTTTGAATAACTTAGCCTGTGGTAGTGTAGCATAGTCTTAGTTAGTGGTTTTCTAAAAGACCATGAAAATAAATGCAATAAAGTGGCAACCCTAGGTCGATTACGCGGCTATTTTGGTCTGTTAGGAACTTTCGTTTACCTCGATAGCCTATTTAGGACATTGCGCGCCATTGCGGTTATTGTCATAGAAGATTCTACTTTGTGTGCTAAAGCATAAAATTATACATTTAAATGAATTCCATGAAATAGGAGGGAGTCCGAAGAGATATTCATTATTTATATTTAGATTGGTGGTCACTTAAGTAACGTTAGTTAAGCAACGTTCACAGATTCCAGTCATCGGATGGCTGACCGAATATTTTTCATCTCAAGCTCCTCCGTCACGTTAAGTCGTCGGTCCTGCGCCTGATCTCTACGATCGTGCCAGATTGCTGTCCCACCGAACTATGAGAGTGAGGCAATAGGGAGTGCACTTGTGTTTGTGCACTCACTTGTGCACTATACTATATTCTGAGTGCGTGGCTGTTCGTAAGGTCGGCTGCCATGACCGAAGTATTATTATTTTTACTCTAATTAAAATACAATGTGCATTTTATTCCATTTGGAAAACGCGATAGCTTTCCTTCGGACTTATTCCCAGGAATTTATGATCATGGTCAGAAACTGAAGTCACCAGGTCAATGTAGCGTTGATCATGTTGTACAGACGTCATAATCCATCATGCTCAACTGTTTTCCCCTCCTGACCTTGTACGAAAGCGACCACTCATTTTAATACAATATATAAACACAATGGACTCCTTACGAGGTGGGTGTTACGTAGTACGTCGCAGGCAGACATACCAACATAGTTTGTATTGAAAGCAGGTGAATCACCTCCCAATTTGTTCTGCACTGGATATTCCAAGACTTTCTAAATACTGAAATAATATTTATTCAGAATTTTGGGTATTTTAATAAATTTTAGTGCTGCCGCATATGTAACGCCTGAAACATTTTATTAATTATTTAAAATGCGTACTCTTGTTTCGTTTGTACAAACTATAAGATAGAATAATAATGTATACATTTTTGACTATTATTTATTTATTTGATTATTTAAATCTGTCCATCTGGCATATTCTACCCTACCATATTGAGATTTGCCTACCAATGTATTTAAAAGGAAAGTGATTCAAAAACCATGCCTAAGTCTCACCTGCGGCATAGGTATTTGGAACTGGAGGCGTTTATGCTACTGCCCACTAGTGCCCACTAAACAACATCGGATTTCTCTACTAGACTAAGGAGTGACCAGTGTCCGCCTAAAAACGATTGTTGGAACAGCTAGGTTTGCTTTTTCGTCACGCTCTTCTTCAAGATAACCGTACGATATGACGTCCAAGTTAACAACTTAAATGGTTATTACTCGGTCAATTGCTGCCATCGAAATTCTGAGTAAATTGTTTAAAGTAGATCGTTATCCGTATCTAATAACTCTATTGTTGCTGACAATAGCTACCGATCTCCTTTGTGGCACAAGACGAACCTTTTTTGTTCTACCTAAGACTACTTCTAAAAGTATTGTTACTTTGTTACAGTTATAATTACGTGATCAGATATTTTTCGTAATGATTGCCCCAAAAAGTGATCGTTGACTGTAATGCGATATGGTTTTAGCGGTATTGTGGTATGTGACCTGCGCTGTGGTTAGATCGCAGTAAGGTCTGTGTGCTGTTAAATAGGTAATACTTGTTCTAAATAAACTCGATTGAGAAGAGTCCAATTACCATTCGATTGTTTTAAGGCAATTTCGAAAAATCCAATTCCTTTACTAACAGTAATATCGATTTTTTATTCGATTAGGGGCAGACGCGTATGCGGTTTACCTGATGATAAATAATGACTAGTTCTAGTCAATTCTGAATTATTGAGACTTAACCTGCAAACTTCAATCTAGTTTCCTATGAGGTCGTGGTGTCAAGTCGAGCCAACCCATTCAGATAAACTATTATGTCTCTATTGATTAACTTCACTTACCTATACAAAGAATTTTTAATCAATCAAACACCTTTGTAGCTACTTATTTCGGCAAGGTTTTCCTCGAATATTAATTTTAAAATGTTTTAGGGTTCCGTAGTCTACTAGTTTCTTAACTGAACACAATCAATTTGTCCCAGACTGAAATTACTGATCGGTGCTATGAGTCTTTAGAGTAGACACCTATACAAATTAAATATATAATTATGCATAATCGTCACTTGTCAACATAAAATACTGCTAATGTATACTTTTTGATGTCCAATAATATTGTTGATAAAGCAGTCTGCTCAAGGATAACGACTTGTTTTTCCTGATATTATAAAACGTGACATAGAGACGATCATATAAACTTATATAATCATATTATTAGCTGTAAAGTGTCTCGATACAGAAGTTGTATCTTTTGATAAGACCGACAACATTTTAATACTGTTACTATTTATTAATTAGAATAATAAACTGATATGAATTAAAACTGAATAATACGTAAATTAGGATGTACTTCTTATTTGATTTTATCTAAGTACCTAGGTATAATCTGGAAGTTGACAGAAATATCGCAACCGCTTCTTATCCTAGGTGCCTTCGTAAATAACATAAAACTATTAATCGTTATGCTACGACAGTATAAAGATCAAGGCAAAGTCGTGAGATTTTTAAATCAAGTACCTTACTTTTATATTTCTGCAATTTAATTAATCACTATTTCACTTCTTACTTTAACTTTGTCTATCGACCCTTGCGGTAATTTCTGCAAAAAGTTCCGTTTGTCTATTAAATAAATCTAAAAATTCATTTAAACATGATGCAAGCTTCAAGCAATAACCAGCCTTACTATCTTTCATTTACAGATTAAAATGCGGTGATCGTGATGAGGGCAGGGGCGGTGGCGCTGTGGTGCGCGGCGCTGCTGGTCGCGTGCGCCGGCGCATACACGGTGGACTGCAACCACGAGTACACGGACTGCGACGGAGAACTCAGTGAGTATATGGATAGTACATGGATGGTGCATGGATTGTTCATGGATAGTGCATGGATTGTTCATGGATACTACATGGATATACATGGATAGTACTTGGATATACATGGATAGTACTTGGATATACATGGATAGTACTTGGATATACATGGATAGTACTTGGATATACATGGATAGTACTTGGATATACATGGATAGTACTTGGATAGTACTTTGATATAACGTGGATAGTACATGCATAGTACTTGGATAGTAGATGGAGTACATAAGTTATAGATTTAAAATTTGAAATAAACAGCTCAGTAGGCTAGTGGTAAAACAGACATATTTAAGTCTTTCTTTTCTACTTCTTTACTGATAGAACAGATAGGTAATAATATACTACCAATTATCTTATGGTAAAGAGCTCTTCGGAAACCTAGGCAGTAGGTAGCCATCATTAATGTGAATGACCATAGTCCATACTAGACCTTTTTCGGGCCAGAAACCACAACAGTTAGGATAAACGTGTTTGAGTTATTTTAAAATCAATAACACGTGTATTTACAATTAAAACAGAATTAGACTACTAGTCTAACACGAAAAATATTTAAAATCGAATAAGGTATTTTACAAATAAAACAAAACGACACTCTATAATTCGATTACATCTTTACAAGCTTCGAGCTTAGTTTGGGGCTAGGCAATTGGTGTGGTAGTCCAATGAATTTTTTGATTAGGTATCCGATCTGATTAACTGTTTCATTTTACTTTGGTGAGAAATATATTGATTGATTGTTGTTCTGTATTCCGTAATGTCTTCATAAGAGCTACTTCTGCAATACACAAGATCTTTCTTAACAAAAAAACATCTCACGTAGACACTTTTTAGGTCTGACAGCGAATAAATAACTTTTTCTGACCACGGCACGTGACGTATTCGGTCATTGAACTCGCAATCGAATGTTTTCGATCTGATAACGTTGCTAATTTAATATTAATTACACACATCTGACACAACGGTTATTTGAGACGGTACTCACATTCCAGGTGTCAATTGTACGGAATGAATTATCGAGATATTTTATTTGGGCTAGTGGACGATTCGTGGGGTCAAAGATGGACAATTCCATTTAGGGGATAAGATCTTGGACCTTAAATTAATTAGTAGGGGAATCTGAGTCTGAGACTATCTTACATGTGTGCTCGTCATTTTAAAAAGAGGCTTTTATATTCCAACACATATGTATGCAGGATAGTTTTAACATACCCAATTCATTTTTGTAAATACAAATATTTGTAGGTATATCACATACAGATGATACTTACCTGTGGATTATTTTATGGAGAATGAATATTGCTTTGTTTACTTGTAGTGTCGTCTTAAACAAACACGCAACTGTTTGCCAAATAAGACCAAAACGTTATTTTATTGACATCATTGTAGCTAAAATAAAGAAAAATCTAAAATTAATTATCAAAATAAAAACAATCATTCATCTTTCTATCAAAACACAGCCACTTATGTTAATTCCGAACAATGCCAAGCATTCTCCGGTCAAGCATTAGGTTCACAAATGAGCGTCTAGCGGTACTCATTTGCATTCGCGTCTATTAATAGTTTGACCAACGATGCGCAAACGCAATTATTTGATAAAATTCATTGTAGATCGATTGGATAGTGAATTATGAAGTATTAGCGGCAGCCCGCGACTCCGTCCGCGTGGATTTCGATTTCCAATAGGTATCCTATGTGTTATTCTGATGTTGGTATAAGCTATATTGTGGTAAAGTTTCATTCAAATCCATTCAGTAGTTATTACGTGAAAGAGTAACAAACATCCATACATCCATACATCCATTCATCCAGACATACAAACTTTCGCCTTTATAATAGTAGTACATAGGATCATTGTCATATTATGAGTATTTTTTCTGGTGCTTACTGATGTTTGTTTGGGTGAATATCAAATGGACTTCGTTATATGGAATCCGCTATATAAAACAAAGTTGATTCCCACTGGCTTTCCTCATAGGTATATGGATGTGGTGTAATTAGATCTTTACACCTGTCGGATAAAAATAAATTTTATATGTAAAACTTATGTAAAATATTATTGTAAAAGTGTTTCTTTCCGTAAAGCTTCGGAATGAATCTTGGTGATTCAGAGGTGACTGTTCGCATTTTAATCATTGATTCTACCTTTGATTGCGTGTTTTTTTACTACGAAACCCTACTGTTATAGTAGTCTATTATATGTAATCGGTTATCCTTGTTGAATTCCTGTGTCGTTACGAAATACTCTCAAAATTCTTCGAACTGCTAAAATACCTCACTTATGATTATTAGTCATTCAAAATGAATCTTTTAACGATTCTATGAAGATATCCCGGCGGCGGTTTAAAGCTTCATCCATTTTACTTCTAACAAAAACTGTTTTTTCCGTCCATAGTTAGTTTCGGCGAGTCGGCCGCGGTTAATACGCGGTTTGTGTTAAACACGTTTCGGACATAACTGTTCGTCATAATGTGGATACGGTACTACGCTAGGTTTGGTGTCGTTAGTAATTTGATGATTGTAAACTAATAGGAGAAAGGATAATACGTAATTGGAAATATGAAATATAATATTTCCAGAGAGATTGTGTTCTAACGCCAATATTTATCAAGAACCTATCAAGTGACTTAAAAAAAATCATCTCAAATAAAAATACTTAACTCAGTAACTGATTGTTATACAGAAAAAAAATTGCAATTTTATCACAATGGGAGCACGATGAGAGGACGACTTAAGGAAGGTGGCGGGAATGGCGTGGATGCGGATCGCACAGGACCGGGATGGCTGGCGCACTTTTGGGGAGGCATAGGTACGTTCAGCTGTGGACGGCAATAGGCTGATTGATTGATTGAATTGTATTGGTCTTTCTATAAAAAAAACTTATAAATTTTCTACTATTGGATATAAATAAAAAAAAGTGGTCACGATAAAAGTAATAATGCTTTGTAAATAAATAAATATATAAATAAATATTTCACAACATCACATACATTGATCTGACCCCGTGTTAAGTAGCTTAAGCACTTGTGTTACAGACATCAGAATCAACAGTGGTATTACAAATATACTTAAATAGATACAAATAACACCCAGACCAGAACAAACAGACATGTTCATGCACACAAATGTTTGTCCTGTGCGGGGATCGAACCCGCGACCTCTTGCGTAATAGGCAAGATCTTGACCATTACACCAAGCGGGTCGTCAAATAAACGCTACCAACTTTATATTTTGTTTATAAGAAATGTTTACTAGAAAATTGTTATTTATAACTAGTTCCTTAGGATAATACACATGTATGCAAGTAACGAACTTGTGTAATACTGTGGTTTCCTGGTACTGGTTGTACTAGTTAGTTCACTAATAATTAATGTCTCATTCATTTGAAAGCTCCATAAAGTTTCTATGTTATTACAAATATTTAAGAATTTCCTTGCACAAGAGGAAATTACACAAATTCACGCAATATGAATTGCTATTGACATCTTTTAGTAAACATAGAATAGTGATCATAAAAAAATAAGTGGTTGTAAACATAAAAACGTAAAACCACTAAGGATGATAATAATATTGAGAATATTGTCGAATTCTGGCCAGTATGGAAGAAGTCAACATTTGCGCTGACCTCAGATAGACTGGGAACAGGGCAAGCAAATGATGATGATGAATATTGTCGTTGTCGTCGAAGGGAACCATTGTAATAGCATCGAGCTGTCAACGATGTTAGATTTTGATAATCATGATTTCCTAATGATTTATTTTCATATAGGTACCTACGCATTACTATTACGTAGCTTACATAAGTGATACAGTTTAACGATCACAATTCTTCTAGTAACATGTTCTTATCATGTTAAAAAGAGTTGAAAAACTTCAAATAAAATTCCACTCACGCACGCTGAGCATCGAATGTTTACCGTTCCACCAACTCCTAATTCCAATCCCACAGCCTTTACGGATATAAAAGTAATAATTTATCACGACTGGTTTTTAAAAACTCCGTCTTTCGACATCGTAAGGTTGCGTGCAATATTTGACCAATGTATGATTCACTAACGGACCGTGTAGTGTGTCTGTGGAATATGTAATGTAACCTACATTGGAACATATTGTTCTGACATTAATACTAGTAGGTAGTATTGGTGTGAACAAACAATGTAGTGTCATTTGTTTTGCGCGTATAGTTTATTCCATTATAGTAATTGAAACAATTTAAAAGTTATTTCACATTATTTTTTATCGGAACAATGATACAAAAGTCAAAAGTCACAAGTCTGAAAGTCTATAGTTGTATAGACTTTCAGACTTGTGACTTTTCTTTTGACAGTAATTTAAAACCTTGTTTCTAAAGTTTCGACTGTATCTGCTTTGATAGCATTCACTTTCATATAATCGCATTATAATATTAATCTTCACAATAAGCCTCCAAAGACTTTCACTAACAATTACATGTGAACAGAATTCATTTTAGCTATGTTTGGTATATTGGAGTATTTTTCTGTTATATTTTTTTAAACATCTTATTCGCCACTTGCATTTTTTTGTCATTGAACTGAAAAAGACCACAATCATGAACACCATATTTCGAACCAGATTCCCTCCAAATAAAGATGCATAGCCAATGAAATATAAAAAAGTACTCTCCCAGATTTAAGGGTTGAAAGAGCAAAGGAATGTCCTCACAATTCGACACAGTCCTCATCCAAAGGCGAAGGAAGCGAGTGTCAGTCGTGACCGCACCGACGCCTTTTTCGGAAGGAGGCGCATTCCGCCACCGCCACTCATCTTGTTCCAACCTGAGCGTTTAGTTTTTGTAAGCCGCTGATTGCTGTGAAATGACGATCATCACAACATTGTAGGTTAGGGCAAGTGGAGACACCAACGCGTCAGAAACATTTTGGACTTTGCACCACCTTAATGTCAAACAAATAAGCACGATTATTCAACTGCAACAGTAAATAGCTCAGGGCCTGATTGTACAGGCATCAGACGAAAAGTTTGGGACATTACACCACCCTAATGTCAAGGGAATAAGCGCTACTTTTCAACCGCAGAAGTATACTTGGACGTTCAGTTGATCGTTGACCGGCGAAATGGTTTGGATTAGTATGATTGTTAATATTGTCATCATCTTCGGCCCTTAAGGTGTCTGTCAGACTGACTGTCTGTGAGTACCTATACCTACACTCTTCATCAAGTTTGTTATGAAAATTAATGAATGTCATCCTTGAAGTTATTCACGTCGCGCAGTATCTAATATTTGTAGGCACAAATTAATCATAGCCTGTGTGTTAGACAATTGTTGGATGAACATTATTTGTAAACTTTTTTGTAATTGCTTACATACTATGTAGTAAGTAACGTATGAGTACGACTTTTGATAATAGTACTCTATTGTGTATTTTTGTGCCTATATACCAACAGACATACGTATGCAGAATTGATTGTATCGTGCAGTGATTGGGGTAAGACGTAAATTATAAATACATTACACAACTATGTGGTCAAGGTCTTGAAACCAACGGTTTTCTTCGACATGAGAAATTTAGTCAAAATAAATGCACTTTTAGTAAAATCTCTTTATAGACGCTAAATCTATTCGTGACTGTCGTAATATCTTTCGCAACAGACAATAGGATCTCTATGCCTTTAGTTCTCAGAGTTGCAGAGTACAATGACTTACTATCATCAATCAGAGATTCTTTGTTTTAGAGAAAAAGCTTACCTATAGTGTTTTGTTTTAGCCTTAGAACTGTCATATTAATTAGCCTTAAAAGAATGCCCGTTTTTATATAGCCATTGAAGAAGTGTTTTAGTTTGAAAGAATATAATCTCTAAAAGTAACTAAGGGGATTCTTGGGCACGTCTCGTTGAAGAGGTGATTAATATTTCCAGGTTTAGGAGTTTGTACCTAACTGACAGAAAAGTTTTGATGTATGGAGTACCTATACCTTTGTAGTTTTTGTTGGTTTTGCCCATAAGCCGATTAATAAGAGCGAGTGTACTGAAATATAAACATATGTTATATCTGTAGATTACTGTTTCGTTGGAAAGTGAGAATCAATCTGTATTATTCTCCTTCGTCTAATCAGTTTATCTCTGAAGCCTGAATTTCTTTTTATTATTTCTTTTATTATTCAAGGTTTTTAGTTACGAAAATTGTAACAACATAGAAATAAACAATCCTTACAACTTTATCCTTTACAATTTATTGCACAATTTATCTCCGTTCTATTCATAAAGGGACGAAGCCTGTTACCTCGTAGTACACACGTTCTCGAGTCGTGAATAATTTGACGGGAACAAGTCGTGATCGTGCCCGTCTGCCTCTGTCGTAATAATGTAGTGCTTTACCATTCATTTATATTGTAATGATTATAAGTATTGGGAGCTGGTTGGCGACTGGTTAGATTTACATGCATGAAGCAATCGGAGGATGGTTAGACATATGTGGTGTGATGTTCTTCAGTGGAATGAGTCACAAAGGCGTAATAAGCACTTAGAGAAAAAGTAAAAGTTTTTGGTCGCGCTTTCGATGTGTTCTTTAATTATTATTTCAATGAACATGCGATCGTACTGATTTTTAATTTAAATCTTAGATGTAGTTCACTATTTGGAGAGGCCTACGTTTTTAACAAACACAAGGTTTATATTAGGTTTCCTTACAATGTTTTCATTGCAAAAATATTGTACAAGTCAGTCATCATAATGCAAAAAGACAAGTTTATTAACATCTCGCCACAAAATAAAATTTAAAGAACAATAGAAACGTGTGTTTACGAAATTAGCACAAGTTTTAAAGCCACCAACGAATTAACTGTTGATTTTATCATTGATCCTTACCATCATTGTTCTTTTGATAGGTGTATTTTTTATTTATAACACCAAACCTATTGTCTTTAAGTACTTGATAGTTAATACTATAGCATTAGGCACTAATGATATAAATTACATAGCTCACTGAACGCCGTTCGAACCATCTGTGAATTGGTTCATAGAGTTCACACGGGTTCTCTCACTTTCTGATAGGTTCTATAGATAGATAGATAGTTATGCTAGAACTAGATCACACGTTGTCACTTATAGCGAGAGGTTTATTGAACTCGTATCTTTAATGATCAATATCGTTATCCCGAGTCGTAAGCTGTTTGGGATAGATACTAATTGACCAATGTCCAACAAAACTTAGAGACTCTTAAGCTATTTAAACATAAAAAAAAACACTTCACAAGAACAAAATTAATGTAATTGTATATTGTAATAACGAAATGTAATTCTTTTAAATCTTTCATCAATTGCAGAACTGACTTCTGCAATTGATGAAAGATATAAGATAAAAAATAAGTATGTAATAAAATTTTTAGGGTGAAAATTGAGAAGGCAGTGGCAAACCACTCCGTTATAATTGTGTTTCATTCCATTTAATGGTCACGATCATCAGGAGGAGGAAGACAATTTAAAAATGCAAGAAAAATGCTGTTACTTGTTAAAATATGTTGATAAATTAACGCTTTATCGTAATTTATTGAATCAATTCTCAAATCCCAGAAATGCATAGTAATATATTCAGTCTTACTGTTTTCTCTATTCAAATAAGCTCGCGTGATGTAAAATATTGGACAAATGAATGGTTAACACGAGTAATGGATGTTATTTTAAAATGGTAACAACGAAATTAATGAAACAGTAGATAGGTATGTTAAAAAAACGTACCTAATTGCTTAATCTAATGACGAGCGTTTTGGAATCAGTTTAAGATATGTAATTATTTTGTCAAGTGATAATGATTTGTTAATGGACCGTGAAGAAGATGAAATGATATTTCTACCTGATGTGATGATAATAATATGAGAGTATTCAGGTAAATGTGGGAGGAGGAAGATAAAATGGGGGAAAGTAGAGCTTGTGACACACAATTCTAGTTATTTGTCAGTTGTGGCGGTGATGTCAATATTTATCGTAAATTAAGTCTATTTTTAGCTGCGTTCTATCTTTTAATTTTCTCAAATTTTGAATATTTTTTATCCTATAGAACTATTTTGCATTTACTAAGTTTAATGATGATCATATTTTATATTTCTGCAGATATTAGAGCAGTTAAAGTGTAGTTATCTCTCAGATAATTCGATAATCATTGAGGAAGCGGCACGTAACGCGGTTGACATAACCGGCGCTGCCATGCGTAGCGGGGAATGCGTATGCGCACCTCATTACTGTAACGCGAAAACCAATCTTATCACAAAACAGTAAAGTCTATTTTCTTTTGATTGGACACTGTTGGTAGCTTGGACTGTGACTCAAATTATTTGATAACGATTTTCGTAATGCAATTGCAGAGAGAAATGGCAGAAGTAATTTCCACTGCTAGCTTTTAATGGGCGTTTGATTCTGTTCGCTTTTATTTATATCCAGATAAGTGAATAATAAATGGTCTCGTCTTCAATTAAGAGATTCCTATCGTTATGTATCTAGAACGTCTACAATTAACTACTTACTCGGTCTGGCTGGCATGGGCTAACTTTAGTGAGATATGAATCTTTTCGTGAATTACTCGAACTTACCTGCTATCAACATTTAGTAGGTAGTTGGCATGCAGAATATTCTGATAGGGTACAAGATTCCATATTTACCTCCCCATAAACTGGTAGATTCCTATGTCAAAAACCCTACTCAATATGTTGTTAAAGATATAGAAAAAAATATGTAAATAATAGCAATGTCCCTCTGTAGGGACATCGTGTCATAGAAATCAAGCTATCATTAAAAGTACTGCTTAGTTACCATCTTTGCAGGCATTACACGCATAATTTTCATAATGATCAAGTTTAACCTGTTTGACATTTGTAAATAAAACAAACAATGAATGATACCTTACCCTTTCGCCAGCTGATGCGAACACATAAAGATCATTGCTCCGATCGATCAGTGATTCAGAGGCATTGTGTGCCGACCTTGTGCCGTTTAGGAGTGGGACAATCACCAGCGAAAGTGGACGGCCGTGGTGTCTTGATTGATGATGATGGCACTGCGCAGGGTTGGGAGTCGCCAAGTCCTTCGGCGTATGGAATATGCGCGTCCTATGTTTCTGTATGTCACTTGAGAGACCAGACAGGCATTTAGCCCTTTTATACATAGATAGTAAGCTGTTTTACCTCTTTTACGTGACAATACATCAAGTAGCATCAATCTTTATTCCATTACACAGGTATTTGATGTTAGTTTCATCCATCTCTTCACAATTGTATTGTAATTCAATCTTACGCAAAAATGAACGTGGGTTTTCCTCTTACAAACTATATTCTCAGATCAACAACACTGAAAACTTTAGAATATTACATGTTTCGGCGTAATCCGTAGCACATTTGTGATTGCCATGGTGATAAAGATGTTAGTGGGCTGTCATTTATCGTCAGGTGTACTGTACACACTTACTACTGTGACAGATAAGACTTGTAAAACTGCTATCTACCAACCCTAACTGAGATTGATGTAGTTACCTGCATCGTAACAGCTGAAAAGATCTATCTCTTTCTCGCCTACTTACAATATTCGTCGCGCTGTCTCTCAGAGCCGACTTGGATGTGAAGAAAGTATTAAAATCACACCGCACTGCGCAGAAAGTAATTTTCTACTTTTACTGTTTTATCTACGTTTGTTTATAAAGCTTTGGAGAGAAAGGCTTATTTACACTTATTTAAAATAATAGATAATGCAAGACTGGCAGATACATTGGCAGTAAGCTTAGTAAAGCAAAAGGGTAGATTGATCCATCGTTTTCCCGTCATCCTACGCTTAACTCGAGATGTACATACCTATTATCATTTGGGCTCAGTTCGAAGACAGAATCTTTTTAAATTTGGTCACTAGTGCTATCAATATCTGTAAAAATGTTAGACTGAAATAAAATTACCGGTTTTGTCATAGGTAGGTACTTATTGTATTTACTTATTGACATCATTAACAGGACCTCGATAAAGTAATTGTTAATCACAAGTCCCGCAACCTTGTGTGGTCGTGTATGGTCGTAAGTCGTGATAGAGTAAATTTATAAAACGTGTGTGTGGTAATGATTCCTCTGATATTGAATTTTTTAATCCGATTACATTAATAGACGTAGACACGCAAGTGAGTTCCAGTGAGAACAGAACTTTATTGCAGAATATTTTTACTAGTAATTAATTTAAATACAAAAGGTCTACGTAGATTGTCCGATGAAATTAAAGTGTTTATAAACTGACTTTTTAAAAAAAAAATTAAACCTACTTCAAAAAAACCGTGAACACAAAAATAAACTAAAAATTAAAAAATAATTCCTAATATCTATTACCTCATACTGTAATTTTCCTAAACTATGTTAAAGTAATCTTAAACATACTAACTGAAGTCGGTGCTTCTTCTCTTCTGTTTTAGGCAGGCACCGACTTCAGTTAGTATGTTTAAGATTACTTTAACATAGTTTAGGAAAATTACAGTATGAGGTAATAGATATTAGGAATTATTTTTTAATTTTTAGTTTATTTTTGTGTTCACGGTTAAATAACCGATAGAAAACCGATAAAAAAATTAAACCGACTTCAAAATTGAAGTCGGTTTAATTTTTTTTTTAAAAGTCAGTTTATTTCATGATTTTTAGTTGTGTTAAAGCTAGTTGTGAACTTAATTATTAATAGGAACTTATTTGTTGTTAAGAGTGAATGAGAGTAAGTATTTGTTGAGCACAAACTTAATGTAAATTTCAGACTTATTCAGTTTTTCATGGATCCCACTGTCAGAATTGGACCAAATTTCTATGGGACCAAATTGGAAGCACCAGCTTTCAAATGAAACCAAAAACATCCAAATCGGTTCACACAGGCAAAAGTTATGAGGTAACAAACATAAAAAAAAAATACGGACGAATTGAGAACCTCCTCCTTTTTTTGAAGTCGGTTAAAAAGTACCTCCCGTGTGTTGGATAAAGGGCACCGGATTAATTAATTTACTAGATAACTGATTCTATGTGGTTTGTTTACTCTGCTCAATCCTTTGTCTGTTATAAAAAATAAGAACGCAATCATCGGATATACTGATATACCTACCTACACGTTGATTAATTATTTAACTACAATTATACTAGATAGCATTGGACACTGAAGTTGTTGTGCGTATAAATAATAAAGAGATTAAGGAACTCGCCTTCAAATGTAGTAAAAAAGAACATTAATTATAGCGGAAATTGTCAAACCACTGGTCAACGGCCTACTTAAAGAAGGCTAAACATCTACTTTTTACGGTCCAAAGCCGCAAGTAGGTTGTCGGACCAAAGAGTTAATATCCAGTTCACCAAAGATTAACTGTCACATTTATAATAGTCCAGTAATTTTAGCAATTTTGATCCACGATCTGCGGAATAATTCCTAGTGAGCTGAATTTTTGTATACACCTTTATTATGATATTGTTATGATGATGTGAAAAATCGACATTGATATCGTGCCGGCTAAAAAAGTTATAGGGGTCCAAACGTCACGAAAATCAGTTTTTCGCAAATATCTCGCGATCGATTGCTCAGAGGTCAATAATGGTTTCATAAAAGTTGTTCGTCGTAAAATTGTCTATAAAAAAGGTCTCTTGCATTTTTCTGTAGAATTAACCGTTTTTGAAATAGAGACTAGAACGCACTCACAAATGGTATTGAATACCGTACGGCGCATACCAAGGCATAAACCCTATAGATTGTTTTTTTCCCTTTTTTGTTTGTGTGTTTTTTGTTAGTATAATGATCTACATATAGAAATATAAAGGACTTGTAATACTAGCACAGTCAGGAAAATAGGAATATCAACTATAAAAAACTAAGTGGCAATTTTTTTTGTCACTTTATTACTCAAGAATGGGCTCATCGATCCAAACCAAATTTTCAGGATTTGTACAGATTATTTAGTAGATGTTTTATGTGAAGTTTGAACAAAATCGGTCGTTCACTTTATACGTAGCGAAGCACGTACCGGGCCGCTAGTAATGATATAGATATGCTATGTCCAGTGACGTTTTGACCCCTATAACTTTTTTAGCCGGCACGATATCAATGTCGATTTTTCACATCTTCATCACAATATTATAATAAAGGCGTATACAAAAATTCAGCCCACTAGGATTTTTTTCGCAGATCGTGTATCAAAATTGCTAAAATTCACATTGCATATCTATATCATTACTAGCGGCCCGGTACGTGCTTCGCTACGTATTAAGTGAAGCGACCGATTTTGTTCAAACTTCACATAAAACATCTACTAAATAGTTTGTACAAACCCTGAAAATTTGGTTTGGATCGGTGAGCCCGTTCTTGAGTTATAAAGTGACAAAAAAAATTGCCACTTAGTTTTTTATAGTTGATGTTCCTGTTTTCCTGACTGTACTAGTATTACAAGTCCTTTATATTTCTTTATGTAGATCATCATACTAACAAAAAACACACAAACAAAAAAGGGAAAAAAACAAACAATAGGGTTTATGCCTTGGTATGCGGCGTACGGTATACAATTCCATATGTGAGTGCGTTCTAGTCTCTATTTCAAAAACGGTTAATTCTACAGAAAAATGTAATAGACCTTTTTTGTAGACAATTTTACGACGAACAACTTTTATGAAAATATTATTGACCTCTGAGCAATAGATCGCGAGATATTTGCGAAAAACTGATTTTCGTGACGTTTGGACCCCTATAACTTTTTTAGCCGGCACAATATCAATGTCGATTTTTCACATCATCATTACAATATCATAATAAAGGTGTATACAAAAATTCAGCTCACTAGGAATTATTCCGCAGATAAAATCTAAAATTCCTGGACTATAAGAAAAATATCTGAAAATTCGATTCATTTTTCTCTAACGATTGGTAATTTTAAAGAAAGAAGCGTGACGCATTATCTTCCTCCTCCTCCTGGAATTACTCAGAATCGTGATTATTATATGGAATTAAGCCCATAATGGCAAATGAAAAAGAAATGGTTTGCCATTGCTTTCTTCATCATCATAATCATCAGCCTTTTGAGTGATCCTACTGCAAGGTTTTGTATATCCTGCAGCGATCGCCAAGCACGTCGGTCCAGTGCTCTTCTCGACCAAGTCTTACCCATCGTTTTTACAATGTCGGTCGACCATATGTTGACCGTTTTTCTTTTCTTCATAAAGACATCATAAATATCTCGGTGTCGTCCCATACCACTGACTTATTTTAAAATAGCTAGCATAAATGCTCTTGTAAATATATCTCAGTAACACAGAATTACTTCTACAATTTCCTGAAAGTAAGGCAAAACGACGGCCTAGGTTAAATAAACCGATAAATTATAACATAATAAAAACGCCGAGCGGATGTCATGTTTTATTTACGTTTAGCAGTGCACTGATCTACTCGATAAATTTAATAGAGACAGCTAAATGGTAAATGACTATGATGCAACAGTAAAAATGCAGTTACGTGTTTTGGTTCAAATAAGCTAACATTTTGCTGTTCGCTCGAATATACTTTTATTCTTAGTTACAGAGATTAATGTTCTTGTTAGAATACTCAGTTTTAGATAATTCACACTGCTTCAGTATCGTACTCTGGACGAGAGCGCTTATTTAAAACCCGGCTAGACCATTTTTTTGAAAGTTTATCTAGGATTTTTGCTTTTTTGTTTGATAATGGTTTATATGTATATGTAAGTTCGCGAAACTCCGCTGTTCTGACGCCTGATCTCTCTATCATGAAAAACAAACAAAGTAAGTGATCAAAATCATCCTGGCGTCTTTCCCAGTTGCATCCTTGGTCATTGCTCCGGAGCCCAGGGTACGCGACGCCTATGATGCTGAATTGAACAGCCTATTTATTATATTGCAAAAGTTTTTAAATATTTATACATTCTTATACATCTATTTTTAAAGCACGAAGTCTTTACCTCACAGTCATAACACGGGCGTCCACCTGTCCATCCGACATGCGTGCAATGCATCGCGCTTCCTTATGCACCTTATGCGCCTAATGCGCCTTATGCGACCGGATACCGTAATGTCCGAACGAGTATCCGGTTATTGGCCGTTTAGGGTTGTCCACAAGTTGCGTTAAGGCTTTGTCAACTTGGCGATGTTTTAAAATGTCAAATGAAATCTGGCAATGTCGAAATTCTCGACGGTAAGGAAGCAAGTACGGTTTATCAGAGCGTTTAATTTTTTGTTGATAAGTTAAAGTTTTAATTAAACGCTTGATTGGTTTGCATAATCAAATAGAAATACCCACGGCCTGAATTGGGGCCCCCAATGGACCTTAGGGGCACCAAAACCAAGGGCCAAAAAGAAAAAAAAGGTTATTTTTAAAGTTCATAAAAGGCGTCAAAATCCTTTTTAGGGTTCCGTAGCCAAATGGCAAAAAACGGAACCCTTATAGTTTCGTCATGTCTGTCTGTCTGTCTGTCCTGGCTCGTTCTCCGCCGTTTCTGAACCGATTACCACGAAAATTGGTGGAGAGATGTAAAGTGATAATTCAAGAATTGGTTTTTAAAATAATCGAAAAATAATTATTTTTAACCCCCTCCCATACAGCGAAAAGTAAATTCGAAAAAAAAATTCGACTTACCCCATCGTGTGGGGTATCGTTAAAAAGGTTAACCCCCCCCCCCTTAACTTTTGAAATACTATTACAATAATTCTGAAAAAAATGTCCTGTATACCTCCAAGTATGTACTTTCAACGAAAACTATAGCGAACTCTGTATCATACATAGTTATTTTTATACAACTCGACCAACTTATGACGTGCAGTCGCCCTTACTAAATGGTGTCTTAAGCGGTCGGGCCATCTTTTAGCTACGGAACCCTTTCATGGGCGTGTTCGACACGCTCTTGGCCGGTTTTTTAAATGTTGGGTTCCTAATATTTACAAAAAAAATAAGTATGGTCAAAAATGTGTAATGCAAGAGAGGGTCATCTCATACGGTACTTCCGTATGAGATGACCCTATTTGACCGTGGAGAAAGATGCACTCCGGATGTCTATCGAGTTAGGCCCACACAATCTGACTACTTTGTCATTCGGGAAATTCCTGTTCGCTGCCGACAAAAATTCAAATCTGTTGTGAAATATCATCTGTTACTTCCAACGGTACAAGATAGAAACCGTGGAAACTTATAACTCGATAGTGGACTAACCTTTTCCATGAGTTACAATGTAGGCAAGTATTTTTCAATATCACGATTCTTACAACGAGTTAATGATGCTATTATGAAGTTGATGATTCTTATCTGTTGTATTAATAATGTTTTTTGTTTCTAATAACCAGCAAAGTGAGGAATGTTATAAACTGTATATATTTGATAGATAAAACAAACCATGTAGGTTTGCAAAGTTATTGACATCGTTTAAATAACCATTTGATAAAATTATTTTTTAAACCGTCAATTAGGTATCTTTCTTGCTACGGTATCTTGAGTTTGGGTTTAAAAAATAATGAAAAAATATTGAAAAAATCATTTACCATTTCGACTAGGAGTCGTATGATCATAATCTATTTTGATATGAACAAAATTGAATTGGCCCTTCGTTCATACGTAGACGATGTGGGAACTAGTAACCTTGAAAGTTAAGATCAGCACTTCTTGAGGATGTATACTAGTGAAATATTCTTCAACGGAATAGGCCAAGGTGGTCAATTGACACCAGATAAGCTTTATACCAATCTCCCAAACACATCGGTAGGAATGTTTATCATAAAGTCTGCTACTCACGACCTTCACCTACCTATATTCACTAAATTCTTCAACCGTGTGACGATAAGCATTTCTGGCAGCTAAAACAATCCTTTAGAGTTTCGAATATCAGTGAGTATTGTTGTTTGAGACTTATAAATGCTGGGAATAAGCCGTGAGAACTGAATAACAATTAACGATAATATTTTAGCAGTCGGTTTCGTCACATTGCGAATAGGTAATTTATTGGATGCATTTGTCGTGGTTAGGTTTCAGAGTTGTTGCAGATGCGTTGTTTTAGGTAATACTTGAAGTTGATTCTGAATGAGCACATAACATAATTAATGATTATATTATATTAGAATATTTTTGCCATTTGGATTGCAAAATTGACTTTGACGTCAAGTATTCATATTGTTAGTGCTGTCCTGTTTATTATTTAGCTTTATTTCTTTGCAGACTGGGGTGTGCGTCTTGAAACCCTCAGTCCATGAAATAAAGTATAGGTCTCCGGAATTAATAGGAACCGATGCTCGGGGGAACCCATTGACATGTTTTAGATAGAGATGTGTTTCCAAGGGGAATACGAGGCAGTCAGCAGTCATTCAAAGATACGATTGATACCATTATGCTTATACAAACAAGGTACAAGGTCGACAAGTAGCTTTTAAGCTCATATGAGTAAGCTCTAAGCGATGACTCTAGTCTAGTCCATAAAAGCCCACATGTGAAAGGTAAGGTCATAATGTCTGAGTAGGAGGAGAGCTTGGTCATTTAGTATACATTATGTGTTATACCGTTATGTAGCTTATGACTTTGAGGGAACCTCAATCTTTAGCGTGGAAACGCACTAAGCAAAAAAACGTAACCGAAGTTCATTTTCTGTACAATATTACGCGACGTGATTTTGGCACAGTGTGTCATCTCATCATCTAATTAAAATACATTGCGGGCGTATTCCCGCCGAACATCCGTCGCGTTTCTTCGGGCTAGTGTGTTTCTTAACTTAATCATCCCCGGCTCGCCTACAAATAATTCCATAAACGGTGCTTACAGACAAAGTTTGGTTGTTAATATAAATCTAGGTAGATGGCGGGCCCGTTGGTTTAATGGTCAGGGACCTTGGCTACAAAACCAAGGGTCGCAGGTTCGAATTCCGCTAGGGGAAAATGTATAATATGTGATGAACATCGGCATTTGTATTCAAGTCATCAGTCAAGTTTTCAAGTGCGTCTATCCGTTCCCTTGTATCGATAGTACATGATTTACAAAAAAAATGTTAATTATTTATTTATTTTTGCATCGCGCAAGCAAAGCTTTTTTCGATTGATACAAGTATATAGGGCCATTGTTTATGGGGAAAGTTGGTTCCTCTAGAAGAGAATGACTGTTCTACCTTTTAAAAAGAACTTTAGAAATCCTAAAGTAGTTTACTAAATTTGTGCTCAGCCTCCACATCTGTAGCTCGGAAGGCACGCTGCGCCCGCGCAGGCCCGTGAATTACTCCGACTGATTAGATTAGCCGCGACCCGCCCGACCGGTTCGAGCCCCGTCCTTTACCTAACCTACATTGACGGGTCACAAACGCGAGGGTACAATGGGTAAATATTCAAGGATAATAAGACGAGATTTTAAAGGAGGGATATTTTTTGAGAATGATTCTGTTGAAAAATGCGATTATTCAGATTCTTGATTTTGAGTTTTAATGTTAACCTTTAGGTTCACCAACAGGAATTATTCTGCAAACTGTTACTACTGCTAGCTGCAAGTGTTGTTTTTCCATTAGAAAGCTATAATAATCACTGAGTAGCAGGCTACATGTATTTGAATTTTGTCTTCCCGTGCAAAGCTGGGAGTATTTAAATTAACTCAAAATGTCAAATCTTTGTCAAACACCTGCCGTTTGAGAGATTTGGGACGAAAAAAAACTGCGTTAAATAGAATGAGCCACATCAATTAACTCTATAAAACTCAGTCACATACTCGATTAATTTAATTATTAATAAACAAATCATTAGCAAGACTGGCATTAGAAGTTTCGTGTGTAGATGCCCTTGTGATAGGTTAATTGCATCTGACTGCACTGGGCTTGGCACGAGCCATTCATCTCGTATGCAAATAACTGCAGGTGCTTGACTTATGTGCCGAGCAAAACATGACCTGAATTCGAAGGTCGGACCTCATGGCTGGTTATAGTCGTGTTTGATTAAAACATTACTTAGATAATGTTATGAAATCGACGTTTGCGATCGGATGAAGGGGAGATGTATGGACATGTATTTGAAGTTATATTAATGCTACACATACGGGTTTGACATGCACAATTGTTTGTTTTTTATTTATAGTATATTTTACCCAAAATTATCTCTGTAAAAGGTGTGCCTACTTCTTATACGAAAAAGAAGAAAAAGAAGTTCCACGAGCTGATTTCAGATTTTCCGTATGGTTCTAACTACTAAAGAATGCTTTCGATCAACTGGATCATCTTAGGTGAAGCATACTATAGTGTCCAAATAGCCGAAGTACCAATTAGCAAAATATGTTCGATGTTATTTGCAGTGTAATCTGTTATCAACGTAGATACAAATTCATGTCATTATTATTCGAAAGC